>WNGS01042707.1:21024172-21034695 GCA_020271785.1 Procambarus virginalis
ACCGTATAGCCTCGACCGTGGCTTTCTCAGGCCACTATCAGTATCCATTGAGATATCTTGTCCGGCGTCACAGACTCTCCCTATCTGGCAGCGTCATCTGGTAGCACTGGATGTTAGCATCTACGGGAAGACACCTAGCACCGGTGTGCCGTGTCTTGACCACCAGCAGGACACGCATCTAGTACCAAGCCAGCAGGTGAGGCTCACATGCTGAGCAGAGCCTCCTTCCCTTATCCACACTGGCGTTTGTGGAGGAGGGAAAGAGGCAAGCACCACCAGGGTAGGGAGCTAGCACCAACACCTCCCACTGTAGCGTTTCCAGCTCCTGCAGCAGCGATGAACCTTCAAGATAACAATGACGTCGATCAGTCTAAATCTGCCGTGATCCCCCGATAACCTGCAGCTCCCACCAGGTGTCTGGTCGCCAAAGCTGACTCATTATTAGACACCTCCAGAGACCCCGATCTGTCCTAATTTAGCAAATAGGCTTGATTTAGTCAACTGTACCCTAGGCTGGATAAGTGGAAAATCTCTCTCCTGCTATCATTGATCATGAGCAAGAAGAGAAGCTTGGATAACGGATACGACAAGATCCCGCACGAGAGTAATTGGTCGCCAAAGAACCTACCATCAAAGCAATCTTATGGCTAAGTTATAATAAACAAGAGACTGTCAACAATGAGGACGGGCTGTGACAATGTCACCGAAGGATAATTATCTCGTCAACTGTGGCCACTGAGAGGGTCACACTGACCTCGTGATAACTCAATGGCTAGGTTAATTGGCTTGTTCAGCTGGGTTGTTAGCGGTAATATGACCACAGGAGAGGCCACTAAAGGGTACCAGGCTGGCTAAACTAAGTTATTAAAGGGTAATGGGGTCGTAAACACGGACAATGAAGCTGCAAGAGAGATCATTTTATGGTGATAAAAGCGAGGGGGGGGGGGGGAGGCCGTTTGACACTGGTTCCTTCTCTGAGGTCGTACTAGGGACAACAAGCCAGCGCTGATACCATGCATAGGAGATATGGGAGCCGGTCGGCCGAGCGGACAGCACGCGGGGCTTGTGATCCTGTGGTCCTGGGTTCGATCCCAGGCGCCGGCGAGAAACAATGGGCAGAGTTTCTTTCACCCTATGCCCCTGTTACCTAGCAGTAAAATCGGTACCTGGGTGTTAGTCAGCTGTCGCGGGCTGCTTCCTAGGGGTGGAGGCCTGGTCGAGGACCGGGCCGCGGGGACACTAAAAGCCCCGAAATCATCTCAAGATAACCTCAAGATATGCATATATGGCTTGATACCATGTATATAAAAGGCTTGATATCATGACTACAAGGCTTGATATCATGCATATGTAAGGCTTGATATCATGCAAATAAGACTTGATTATGATGCAAATAAGGCTTGATTATCATGCATATAATGCTTGACATCATGCATATATGGCTTGATATCATGCAGTTAAGGCTTGATATCATGCACTTAAGGCTTGATATCATGCACTTAAGGCTTGATATCATGCACTTAAGGCTTGATATCACGCACTTAAGGCTTGATATCATGCATGTAATGCTTGATATCAGGGAGGAGATCCGCTCAAGGGAATGGACTGGGAACGAGCACATAATCAGTGCTATTATCTACGCTTTATCCATAGTTAGGTGAAGGTTAATGGGAGGCCAAACTTGCTTACTGTAAAGAGCCACCAATGATGAGGCTCATGAAGCTCGTTGATGAGGCCATCAATGATGAGGTCATCAATGATGAGCCCATTGATGAGGCTCATCAATGATGAGGCTTGAGTGCCGCATCCCATGAACACAAATTACACTTACGTTGTTATCGTTACACACACATTTTGTTACACAAATTTTATATAAATAAAAAAATGCAATAGTAAAATGCAATAATATTTATCCATGCATGAAGATCTTAACTAAAGTGTCGCAGGTGTTCCATGTGTTGCAACACTGACGAGTTCAGTGGAACACCAACATTTCTTAAGGTTCTGTCAAGGGCATTTTTAAGGTCTTCACCGCCAGTTGTTTCTTTTATTGCCGCTAAGTCCAACATCTCTTCCTTCACCTTGACATCAGAGGAAACATGAACACATTTTACCAGTTGTGGGTTGTACTCACCTATTTGTACTCACCTATTTGTGCTTGCGGGGGTTGAGCTTTGGCTCTTTGGTCCCGCCTCTCAACTGTCAATCAACTGGTGTACAGATTCCTGAGCCTACTGGGCTCTATCATATCTACATTTAAAACTGTGTATGGAGTCAGCCTCCACCACATCACTGCCTAATGTGTTGAATGTCTGTTGACGCCTCGAGAGCTAAGCTGAATGAAAGAGAATCTTTTATTATATATAAAATCATTTCGCATTTTGCCTGAAACATGAGCAGAGAGATGCGCCTCTCAGGAGTGTGGCGTGACGCTGGTGTTTGTGCTGTTCTCTCTGGAGTGTGGCGTGACGCTGGTGTTTGTGCTGTCCTCTCTGGAGTGTCCTCCTCTCCTCCTCCTCCCCTGTCCTCTCCTCACCTATTTGTACTCACCTATTTGTGCTTGCGGGGGGTTGAGCTTTGTCTCTTTGCCCCCCCCCCCTCTCAACTGTCAATCAACTGGTGTACAGATTCCTGAGCCTACTGGGCTCTATTATATCTACATTTAAAACTGTGTATGGAGTCAGCTTCCACCACATCACTTCCTAGTGCATTCCATTTATTAACTACTCTGACACTGAAAAAATTCTTTCTAATGTCTCTGTGTCTCATCTGGGTACTAAGTTTCCACCTGTGTCCCCTTGTTCGTGTTCCACCCGTGCTGGAGAGTTTGTCTTTGTCCACCGTGTCAATTCCCCTGAGGTGGTTATCTTGTCTCCCCTTACTCTTCTGTTTTCCAGGGACGTGAAGTTCAGCTCCTTTAGCCTTTCCTTGCAGCTCATTCCTCTCAGTTCCGGGACAAGTCTGGTGGCATAGCGCTGAATCTTCTCTAACTTTTGTCTTGTGTTTAACTAGGTGTGAACTGCAGGCAGGAGCTGCATATTCCAGAATTGGTCTGACATAAGTGGTATACAGGGTCCTGAACAATTCCTTACACAAGTTTCTATAGGCAGTTCTTATGTTGGTCAACCTAGCAGTAGGTTAGCATCACACCAGCGTGATGCTGGAGTTTGTGCTGTTAGTCGCTCGAGTGCTGTGTTATCTGGAGCTAACATTGTGTCTGTTGGCTATTTACTGATAATTTGTATTCATTTAACTTATTTTTCCTCAAGTCTGATTTAGGTGGGTAATCACAGGAAAAGTTTGTGGTTAGTTTCCTAGTGGTGTTACCAGTTACTGGCTTGGTAGTGCCAAGTGGCACTTGGCAGATAAGGTACAAAGGGAAACAGAGACAAAAATTATGTTTGAATCTTCATATTTTCGCTTCTTACAATGTGTTTAAGCATCTTCCTTCACAAAGTTTTCATAGAGACTTTCAATAAGATATATATGAAGTGTACCACCTAGGTGCTCACAGTTCAACGTCTGCACTTATACAGAGCTCCCTTCCCTAGGTCTCGAACCTCTTTATATAGACGCAGTTTTCTTGCTCTGGATTCGGATCGAAATTTATAGACTATTCGAATTCTCTGGACGTTTTCACGAGCCCAATATTAAAGGTCAAAGAGCCGCATGTGGCTCGCGAACCTCGGTTTGGCCGCCCTTGGTTTAGGTTAGGTTTCAATACGTTCGGTTACATTAATACTGCGTATTATTAACGATAATGTGAAATATGAAGTTCGGAAACTATTTCAGTGTGGCCGAGAATTCCATTTACAGAAAACCAAATTTTTCAAGGAAAACGTTTGGGGCATATACATTTTATATTTTAAACTTACACATAAAATACAGTATAGTTATAACTTGAGAATAATCTGTGTATGACAAAGGTTCATTTACCAGTTTACATGTAGACTATTACCGGAGAGGTAATATACTGTCAGACCATCACAACTATCTAGATAATTATCCAGCTGACTGGGAAGGAGGGGGGGGGGGTCTCTTGGAAATGGATTTGCTGTGAGGACGATGTCCCTGAGAACAGTCGGGGGGGGGTCCCTGAGAACAGTCGGGGGGGGGGTCCCTGAGAACAGTCGGGGGGGGGGTCCCTGAGGACAGTCGGGGGAGGGGGGGCCTGAGGACAGTCGGGGGGGGGGCTGAGGACAGTCGGGGGGAGGGGGGGCCTGAGGACAGTCGGGTGGAGGGGGGGCCTGAGGACAGTCGGGGGGAGGGGGGCCTGAGGACCGTCGGGGGGAGGGGGGCCTGAGGACCGTCGGGGGAGGAGGGGGTCCCTGAGGACACTCGAGCAAGGAGGTAATTATTAATTACTCTATGCGCACTTTCCGCTCTTTTGTCTGTCGTGGAAAGATTTAGCCCCTCAGGGACGGTGGAGGTGACGGGTGGGAGAGGGGAGTGTGGAGGAGAAGCCAGTACACACAGGGACTGGGGCCCAGGAGCCACACACCAAGATAACGGCTCGTTACTGTTTCATTACAGGTAATAAATACATCATCGCCCCTCGCTGCCCTGATATTACTGTCTTCCTAACTCCCTCCCTCCCTCCCTTCCTTCCTTCCTTCCTTCCTTCCTTCCTTCCTTCCTTCCTTCCTTCCTTCCTTCCTTCCTTCCTTTATTTTCCCCCTCCCCCGTTCCCATTCTCCGCCCTACCCTCCCCCCCTTGACAGACAGCCAGGAGCGCCACTAAGCCATACTGACACTATTAATATTCCACAACCTTCCTCGCTCAGTAAAGGGTTCAAAATTGCGTTAATAATAATATCTATATATCACTGGATGGTATAACGTGAGTTATATTAGTAAGTGTGTGAGTTATAATGGGCACGTCACCCCTCGTCACCAACATACTAGAACAGCTCCAGTATGTTGCTTTTCAACTGTCCAATTTTGGGACCTGCCTCTCCAGTATCTTCCATATATATATTATTAGATACTTTTCTCGTCTCTTTTTCCAGAGAGTACAGTTTGAGAGCTTTGAGACGGTCCTAATAATTTATATGTTTTATCGTGTCTATGCGTGCCGTATATGTTCTTTGAATTCCCTCTATTTCAGAGATCTCTCCCGCTCTGAAAGGAGAAGCGAGTACCGAGCAATACTCAAGACGAGGCAGCACCAGTGATTTAAATAGTATTAGCATTGCTGTGGGTCCCTGGATTTAAACGTTCTCATAATCCATCCTGTAATTTTCATGGCTGCAGCTATATTTGCTCGGTTATGTTCACCAAATATAAGGTCGTCAGATATCATAATTCCCAGATCCTTTACTCCTTTACATCACAGCTTGATACCTGCTTGATGGGGTTATGGAAGTTCTTCTACTCCCCAAGCTCGGCCCGAGGTCAGGCTTGACTTGTGAGAGCTTGGTCCACTAGGTTGTTGCTTGGAGCGGCCCGCAGGCCCACATACCCACCACAGCTCCGTTAGTCTGGCAATCCTTGAAGAAAACTATCTAGTTTCCTCTTGAAGATGTCCACGGTTGTTCCGGCAATATTTCTTATGCTTGCTGGGAAGATGTTGAACAACCTCGGACCTCTGATGTTTATACAGTGTTCTCTGATTGTGCCTATGGCACCTCTGCTCTTCACTGGTTCTATTCTGCATTTTCTTCCATATCGCTCACTCCAGTACGTTGTTATTTTACTGTCTATTTTACGAGCGTCTGTCCAAACGCCCCGTGTGGCTCCCGCCCCAAGGGAGGTGACGGAGAGCTTCCTCCAAAACTAGACAATGTATATAGTAAGCTGTATAGTAAGTTTATTGCAGTTTACCTTTATCCTCGTTGTATATTGCTCTCAGTTCCCGTTTTCAAAACATTGGTTATAAGCACAGCCACCAGGTGGCTGCTGCGCACATGTTCAAGGTATGTTCTGTTCTACATCCACCTGATTGTTACAATTTTCAGGAGATGTAAACAGGCACTAAATGTGTTCGCACCCAAGCAACCTCCCCAACCAATCGAGGCCAACACACAGAAAACGTTAATATTGCGGCAGTTTCATTTACTACGTCATTTGTAACGGACAGGCTGATCCCTGTAAACATGTGACGCATCAAGTGAGAGGACAGGTCAGGTACACAACTGGCAAGACATGCGTGACAAAGCAACTCAACGTGACACACACACACACACACACACACACACACACACACACACACACACACACACACACACGTGGTATCCCCTGGCCACCACACACCTGCTGATAACCCTGCCTGTATCGCGTACACCTGCCCAGTTGACCTATTAATAAAGGTTTACCATATTACTAAGTTGGCCTCTATAACCAGGTACAGTTATTGTTCTGATAACTTTATTGTTAATAATGCCACTGAATAGAAGACAACCGCACAGGTAGAGGAGTTCTCCTATTATAAGAATAATGATATTAACATTTAAGTTATTATTACCGGTATTATTATTATTATTATTATTATTATTATTATTATTATTATTATTATTATTATTATTATTATTATTGTTGTAAAGAGCTGCGTACCTGTACAATAGCCAAATAGGGGAATTCCCTGAGCCGTGGCAGAGCCAAACCGTCTCCTTCCGGGTAAGTGTGGTGGGCTGCTGCTGCTGCTGTGTGTTTATAACGAGCGCAGTGTTTGTGTCTGCTGTAGGAGGTGCCAAGAGCAGTCTATGAACCAGTGTTTATATTACGTAAGACACACAAGTGTTGGTTGGATGGCACACTTGGGTGTCCCCCCCCCTTCCCCATCAACTTCTTAGTATGGAGTAAGAAGGTGAGCTAAACTAAGGTCACGTTAAACAATATAATAATCTTTTCCATGATCCATTCCAGTAAATATACCTGCAAAACGAGTTACTACGAAGGCAGGAACCCTGTCTTGTAAATCAGTGAAGTGGGTCTTACACAACTACTTATGTAATGCAATTACAAACCCGAAATTTGCATTATAGTTTCGAGTAATTTTCCCTTACAGGGCCTGCACCAGGCCCTGATTCCTGGAACTCCATATCCATCAAGAACTGTAAAAAAAACACTATCGCAGGCCCTTCGCATTCTTTAGAGGCAAAGCGATACTGGCGTTATCCTTGACATACTAAAAACAGCAGAGATAGCACCACTCCATAAAGGAGGAAATAAGGCAGAGGCAAAAAATTACAGACCGATAGCACTGACATCACACATCATAAAAATCTTTGAGAGAGTGCTAAGAAATAAGATCACAAAATACATGGAATCACAGCACCTCCATAACCCCGGACAACATGGTTTCAGAACAGGGCACTCTTGCCTGTCACAGTTGCTGAACCACTATGGCATGGCACTAGATGCCATGGAAGCCGAACAAAACGCTGATGTAATTTACACAGATTTCGCAAAAGCCTTCGACAAATGTGACCATGGTGTTATTGCACGCAAAAATGTGTGCAAAAGGAATTACCGGAAAAATAGGCAAATGTATCTACAATTTCCTGACTAACAGAACCCAATGTGTAATAGTCAACACAATAAAATCCGGTCCATCAACCGTGAAGAGCTCAGTCCCCCAGGGTACTGTGCTTGCTACAGTACTTTTTCTCATCCTCATATCCGACATAGACAAGGACTCAATCTATATTACTGTATCATCCTTTGCAGATGACACTAGGATTTTTTTGAGAGTAGACAACATAGAGAACACGACAAACCTCCAATCAGATGTACAGCAGGTCTTTCAATGGACTACAGAAAATAATATGGTATTTAACGACGATAAGTTCCAGATCCTGCGCCACGGAAAAAAATTAATATAAAAGCAGAAACCACGTACAAAATGCAGTCAAATCATAACATGGAACGAAAAGGCAATGTAAAGGATCTGGGTGTACTCGTATCGGAAGACCTTACCTTTAAAGAACACAATAAAGTAGCCGTCACAACTGCAAGAAAAATGACAGGTTGGATAACGAAAACCTTTCACACTAGAGATGCTATACCGATGATGATACTTCTCAAGACGCTAGTGCTCTCTAGAGTGGAGTACTGCTGCACAATGACAGCCCCTTTCAAAGCTGGAGAAATTGCTGACCTGGAGAGCGTGCAGAGATCGTTTACGGCTAGAATCCACTCAGTAAAACATCTAAACTATTGGGACCGACTAAAATGTCTAAATCTGTATTCTCTTGAGCGCAGGTGAGAGAGATACATAATAATTTGCACGTGGAAAATAGTAGAGGGGCTGGTCCCAAACCTGCACACAGAAATAACACCACATGAGACCAGGAGGCATGGCAGGATGTGTAGAATACCCCCATAAAAGAGGAGAGGTGCAACAGGTACTCTGAGAGAGAACTCTATCAACATCAGAGGCCCGAGATTTAACACGCTTCCACTACACATAAGGGGCATAACTGGCCGACCCCTCACAGTGGTAAAGAGAGAACTTGACAAGCACCTTGACAGTGATAAATTCCAGGTACTCAGATACGGCAAAAACGAGGAGCTGAAACATAATACAGGGTACAAAACACAATCAAATCTGCCCATAGTAGGAAAACAGCATGTCAAGGATTTGGGAATAATGATGTCCGACGCCCTAACGTTTAGGGAGCATAACCAAGCAAATATTGCGTCAGCCAAAAAATGATAGGATGGATTACGAGAACTTTCAAATCCAGAGATCCCATCACAATGGTTGTACTCTTCAAATCACTTGTGTTGTCTCGTCTTGAGTACTGCTCAGTACTCACTTCCCCCTTCAGAGCAGGAGAGATTGCTGAAATAGAGGGAATACAGTGAACATATACGGCACGCATAGACGAGATAAAGCACCTAAATTATTGGGATCGTCTCAAAGTTCTCCAAATGTACTCACTAGAAAGGAGATGAGAGAGATACCAAATAATATACACATGGAAAATACTGGAGGGCCAGGACGCAAATCTACACAGAAAAATAACAACGTACTGGAGTGAACGATATGAAAGAAAATGCAGAATAGAACCAGTGAAGAGCAGGGGTGCCATAGGCACAATCAGAGAACACCGAGGCCACAACTCCATAACCCCACAGGATAGACGAATGCCCACTACTAATATGTATAAACATCAGAGGTCCACGGTTGTTCAACGTCCTCCCAGCGAGTATAAGAAATATTGCCGGAACAACCGTGGACATCTTCAAGAGAAACCTAGATTGTTTTATAAAAAAAAGTGCCGGACCAACCGGGCTGTGGTGGGTATGTGGGCTTGCGGGCCGCTCTAAGCAACAGCCTAGTGGACCAAGCTCTTACAAGTCAAGCCTGGCCTTGGGCCGGGCTTGAGGAGTAGAAGAACTCCCAGAACACCATCAAGGAAGTATCACCTCCAAAGGATACCTGATCAACCAGGCTGTGACTCATGCGTCTGGCTGCGAGCAGCCGCGTCCAACAACCTGGTTGACCAGTCCAGAAAAAGAGGAGGCCTGGTCGAAGACCGGGCCGCGGGGACGCTAAGCCCAGAAAACACCTCAAGGTAAGGTGTGATTATTACACAAGTGATTATTACACAACTGATCGTTAGTCCCAGACACCAGCTGATCTGTCTCTGAAAGACCTGGGACAACGTTGACAATTCTTCATGCCTCTGGAACAACTGTGATTTAGTAATTTATTTAACAATCTTGCTAGAGTACAGTCTAAGTGCCAGCAGATATAACTAGGTTCATTTATTAATATTTATATTTCATTATTTGTAACCATACCTTTTGTAGTTGTAGTTTTACTAGTTTATGTGCAGTACTTCCTCGTTGTGCCAGTTGACCTGACCTGACCTGACCCGACCAAGGTTACGTGAGTCAACCTTGTTAGTTAATTGACAAAAATTCTTCAGGATTTGACTTTGCTTCCTTAATCTCGTAATCGCTGTGGTAGTTTGCATTATCAATCATGAGTGACCCGTTACCTAACAATCATTAACCACCCTACCTGTCCTCCAAATAGAGCGTCGCATTTGACGTATACTCTCCCTAAGGCCAAAAATCGTCGAACTAGAAAATGAAGCGGTTCGCGAAAACATATCTGTCCCGTTTTCTGTTTTGGGTCCTCTGGTAGGTTAGGAGAAGGGCACTTTAGTACGACAGTTTCTGACACTGGGAAACCTTAGGAGGACGGGCTGGCCTGCCAACCATTGACCCAGGGTGGACCTTATACTACAAGAACTGTAAAGCAGTCATGATGAACCTTGCTCACAGCGCCTCCCCTGAACCCTCGTGTGTTATACCAGGCTAAACACAGCTTCCACCGCTTCCTTTGCAGTTTGATTCATATACTTAAGCTTCTGACTATTTTTAATATAGAACCTGAGCATGACAAGATCGGTGAGCGGGATGTAAATTTAGCGCAGAGATTACAGGCAGAGTAAGAGCAGAGTGGCGGAGGATTACAGAATTACTTGGCTATCTCACACACACCAGCCACATCACCATAATTACACTAGGGCCAGCAGGTGTGTAGTCTGTGTACCAGCTCCCTCTCT
>WNGS01042707.1:21050047-21063641 GCA_020271785.1 Procambarus virginalis
ACTCAGTAAAACATCTAAACTATTGGGACCTGACTAAAGAGCCTAAATCTGTTACTCCCTTGAGCGTAGGCGGGGAGAGATCATAATCATTTACACGTTGGAAATATTAGAGGGGCTGGTCCCAAACCTGCAACCGCACATAGAAATACATCACATGAGACCAGAAGACATAGCAGGATGTGCAGAAATACCCCCGTATGATAAAGGCAGAGGTCAACCAGGTACTCTGGAGAGAACTCTATCAACATCGGAGGCCCGAGACTTCAACCTACGCTATCCACCTTACACATAAGGGACATAACTGGCAAACCCCTCACAGTGTTCAAGAGAGAACTGGATAAGCACCTACCAAAGGATAAGCCATGATCAACCAGGCTGTGACTCATACGCCAGGCTGCGGAGCAGCCGCGTCAAACAGCCTGGTTGATTCAGTCCAGCAACCAGGAGGCCTGATGACGACCGGGCCGCGGGGACGCAAGTCCCGAACACCTCAAGGTAACCTCAAGGTAAGGTCATCAAAGGATATCAGCACTGATGCAAGAAACGTGCTGATATGATGTGAAGCAAGAGTGTGAATGGTGAGTGGACTGCGTGTTCCTAAATAGCAGGAGGGCTTCGACCCATGGTTTCACGCTCATGTAATAATATACAGATTGAGAAATCAGGCTGAAGTATCGGGAGGGCAGCCCATTGGATCAAGGGAAACACGGAACACCTTACTAGCCTTAACGTCGTCCTCCACAAGTCTGTCCTACCACATGCCACTTCACGCCTCACTATCCGCTTTGGTATCGAACTCGGTACTTCACGGTTAAAAATTATATGAGTGCTAGCCGGCACAGCGATCTGCACCTCCAACCAGTCGGATACGTCCTATTCTAAAGTTATATGATAAAGCTAAGAAATATGTTCAGATACTATAATGAAGTGTTGCCTGCAACGGGAAGACTGTAAAAGTGATGCATGTTCTTGGCATGAAACCCGGGCTCACAGGAAACTATCTCCCTCCTTCACCTTTTCCTTCTCTCCAAAAATACTAGTATTATTGCAATTTTTACTTCTGGATATTTTCCATTCTACCGACTAATTCCTACATGTTTCTTAAAATTTCCATCTGCACTCTATCAATCTATGTCTTACATATTTTCTTTCTCCACTCTCTCCTTCCTCTGTGCTCCCTCCCTCCCTCTCTCTTCCTCTTCTCCCTCCCTCCCTCTCTCTTCCTCTTCTCCCTCGCTCTCCCTCTCTCTCTCCTCTTCTTCCCTCCCTCCCTCTCTCTTACTCTTCTCCCTCCCTCCCTCTCTCTTACTCTTAACATTCCTGCATCCTTCACATCGTAAACAACCTCTTAGGCTCAAGATTGAGAAGAAAAACAGAAAGTTCCTCTTTGGTGACCTTTGACCCGCGTCAAGTCTCCTGAGAAGAGAGCCATTGTCTCACCCTCCCCCCCCCCCCAGCTTCGCTCTTCCTGTTATCTCTAACTACATTCCCCTCCCCCCACTTCTCTTTTATCTACCTCCTGGCCGTTGCTCCCACTTCCCTCTCGCCTGCATATTTTCTCTTCTCTCTCTCCTTCCCATTGTTCTGTCCTACCTCTTCTCTACTCCTTGGCCCTCTTCTTGCTCCTCGTATTCATCTCCTCTGCCCTTCTTCACCCCATACGACCTCTATCTCCCCCTCCAGCCTTTGTCTCCCTTCTACTGCCCCTTCTCCTCCCTTTCCTCCCCTCTCCCGCCCCTTCTCTCCCTTTCCTCCCCTCTCCCGCCCCTTCTCTCCCTGTTCCTCCCCTCTCCCACCCCTTCCCTCCCCCATTATCACATTCATGCTATTTTATTTGTTATTTTATTTGTTACTTTAACAGTTAGGCGATACCAGCTTTTGACGGACACAGAGAAAAAGGCAGAAAACAGAGACAGACCCGAGAACTGCCGGGTATCCCATATAGTATAGTATATATTATATAAAATGTTGTGACGTCCATTTTAACTTGGACATGACAGCAAGGAAAAAAGACTAGAAAGACAGGATAAGCAAGAGAATGGGACAGACAGAGAGGCACAGGAGGTGGTGGAGGACTTAGAGAAGGAAGGTACAAGAGGAAGAGCAAGTTGAGGAAAGGGGAAGAGCAACAAAAGCAAGAAGACGAGGCCTAACAACAAATAACGTTGAGGGACTCTGGTAAAAACAGAAGTCGAGTGTCTTCCGAGGAGGAAGAAAGAAATCTTGGAGACACTTACAAGTAGCGCAGCTGGGCGAGGCCCTTCAACATCTTCTTGGCGATGATCTTCAGCTGGTTACGATTGAGCTCCCTGCAAGACGAGAAGGTTGTTAGTCAATGGTGGAGATGTTTCACATGTGGCACCCTCACACACCTGTGTCACGCGTGGCACTCTCACACACCTGTGTCACGCGTGGCACTCTCACACACCTGTGTCACGCGTGGCACTCTCACACACCTGTGTCACGCGTGGTACCCTCACACACCTGTGTCCCGCGTGGCACCCTCACACACCTGTGTCACGCGTGGCACCCTCACACACCTGTGTCACGCGTGGCACCCTCACACACCTGTGTCCCGCGTGGCACCCTCACACACCTGTGTCACGCGTGGCACCCTCACACACCTGTGTCACGCGTGGCACCCTCACACACCTGTGTCACATGTGGCACCCTCACACACCTGTGTCACATGTGGCACCCTCACACACCTGTGTCACATGTGACAACCTATGATATAACTGATCACCCTGAAGAGGATAAAATATTATGCCAACCTTCACTCATAAATAAAGGTCGAACACCTTTCCCACTTTAGAAAAGTGTTCATTCTTTCTCACTATTCTAATGTATCACCGCACAGCCAGTAACCATTATTATCAGTACAAGCAATTTTGTAAGTTGGAGAAGGTCGTGGAGTAACACCTGGCGATGTTAGCACTGATGTGGGAATAACTTGTGAACTGGGAATAGTTAACTGTGGAGCGTACATCCCGTAGACTTTACAGTTTTCATGTACATAAAATAAATGTTTAACAAGTTTGAAGTTGACTTAGATCTAGGTATCCCCATCTCTGCTGTCAAAACTGTATTGATCCAAACATTCAGATCTGATAGGAAAGAACTTACTGACTCCCAACGACCTGAAAGTACTAGTATAAAAAGCTATGATTTGTTCAGATCCGAAACCTATATCTATGGGCAGCACAAAACGTCCACTAGACTGTGCGACACAGTGGTTGCAAGGATCAGGTTGGGTTACCGTTACCTGTGGCAGGTGGCTGCAGGTGACGGATCTCCCAATCCTGAGCACTCCAGTTGCAAACTCTGTGAGCAGGAACTACGGCACGATCTCCCGCACTACATCACTGAATGCCCAGTTATTAGACCTTTCAGACCAGTTGGCATGAGGTACCTGGAGCTTTGCAATTACTTTATTCACTCTCGTATTCTTGAAGATATCCTCACAGTGTACCCAAAATTTGCCAGTGCAGGCTACTAAACATATGGCCCTGTATGACTAACCATCCTGCGAGATGGTGACCTTTATTACCACTGCTACCTTATTCAATCTTGTGTTGATGATATCCTCAAAATGCATCCGGAGTCTGCCAGTGCAGACTGCTTATCACATGCCTCTGTATGACTAACCATCCTGTGTGATGGGGATTTTCTAGCATCAACTAGTTAGCTTTTTTTTTTGACACACTGTACTCCACTTCATATAGTCTAGGGTAGCTGCACTAATGCAGATGTACCTAAGGAATTAATAAAAAAAAAAAAATAAATGTTTTTTTTTATCCTCAAAATGCATCCGGAGTCTGCCAGTGCAGACTGCCTATCACATGCCACTGTATGACTAACCATCCTGTGTGATGGGGATTTTTTAGCATCACCTAGTTAGCTTTTTTGACACACTGTACTCCACTTCATATAGTCTAGGGTAGCTGCACTAATGCAGATGTACCTAATGTATTATTAAAAACAAAAAATGTTTCCTCATTCAGAAACGTAAGATGGGACGAGCCCCGTGTCTACACCGATAGTTCAGTCCAGTCGTCAACAGGATGGACTGCAGAAGCCTGAACGTTGGACGTAAACAGTACTTGCACACCGACTACTAGTTCCAGGGTGAACTGTACACAAATATAAGTAGCTGCACTCTTAACTAGTTACCAGGGGCCAGATTCAGGAAGCAGTTCCGTAAGCACTTACGAACCTGTACATCTTTTCTCAATCTTTGGCGGCTTTGTTTACAATTATTAAACAGTTAATGAGCTGCGAAGCACCAGGAGGCTGTTTATAACAATAACAACCGTTGATTGGGAAGTTTTCATGCTTGTAAACTGTTTAATAAATGTAACGAAAGCCGTCAAAGATCGAGGAAAGATGTACACGTTCGTAAGTACTTGCGTAACTCCTTTGTGAATCCGAATCCAGTACACTAAAAAGCACAGCAGGAGGAGGAGGAATATAATTTTGTCAGTCAAAGTCTGCTCTTTAACTACTAGAAGAGTCCTGCAAGATCGACATCAAGAACCTCAAAACATCACTTCATATAACTAATGGTAATGTCTCAGCACAGACATAATAACATTGGATCAACAAAACTGTGAACCAAACAAGATAACCGCAAGGAGGCCCACACGCCTCCTGTCTTACCACATACTACACTTTCTACGTTTGTAGAAGGTGTAGATGCTTTCAAGCAGTTGTTGAAAGCATCTACACTTATATCTCAAGTCCAGCAGTCTGATGATTCAACGGTACGATTGTGAGCTAACGTTATGAGACCGTCGTCAGACACAGGAGATATAGAGGGACATGATCACGGCATTAAATTCTAAGAGGGACAAGCACGGGTGCCTAAAATGAGTCGCAAGGCTGTAAGGAAGCCCTTAACTTTGAGTAGTAAAACAGAATGAGTTAGATCAGGAGGAAGTTAATTCAACTCTAAAAAAGCGTGAAATACTTGAGCCACAGCATACTAGGTGACTGTTCTTACTCCTTTACGAGAACACACACACACACGTGTGTGTTCGATTCGATTCCCGGCACCGGCAGAAACAAATGGGCAAAGTTTCTTTCACACTGATTTCCCTGTTCACCTAGCAGTAAACAGGTACCTGGGAGTTAGACAGCTGCTACGGGCTGCTTCCTGGGGATGTGTGCGTGCGTGTGTTAAGATAGAGATATATGTAGTAGCTATAATAGAGGAAAAATGGATTGGTTAGAAAGGCGGGGTTCAAGAACTAAGGGCTCGATTCCTCAGACACAAATAGTAAGTACACGTACACGTACACACACATGTACACACAAGTACGTACGGACGCTCCCACCAGCTGCTACAGAACACAGATGGACTCTTAACTTCACAGAAAACGGGCTGCCAAAGAGCCCTCTATGCGGATTAAAAGTCTATACCGGTAAGGATAAAATACTAACCGACAAGCGACCATAAATTCCAATATTCCAACACAAAAGGGTGCGAGTGAAGGCCTTAGGACGAGTACACGTAAGGTGGTGTTTCGCAGCCAGAGAGTAATCCCGTCATTGAATAATCCCCAAGTACGATGATTTCTCACGCTGGGGGAGGATTTATGAGACGTGAAGGATTGCACTGAGAAATCTCGCTGACAGTAATTTATGACAGTCATGATGAGTTAAACTCTCTAAGTTGGAAGGGAGAGGTTGAGTGTGTTAATGGTGGGGGAAAAAAATAAGCTCTTCAAACTGACGAAAGTTATAAAAGTGGGAGAATAGGAATATTTTATTTATCTTTCTACGTGAGAGAAGAGAGAGAGAGAGAGAGAGAGAGAACTATCAGGAGAAAGCTCCAAGCTATTACGACTATATAGCACTTGGAAGGGGTCAGGATAAGGATTTGGGATGGGACGGGGGGAAAGGAATGGTGCCCTACAACTTGACGGTCGGGGATTGAACGCCGACCTGCATGAAGCGAGACCGTCGCTCTACCGTCCAGCTCAAATCACATTCTAGGTTTGTGATCTGGAAAAAAAGCTGAGCCCAAGAGCTGAATCTCTATTGTCTTTCTACGCGAGACAACCGAGATTCAGCTCCTGGGATCGGTTTTTTTGTTTTAGCTATGAGTCATGAGGTACAATATTATGCACCCGTCCTGTGACGTTCTGTATAGATCGCACGTGCCTCATGATCCCATCTCTCCCTGTGTAAACACTCCCACCTGTGGGAATCTTACCTATGACAAACAATCCCACCTACGGAAGGTGTACCTGTACACCTTCCAGCGGTAGGTGTACAGGTACACGACGCTACGGTGCCGTGGCAGCGCCCCTGTGGCCGTGACAGTTTTGGTGGTGGTGGTGGTGGTGGTGGTGGTGGTGGTGGTCCCCGGGCCGGCCGCCCACTAACAACCTCACACAGTCAACAATCCTTGTTTCCCCTAATTGGCAGCAGCCTCAGGCCGCTCGCCCTCGCCAAGACTCGTGGAAGGTTTTGACACCATTTATCAACCACATTCCTTATAGACCCATTTTCATGTTTCATATTGTCTCTTACGTGACTTTCAACATTTACCGAATGAAACATTAATAAAATTCACATTCAGTAAAGTAGGACTTATGACCCTGTTTCCATGTTTGTTTGTTAGGCTCTTGAAGTCTCTCCCTAACTCTTACATGTACTGTCTAAGATCAAGGTATATTGGTAACGATCTGACCAATTAGGCTGTTACTTACTGCAACTCTTTATGTCTCTATAGTTAATGACAGCCGATTACTCGTGTATTACATAACGAGGCAACTTGTTCACTTGAACAAGTTCCTGTTCCATGTTCATGTTCACACTGGTGACTCTCTGAGACTTCCGACCGCAGATTATCTGAAAATGTGTCGACTGTTTCCTGCCTGTCAGTGGCACTACTCTGCCAACCTGTACCTTCCGTTTACCTGTGGAAGGGTTCGCGAGTTTTATTTTCTTGCAGCCCGGACCTTATCAGAGGCTAAACTCAGGTTCTCGAGAATTATCCCCCTGAAAGTTATGAGGAGGAGTGTATCAGTTCCTGGTAGCGTAGTGGAAAAACACTCGCTCCGAAATTTGGTCTGGGTTCGAGACCTGGTCATGGAGGATTGACTTGGAAGCAATTCATAACTGTTCGCCCCTGTTCACCCAACAGTAACTGCGGATCTGGGAATAAATGGATTTGCGGGGTCGTGTACCCCTGCACTCACCTATGTGTAAAATTAACAAGGTAAGATTTACCATTAGCTATGGGAAAGGGAAAGCTTTCAGCCCGTTAACAGGCGTCAGACGTCGTCTTTTCTCATGTGCAAAGAACTACAAAAGAAATAAAAAAAAGAAAAACAACACAAAAAAGGTTTATGCAAGACTGGCTTTGAGATGTCGCCTTTAGAGCTTCAGATTAGACGCCAGCCATCAAGCAGAGACTTCTTAAAGACCAGTCTTCTGGACCAGTCTCCTCACAATCGTCTTATAGAGGTCCAGGCCACACAGGTCACACTCAAGGTAATACACGCGACCAATCTTATCGGGTTAAGCACAACCTTTACTTTGACCTTCTGTCTGACCTTGACTGACGTATGTTGCAAGAATCATGCAGACTGTGACGGGGTGTTCAGAGTAACACCTTGAAGAAGGGCGTCTCATGTTAATCTTCTTGTTTGCTGGCAGTCACGCCACAATACTTACAACTGCTTCTTACAATTCTCTAAAAAGATTCATGTTTCATTCCAGGAAGCATAATGTACTTAAAGTGACTCCCGAAGGTGATGCCTGACAACGAACTCCGGTCCGGTTAAGCCCCTCACAACGTGGTCGTCAATTGGACAGTTGTTTTTGCTGTTGGGTTGGTTGACCTTCTCCAACGAGTAGGGTAGAAAGCAGTTGTGGTCAAAATATTTCTTACTCATTCCAGTGTCAATCTCAACGACACTAGGTGCTAAATGGGACGGGAAGAAGGGGCGACAATGTCCCCGTACTGCGGTTGTGTACCATCATAAGTTAACAGCAGGTCAATGACAAAACAAGTTGTCACCAGACAAGTCTGGCCCAGGCCGGGCTAGGAGGGTACTCAAACTCTACAATTCCCCAAGAGGTAAACTAGATAAACAGGCAAATATTCCACAATAACTAAACACTACATGCTTACAGACTAAGCCTTGAGAGTGCTTGCCGTCTGCACCAACCTACTATTTCCACCACACTTCAGAGCATCCAATTCTCGCGCTCTGACAAGCACCAAACTTTATGGCCTTTCCTTTCTTAAGATGAGATGATTTCGGGGCTTAGCGTCCCCGCGGCCCGGTCCTCGACCAGGCCTCCTCTTTGTTAAACACCCCCAGGAAGCATCCCGTAGCAGCTGTCTAATTCTCAGGTACCTATTTATGCTAGGTGAACAAGGACACCAGGGTGAAAGAAACTTTGCCGATTTGTTTCCACCTCCACCGGAGATCGAACCCGGAACCTTAGGACTACGAACACCCAAGTACTATCCACTCAGCTGCCAGGCCCTTTCCTAACCAGCTGGGAACGAACGCAAACAAGCCACGAGGCCTAGTGATGCCGAGCCCCAGGAGGTCTCCCATGGGCCTATTAGACCTGCAGTTTCCTTTATCTTACCTTCGTACGAATTTCCAGTTGCGTGAACGTGTCTCAAGTCGTTCTGGCCAAGATATTAACTATACCTTCAGATTAAAGGTAATTATCAAAAGTATTCAGCCAGTATAGTTGTACAGAACCCAGAAGCTTCGTGAGTGGCTGGATACCACCTTATTCGAGCACAAGACGAAGTTGGAGAAGGCTCAAAGGCATGCCACCAGAATAGTTCCACAACCCCCGCAAGCAAAATATACAGAGTATAAGACTTTGAAACCTTGCCTACAATAAGACCTAGACCTCACCTTGCCTACGCTGAGACCCAGACCTCACCTAGCCTACGCTGAGACCCAGACCTCACCTAGCCTACGCTGAGACCAGACCTCACCTTGCCTACGCTGAGACCAGACCGCACCTTGCCTACGCTGAGACCCAGACCTCACCTGCCTACGCTGAGACCCAGACCTCACCTTGCCTACGCTGAGACCCAGACCTCACCTAGCCTACGCTGAGACCTAGACCTCACCTTGCCTACGCTGAGACCCAGACCTCACCTTGCCTACGCTGAGACCTAGACCTCACCTTGCCTACGCTGAGACCCAGACCGCACCTTGCCTACGCTGAGACCCAGACCTCACCTTGCCTACGCTGAGACCTAGACCTCACCTTGCCTACGCTGAGACCTAGACCTCACCTTGCCTACGCTGAGACCTAGACCTCACCTTGCCTACTCTAAGACCTAGACCTCACCTTGCCTACGCTTAGACCTAGACCTCACCTTGCCTACGCTGAGACCCAGACCTCACCTTGCCTACGCTGAGACCCAGACCTCACCTTGCCTACGCTGAGACCTAGACCTCACCTTGCCTACGCTGAGACCTAGACCTCACCTTGCCTACGCTGAGACCTAGACCTCACCTTGCCTACGCTGAGACCTAGACCTCACCTTGCCTATGCTGAGACCTAGACCTCACAATACAGCACCGGATAACGACATCTCTAGACCGAATTCTTCTAACCCACCGCCTTACCCAATGTTTGATTGTCATCCACCCCCATTATTTCCCCGTCTCTTCACCTACGTCTGATTACATCACCTTACCCTCCAGAAAACTTCACCTCGTTTACATGTGTATTTAATATAAATTGGCATTTTGTACATTTATTCCTTACCTGAAGATGGAACGAAACGTTGTAGAAAATATACCCTTCAATAATCATTAGAGTTTCTTTGCTGGGAGTTTTCTCCCATTATAGTTTTCTGGCTGAGTCACGTCTGTGAAGCCTGTCCGCCTGGTCAACTTGTCTTCTCCATAACAACCAAAATGACAACATCAAGATTATCGTGATGTCCAACTATTGATGTCGAAGTCCAATTATTTGCCGCAGGACGTGAGACATTCGGACGTTGAAGAAAGTAATGCAGGAAATTTAATAGATCAAATTTGTAATGATAGCTCTTGTATTCCTATTAGCTGAGAGCAGTCCGTGTGGCGCAGTGGTAACACTTCCCCCTCGGTTCGCCGGCGATTTGTTCGTATCCTGACTGGGGAGGATTGACTGGGTTCCAATCATTAACTGTAGCCTCTTTTCACCCAGCAGTGAATGAGTACATGGTTGTTAAACCATTTGGCTGGTCGTATTCCGGGGAAAATTAGGATTAAGGACTTGCCCGAATCGCTATGCGTGCATCTAGAATGTAACGCTGTTGTCATGGTCACTGTAAGCTGACCCGTAGTGCAGTCGGCTCACACCATCATGGTGCCGAGTCCCGGGTCAGGTCAGGAGGTGTCAGCTCTCATCACCTCCAGGGGCTCACGTCAGGAAGGGGTGTGGGGGAGCAGGCCTAGCCTCACCCTCACTCTGATTATTCATAGTAGGCTAAACACCCGTTTACAAGTGCGACAGCCAAATAAACACCAACGGAGTGGGAAAAATAAACAGAAATTGGATAACCAAGAAGTTGTTTATTTAGGGTGGCGGCAACTGGCGTCTTGACAGGGTGTTGAGCTCCGGCAAATCTGATCTGCACATCCTCTCCGGCCTCAGCTGCATCTTGGTACTGGGGGACTAGTCTGTTCTACACTTTACACAGCTACTCTCTACTCTCTGTTTCTTAAAGTACTTCATATACAACTGTCAAATACTTCAGAAGTGTTTGACAAAGTTGACTACACCAAAGTCACGGCTCCTTCCACCTCTGACAGTCTCCAGGCAACACTAGCCCCTGATGCAGGTGTGGCCCCTGATGTAGGTGTGGCCCCTGGTGCAGGTGTGGCCCCTGGTGCAGGTGCAGCCCTTGATGGAGGTGTGGCCCTTGATGCAGGTGTGGCCCCTGGTGCAGCTGGTGTGGCCCCTGTTGCAGGTGTGGCCCCTGATGCAGGTGTGGCCCCTGGTACAGGTGTGGCCCCTGTTGCAGGTGTGGCCCCTGATGCAGGTGTGGCCCCTGGTGCAGGTGTGGCCCCTGGTGCAGGTGTGGCCCCTGGTGCAGGTGTGGCCCCTGGTGCAGGTGTGGCCCCTGGTGCAGGTGCAGGTGTGGCCCCCTGGTGCAGGTGCAGGTGTGGCCCCTGGTGCAGGTGCAGGTGTGGCCCCTGGTGCAGGTGCAGCCTTGATGCAGGTGTGGCCCTTGTGCAGGTGTGCCCCCTGGTGCAGGTGTGGCCCCTGGTGCAGTGTGGCCCCCTGGTGCAGGTGTGGCCCCTGGTGCAGGTGTGGTCCCTGGTGCAGGTGTTCCCCTGGTGCAGGTGTGGCCCTGGTGCAGGTGTGTCCGCTGGTGCAGGTGTGGCCCTATGCAGGTCTGGCCCCTGGTGCAGGTGTGGGCCCCTGGTGCAGGTCTGGCCCCCTGGTGAAGCTGTGGTCCCTGGTGCAGGTGTGGCCCCTGGTGCAGGTGTGGTCCCTGGTGCAGGTGTGGCCCCTGGTGCAGGTGTGGTCCCTGGTGCAGGTGTAGCCCCTGGTGCAGGTGTGGAACCTGGTGCAGGTGTGATCCCCTGGTGCAGGTGTGGCCCTTGTGCAGGTGTGGCCCCCATGGTGCAGGTGTGGCCCCGGTGGTGCAGGTGTGGCCCCTGGTGAGGTGTGGTCCCTGGTGCAGATGTGGCCCCCTGGTGCAGGTGTGGTCCCTGGTGCAGGTGTGCCCCTGGTGCAGGTTGGTCCCTGGTGCAGGTGTGGCCCCTGGTGCAGGTGTGGTACCTGGTGCAGGTGTGATCCCCTGGTGCAGGTGTGGCCCCTGGTGCAGGTGTGGTCCCCTGGTGCAGGTGTGGCCCCCCTGGTGCAGGTGTAGCCCCTGATGAAGGTGTGGCCCCTGGTGCAGGTGTGGTCCTGGTGCAGGTGTGGCCCCTGGTGCAGGTGTGGTCCCTGGTGCAGGTGCAGCCCCTGGTGCAGGTGTGGTACCTGGTGCAGGTGTGGTACCTGGTGCAGGTGTGATCCCCTGGTGCAGGTGTGGCCCCTGGTGCAGGCGTGGCCCCCATGGTGCAGGTGTGGCCCTCTGTGCAGGTGTGGTCCCTGGTGCAGGTGTGGCCCCTGGTTCAGGAGTGGTCCCCGGTGCAGGTGTGCCCCTGGTGCAGGTGTGGTACCTGGTGCAGGTGTGATCCCCTGGTGCAGGTGTGGCCCCTAGTGCAGGTGTGGCCCGCATGGTGCAGGTGTGGCCCCTGGTGCAGGTGTGGTCCCTGGTGCAGGTGTGGCCCCTGGTGCAGGTGTGGTAGCTGGTGCAGGTGTGACCCCAGGTGCAGTGTGTGGTCTCTGGTGCAGGTGTGGTCCCTGGTGCAGGTGTGGCCCCTGATGCAGGCGTGGCCCCTGGTGCAGGTGTGGTACCTGGTGCAGGTGTGGTCCCTGGTGCAGGTGTGGCCCCTGGTGCAGGTGTGGTTCCTGGTGCAGGTGTGGCCCTGGTGCAGGTGTGGCCCTGGTGCAGGTGTGGTACCTGATGCAGGTGTGGTCCCAGGGCAGGTGGGTAGCTGTTGCAGGTGTGGCCCCCAGGTGCAGGTGTGGTCTCT
The DNA here is from genome assembly GCA_020271785.1 of Procambarus virginalis. Classification (NCBI taxonomy): domain Eukaryota; kingdom Metazoa; phylum Arthropoda; class Malacostraca; order Decapoda; family Cambaridae; genus Procambarus; species Procambarus virginalis. The sequence goes on from WNGS01042707.1 coordinate 21,062,623, forward strand.
GGTGCAGGTGTGGCCCCTGGTGCAGGTGTGGCCCCTTGGTGCAGGTGTGGTCCGTGGTGCAGGTGTGGCCCCCTGTTGCAGGTGTGGCTCCTTGGTGCAGGTGTGGCCCCCTGTTGCAGGTGTGGTCCCTGGGTGCAGGTGTGGCGCCTGGTGCAGGTGTGGTACCTGGTGCAGGTGTGGTCCCTGGTGCAGGTGTGGTCCCTGGTGCGGGTGTGGTAGCGGGTACAGGTGTGGCCCCTGGTGCAGGTGTGCCTCAGCGATCGTGTGAGTGGCTGAGTCACGCACATTCATTGGGTCGGAGTGAGTCACGGAGAGTCAGGGTTATCTTATCTTGAGGCTATCTTGAGATGATTTCGGGGCTTAGGGTCCCCGCGGGCCCGTCCTCGTCAAGGGCCTCCTTTTTGGGTTGATATGAGTCACGGAGAGTCAGAATGAGCGCTGGAAATCCCGCTTTTTGAATATTATTATATTGGGCATGTTCCAAGGGTGACACATCTCTCCTGTATATATGTCCGTCCTTGATGGGGGATGGGGATGTGACGGTGGCGTGGGATGGGGGCGGGAGATGGGGGGCGTGGGATGGGGGGCGTGAGATGGGGGGCGTGGGATGGGCGTGGGATGTGGGGGCGGGAGATGGGGGGGTGTGGGGAGGTGGTCAGCGTGTCCCTGTCTACCTCATCATTTACTCCCTACTATCTATATGTACCCTCTCCACACTCCATCCACTCCACAAGAGGACAACCCGGTTTTAATAGCACTCACTGAAACAAAACTGTCAGGTATCATAATTCAGTGTTTCCCCAGGGCTACACTGTAAGAGGAAAGAGCGAAAAGGAAGAGGAGGGGGAGAACTCGCTCTATTGATGAGAATGGGCTGAGTTTCGAGGAGATTCATTGAAGGACAGCCTCTTCACCTGTGGAAATTGATCCATCTTATCATGGGGGACTTCAACCATGGAAGGATAGACTGGGGAACAAAGAACCACACATACAGAAACATGGAGATCTAAACTATTGGG
>WNGS01042707.1:21080320-21102339 GCA_020271785.1 Procambarus virginalis
GCGACGGCTGGATGTAATGGACGGGACCACTGTTAGACAGTGGCGTCTAACAGCTTGGTTGAGGAGAGCACAAACCGCGGGGACGCAGGTCCTCTGAGAAACATCAAGGTAACATACAAATATCTTGCACATCTGGTCAAATAATGGAACACACACCGTGCTAAATGATGCTAGATACATTACACTGGCTCTTGCTAAATTTATATAAAAATTCTCAGAAAATTTCAATTATTTATTATTTTTTATTAATATTGTTAAAATGGTTTTACATTACTATTATTATATTATTTTTATTATCATCATCGACATGCTGGCAGATGTGAAGGGAGGCCGGGAAGGCTCAAGGGTGAGGAAGCTTTATAATGTAAGATGTGCTCTGAATTAAGGCCAGACCTGCGCACCAGACCTATGTTATCATGAGGACACCACCAAGGGGGCCACCATGAGGACACCACCAAGGGGGCCACCATGAGGACACCACCAAGGGGGGCCACCATGAGGACACCACCAAGGGGGCCACCATGAGGACACCACCAAGGGCGCCACCATGAGGACACCACCAAGGGGTCACCATGAGGACACCACCAAGTGGGCCACCATGAGGACACCACCAAGTGGGCCACCATGAGGACACCACCAAGTGGGCCACCATGAGGACACCACCAAGGGGGCCACCATGAGGACACCACCAAGGGGGCCACCATGAGGACACCACCAGCGGGCCCCCACATAAAGCAACCAGTGTCACCACAGAGGTACCAGCAGGGGTACCATACCAGTACCAGCAGGGCGCCATAGGGGCACCGTCACAGACCCTCGCAGGGTGCCCCATTAACCATACAAATTCAATCACTAACTTGAGCCCTTGTGGCGCGCGGGCGTGGGAAATCAGTGCTTGTCCACATTCGCCGCTCAACGTAAGGTATACACATATGTATACACATACACAGATGAAGCGCCCTCTTCTGGGTATACATTCACCTTAATGCTTCACTATGCCCAGGACTCAAGTCAGACGTCCTTATCAACTATGGAGAAGTTGGTGGACCTTAACCCCGGCGCCATAGTAATCAATCCTGCTCTCACTACTTCTCTACAACGACACAAGCCAGCCAGTCGTATCCGTATATAGCCCTTAAAACACTTATAACAAAAAACTAAGAGTGAAAATAAAAATATGTTGTTAACCGAAGCAAGATATTAAAACTTTTTTATGTGAACTCGGCGGGCTATGAAGACCCTGTGATTGGCTGGTCTCGTGGATCACCCAATTGGAACACAAGTTATGTTAATTGTTTCTTGAATAAAATAGCCTTTCGATAAATAACTGACCCTTCGTGTGGTTATCTGTATCCGACCAACTCGAGACTACACACACACACGCACGTGTCATAAAACAGTGTCCTGTCGTCGGAAGAGGAAGCTTGTTCCCTTACTGGCCAACGACTAAAATATCACTAAATGTAACTTACAAGCCACTAACTTCTAGGTATCTATTTTACTGATAGGAACAATTTGCAACTTTAGTAAACTGCACTTCAACATTGTCTTAATTAAGCGTGCTTCTTTCTCTTATGAAGTTGCTTTAGAGGGTCCATCCTCCAGACCGACAACGTGGACAGTTTACCCGTCGTCTGCAACACGTCTTCACTACCACTAACCCCCCCCTGCCTCCATCACATCCAGACGCCGCACCAACAACAGTTATGAAGACGATATATTCCATTCGTATCCACTTTCAGGACAACTACAACGAACGTCCGTTGCTACATTTGAACGTTAGAAAGTGTTGGAAACATGTCTGAATAACATTTTGCGCCAATCGCTGCGTCGTACCGGCTTAGTGGAGCCGGTCGGCCGAGCGGACAGCACGCTGGACTTGTGATCCTGTGGTCCTGGGTCGATCCCAGGCGCCGGCGAGAAACAATGGGCAGAGTTTCTTTCACCCTATGCCCCTTTTACCTAGCAGTAAATAGGTACCTGGGTGTTAGTCAGCTGTCACGGGCTGCTTCCTGGGGTGGAGGCCTGGTCGAGGACCAGGCCGCGGGGACACTAAAGCCCCGAAATCATCTCAAGATAACCTCAAGATATACCCACGTGACGGTGTGGCCTTCAGCGAAGCCATCTTCAGACGCACGTGTACTCACCTATTTGTGTTTCCGTGGTTGAGCTTTGGCTCTTTGGTCCCGCCTCTCAACTGTCAATCAACTGGTGTACAGAATCCTGAGCCTACTGGGCTCTATCATATCTACATTTGAAACTGTGTATGAAGTCAGCCTCCACAACATCACTGCCTAATGCATTCCACCCGTTAACTACTCTGACACTGAAAAAGTTCTTTCAACGTCCCTGTGGCTCATTTGGGTACTCAGTACTCATTTGGGTACTTGGGGACACAGTTTCCACCTGTGTCCCCTTGTTCGAGTACCACCCGTGTTAAAAAGTTCATCCTTATCTACCCTGTTAATTCCTCTGAGAATTTTGTAGGTAGTGATCATTTCTCCTCTTACTCTTTAGACTTCCAGTGTCGTGAGGTGCATTTCACGCAGCCTTTCCTCGTAACTCATGCCTCTTAGTTCTGGGACTTGCTTAGTGGCATACCTCTGAACTTTTTCCAGCTTTGTTTTGTGCTTGACAAACTGCGGGCTTCATGCTGGGACCGCATACTCCAGGATTGGTCTTACATATGCTGTGTACAAGGTTCTGAATGATTCCTTACACAGGTTCCTGAAGGCTGTTCTGATGTTAGCCAGCCTCGCGTATGCCGCAGATGTAATTTTTTTTATGTGGGCTTCAGGAGACAGGTTTGGTGTGATATCAACTCCTAGATCTTTCTCTCTTTCCGTTTCATGAAGTACTTCATTTCCCATTCGGTATCCTGTGTCTGGCCTCCTGTTTCCACTGCCTAGTTTCATTACTTTGCATTTACTCGGGTTGAACTTCAACAGCCATTTGTTGGACCATTCACTCAGTCTGTCTAGGTTGTCTTGTAGCCTCCAACTGTCGTCCTCAGTTTCAATCCTCCTCATAATTTTTGCATCATCGGCAAACATTGAGAGAAACGATTCTATACCCTCTGGGAGATCATTTATATATATCAGAAACAGTATAGGTCCAAGGACTGACCCCTGCGGGACTCCACTCGTAACGTCTCGCCAATCTGAGACCTCACAGACCTGTGTGTGTGTGTGTGTGTGTGTGTGTGTGTGTGTGTGTGTGTGTGTGTGTGTGTGTGTGTGTGTGTGTGTGTGTGTGTGTGTGTGTGTGCGCGCGCGCGCGCGCGCACGTACGTACGTACAGTATAGGAGAAGACACTGTGTTCAGGATTCAGAACATTCAGAGCCCAGGTAGCGTCACAATATATATTCCTTCACAACACCAGCGGACTCCACTGTTCTCATATAATAATACAATCTCTTCTATCATTCCCAAGAATCAATAACCTTCCCTCGCACCCAATTCTGATCTTGCGGTCTCTGGTCTTATCTCAACTTTTCCAGGCGTCTTGCAATTCCTCCGTTATACAATCTCCCTTGAGACTCCTTGATTCTTCGCCATTCCAGAAAGTCTCCTGCGATCTTGTGATTTCACTTCCCCTCACAATCGCTATTGAATTCTCTGCTCGTCTCCTTGCCCCCAACTCGCTACGACTCTCCGCGCCCTTCCCCTCCATGAAAATCTAATAACCCAGGGCGTCCTCACCCACACCAAATATTATGGAAATTCAATTGGAAAGGTAAAAGCGAGCGATCAGAAGTTCTTCCAGAGGAGCCAAGGGCGACGCTCCCCTCTCTAGTCCGGTCTTTGTGTTCTTCAGCAATGTCTGTGTCTTTCTCTGTCTCCCCATCTCTCTTGGTCTCTATATTGTATTATCTTCTTAATTTGTGCACCCTTGCCGGTTTGCTTGCTTGCTTGGTCGCTCTCTCTCTCTCTCTACAGATATTGACTTTTGTCCTCCGCGTACAGCCAAGATTCTATGCATTCAGATAAAATATATTTCAGATATTTTATCCATAAATTGAACCGTGATCTAATTTGTGACTTGTGCATTCCGTGGCGTGCGAGCCGCCTCGCTCACCAAACAATTCCACCACACCAAAAAGAAACAAAAAACTTTCCAACTCGGAAAAAGCTAATACGGTAACAAAGGAGGATGGAGTGAAGAATTCCCACCACGACCCAAACCCCGAGTGAAGGAACCCCACATATCAAGGTAACAACTCGCCATCGTCGACTTGTTCAGTCCCTCTTCTAAACTCTTTGGGTAATTCTGCAAATATTATATTTGACATTAGTCTAATAGAAGTCACGTGTTGTATCGTCTGGAGTTCTTCTACCTCGTCTGGAGTGCTTTTTGTTATGCCTGGAGTGCTTCCGACACGTTCAGAGAGTTTATGGCACGTCTCATTGCATCAGTAACGCCTGGGGACCATTCAGACTTATCATGTTACATTATATATTCACAAATTATATATATATATATATATATATATATATATATATATATATATATATATATATATATATATATATATATATATATATATATATATATATATATATATATATATATATATATATATATATATATATGTTGAGCATAAACAAATGGCAATGCATCCAGCAGCCTTGGGATAACTGCCCAATACTCGGGCGCGTAAAAAAAATACGCCTGAATTTTGAATATATCAGAATATATAATGCACTAAGAGAAGGGTCCAAAGCTCGCAACATATATATATTTCCCCCCAAACCTTGTTACTTGGAAAATATCCTGATAAAGTCCACCCATCCTCCTGAAATGACAGTCCTTTTTGTAACTATGTGGCCGATCATACCCATATGTAGCAATGGAATTCCAGTAAGCCACTTTTCGTACTATTCATTTTAAAGTTCGGAAAAAATTAAAGCTAAAAGATGAAACATAAATATTCCTAGGTCTAGTATAGCCAATATGTGAAGTATATTAGGCATCAGATAGCATGTATTATACCTAGGATGGTTAGGCTAGGCTTTATTAGCATAAAATATACAAACTTTTCCAGTTTGTCGAAATTCAATATCACAAGTCTGCGTTCTGGCGGTCCATCACCACACACAGGTACTTTATTTTCAGGAAGCTGGGCTGTATGGCCTGGTGAATAGTATATATATATATAAATATGACAGTGGACATACAATAACATTGGTGTGGTACATATTTATGTGTGTGTTCGTATGTGTAGAAATGTGTATACACACACAAGGAAGGAGACACTCTGCCTGCAAGCACATCTAGGTGAGTTTACACACAACTGAGAAGGCAGAAGAGTCCTATTGTAAAATGAACAAACACACTCCCTAAGTGGTCTAAAAATATAAACTTGTAAACTTATATACATACATTACATTATTATATATATATATGTCGTACCTAGTAGCCAGAACTCACTTTTGGCCTACTATGCAAGGCCCGATTTGCCTAATAAGCCAAGTTTTCCTGAATTAATATATTTTCTCTTATTTTTTTCTTATGAAAAGATAAAGCTACCCATTTCATTTTGTATGAGGTCAATTTTTTTCATTGGAGTTAAAATTAACGTAGATATACGACCGAACCTAACCAACCCTACCTAACCTAACCTAACCTATCTTTATAGGTTAGGTTAGGTTAGGTAGCCGAAAAAGTTAGGTTAGGTTAGGTTAGGTAGGTTAGGTAGTCGAAAAACAATTAATTCATGAAAACTTGGCCTATTAGGCAAATCGGGCCTTGCATAGTAGGCTGACAAGTGCGTTCTGGCTACTAGGTACGACATATATATATATATATATATATATATATATATATATATATATATATATATATATATATATATATATATATATATATATATATATATATATATATATGTCGTACCTAGTAGCCAGAACGCACTTCTCAGCCTACTATGCATGGCCCGATTTGCCTAATAAGCCAAGTTTTCATGAATTAATTGTTTTTCGACTACCTAACCTACCTAACCTAACCTAACCTAACTTTTTCGGCTACCTAACCTAACCTAACATATAAAGATAGGTTAGGTTAGGTTAGGTAGGGTTGGTTAGGTTCGGTCATATATCTACGTTAATTTTAACTCCAATAAAAAAAATTAACCTCATACATAATGAAATGGGTAGGTTTATCATTTCACAAGAAAAAAATTAGAGAAAATATATTATTGCAAAGTTGAGAAGATAGCTAGAGGAGTGAGAAGACCCCAAAACCGTACACACTGAAGGGAAGGCATCTTGGTGCACGAGACCACAAGACGAGGAGGGAGAAGACAGACTCACACAGACCCCCAGAGGCAGACACAAGCAACGTCGCCACAGTGACAAGACTTTGCCAACGTCTGGAAAGCTTTAAAAGACGCTAACACAAAGCAGCCTCTCCAGCTCTACACAACCTACCTTGAGTATGCAGCCCCGGCATGGAACCCCCACCTGCAAAGGCATAAACAAAAATATAAAAAGGCCAGATATATGCAACAAGAAGGGGTCCTGAGCTGAGCTGAGGGGGGCACTGGTTATGGAAGATACTTAAGGTCTTAAGCTCTGGTTTTCCAATCTGGATTAAGACAAAAATGTGAAAAAGATCCATTACCCATTTTGTTTATATTTTTGTTTCAATATATCTCTTTAGTCCATCCCTATTTTAACATTAACAGTGGTAAGTACAATGTTAATCTTTAAACATTATCATTATGCCCATGTTTATGTTGGTAAGATTTAATGAAAGTAAATTATATAGATAAATTAAAACTTTGTTAAATCTTAGAAATAATGCAATAAAGTATGTTAAAATTAACCCTTTATTTAGTTATAGCTGGTTATAGTTATGGATCTTAAGTTATTGTTAGTGTAGGATCACCAAACACAGCATACTGCTATTTTTTGTTTACCCTAAGACACTATAACATGTCTACCCTAAGACACCATAACATGTCTACACCAAGACACCATAACATGTCTACACCAAGACACCATAACATGTCTACACCAAGACACCATAACATGTCTACACCAAGACACCATAACATGTCTACACCAAGACACCATAACATGTCTACACCAAGACACCATAACATGTCTACACCAAGACACCATAACATAACAATTAGTTCAGATTAATAACAGATTAATTCTGCCGTATACTGAAACCCAGTGAGTAACGTCGTGAACTTCCCGAGTTATGACAAGTTGGCTCAGTATCACTACCACCTCAGTTGGCTTACGCCCAGTGATATCAATGTATAAAGTCAATTGCAGAAGGCTTATTGGCCCATACGAGGAAGCTGCTATTGGTTCACACGCGGCAGCTCCTATTGGTTCACGTCTATGATGTTACAAGTAACTTGTTCCATAAATCAACAACTTTGTTCCTAAACCTGTAGTTCTCAACACAGACCAGACCAAATGGTCTTCACAGTATGCAAACCTAAATATCGGCTAAAACAATGTGTTAAAGAACAGGCAGAAACCTGGTGAGAAATCTATCTGGTATATCTGGAGGCCGGGGAATAAGCACCACCTGGCGGGTGTACCAGCATACAGAAGTCACACTGAGGAGATCAACACCCCAGAGACAACACAGCCAGCAGGGAACTGGCGACTACACAGACACACATGGGATCATACTTGATCACGACCCCCACAACCGTGACACGAATCTACACAAATATCAATGTGAAAAAAGGACTTCAATATAACAGATGTAAACAAATAGTTTGGGGTTAGATGGACTGGTTGAGAATAACTATTGGAGGAAATGACAGCACAACGAATCACAAAGTAAAAATACCTGGAAGAGGACATAACGCCAAGCCTAAAATCAAAGGCACATTTCAACAGAATTCATAACTACAGCTTATGAAAAGCTGGCAAACATTCGAGCAGTATTCAGTAATTTAGAGAAGGAAAGTTTGAGAGCATTGTACACTACATGCATGAAGATAGAGCATGAATATTCATCCCCTGCGTGGAATCCCTCTTCAGAATCAACCTGAAGATACAAATTCCAGAGGCTGCCCTCAAGACTTGTCCAGGAACTGAGAAGGTTGAAAGCTTGAACTTACTTGACTACGCACCACGAGAAAAAAATGTAGGAACATGATTACGACATAAAAAGTCGTCGAGGAGTTTAGATGATAGAGAAAGATGAGAGAGCAGGAATCAGATTGCGTGTACAACACCACGCTCCTGAAGGCAGCCGGGGGAGCAGCCTCGCTGGTCAACGTTACAGAGACAGGAATTATGAGTGATGCTCCTCCCACTTATGTGTACTCTACCATGCCCGTGTGCTATTCCTACATTGGATATATAATAGGAAACAGACCCAAAAAATAAAAGAGAGATACGGCATAATATGTATATATATATATATATATATATATATATATATATATATATATATATATATATATATATATATATATATATGAACAAATCCAATTTTTAATCTGTGGTTTGTCTCCGGACAGCTGTTTCGATTAATTTTTAATTTTGTAAATCCACATAACCATCATAATCCGGCTACTTGGGATTTTGCTGCAGGAAATTGGCTAATTCCTTCTTGAAGATTTCATGCTCTGTTGTGGCAATATTTCTTATTTTTCCTGATAGAAGGTCGAAGGGCGGTTGAACACTGATGAGGTGTCATCACCTGCTCTTCCTATCATATCTATTGTTTTAATTACTTATTGTACAAATCAGGGATGTGGCATTAAAGTAATATATGTACATGAATTGATTATGAGACCTCTCGTTCCCATTTCATGGGTAACCTGAATGTTTTGAGACAGTAATTTAGATATTTTGCTGCATCTATGTGAGCATTAGAGGATGTCAATATCTAACTCTGGTACCTCGCCTGCCTTGAAATAAGCTGTGAACACAAAACAACCAGAGTACGAGACGAGCAACAGTGCTCTAAAGCGTATCATCAATATTTTGAGTACAATTACACGTAAAATAACTAAAATCCCAATATCTGTCATCTGTATACCCCAATAGACTAAGGTCCTAGACAATGATTAGTTACTCTCCGCCCAACACTGGTCCTTCACAACACAAAGCCATCGTCATACTCACCAGTGCACTTGAATTCATTGTCAAGGACCTCAGTGATGAGTCTATCCTTGAGCCTGTAGGGGGAGGAGCAGCGGACGTAGGGCGCGAGGTGCGGGGCGGCGGCCAGCATGCGTCCCAGCCATGACAAGTGACAATCACAGATGAGCTTGTTGCCAGAGACACGGAGAGCGCGCAGGCGCGGTGTCGACTCGAAGGTGCCCCGCCAGAGCGTTGTAATGTTGTTGTTGGTCAATGTTCTGTTGGCAAGGACACACAAGTTATATTAAGATGTCAGATTGACCGTGTTTAAGTAAGCACTCCTCACCTGAACTGTGTGCTCCCGGAGCCTTCAGACAGGCGCCATCTGCACGCCCAGGCAATGGTTGACCCCAAAGACGCAGTCATCAATTTTTAACGTATTGTGTATTCAATATACGATTTTCTCATATAAACATTCTATTATATATTAGAATTTGGTACATATTAGGCCTAAATGAGGTTAGGTTATGTGATTAGGTTCTGTTGAAAATAAATTACTAGCATTTGTAATACGTGGGTGAATCATTTACAGAAGAACGATTCGAACAGAGGGCGTCAGCGAGGCAATGTTCGAACATCAGTTCGAACAGTCGAGTAACAGCCCGTCCTCATCAACAAAGGCTAAATGCTCATTATTCTAGTCCCCCAAACCCCCAGTTTATGAATAAAAACATGTTACAACTGATGACGTAAGTACTTTGGTCGAGCAGTGTTCCGTTCACATCCTCGGCTCAAATCCCACCTCCCTAAATATTTCATCCACGTAGTGCAAATACCAATAATTGCTAACCTAACCTAGCCGCCAAATTTAACGTAAGTTAGGCCTAACTACGCAACACATTCTAGTATATTAAAATACTATCTATAATATGCAAAACCTTAATGATAGTGATTGTAGTACGACTGGTCGGTTGTTCATCGTCACTGTTCAACTACCGCCTTTGTAAGGTTAAATAAGTGGAGAAAGAGGGAGGTGCGGAGGGAGACGTTGAAGACAATGGATGGTGGGGAAAGAAAGGGACTAGGGAAGATTTTGCGCTTCCCTTTTTGGAGAATAATGAAGAGATTTATAAGCAGAAACTGATCTAATACCACCATAGAGTTGCAGTTGATGAGTTCCTGAAGACAATTGCCAGGTGTGTGTCGAGTGGAGCGCTCTCAACACACATCTGCTGCTCACAGTTATACGAGCCATGTTTGGATGGCTGAAAAGATCATGGCTTTGTGTAAACATAAAGAGTACAAAAATCCACAGGCGTCAATTAATGTTAGGAGGAACCCTTGTGTAGCCCAGGTGGGGTGTGGTGGGCGTGTATGGTGACAGGTGTGTGTGTGTGGTGGGCGTGTATGGTGACAGGTGTGTGTGGTGGGCGTGTATGGTGACAGGTGTGTGTGGTGGGCGTGTATAGTGACAGGTGTGTGTGGTGGGCGTGTATGGTGACAGGTGTGTGTGGTGGGCGTGTATGGTGACAGGTGTGTGTGGTGGGCGTGTATGGTGACAGGTGTGTGTGGTGGGCGTGTATGGTGACAGGTGTGTGTGGTGACAGTGTACTCCAGGAGCCACCAGGGACAGGATGGTGTGTCGCACACGCCAACACTCCAGAGTGGTGAGTGTACATGAGACATTATCGTGGATGGGGAAAGTGGAAATGGGGAATGACCGAGGGTGATGGGTGGACTGTGCAAGGGAATGAGAATGGTGAAGGGACAATGTGGAAAGATTAAGTGGGAGACCATGGTGAAGGAGCAAGTGGTAAAGGATGGTGGATGAAGGATTCAATAAGATGGCCGGAGGGTGACGGAGAACAGGGACAAGCAACAGAGCAGTGTGAGCAAAGTGTAAACAGGAGAACATTGAGAGGCAGAGTGAGCCAGAAGTGCATGTTGTAAGATAAGGCACGTTGGAAGGGAGTGTGTTGAGGAAGGCGAGGGGACGCGAGGGGACGCGAGGGGAGGCGAGAGGAACAGGCCAGGAACAAGAGCCAATAACCCAGGGAAAGAGGGACAGAAGACCCCCGGGGTACTCACAGTATCTCCAGGAGAGCCAGGCCCCTGAAGGCGTGCTCGTCGATGCAAGTGATCTGGTTCTCATCCAGCTGTCTGCAACGAAGCAAAATACACATTTTAGTAATGTAGTTATCGTGGTACATATTGTCGCTACACACTCACTCGCGTATATCCTCAGAGATGGTTTATACATGCATGGGGTACTGGGATTTATTTCTAGAACCGTTAGCAATAAAACACCTGGTGTTATTCTTCAGCTGTATCTTGGTGTAGTTAGGCCCCCATTTACATAATACAGTTCAGTTTTCTAGCCATACTTCATAATGGATATAAATTCATTAGAACGCGTTTAGCGTAGGATAATTCCGCAAATTAGAAACGTTCCATATAAAGAGACTGAAAAAGCTTAATTTACATTCTCAAGAAAGGTGAAAAATTAGGGGTGACATGACTGAAGTGGATTAAAGGGCATAATAAGTGGGTCTTAAATATATCAAGGTGTTAAATATATCAACACAATATATAACACGAAACAATGGATATATATTGGAAAGTTACGATATACGAAAGACCTGGGTAAATACTGGCTTGGAAACAGGGTCGTTGATTCGTGGAACCAATTAGCAGGCATCATAGCAGACGTAGCAGTCCTTGATTGTTTCAAGTGTAGGTTAGACGTATAAATGAAAGTGTTTGGGCAGATATAGGTACGAGCTGCCACCCATGGGTCAACAGGCCTTCTGCAGTTTCGTTAATTCTCATGTTATCTTCTCTTTGTAATTATCAGTTATCAAACCTGCTTCAGTTCTTAATGGCCCTGTCTTTACCCTCGACACTAAAAGCTGACGTCCCCTCACAACAATCACAGCTGACACCCCTCACAACAATCACAGCTGACACCCCCTCACAACAATCACAGCTGACGCCCCTTACAACAATCACAGCTGACACCCTCACAACAATCACAGCTGACACCCTCACAACAATCACAGCTGACGCCCCCTTACAACAATCACAGCTGACACCCTCACAACAATCACAGCTGACACCCTCACAACAATCACCGCTGACACCCTCACAACAATCACCGCTGACACCCTCACAACAATCACCGCTGACACCCTCACAACAATCACCGCTGACACCCTCACAACAATCACAGCTGACACCCTCACAACAATCACAGCTGACGCCCCTCAAAACAATCACCGCTGACACCCCTCACAACAATCACAGCTGACGCCCCTCACAACAATCACCGCTGACACCCTCACAACAATCACAGCTGACGCCCCTCACAACAATCACAGCTGACGCCCCTCACAACAATCACAGCTGACGCCCCTCAAAACAATCACAGCTGACGCCCCTCACAACAATCACAGCTGACGCCCCTCACAACAATCACAGCTGACACCCCTCACAACAATCACAGCTGACGCCCCTCACAACAATCACCGCTGACGCCCCTCACAACAATCACAGCTGACGCCCCTCACAACAATCACAGCTGGCACCCTCAGAACAATCACCGCTGACACCCTCACAACAATCACTGCTGACGCCCCTCACAACAATCACAGCAGACACCCTCACAACAATCACAGCAGACACCCTCACAACAATCACTGCTGACGCCCCTCACAACAATCACCGCTGACATCCTCACAACAATCACCGCTGACACCCTCACAACAATCACAGCTGACGCCCCTCACAGCAATCACAGCTGACGCCCCTCACAACAATCACAGCTGGCGTCCCTCACAACAATCACAGCTGACACCCTCACAACAATCACAGCTGACGTCCCTCACAACAATCACAGCTGACACCCTCACAACAATCACAGCTGGCGCCCCTCACAGCAATCACAGCTGGCGCCCCTCACAACAATCACCGCTGGCGCCCCTCACAACAATCACAGCTGACCTACAGTGTGCGACTGGGAGTGGAATGAAGGCATCAAGTCAGTGCGTGCAAGCAGCTACAATCCATACATAATTATACACGACATAAATATGACAGCTATTTGGTTGTATGACTATTCTAGATAAATAAGTTATCAATTCAAATTTGAATATAAATTTCAAAAGTCAGTAAAATATAGAGTATACGATGCTACCTAAAGTTCGGCAGGTGTCTATTTCTGTCGCTGGTCTGGACACAGAGTAGAAGGGCGGGCCTTTTGGAGGGGGTATTGGTGGGCGGGATTTGGCGGACGGGCCAAGCGGACGGGCCGAGCGGACGGGCCGGGCGGGCGGGGCGGGCGGGCCGAGCGGGCGGGCTGGCAGGCTGAATCCAACAATCAATGTAGATTTGCGCACCAAGTGAGTATTGAACGCTATTCTGTGGAATCCGATACGTCCAATCCTATAACACTGGAGAGGACTGGCTACGATTCTCATGCGATGGTTTCAGACGCTCCGGTGGCGATGTCTTTTGTTCGTCTTCTTCAATTGGACCAGCTGTGTCGCCTCTATGGCAGTCACTTGGACTGGACGGTAGAGCGACGGTCTCGCTTCATGCAGGTCGGCGTTCAATTCCCGACCGTCCAAGTGGTTGGGCACCATTCCTTCACCTCGTCCCATTCCTAATCCTTATCCTGGCCCCTTCCCAGTGCTGTATAGTCGTAAAGGCTTGGCGCTTTCCATTGGTAATCACTTCACCTCTATGGTCAGGCTCTGGCCACAGACTCTGCGACGACCTCTAGCCACGGCCTCTAGCCACGGCCTCTAGCCACGGCCTCTAGCCACGGACTCTAGCCACGGCTTCTAGCCACGGCCTCTAGCCACGGACTCTAGCCACGGACTCTAGCCACGGAGTCTGTGACTACGGCATCCTGAGGTCACATTTAATATGCGTGGCCTGCGATGTTACACCAATTAAAATAATTTGGACTTTCGTTACATTTTTCTTTGTCGAGTATTACGGAAGACGACGACTTTGTTCGTACCCAATGTTGATGGTGAACATGTTGCAATACAAACAATATTATGTATATAATACTCTAATGTCTGGCGCCTCCTGTCTTGCAGTTCATATACTTTAAAATATGGACATATAGAGAGAGAATCACTGTCTCCATGAATCCATGTGAATGAATGAGAGAATGAGAAGTGAATGAGAGAATGAGAAGTAGAGTGAGTGAATAAGTTTGCAGGAGGGGGGGGGGTGTTAAGCGCCTTCATTTCTAACGTTCGGGAGTTTGGTGCTCAAACTTCCACACCTTCGTGTCTTGTTATTGGTATGGAGGCAGCCTCTCCTGTTTCCCTTCCTGCGATGTTGTGTACACCATCTTCGGATTAGGACGGCGGGATAGAAACCCCGTCCTTGCTCACCGTGATTTCATTGTGCATTGCACATAACGCTTTCAATACATTTTTGTCGAGGCTTCTCAAGGCGATCCTGAGCTCCGCCAGCTCGTGTGTATGCCACTGGTGCCATTTTGTTTACATGTTGCCAGAAAAGCTGTGCGTGGGTTGCGACCTTATGCAAACATTTCAAGTGCTGTACCGTGTAACATACAATGCAATATATATATATATATATATATATATATATATATATATATATATATATATATATATATATATATATATAAAACTTTAGACACCCACCAGGGGACTCAAACACTGGCCATCAATATGGCAGGTACGCACTTGTATCCACTACACCATACTTCAGAGCCCTAAAGAGGTGAGAATTCCGGGGTATTTAACCAACCAGATATCCCATCCTCTCCAAGCAATGAGACAGTGACGGATCTCTCGCGTTTTTCATCAAGGCCTGTTATATGGGAGAACTCGGTGCCCATGCTTAATGCACAGACTTGCTTATAATCCTTGCTTGTGGGTGTGATTCTATACTTCAAACGTTATGTGCAATGCACAATTCTATGCTAAAATTCTATACTTCAAACTTGTGGTTTATAAGCAAGTCTGTATATATATATATATATATATATATATATATATATATATATATATATATATATATATATATATATATATATATATATATATCATTAAGTTCCAAGTTCTTTTCTCTTACTAACATTGCTAAGTTCCTAACTTTATTCTGTATTGCTCTCAAGTCCTCCTGACTCCCGTCTCGAGCGACATGACCTTCCACTTCTCTGGCCTCAACATCACCCACCATTCGTCCAAACGTTTTCTTTCCTAAATATTCCTGGAGCTTGTGTATACCTCGCACGTCCCGAGGCTCCTCGTCAGCTCTCCCTCGTCAGCAAACACACACACGTAAGAGTGCAGCACATCAGCGGGGTCTTGCATGAACACCATCAGCACCATGGGTCCCAACACTGAACCTTGTTGGTCTTCACTAATGACGTTCCCATTTTCCCCCATCTTGCTCTTATTGTTTCCTATTTTATGGGAAATTTCACACCCAATTTAGTCCTCCGCCAAGTATTCCGGCCTGGTTTCCTGGTTGTGTTGGAGCTTCGTGTGTGTGTGTGCGCGCGCGCGGGGAAGTGTGAAATGGTTTCTGATAATCATATGCAGTCTGCTCACCTTCCTTTTGTCTAATCTCAGTCTATCGCAGAACTCCAATAGATTGGCCAGGACTACCCTGGTGGCTTGCACAGGATTTCAGCAGCTTCTTTAGGCTGCATGGAGTTACCTAATGTTTGTTTCATCATGTCCCTAGATAGGGGGCCCTTACCTGTTCTTCTGTCACTACTATGCTACCACAGCTGCCCCCCTTCCCCCCCCCTCGGTACAATTACACCAAACTGGTACAATTTGAAGCTAGCGGTACTGTGGGCCTGCAAAATGTACCGACCAATTCGTAGTTCTTTACATTCTGAGCAGAAGCGGTACACTTTCCTGTGCCACAAGAAAATTTGGTGGGGAGGATTTTAGAGCAACGGAATATACTCTTTTCTGTATTCTCAAAGTGCTGCTTTGGAAGACCATTTCTGCTAAAAATGACAGCAACATGATGAATCCAGTTTATATGATGTATTACCTCCCTCACGGTACCCCCCCCCATATTTCACGGTACCTCCCCATACTTCACGGTACTCCCCATACTTCACAGTACCCCCATACTTCACGGTACCTCCCCATACCTTACGGTACCCCCATACTTCACGGTACCCTCCACACTTCACGGTACCTCCCCCACACTTCACGGTACCTCCCCCACACTTCACGGTACCTCTCCCACACTCACGGTACTTCCCCGACACTTTACGGTACCTCCCCACACTTCACGGTACTTCCCCGACACTTTACGGTACCTCCCCACACTTCACGGTACCTCCCCCACACTTCACGGTACTTCCCCGACACTTTACGGTACCTCCCCACACTTCACGGTACCTCCCCCACACTTCACGGTACCTCCCCCACACTTCACGGTACTTCCCCGACACTTTACGGTACCTCCCCATACTTCACGGTACCTCCCCCACACTTCACGGTACCTCCCCCACACTTCACGGTACCTCCCCCACACTTCACGGTACCTCCCCCACACTTCACGGTACCTCCCCCACACTTCACGGTACTTCCCCGACACTTTACGGTACCTCCCCATACTTCACGGTACCTCCCCCACACTTCACGGTACCTCCCCCACACTTCACGGTACCTCCCCCACACTTCACGGTACCTCCCCCACACTTCACGGTACCTCCCCCACACTTCACGGTACTTCCCCGACACTTTACGGTACCTCCCCATACTTCACGGTACCTCCCCCACACTTCACGGTACCTCCCCACACTTCACGGTACCTCCCCCACACTTCACGGTACCTCTCCCACACTTCACGGTACTTCCCCGACACTTTACGGTACCTCCCCACACTTCACGGTACTTCCCCGACACTTTACGGTACCTCCCCATACTTCACGGTACCTCCCCCACACTTCACGGTACCTCCCCCACACTTCACGGTACCTCCCCATACTTCACGGTACCTCCCCATACTTCACGGTACTTCCCCGACACTTTACGGTACCTCCCCACACTTCACGGTACCTCCCCATACTTCACGGTACCTCCCCATACTTCACGATACTCCCCATACTTCACGGTACTTCCCGACACTTTACGGTACCTCCCCACACTTCACGGTACCTCCCCATACTTCACGGTACCTCCCCATACTTCACGGTACCTCCCCATACTTCACGGTACCTCCCCATACTTCACGGTACCTCCCCCACACTTCACGGTACCTCCCCGACACTTCACGGTACCTCCCCCACACTTCACGGTACCTCCCCCACACTTCACGGTACCTCCCCCACACTTCACGGTACCTCCCCGACACTTCACGGTACCTCCCCATACTTCACGGTACGCACCGGTACATATCCATACGAAGTAACGGTAAACAAAATAAAATAGTGAGGTAGCTACACTATTCTACCTGTTCCACACTACCTGTTCTACACTACCTGTTCTACACTACCTGTTCTACACTACCTGTTCTACACTACCTGTTCCACACTACCTGTTCCACACTACCTGTTCTACACTACCTGTTCTACACTACCTGTTCTACACTACCTGTTCTACACTACCTGTTCTACCTGCACGAAGCAATCCTAACCTCTACAACACCAGATCTTCCGCGTCCACTCTGGAAAAGTTTCTTGAATCTTCATCTGTACCTGTATTGTACCTGTATTGTACCTGTATTGTACCAGTACGGAGTTCTGGGAGGTCTTCTACTCTCCAAACATTCCTCTCCCATTTATTTCAACAAATTTCTCTATCAATCACCGCCACTCTCCGCTTCTCTAGACCGACCTCACCGCTTGAGCACATGCTGGCTTCCTGCCCCTTACTGTTGTTGTTGTTGTTGTTGTTGTTTAAGATTCGCTACCTGGAAGAAAAGGTTCCAAGTAGCACGGGCTATGGTGAGCCCATTTGCACCTTACTGACCGACATACCACCTGCTTCATACCGTCAGGTAGAACGGGTGATATTATCGCACGTTTTGTCATCAACTGCAACATTCTGGCTGTGACAGCATTGCAATATTGATTGGACTTTTAACCTATGCGGTTCATGCTCTTGATGTCTTAAGAAGCTCTCGTATCTTCTAAGGCGCACATTCCAAGATCGCAAATATCCACATATCATTATACTTTTATCCTATAATGTAAAATTGTAAAATTATCATTAATTGATAACTATTAGCCATTTTCACTGATCAAATAAATGGATAAATATGTAATTGTATAATGAATGCAAAGTTTGAATAAAAAACGTGAATAAATGACTCTTTCCTAATCAATTCCTTAATTTGAATATTATTAACGGAGTGACGACGGTAGTTAATGAAGGGGAGAGCGTGAGTGACAAGCGGGCCCTCAGGGGGCCCCACTATCCCTCAGGGGGCCCTACTATCCCTCAGGGGGGGGGGGGCCACTATCCATCACGGGGACCCTGCCAACACCACACGCCAGCTGATTAATAGCTGCGGAGGGTCGGAGGGGGTCATTGATGGGCTAGTATACTCTGTAGGGGGTCCGGGGGGTCATTGATGGGCTAGTATACTCTGTAGGGGGTCCGTGGGGTCATTGATGGTCTAGTATACTGTGTAGGGGTCCGGGGGTCATTGATGGGCTAGTATACTCTGTAGGGGGTCCGAGGGGTCATTGATGGTCTAGTATACTGTGTAGGGGTCCGGGGAGTCATTGATGGGCTAGTATACTGTGTAGGGGGTCCGTGGGGTCATTGATGGGCTAGTATACTCTGTAGGGGGTCCGGGGGGTCATTGATGGTCTAGTATACTGTGTAGGGGGTCCGTGGGGTCATTGATGGGCTAGTATACTCTGTAGGGGGTCCGGGGGGTCATTGATGGTCTAGTATACTGTGTAGGGGGTCCGTGGGGTCATTGATGGGCTAGTATACTCTGTAGGGGGTCCGGGGGGTCATTGATGGTCTAGTATACTGTGTAGGGGTCCGGGGGGTCATTGATGGGCTAGTATACTCTGTAGGGGGTCCGAGGGGTCATTGATGGTCTAGTATACTGTGTAGGGGTCCGGGGGGTCATTGATGGGCTAGTATACTCTGCAGGGGTCCCGGGGGTCATTGATGGTCTAGTATTCTCTGCAGGGGTCCCGGGGTCATTGATGGTCTAGTATACTGTGTAGGGGTCCCAGGGGTCATTGATGGTCTAGTATACTCTGCAGGGGTCCCGGGGGTCATTGATGGGCTAGTATACTCTGTAGGGGTCCCAGGGGTCATTGATGGTCTAGTATACTCTGTAGGGGTCCCAGGGGTCATTGATGGTCTAGTATACTCTGTAGGGGTCCCAGGGGTCATTGATGGTCTAGTATACTCTGTAGGGGTCCCAGGGGTCATTGATGGTCTAGTATACTGTGTAGGGGTCCCAGGGGTCATTGATGGTCTAGTATACTCTGCAGGGGTCCCAGGGGTCATTGATGGTCTAGTATACTCTGTAGGGGTCCCAGGGGTCATTGATGGTCTAGTATACTCTGCAGGGGTCCCAGGGGTCATTGATGGTCTAGTATACTCTGCAGGGGTCCCAGGGGTCATTGATGGTCTAGTATACTCTGCAAGGCTTTCGGGGGTTCCAGGGGGGGGGGGTCACTGGCTAAATAGTAGTAACACAAAATTCTCTTAACCTTCTCCAAAGAAGGATTGAAATGCTGTATTTGGCTCAGGAGCAGTGGAGTTCTTTTGTCGTTCTCGGGGACAGGAAGCCTGTTAGGATTATCGAGCTCCCTCTAGGGACATGGGAAGGATGCTGACAGGGACTGCCAGAGGATGGCACTCACCCGACGCTGACCACGGGGAACATGCCAGCCTTGTGGCACCTGGTGCCTTATAGGTGAACTATTCTGACGTTGGAATTCGTTGTTGAATCTGGCCTTGACGTTGTGGACGGAGGTGGCTTCCACTTGTTGGTTACCTGTAGTGAGTACCAATATGTCCACCTTCCACTTGTGTTCTCTCGTCCTACCTTCTATTTAAGAAGTCAGTCCATGTTCACCTTGTCTATTCCCCCCCCCCCCCGGTCAATATTTGTATATTGTGATTATATCCCCTCTAACTCCTCTGTTCTCTAGAGTTGTCATATCTAGTTACATTACCCTCTGTGCTCCTGCACCAGTCTTCTTGCACATATCTGTACTCTTTCAGTTTTGGCTTATGCTTCACAAGTTGTGGATTCCAGGCCGGTGGTGCATATTCCAGAGCTGGTCTCACACATTAAGTATACGGTGTAATATAATGTCCTAATTTAGGCTTCTAAACAATGTTACTAATGTTTACCATCGTCACATGTGCTCTACATGTTACCCCGTTTGTTTGTGTCCCGTGTTAGTGTTGGAATTAGATCCATTTCTAACGTCTTTTTCTCTTTCTGATTATTGCAGCTGCCTTTCCCTTATGCACAGACCCT
Source organism: Procambarus virginalis (assembly GCA_020271785.1). Lineage (NCBI taxonomy): Eukaryota > Metazoa > Arthropoda > Malacostraca > Decapoda > Cambaridae > Procambarus > Procambarus virginalis. The sequence goes on from WNGS01042707.1 coordinate 21,100,868, forward strand.
CTCGGACTATTTCATCCTCTCATTTCGTTTCCGGAAACACTGATCGGAATTAATTGTTTGCAGGGCATTGGTCTGTCCAGCCACGGGGTTTGTCAGCTCCTCCAGCGGGTCTCATACTCAATATTTTCCACATCTTTCCTCAGTGTTGGTAATGACCAGGTGTAGTGTTGGGGGGTCTCTTGCCGCTTGTTGTTTTATGATAATGTGTTGCTCCAAGATGTTTGTTGTGTCTGCAACCTGTAATCTCCCGGGAGCGGGCATTAAAGGTCTACGTAGTTGTTCAGTGAACCTTAAATAAGACTGAACTTGGTGTTTAAAAGCCCCAAGTAAACCTCAGCTACAGTGTGCTGTAGTAATTGGGGCGTACATCACCCCCCCCCCCCCGGCCCCAGTCTTCCCTTACTACTCCATATCATCGTTGGAAGATTTGACCTCTTGTCAGAAATCGCTCCCGTTGTTGCCATAGTGTGTTGCGCCTCTTTTCAGCAACCCTTTCTTGAAGCTCAGCCGCATTATTTGTAATTCCATCTGCATTTTGGCCACATGATCTTTAACTCTCATCTTTCCAGGGTTCTTTGGGTTGGCCAAAGGGGGCGGGAGTTTCTGTTCCATGTCCATTGTTGATAGGGAGTGAAGGATGGTGGCCGGGACTGGTTGGATGGTTAGCGTGGTATAACAGCGCGAGGCCCTGGGAAGGCTACTAGCATATACACCAAACAACCCCCAGCAACAAGTGATACCATCCCCCAAAATACACCCCGCCATGCTTTTAGGGCATCTCCATTACACGGTATCACACTGAATAAATGATAAGGCGGCCCTCTGAATTAAGAAATCCTTGGGGCGAGTCCCAGCACCCAGAGACACGGCTATTATGGCTTGACGCGGCAACGACCCAGCCACGGGAAGATAGGGGAGAGGGTGTGGGGGGGAGAGGGGGGGGCGAAAGGGGGTGTGAAAGGGGCACAGAATATGACCACATATAAGGTAATTGGTGAGCATAGACATTACTGTACCGGGTCTTGCCGGCGGTGCTCGTGCGATGGACCGGAGGCACTATGCCTAGTTGGATGTGGTGAAGAGGAGGGGGGGCGAGGGAGGGTAGGCGAGAGGGAAGAGAGAGGACCCATGGATACGGGAGAGGGATATATGATGTATAGGGGATAGCATAAGATTCTTAAGTGCAACAGAGAGAGATAGAGAAGTGAAGATAGAGAGAATGGATAAAGATAATGAGATAGAATTGAGAGAGAGAGGAGAGAGAGAGAGAGACGAGAGAGAGCGAATGAGGAGAAGAATGAGAGGAGAGAGAGATGAGGAGAGAGAATGATAGAGAGAAGAGAGAGAGAGAGACGAGAGAGAGAGAGAGAGAGAGAGAGAGAGAGGAGGCAAAGAGAAAAAATTAGAGAGGAAAAATGAGAGAAAGAGAGAGAGAGAATAAGGAAAGAGAGAAGAGAGAGAGAGAGAGAGAG
>WNGS01042707.1:21153444-21165256 GCA_020271785.1 Procambarus virginalis
GTCCCCGTGATGACTGTGTCCCCGTGATGACTGTGTCCTCGTGATGTCTGTGTCCCCGTGATGGCTGTGTCCCCGTGATGGCTGTGTCCCCGTGATGGCTGTGTCCCCGTGATGACTGTGTCCCCGTGATGGCTGTGTCCCGTGATGACTGTGTCCCCGTGATGACTGTGTCCCCGTGATGACTGTGTCCCCGTGATGACTGTGTCCCCGTGATGGCTGTGTCTCCGTGATGACTGTCCCCGTGATGGCTGTGTCCCGTGATGACTGTGTCCCCGTGATGGCTGTGTCCCCGTGATGACTGTCCCCGTGATGGCTGTGTCCCCGTGATGACTGTGTCCCCGTGATGGCTGTGTCCCCGTGATGACTGTGTTCCCGTGATGACTGTGTCCCCGTGATGGCTGTGTCTCCGTGATGACTGTCCCCGTGATGGCTGTGTCCCGTGATGACTGTGTCCCCGTGATGGCTGTGTCCCCGTGATGACTGTCCCCGTGATGGCTGTGTCCCCGTGATGACTGTGTCCCCGTGATGACTGTGTCCCCGTGATGACTGTCCCCCGTGATGGCTGTGTCCCCGTGATGGCTGTGTCCCCGTGATGACTGTGTCCCGTGATGGCTGTGTCCCCGTGATGGCTGTGTCCCCGTGATGGATGTGTCCCCGTGATGGCTGTGTCCCCGTGATGGCTGTGTCCCCCGTGATGGATGTGTCCCCGTGATGGCTGTGTCCCCGTGATGGCTGTGTCCCGTGATGGCTGTGTCCCCGTGATGGCTGTGTCCCGTGATGCTGTGTCCCCGTGATGGCTGTGTCCCCGTGATGACTGTGTCCCCGTGATGGCTGTGTCCCCGTGATGACTGTGTCCCCGTGATGGCTGTGTCTCCGTGATGGCTGTGTCCCCGTGATGGCTGTGTCCCCGTGATGGCTGTGTCCCCGTGATGACTGTGTCCCCGTGATGGCTGTGTCCCCGTGATGACTGTGTCCCCGTGATGGCTGTGTCCCCGTGATGGCTGTGTCCCCGTGATGGCTGTGTCCCGTGATGGCTGTGTCCCCGTGATGGCTGTGTCCCCGTGATGGCTGTGTCCCCGTGATGGCTGTGTCCCCGTGATGACTGTGTCCCCGTGATGGCTGTGTCCCCGTGATGACTGTGTCCCCGTGATGGCTGTGTCCCCGTGATGGCTGTGTCCCCGTGATGGCTGTGTCCCCGTGATGGCTGTGTCCCCGTGATGACTGTGTCCCCGTGATGGCTGTGTCCCCGTGATGGCTGTGTCCCCGTGATGGCTGTGTCCCCGTGATGGCTGTGTCCCCGTGATGACTGTGTCCCGTGATGGCTGTGTCCCGTGATGGCTGTGTCTCCGTGATGGCTGTGTCCCCGTGATGACTGTGTCCCCGTGATGGCTGTGTCCCCGTGATGGCTGTGTCCCCGTGATGGCTGTGTCCCCGTGATGGCTGTGTCCCCGTGATGGCTGTGTCCCCGTGATGGCTGTGTCCCCGTGATGACTGTGTCCCCGTGATGGCTGTGTCCCCGTGATGGCTGTGTCCCCGTGATGGCTGTGTCCCCGTGATGGCTGTGTCCCCGTGATGGCTGTGTCCCCGTGATGGCTGTGTCCCCGTGATGGCTGTGTCCCCGTGATGGCTGTGTCCCCGTGATGGCTGTGTCCCCGTGATGGCTGTGTCCCCGTGATGGCTGTGTCCCCGTGATGGCTGTGTCCCCGTGATGGCTGTGTCCCCGTGATGGCTGTGTCCCCGTGATGGCTGTGTCCCCGTGATGGCTGTGTCCCCGTGATGACTGTGTCCCCGTGATGACTGTGTCCCCGTGATGACTGTGTCCCCCGTGATGGCTGTGTCCCCGTGATGGCTGTGTCCCCGTGATGGCTGTGTCCCCGTGATGGCTGTGTCCCCGTGATGGCTGTGTCCCCGTGATGGCTGTGTCCCCGTGATGGCTGTGTCCCCGTGATGACTGTGTCCCCGTGATGACTGTGTCCCCGTGATGGCTGTGTCCCCGTGATGACTGTGTCCCCGTGATGGCTGTGTCCCCGTGATGGCTGTGTCCCCGTGATGGCTGTGTCCCCGTGATGGCTGTGTCCCCGTGATGACTGTGTCCCCGTGATGGCTGTGTCCCCGTGATGACTGTGTCCCCGTGATGGCTGTGTCCCCGTGATGGCTGTGTCCCCGTGATGGCTGTGTCCCCGTGATGGCTGTGTCCCCGTGATGGCTGTGTCCCCGTGATGGCTGTGTCCCCGTGATGACTGTGTCCCCGTGATGACTGTGTCCCCGTGATGGCTGTGTCCCCGTGATGGCTGTGTCCCCGTGATGGCTGTGTCCCCGTGATGGCTGTGTCCCCGTGATGACTGTGTCCCCGTGATGACTGTGTCCCCGTGATGACTGTGTCCCCGTGATGACTGTGTCCCCGTGATGACTGTGTCCCCGTGATGACTGTGTCCCCGTGATGTCTGTGTCCCCGTGATGACTGTGTCCCCGTGATGACTGTGTCCCCGTGATGACTGTGTCCCCGTGATGACTGTGTCCCCGTGATGACTGTGTCTCCGTGATGACTGTCCCCGTGATGACTGTGTCCCCGTGATGACTGTCCCCGTGATGGCTGTGTCCCCGTGATGACTGTGTCCCCGTGATGGCTGTGTCCCCGTGATGACTGTGTCCCCGTGATGACTGTGTCCCCGTGATGACTGTGTCCCCGTGATGACTGTGTCCCCGTGATGACTGTGTCCCCGTGATGACTGTGTCCCCGTGATGGCTGTGTCCCCGTGATGGCTGTGTCCCCGTGATGACTGTGTCCCCGTGATGACTGTGTCCCCGTGATGACTGTGTCCCCGTGATGACTGTGTCCCCGTGATGACTGTGTCCCCGTGATGACTGTGTCCCCGTGATGACTGTGTCCCCGTGATGGCTGTGTCCCCGTGATGGCTGTGTCCCCGTGATGACTGTGTCCCCGTGATGACTGTGTCCCCGTGATGGCTGTGTCCCCGTGATGACTGTGTCCTCGTGATGACTGTGTCCCCGTGATGACTGTGTCCCCGTGATGACTGTGTCCCCGTGATGGCTGTGTCCCCGTGATGACTGTGTCCCCGTGATGACTGTGTCCCCGTGATGGCTGTGTCTCCGTGATGGCTGTGTCCCCGTCATGTCTGTGTCCCCGTCATGGCTGTGTCCCCGTCATGTCTGTGTCCCCGTCATGTCTGTGTCCCCGTCATGGCTGTGTCCCCGTCATGTCTGTGTCCCCGTCATGACAGGGAGTCCATAATGGCTGGGAAAGTCAACCTTCGGGCTAACTGCACGTATCGTAACGAAGTGAGGATTATGGATCGTTCTCAATTCTGCTCAGACTGTGAGTAAATACTGTCCCATATTTTGTTAGTGGAAATTGGTTTGGGAAGAGCCGGGGTGCCGAGATTGCAGTCACCACGCGTTAAGTCATCTCTTATCTGCGGGGCCCAGATACCAGGAAGGATATTGGAAGATATGCATTGGAAAGAGATCTATTGGGCTCTCTTCCTCTATATTTACAGTTTAAATTCAGTTAGATATACAGTTCTTCACAACAAAACAAAATTTATTTCTAAATTATAAAACCATTTTCGTGTTAGTTTGCAATTTTTCTTTATATTTTCCAATTTGTCAGCCATTTTATCTGCCGTTTTTACATATTTAGAACATTGTCCAGAGTTTAGAACACACTTCCAGAGTTTTTCAGGCAATATAGTAGTGCTTCGTGTCACTCTTTTTAAGACAGTTTATGTAATCAAAGAATTTATTATATTTTAAATACCCTACTGCTATCCAACCTGTCCTCTCGAATAATACATAACTTTTTGACGTCAGAATCCCCCAACGGACAAAATTTGTTGTATTATAAATCATAGCGAATAAATGTGTGAGCATTGTACCTATCCCGGGATGTGTTCATAAAGGAACGGCTATTTTGTGTTAATAGGGATATATTGTTATATAATAATTTATTATATATGCACCGAGAGGCATAACCCGTTTCTCGGTGTATACATATACCAAGTTACTTTTCCCTGGACTAAATTGTACTTTCTGGTTGGTCAGTAAGACCTTATGGTGACTTTATAACCCTCTCACGGTTTATAGGCCTTAATTAAGCTAACGTAAAACTAAACTTGTTTTTGTTATTCTTGAGAAAGTTGGTGACCTGGGCAAAATCTAGAGACAAGGTGTCTTGAGGTACTCGATTTGTATTTATTCTATATTATACACTGAAAAAAAAAGTTTTTGGAATGTTGCAAAATACGTGTTTTCCTGTGTTCTATTCTAAATCCTTATCATCGTATACCTTCCAAGTGTTATATAGTCGTAATGGCTAGGTGCTTTCTCCTAATAATTATCTTGCCTTGTATATCTCTTTTTTTTGGCTAACAAAATACGTGGGCAATATAAAAATGTTAAAAATAAAGATAAAACATCGCGGGCATATGAATGCAAGCAATCAGATGATCGGGGGATGGGTAATTATGTCCATGCGATATGAATGACCGCCCACACATCCAAGATAACTTAAGCGCTTGTGCAATTCTGGCGAGCATTGGTGTGAACTTCAGAAACCGGGACAAGGAAGTTTGCAGGTCATTGTACATTTCCAGCGTTAGACCAGTAGACCAAGACAAGACTCTGTAGCCTCAGTGTATCAGTGTAGCGTCCACATTTAAAATTAACAGAGCAAAGTTTGCTACAAAACTGGTTCATGAGCTTTGAGGCTAATCTATGAGGAACGACTATGGTAATTAGATCACATGTTTATGAATATTAAAAGCACTGACAAAATGATTAGTTAAACAAAATGCTTATGTACCATGTACAGGGCTAGAACAAGAGGGCACGAGTGAAAACTAGAATGAGCCATAGAGATATAAAGAAGCATTCAACGTACGACCTAAGCAAGAGAATTTAACTCGAAGGGAATATAGCCACTGCCGGCGGGGGTCTGATGCTTAGGTGAATGTCAAGGTAACCCTTTCACGGAACAAACGAGGTCTCGTCCCACTTGGCAACTGGCCTGTTACGTGGGGTCTGTATGTCAGCCCCAAACACACCACCACAAAGCCTAGTGTCTTATCCGTGTGTGTATGGCGGAAGAATTCTAAACAAAAAGTCTTGTTTGAGCTCTGTTTCTAACAGTAAAAGGGAAATGGTAATGGCACATTCGCATTTGTCTCCTCCTGCCCATCTCCAGCAACACATAACCCAGTTCCCATTTACACTGTAAACCTAATTCCTTGTTACACATGCTAGCCCAGTTCCAAGTTATGCTAGATAACTGAATTCCCAAGTGCATTTTAAAATCCGGTTCCCAGTCACACATAACCCAATTTCAATTATACAAGATATAACAAATTAGAGTTGTATTATTTGACTTGATTCCCGGCTACTCATTATAACCCAATTCTCATTTACACTTCCAATTTGCAGTTATACAAAATAAACGAATAATCGAATTTCCAGTTATACAAAAGATAACACAGTTCCCAATTACAATCTAACACAACTCCCAGTTACAAAATTTAGTAATTTATTAAGTTTGCAGGTCGTTGTGCATTTGCAGTGTTACATTCCGTCATGTACCCGTCCATCCCCTGGGCGGTGGCGGCAAAGGTTACAGTTCCACGCGATAACCCAATTCCCAAACATCACAGATCAGCCTATTTTCTCTCTACTGTGACGGCTGGTTGCTGCCTCTCTCCCCTGCTTCCTTATAAGCTAGCTGGTGCACTGGAGACTGTAAACACACTCCCCTGTTTAAGCAGTTTCGCATCATATACGTCTCCGTGATCCTCAGCAGATTTTCTAGATATAATTAAAACCACAGAGGCGGAAGGAATTATTGCGTCATTAGAGATTTAATCTCTGTTCACCAACGACTCGGTTGACATCAATAGTGGTGTCAACCAAGATAGCCAAGAGAGTATGAGAGCACCCCAAATTAGACATATCTGAGCCACACCAGTATAATGTATGAACACCTCACCCGTGAAAGATGTAACCTTCAATCTAAGTACATTGGTATGACATCGACCAAGCTCACACGCGGCACTAAACCTGTCATCTTCAATCCGGTGCTCTTAAAAATCACACGAGAGAAGCCCATAACATCACCTTATTAACAACAGACAAGCCGATTAAGAACACCTGTATAATATACAAAGCTCAAGATGTAAGAAAATTGCAAATTCTCGAAGCCCTACACACACACAATAAAAGCAGAAGCCTATCCACCGCTGCCCACTGGATGGGGGGGCGGTGTGCAGGACAAACATATCAATTGTGACACTAGCTCTCCACATATGTCAGTTGCTTAATTTAGAAACTGTACTTGTGGTCGATCTCGAACCCATTGTTGATGTGACGACTTATACTAAATTTGTAACTAGCTCATCAAGATTGTAACTTGCTTAGCTAAATGAATTGTGGGGTTCAGTCCCTGAGCCCATTATGTGCCTCTGTAACCCTTTCCACTACTGCCCACAAGATGGTATGGGGTGCATAATAAATGAACTAAACTAAATACCAGTACCAGTATACCCAAGGCCAAAAATTGTCGTTCTTCAAAATTGTAACGGCTCGTGAAATTACCATACTGCCCCGTTTTCTGTTTTAGCTCCTCTGGTAGATTAAGATACGGGCACTTTAGGACGACAGTTTCTTAACGTTGGAAAAGCTAAGGAGGTCGGGCTGATATATCAGTGGTGTCAACCTGATTAGTCACTTGCTGATAATTTATTTGGTCAGGTATTGATAAAAAATAATATAAATAGAAAATAATTTATTTCATCAGCAATAAAGTAACATCTGTAATAATAGTATAATAATTATAACGTCATTACTATACAAAATGACAACAGCAACCATTACAACAGTAAAACAACAAAATTAAAACAGTTCCTCATAGCCGATCGTAAAGATGCCGATACAGTTTAATCTGCCAAATACTGTGTCAAGCGAGGGCAAATATGTAGAGCAGTGACGTGAGCAACAAGTACCAAGTAGGTAAGGAAGCTGTAGGAGTTCTTAAGAAGCCCAGTGAGACACTGCTGTAACGGCTTCACTTTATAGCATTTGCAGCACGATTTTTGCACCTTCCTGTGTGGTTTTTGGTTTTGTGTTGGGCTTCTAACCTAACCCTCCATACAGAGATGAATCTCTGTATGGAGGGTTATCAAGGGCTTCAATCTCTCTTTATTTCCTTTTTTCAGGCCATTCTAATTGTTTACAACGCTTTGCATGTCATTCTTATTGTTTGCTACACTCATGATTACAAAGCATTGACGTCTTACTATGAATATGACCTCCCTTCTAATCTGGCAATTCCCCTTAATATCTGTTACGTTTTAGTAGCTTCCTGTTTCTTCTATCCAACGGGTGAAGCTGTGTTCTCTCAGCTTTTGTTTTACAGTGTCGTCATCATTAACTTGCTGCTTGGTCTTGCTCTCACTTCATTCCATTCACCTGGGCTGTAGGAGTCTCGAACCGTGGATCCCACGTGTGTAAGGCTAAAACTCTATAGACTGGGCTATGAGGAGTGTTAATAAGGAAAATTTCCAAAAATAGCATCCTGCTGCCAAATTGGAATTTATTTTTGTATTGCTTATTTAATTTGAATTTTATTGGTCTCACTCTCAGTGTGGGGAAGGGGAATTATCAGGGGAAAGCACTAAGTCATTACGACTATATAGCACTTGGAAAGGATTAGGACAAGGATTTAGCATTGGACGGGGGAAATGAATGGCCCAACCACTTGGACGGTCGGGGATTGAACGCCGACCTGCATGAAGCTGACCGTCGCTCTACCGTCCGGCCCAAGTGGTTTAGTCGTGTTTGGGTGTTTGTGGTGGGTTCTGCTTTTACTGTGTGTGTAGTGCTTCGATAATTTGCAATTTTCTTACATCTTGAGCTTTGTATATTATACAGGTGTTCTTAAGTCAGCTTGTCTGTTGTTAATAAGGTGATGTTATGGGCTTCTCTCGTGTGATTTTTAAGAGCACCGGATTGAAGATGACGGTATCAGCATGTATGCTGATTTGGTTTAAACCAAAATGTAAAAACGTGTGTGTGTGTAAACAGTCCATGTCAGTTTCAGTATCGAAATAATTGTGTTATCTATATAATTGTGTTATATAGTACATGATGATATGAGTGTTGAACATGTACACGGACGTAATTGCAATCCACGGGAATACAATCTTATATATACAAGACATCAAGTATGTAACTAAAATATGCGTTTTTAGGTATTAGTTTTCATAATTCTAAAATAGTGACAAACGGAGTCAATCTGTTTAAATGATAATAATATCATTAATGTCTACTCGCTATTCACAAAACGCACTATAGAATAATCTCGAAACCAGTTAGCTCCAGGGACATGACTGTGGTTATGTTTAAAAAATCAAGGCCTACTTTAACCACTTTAGAAATAATTGATAACATAAGCTTTGGGGACCGTTCACAATGTTCAGCAATTTACAAGAGAGAAGTGACGTGGGTATTGGCAACACGTTATCCTAACAACTTTTTATTGATTATTCATTAACAAACTTGGGTATACACGGCAATGTGCTGCTACCCTATTCTATATGAAAGGTTACACTGTTGATCATAAACTAGCTATAAGCTTATCTAATATTCCCATCTCACAGGATAATTAGTCATACATGGAATCAGGAGAGACACAAAATACGAGGCTGATCTATTAGCCTTCANTGACCAGACCACACACTAGAAGTTGAAGGAACGACGACGTTTCGGTCCGTCCTGGACCATTCTCAAGTCGCTTGTGTGGTCTGGTCAACATACTTTAGCCACGTTATTGTGACGCTTCGCTGCATATTTATTCCCCTTACTTATCTGGGGGCTTTATAGTGTCTGGCCAAGGGTCGTTTATTGAGCATAGGAATGAATGAAATCCATCCATATGAAACAAAGGTGAGCAACACAGAATATGAACTAACATATATCTCAGCGTTCACCCCTGTTACCGAACCTGTATTTACCCAGGTATTTTTCCTACATATAAAACTTATCCAATTTATACCCATTGTTTCGTGTTCTGTCTCGTGTTGATATTTTTAATGGTTATTAATATCCCCTTCCTCATGTCCATTCTCACACACCTCTATCATGTCGCCCCTATTTCTTCGCCTTTCTAGAGAACGCAATTAAAGCTTTGTCAATCTTTCTTCAGAGATTGCTTATCGGGCATAGGACAAATAAAAATGAAAACCCACTATCTCCACTTGTATGAAAACAGAGCCCCCAGGCATGGTGACTTCAATAGGGAGTTCAGTAGTAAACCAGTATTTGTATTGCTGCATAAATATATATGCACGTGTAAAAATATATATGCACGCCTCACATTCGCTCCAAAAACATTGCTCCCACATCCCTAGTGCAGCATATAACAGCTCACATACTCATCCAGTATACATATATGAACTACAATGAGTAAAAGTAAGCCTCTCATGTTTTTGAAATAAGGCCTTCTGCGGTGACCTTCATTCTGATATTGTAATCCCTAATGCGGTGCGACGCACCAATGAGTGCACAGGTTTTAGTACATGCGGTTCCTGGGAGGTTCACACATCAATGCAATCTCTTAATCTCTCTCAATACCTCAACTGTACTCATCACAGGCGATGCTCTGATGCTCGTATTTTTTCGCTCATTGCTCATATTTTCTATTATTCAATTCATAAACCCTATCAAACCAACCTGACCTAAACTATTATAAAACGAAAACAAAATATATTTCTACAGACTTGTTGTTTAGCGACGTCGCTTTTAGGGATAGGGGGGGGGGAGGGGGTAGAAATAGCCTAAGCTACTCTATCCCTTTGAGATGTATTTCTTTCTTATCTCAGTAAACATACTTGAACTTGAAGGGATAGGGTATTGTTGGTCATTAGCAAATAGGTGTTAATGCTCCGCTTCAACCTGACTGGTCAACCATGTGTGACGTCACCAAATGGCCAATGCGGCCTTTGGCGTCCTACTTGCATATGTACTGTATTTGATGTTACTATTCAAAAAAAAGGCTACGACGTCACAAAAACTGCCCAGTATAGGGATAGAGTATTAGCTCCAATTAGCAGATAAGTGATAAGGCACCACAGTAACCTGACTTTTCAAACTGGGTGTGTGACGTCACAAAATGGCCAATCTGTCCTTCGGCATGGTACTTGTATATGTAGTATGTTAAATGTTATTATTCAATATGGCTAGACTAACCATCCCGGGAGCCGGCCGGCCGAGCGGACAGCACGCTGGCCACTTGATCCTGTAGTCCCGGGTTCGATCGCGGGCGCCGGTGAGAAACAATGGGCAGCGTTTCTTTCACCCTATGCCCCTGTTACCTAGCAGTAAAATAGGTACCTGGGTGTTAGTCAGCTGTCACGGGCTGCTTCCTGGGGTGGAGGCCTGGTCGAGGACCGGGCCGCGGGGACACTAAAAGCCCCGAAATCATCTCAAGATAACCTCAAGAAGATCCCCATCTAACCTAATCAGAGGTTTAAGAAATATGCATTTTCGTCATCCACAACTGTAATCATTATGTACTGATAAGTTCAAAAACCATAAAATAGCTACCCAAATGTTGTACCGCAATTTGAGCAGAATCGTACGTCTGGCAGCATAGCGGCTGAGCTGAACATAAGAATGAAGGTAACTGAAGTGGACAGCACGCTAGACATGTAATCATGTAGACCGGGGTTCGATTCCCGGCGCCGGCGAGAAACAAAATGAGCAATTTCTTTCACCCAAATGCCCCTGTTACCTAGTAGTAAATAGGTACCTGGGAGTTAGACAGCTGTTATGGGCTGCTTCCTGGGGGGGGGGGTATGTGTGTGTGGGGGAATAAAAAAAAGTTAGTAGTTAGTAACAGTTGATTGATTGATAGTTAAAAGGCGGACCGAAAGAGCAGAGTTCAACCCCCGCAAGCACAACTAGGTGAATACATAAGAGACTAATGCTACAAGTTGGAGATGCAGGCGGGAGAGATGAAAGGTACTCCACTGGATAAGGGAATACCTAAACAACATAAGACAGCGAGTCACTGAGGGGGGGGGGGGTGGAGGTTTGGGAGTGGCGAGGCGTCACAAGTGGAGTCCCGCAGGTTTCAGTCCTTGGGCTTATGCTGTTTATGATATATGTAAATGATCTCCCAGAGGGAATAGACTCGTTTCTCTCAATGTTTGCTGATGATGCAAAAATTATGAGGAGGATTAAGACAGAAGAAGATAGTATAAGGCTACAAGAAGACTTAGACAAACTGAAGGAATGGTCCAACAAATGGCAACTAAAATTCAACCCAAGTAAATGTAAGCTAGGTGATGAAACTAGACGTAGGAAATAGGAGATTAGACACTGGATACCGAATGGGAGTGGAAGTCCTTCGCGAAACGGACAGATAGAAAGATCTAGGCGATGATATCACACCAAACCTGTCTCATGAAGCCCAACAACAAAAGAATAACATCGGCGGCATATGTAAGGCTGGCTAACATCGGAACTGCCTTCAGAAATCTGTGTAAGGAATCATTCAGAACCTTGTATACCACATATGTAAGACCAATCCTGGAGTATGCGGCCCCAGCATGGAGCCCGTACCTTGTCAAGCACAAGACGAAGCTGGAAACAATTCAGAGGTATGCCATTAGGCATATTATGCCCTAGAAAGCCCCACATGCCCCAGAACTAAGAAGCATGAGTTATGAGGAAAGGCTGCGTGACTTGCACCTTACATCGCTGGAAGACAGAAGAGGTCGGGGAGACATGCTCACCACATACAGAA
>WNGS01042707.1:21177112-21202108 GCA_020271785.1 Procambarus virginalis
TAATCTACACGTGGAAAATATTAGAGGAACTGATTCCAAGTCTGAACACAGAAATAACATCACACGAGAGAAGTAGGCATGGCAGGATGTGCAAATACCTCCGTTGAAAAGCAGAGGTGCAATATTTACGCTAAGGGAAAACTCTATCGACGTCAAGAGCCAAAGACTTTTCAACACTCTCTCGCTACACATAAGGAGCATAACTGGCCAGCCTCTCACAGTGTATAAGAGAGAACTCGACAAACACCTCCAATAAATATTGATCAACCAGGCTGTGATTCGTACATCAGGCTGCGAGCAGCCACGTCCAACAGCCTGGTTGACCAGACGATCAACTGGGAAGCTGGTCGGAGATCGGGCTACAAGACCGTTGATCCCCAAAAGCTACACAAGGTAGCCACAAGGTAAGTGACTGTTGAATGGGTTATTTTCTCCATTTGAATACTTAGACAACTTAAGCAATAGTCCTATATGCAGGACAAATCACATGCAGTATTTCTATTTTATGTTGTGTTAAGACATCAGTGTGTGATGTGGTGTAGAGATTTTCTTCATAGTATAGTTGGCAGCTACTGTTTCGTGGGGAAACAGGAGCAAGTGCAATACATGCAAGCAAGCCAAGCATAATGCCACCACTGCCTCCCAATGGATAGGGAGCCCTGACAAGGCTGCTAAATCCAAAACTGCAGACAACATGGCCTCCACACCTGGGACCAAAGCAGAGTGCCAAAAAGCACCGACAGTCACTAAGCGGGTACAAACCCTGTGGTCATCCACAATAAGAGCTTCAGAAAGCACAGGCAGCTACAGAGTTGCCATTTGCCAATGTCCTTGGGAGTACCAGAACAAAAAGACAGTCCTCAGGTGGAGAATAAGGAGAGTGGATACAGAACACTTGAAAGACGAAACTCACTTCCGCCAATCAGGCGTCTGTGTTCAACAGAACCCATGCCAAGCCCCATGGAAAAAGAGAGGGTTGTCAGCCAGCCAGCATGAATCTGGGACCTTATAATGCAGCCAATAAGTCGAGGCAGACTTATACTCGAATGAGATTGGGTCCATCAACAAAGCGAGGTCCCAATCCAGGAGGTACTGAAACAGGTCTACACGAGTCACAAACAATGCAACGCGAGATGATGGAAACCACTGGACATGAGACGAGTCTTATGCACTGAATGGCACAGGGAGCTGCTGAGTAATCAAACTCATACATTGAAGGGGGGGGGGGAGATAGAAAAAATCTTCCCCTGGATAGAAAATACTCTCCATCTAAGGAATCAATGTCCATGGAGGGTTGAAAGGCACCTATGGACCCCCTCAGGCTCCCTCCCAGCCCTGGAAGCTAGCCGTGATGGCCCCAGGACAGTACATTGAATCTTGTTTGGTGACTCAATGTACTGTGCGAGTTGATATCTAGTAACCACACGCTCCTGGCCACATTTAGGTGACAAAATTATTTGAAATGGTCCTTGTCCACAGTGGGTCAAGACAGACACCACAAGCAAGGTGTGTCCACAATGACATAAGCAAAGGGGGTGCTACAGAGGGAGTTAGCCCAGAAAGGAGTTAACTGCAGACACTAACCTCATCTGTCTCTTCAATGACCTCTACATCAACCTCTTGTATCACCCCTTGCCTTTTTCAGTTCTTATGGTATGTACTCTTTGACTTTCTTGTGATCTTCTTTCCCCAATTATGGGACTTCTACTTCCATCCTATGAAAGAAATAAACACTAGAGCAGTTCAAATGTACTAGTAAAACACCATGTTCCAAAGTATAGTGTAGAATATTTAAGGCGTTACACAATCATACATGATCATTTTACTCCTGTAATATTATAATTAATAATATTACAGGGTCGTAACACACCCAAAAAAAACAGCTAGGAATGTAATGAAATGCCATTTTCTGGGTGAGCCCCGGAGGCTCCCTGAAGCTATCAGGCTGATGTGTGTTATATTAGTCTAGGGCATCAGTCAACTAGAGTTTAGCCTAACGGGGACCACGAGCCAAAACCTGGCCCCCTCAGAGAGGCAAAGGGAGCAATGGCCTATAGAAACCCCCATGTGGTTGGGGCATTCCATGTCTGCCATCAACCAGGGTTGGCACCCAGAAAGGTAGGCATAACAAAACAAACCCCACTTGGTAAGAAACTGTGACCAAAAGCTGAACAGAGAAGACGGTTGACGAAGAAGACGAAAACAGAAAGTTCATCTTTGCTCGTCTTCGGAAGACAAACCGAAGACGGCAGGGAGGCAGAACTCGCCCTACAGCTTAAGGAAACAAGCAGACATCACACCTCACCGTGCAGCCCTCCCCCACCCCCCTCCCACCCCCCCTGTGCCAGCTACCCAAGCCATTTAGTTTGGAGGCCGAGCATCAAAAAGGAAACAGAACTACTGATTAGAGTGAGGGAAGGTGGCCGGGGAACCTCCGGGGCTCACCCAGAAAATGGTGTTTCATTACATTCAATCTTGGTTTTCTGTGAGGAGCCCCTACAACTTCGTGGAGCTACATCACCAAAGAGAAGGCATTAGGGACTTACCCGGGAGGTGGAACAGCTGGGTCCACCTCCAGCCACTCGCTCCTCAACTCAAAGTCGCGACAACTGGCTGCAACCTACGACCCAAAGCCACACATGGACGACTAGGACCAGGAACGTAGACAACATAATGCATGGCCAGGACCCTGTTCGACCTACAAAATGAATGTCAGCCCAAGACATATTGCTGAAGATGGCAGTCAAAGCAGCAAACTTACGAATGTCGTGGGCACGAGGATAAACCACAGGCTGGCTAGACTTAAAAAGATAAGTGCAACAGCCTCCTACAGCTTTATCTAGGTGAGTTTTTCAGCAAAACTTTGCAGTTTTCCCAACCTACACACTATTTCTTAATGAGGAAGCGACATCCTTTACTCTCAACTATTTTCTTAGGTTGAACTTTACCACTGACTTTCTTGGGACCCATAGTGTGATATATAATAAAAACTTTTATGTTCAGAAACCAAAAAAGCAGAA
Organism: Procambarus virginalis; assembly: GCA_020271785.1. NCBI lineage: Eukaryota > Metazoa > Arthropoda > Malacostraca > Decapoda > Cambaridae > Procambarus > Procambarus virginalis. The sequence continues at coordinate 21,180,133 of WNGS01042707.1, forward strand.
AACAGTGAAATCCTTCACAAAGAATTCAAGCACAGTCATCACTAGGCGGGATACACTGATAAACTGAGCATGTCTCGCTACGCACCCAGTGAACAGTGAAATCCTTCACAAAGAATTCAAGCACAGTCATCACTAGGCGGGATACACTGATAAACTGAGCATGTCTCGCTACGCACCCAGCAGAGCCACGCACTCGTCGACTTATACCTTTATCAACTAGAATACCGAGTCAAATTTTACAAGGAAGTTTACCTCATATGCTGACAAATTTGTAAAGAGAGGCATTCGTCAACCGAGGTTCCACTGTACAACTATGTCATAACCCTTAAACAATTATCAGATGTATTATTCTCCCTGCTTATAAAGTGTTTGGTCTAAACAATGTACTGTACAGTTCTGGCAGCAGAAATGCTTTCTTTGATTTAAACTGCCATTTATGCCAATTTATTATTAGCATAAATTATTGTAAAGATTAACAATAAAATGAGCATCACTGCCATATAGGCTATTTTATGGCACTTTGTGGTCTGTTCAAGGCACAACAAAATCTGTCATTTATCTTTCAAATTAACATTAATTTCCTACCTGTATTCAGCTTTAGGTTTTTCCATTACATAATGGTTTGAACTTATTAACTTGTGATTAATTTATATAAAATACAAATATTGAACCAAAATATATATTATAGAACATTATTGTACATCTTGTTATGACTCTGGATTCAGTGTTGCTGTTACAAACGGAACCAGGATTGTTTGGCATTTGAAACAAGTAGTGTATTGTGAAGACTAATAATAAACAGCAGCTTTCCTATGACTCTGTAATATCTCTACTGCTCAAACAATTGTGTACAGTATTAGCAATCAGACCTACCATGTATGTATAATGACTTACTGTTAATATATAGCCCTTGAATTAGAACATTCTCTGTAACTAGCTGACATTGTAACCATACAGTGTGAAGGATAGATGAAATTGTTTATGCAATAATTTAAGTTGAGGTCCAATAAAGACCTTTTGTGCCCTGTGTAATGCTTTTTGCACAACCGCTCACAGGATGAGTATGGGGTGCACAATAAACTAGCCGCCTCTGGCGGCAACAATCAAAATTTTTTGACACATAGATGATGTAGGGACCCTTCACTTGTGTATGCATTTTAGTGTGACAGGCCCTGAATGTGTTGGATTATATGTTGGATTAGTGTTATTTAAATTATTGTACTGTATAGAGTTTTTACATAGGTTTGGTTAGAGAAGGAGTGTTATTGTCTGGTAAGTTTATACATAGTATTGTTTTCTCAAATTACAAATGGTGGGCGACTGCGTCCTTGCCAGACATAAGAGCATTTTGATCCTCCTAGTTTTTTAGTTACACTGTGATAATACTGTAATTTGTTAGTGTATTTTAAACTAAGATGCTACATTTATACTTAGAACCGAATGTTGACAATTAATTATTGTATTAAGAGAGTAAGTAAATGGTTACTGTATGATCACCTGATCAAGCCAGACAACCAGCTGCATGACCAGAGTCAGAGCCCCTCTTTTGTAGCAACTTTGGGACTGGATGGAACTCTTGTCTGGGCATCCCCTCATCCTCTCCTACTCTACTTGTTAAGTTGTAACTAAGTTAAGCACCATTACCACGTGCCACCCTTCTTTTCTCAGTGTAATCTTGTCTATGTACCCTGGTCATATCCCGGAGTTCCATGTAATTAGATCCAGGTACTGACCAGTGAACACGTGTCTGATACAATTATACTCAATTAGGTTAAGTTAAATTGTCCCTTAAGGAATTGTAGACTTTACCACTAGTTTGCTGTATGTGAATCTCATTTCCTGCCTGTGTGGAGCCAGAGAGGTAACATAAAGTCGAGGTCGTAAAGTATTTCTGTTGTACTGGGAGGGGGTTTTTGGGTTTTAATAAATTTAAGATAGTGAACTTGAGTATCCATCACCCCTCTTGCTTAGGGTTAGGTGATCTGCTCTAGACAGCAGTCCATATAACATTATTTTTTTGGGACACTGTTTCCCTGGGGATCGGGCCTATCCTAACCTCATTAGATGATACCCTAGCACCCTGTTGTAACCCTAACAGGCCCCCCAATGTAACAATCTCATTCCAGGTCAGCATTTAACTTTTATGGACAAGTGTTCATCCCGGCCTGGTCCATCTATGAACAGGATTCATAAAGGCACATTATACAATCCATTCATAATTTCACTTCCATTTCAAAATGTAAACAAATGCTTCATAGCCTTTATAAAATTATTACAGCACATCACACTTAGTTTCTAAACAACTTTCATTAACTATCGAGAACTTTTAATTTGACAGTAAACAACTACAGTACATGTTAACAAAGCCAGCATATCCTATAAGACATCTTATCAATAAAGTACAGAAATGAGAAGTCAATGCTAGATATGTCATACTGTACTCACGTCTTCCTGCACCATAGCTTCGTTTCTATGAGAACGACCAACATCATTGCCATCAGCCTCATCATCATCTGAAATTACACCATTTCAAAGCTACGTGCAAAACATATTCTGACAACCATACTTTGGTACTGTTATTACAGTAATATTAAATATCATCTGAAGAGGATCTGCAATATATACAATAATAAAATAAATTATGCCAAGCTTATGCATGTTACTTAACTTCCAATAATACTGTCCATTGATGGATCAACAAAAAAAAAAATATGATCAGAAAAAGACTGAATGCGCCCATAAAATATTCAGAATGATCTTTTAAGTAAATAATGAATATGAAGAAGGCAACACACACTTTGAACTTTTTTAAATAACATTGCTTCAAAATTTTGTGGCTCAAACTTTTATACCAAGTATTGAAAAGCAGTGATCCATAGAGAGCAGAGCATGTTACAGTGCATTTCACATGTTCATACCCCAAGAAATCTGATGCAGCGAGAGTTGCCATTACCAACTCCTACTGTGCCAAAAGATAGAGAGTTCTCGGCAGAAATAAACAAGGTAATGCAGACTGCTACATACTGTAAATGGATCAAAACTATCATCACAACTGGCAGATATGGAGGGCTATAAAATGTTATGACTCCCTACTACTAAATCTTGGAGAAGTAACAGAAAGCAAGGCAAGCCAGGATATAGGACTATTTCAAGTCCATCACATTACTTGAGCCACCACCTATTCCCTTGACATTGTCATCTTGTGTCTTTGCTCATATACTGTATAGTATTAGTATCCTAATGATATCATAATATTTTTTAATATTCTTCGAAATAGACAGCGCTAAGTAGTCTTCCAGGCTTGGCATCTTTTTTATATTGTTACCTACTTCCAGGAACATCTGTGGATGCCACATCTAGCTGGTTACAATTCCTGTAATCTTGACTTAAGTGAAAGTTCGAACTATCTTCACCATGGGCCTCCGTGGACTAGAACCTGATAACTGAGTGGAACAGGCCTGACAGCCGAGTGGACATCGCTTTGGATCGTAGTCCTGAGGTTCCGGGTTCAATGCGGAAACAAATTGGCAGAGTTCTTTCACCCTGATGCCCCTGTTCGCCTAGCAGTATATAGGTACCTGGGAGTTAGACAGCTGCTACGGGCTGCTTTCTGGGGTGTGTAACAAAAAGGAGGCCGGCCGAGGACCAGGCCACGGGATGCTAAGCCCCAAAATCATCTCAGATAAGATAACCATTGGATAAAACATTTCCCAGCCATTTGCCAGTGACAAGTGGACAAGTGAGATCCTGATAACACTCCAGTAACCACAAAATTTGGGAGCCGGNTCCATGCAGAACGTTAACTGTCTATATGATATTTGCTGCACGCCAGCTCCAAGAAAAATGCCAAGAGCAACAGTGACTTCATTACCTTCACTGATCTGACCAAGGCCTTCGATACGATCAGTAGACATGGCTTGTGGAAGGTACTGGAGAAGGTTGGCTGTCCTGGCAAGTCTTCACAATTGTCCGGCAGTTCCTCGATGGCATAGGAGAGGAAAGTACTGGAAATGGAGAAGTGAGATGCCATCACAGTGACAAAGGTGTGAAGCAGGGCTGCGTTCTCGCTCTACACACTTCGGCATGGTATTATTGGCCATGCTTACTGATGCCTTCCGTGATTGCCAGGATTGGAATACCCATCAGATGCACGACTAACAGTGGGCTGTTCAACCTCGGGAACCTGCAGGCTGTTACAAGTTGAAGGAAACTACAACAGAGACTTCCTGTTTGTTGATGACTTGTGCCTTCAATGTCAGCACATGCAGTGCAAAATGGACTGCTTCTCATAAGCCTGCAATAACTTCAGTCTCATCATCAGCACCAAAAAATACCAAAATCATGAACCAACCCATGACTGGAATACCCTACCAGGCACCACACATCAGTCTAGAGGACAGAACCTACAAGCAATCAACAACAATCTTGGCATCATACTCTCAAAAGCAGTGAACATAGATGCAGAAATCAACAACAGGATTGCCAAGGCCAGTGCTGCTTTGGAAGATTCTGCGAGTCTGCCTCTTGTGTGGTGACTCCGACCATCCTAGGTTAAATTGTTATCCACACGCTCTGCATCAACTGTGGTGATGGCCACCCTGCCTTCTCTTGATCATAGATGCACTATAAATTTAAGCACAGCAACCTGAAACGTAAAGATTATACGTCTTATCCCGAGGCAAGATGCCAGGTCAGACGTCCTTCCTCTTCTTTTGACATGTATTGCATCGCATGTACTACCTTATCCTTCCTTTCTCTGACTTAACACCAAGGATGTTCCTGTGGTTTCTCTGGCCTGTTTCTACGTTTTCTTCCCAGTCTTTCTCTGCTGTATTTGCATCACTTCTCCACCTCACTCTTGTGTCTACGATGTGAGGCCCCTCCTTGGTCCTCCCCGCCCTATGACTGTCTTGGTGATAACTACCCTCCTCCCACCCATCACCATCCTCATCTCACCACCACCTTTTGATTGTTGCTGCCGGAGATGGTTAGTCTATGTGCACCCCATAGTCATTCTGAGAGTGGTAGAGCAAAACGCATTACAGAGGGCACAAAAGGTCTTTATCAGACCTCAACTATATTATTACATAAACAATTTCGTCTATGCTTCACACTTACAATTACAATGTCAGCTAGTTACAGAGAATGTTCTATTTCAAGAGCTATATATTTACAGTAAGTCATTATACTGTACATACATGGTAGGTCTTATCGCTAATACATAATTGTTTGAGCAATGGAGGTATGAGTCATAGGGGAGCTGCTGTTTAATACTAGTCTCCACAATACACTACTCGTTTCTTAATCTCATATGTTGTTTATCTACTGGAAGCAAAATATGGATACAGTGCAAGGATTTCGGATATTTTACCTTTAGTAATAAGATAGGTTGCCATATCATACAGAGTGAGCTTAGATTTATCTCTAAATGACTCAATTTTACTACAAACCAAGATATAGTGTTCGAGTGTGTGTCCCTGTCTTTGTCCACACACTTTACTTCATCAAGATCCCTATACAAGCCGAACTGCCTTGTAGCCAGAGATACTTGTAGCCAAGTCTTATTCGAGCTGTGACAACGTCTGTTAGTCTGCTGACTGTTACTTGCCCCGCACACATGTTTTACTTCACACATTTCATTGTGATAAACAATGGACTTGCTAGTTCCAGTTTGCACTGTTCTACTTTCTTCAAAGTCATCCAGGAGTTCTCATCTAATGACACTTTTAAGGGACCTATTTGATAACTCATGATTCCGTTCAATACTGTCTTTATTTACTGGAACCTTAGCAAGGGCGTCAACTTTATCATGTTTCAGCAGGTCAATGTGAGAAGGAATCCACAACATTTTTATATTTACCCTCTTGCTAAGTATGCTTATATATCTGTCTGGCTTCTGAGACAAGCACATTGTTATTTGATTGCAAACTGTTTATTGCTAGTAGTAAGGAACAGGAGTCGGAAATAATTAAGCTGTCTACTTCAGTGTTGTCAATAATTTCGAGTGCTATCAGTATTGCTCCCAACTCGGCTTGCATTGTGGATATCCAGTTATTGATTCTTATATTCCTTTGAATTGTGCTGCCATCAGGCTGATGAGCAATAACAGCACTTCCTGCCCTTCCTATAGTTGTATTGCGTGATCCATCAGTGTATATGGTCTGTGCAATGTTGCTTTTAGTTTGTATATTGTGAATGTGTAATATGGTGCTTAATTTAACAGCAAGCTGAGCATGAGGGTTGTTTGTGATTAGTTTCTTGGTGGGGTATGCATGCATCAGGATGTCAAAAGATACTATCTGCCAGGGTGGAAGGAAGTGCTGTACTCTTTCATCTGTATATACATCATGCAGTCCCATCATTTAAATATGAGTGGCTGTTTTTTTAATCCATTTAGACTCGCTGGTTCCATTACATATGTGTTCTAACAGTTCAACTGACACAATGTTGCTTTTGTTATCACGCAGAAGATTCAGTCCCATCATAAGATTTATTTCAAATATTCTATCTCGAATACTAAGTACCTTCTCTTCTCACCCATCCTGCCTCATATAGAATCTATCACACACTTTCTTCTGTACCCTTGTTCTTTGCCTTTGATTTTTGTTATTATAGTTCTTCACAATGTTTATTCTTCTAATATCAATGAAACATACTACTGTAATATGATTTTCATGCCAATTTTAATGACATATCTTTTAATCTTACGATTTTCACCACTTCGTGTATGTGTCTCCAAGAACTGATGCTTAGCACTCGTCCTGGTCACTTCCGTGATTATTCCTTTTTTTTCCTCCCCTTCAACTTTTTCTGGTACTGTACTCCTAACTCTACTGCTGTAATGATCCAGTACAATGATCTTGTCCCCCTTCTTTTTCAATTGAATGTTCATTCTACTCCTCTCATATGTTTGTCAGTGTTGTATTGTCTGTTCTATGAATCTCCCTCCACATATTCAAATTACATGTAATCTTCTCATTCTTTTAGACTCATTGCTAGAGCCTATGCTCCTTTTGGGTGATTTTTAACTGTCGGCATGCCCTTTGGGGCACTTCATACTAATACTCGAGGTTGTCTTTCTAGGATCTCGTCTTCTCTATTCTCCATTGTCTTGTGAATTCTGATGATGTGACCCATGTAGAATCTTGCTCTCTTTCCTATATTAAGTCTGCTCTACCATTTATATAAACCTGGTGTGGCAAGTTTTTGATGACCTTCATAACAGTGACCATTTCTCCATCATCATATCCCACTTTTTCTTTCTATTCTCCTCAATGGCAATTTGACAAGAATCTTTCATTCTATTCTTTCCCTACATGTCTGATCTGCCACTCCCTCCTTTCTCATGACACCTTGTTCGACGCTGCCCTCTGCTCATTCCTTTGTTACGCACTTCTCAGTCTTTCTGAACTCCAGTCTGCCTTGTCCCTCTGCAATTTTATGGCGGTGGGCTTGTACAGGATTTACTATGAGATGCTTCACCTCCCTACATGTGCCTTTCAGTATTTGCTGCATGTCGGCATCCACATTTGAGAGACTATATTGGTCCCCGAGGACTGGCTCAAAGTACTGTATGTAGGTGTTCTTCCCATTAGGAAACCCAGTATGCAGAGGACTTTTCCCTAAAGATCTTCACCCCATTACCCCTACTAAGTTTTTTGCAAACTCTTTGAACGTATGGTTAATGCATGTGTCTTAGAGATAATTAGAACATCACTACCTCCTCTCTCTTCCCCCCCCCCCCCCTCTCAACAAAGCTTTCTTGAGTGTCTTTGCATGACTATCATCACTGTGGACTTGGAAGTCTACATTCATATACAGTACTGCCTTTACTGAGTGCCTGCCTATGATTGATTACAGGGAGTGAGATCTAGCTCTCTGTGCCCCTACTTCCTAGCCAATATACCTGACATGGCTAATTACCTCTCTCAACATAACATTTTCATCATATTTTTTCTTAGTCATGGATAGAAATAACTTCAACAACCTCTTCTTTCAATGCATTCCACTTGCCAATCACCATACAGGAAACTACCTGTTGATAATTTTGTGGATTAATGTTCCTGCAGCCCCCTCTCTTACTAGGCCTCCTGGTTGCTGGTCTGATCACCAGGCTGTTTGATGCAGCTGCTCACAGCCTGGTGGATCAGTATTCTTTGAAGGTGCTATGGTATTTGTGCTTGGGATTCTACTACCCAAAATCATTTACGTCCTCTAATTACTCAATACAAAGCTGCTATTAGGACAATATCCAACTCTGGCCCCAGGCATCACTCGGTACCCCTACTCAAATCTCTGAATATGTTAGATATTAAGTCACTGCACATTCTCTCATGTGTATTATATACATACATAAAATGCTGAACTGTAATGCCAATCCTGACCTTAAAAGCTTCATTGAAGGTTGTAGCAGAACCCATGAGCACCACACCAGAAACAAATACCTTTTTGATATTCCAAGAGTACGACTTAATCAAACTAGAAATGCTCTACAAATCAAGGGACCCAGAATGACCCTGGTGTGCCAGCTGACATTAAGGGGTGTAGTGGTGTGCCAGCTGACATTAAGGGGTGTGGTGGTGTGTGCCAGCTGACATTAAGGGGTGTAGTGGTGTGCCAGCTGACATTAAGGGGTGTGGTGGTGTGCCAGCTGACATTAAGGGGTGTAGTGGTGTGCCAGCTGACATTAAGGGGGTGTAGTGGTGTGCCAGCTGACATTAAGGGGTGTAGTGGTGTGCCAGCTGACATTAAGGGGTGTGGTGGTGGTGTGCCAGCTGACATTAAGGGGTGTGGTGGTGGTGTGCCAGCTGACATTAAGGGGTGTGGTGGTGTGCCAGCTGACATTAAGGGGTGTGGTGGTGTGCCAGCTGACATTAAGGGGTGTGGTGGTGTGCCAGCTGACATTAAGGGGTGTAGTGGTGTGCCAGCTGACATTAAGGGGTGTAGTGGTGTGCCAGCTGACATTAAGGGGTGTAGTGTGTGCCAGCTGACATTAAGGGGTGTAGTGGTGCGCCAGCTGACATTAAGGGGTGTGGTGGTGTGCCAGCTGACATTAAGGGGTGTGGTGGTGTGCCAGCTGACATTAAGGGGTGTGGTGGTGTGCCAGCTGACATTAAGGGGTGTAGTGGTGTGCCAGCTGACATTAAGGGGTGTAGTGGTGCGCCAGCTGACATTAAGGGGTGTGGTGGTGTGCCAGCTGACATTAAGGGGTGTAGTGGTGTGCCAGCTGACATTAAGGGGTGTAGTGGTGCGCCAGCTGACATTAAGGGGTGTGGTGGTGAGCCAGCTGACATTAAGGGGTGTAGTGGTGTGCCAGCTGACATTAAGGGGGTGTAGTGGTGCGCCAGCTGACATTAAGGGGTGTGGTGGTGAGCCAGCTGACATTAAGGGGTGTGGTGGTGTGCCAGCTGACATTAAGGGGTGTAGTGGTGTGCCAGCTGACATTAAGGGGTGTGGTGGTGAGCCAGCTGACATTAAGGGGTGTGGTGGTGTGCCAGCTGACATTAAGGGGTGTGGTGGTGAGCCAGCTGACATTAAGGGGTGTGTGGTGGTGTGCCAGCTGACATTAAGGGGTGTAGTGGTGTGCCAGCTGACATTAAGGGGTGTGGTGGTGAGCCAGCTGACATTAAGGGGTGTGGTGGTGTGCCAGCTGACATATTAAGGGATGTGGTGGTGATGTGCCAGCCAGTACATAAAGGGGTGTGGTGGTGTGCCAGCTTCCTAAGGCCATGGGCAGCCATACTATGAGCCACATTATATATTTCAGGCAAAATGTATGCTATAGCCAATTATAAGATTTAGGCTTTATAGATACAGTATATGAATAAATATATGGTCTGTATATATTTATAAACATATCTGTATATATGTATATTTCCAAATTTATACATAATGAACACCATCTTTGATGGATAGATACAACTTGTTAGAGCAAAAAAACTAAATAAATAAAGGGAGAAACATTGAAAATAAATAAAAAAGTTATTCCCATGTGGCAACTCACTTCATTTTTACAATAAAAATGCTACTTGTCCAGGCCACTACAGCTAAACTACAAGATAGAGACTTTTTACTTTGATTTCTATGCTTCCTGTGTGCTAATTAACAATATCAAAAGAAAAAATAAATTTTTTGGAATAATTTATTTTTGGTGGACCACAGGAATTTAATTGTAAAAGGTGTGCAGTGCCGGGGGTTAAAGGCCTGGTACTGCTTTCTCCAAATTTTTGTTTTCAACAATATGGTGTTTCCCTAAGGTAGTATCATGAGCACTACTACCTTTTTTTTTATCCTGGTTGCCCTTAATCATCTTTCTCTTCCCTTCCCCCCCCATCCCCTAACAAACATTTTCTCAGCCCTTTGTTAATGATCTCACAGTGCTAAGATCATTCTTTTTCCTCCAGTGCCAGCTCCAGCTTGCAACTGATAATGTATCTACCTGGGCCACCAATCATGACTTCAAGTTCTCTACAACTAAGATATGTGCTATGATTTTTACTTGACTGCATGTCATTCCATGTTGTTGCTCTATGGAAATCATCTTCCCTCTTTTGTATAGGGATAATGCTAATTTTGGTGTTGATCTTTGACACTCAATTTGTCTTGGTTATCCCATATGTCCCCTCTCCAAATTAAATGCTCTATGTCCCTTACCTTACTTACTTTTGTCCTGCCCTTCCTGGGAAGCCGATAGCTCCACACCACTCACACATGCTGTATAAACTGAATGGTGGCTGTCCCATCCATTACTCTGCCCTGTCCTGTGGTCCTGTTTTCATGCTGTGTCATATGCCTCAGCTCTAGTGCCCTTTGTTCATCCCCCACCCAGGGTTTGCATATTGAAACCATCATCCTGTCTCTACAGGGTTGTTTGTCATAAGCATTACTGTCTTCGCTGCCCCCACGGTCCCTGCAACATCCCCACTCCCACATGTGCCATGCATAAATAAATACTGTTCAGGGGGACCCTGTTCCCTCCACCACCTTCCTTTTCTTGCAAGGATGGCTTGTTTGCAAGAAAAGCAAAATCTGGCACTACAGGAAGCAAACTATACTCTTTTTAAAAGGTGACCCATTTCCTTGGCCTTCTTCCTACCACTGTAATAAATGGAAAATGGTTCTGGTTAGGTTGTGTATTGACCCAAATGTGCTTAACTCACTGGAACTTAATGGAATGCCACCCTGCTCCTTATTGTCTGAACTGGATTGTCCCTCTTACACTTGTGCACCACCTTGTAGAATGTACCAATTTTCAGGATGTTCTTGTGTGTTGCTTCCCAACTGTCCCCTCAATAGACAGGGGACAAGGATTCACAATCCTTAGTGAATCTGATGCCTTTGATATCACTCGCTGTTACAACCTCATAGCCCATAACCGGGTTCTTTACTTATCAAACTGTATATGGGGCCTTAGTGCCTCTTCTTGCCTGATCCCACCCTGAGTCATAGGAAAGTTATTAAGAACTGGCAACAATAAATTATGTGCCTCTAAAGGAAAAGGGGGTAAACAACACTAAACAGAACCATCACCAAATGTACCTCTTAACTATATATACACATATGTACATGACATAACACTGCAGGTGTTAATTTTGCACAGGACACTACAAAACTTCTGCAATCTTCTTTCCCAGCGAGTCCACTTCTATCTATTATCGTACACCATTCAAGGTTCCGTCCCTGAGTCTGTCTTCTACGGTCCTCATGCTGGCGAGCTCACCTTTCTCAGTAAATCATGGATCACTCCTACACAGTATCGTCATGGTGCCAAAACACCACATCTACTCTCCTGCAACACACTGGCAGAGGTCTCCAGCAACACGCTGGCAAGGGTCTCCAGTAACACACTAGCAGACTTCCACACAGGCTTCAATTATAACAAGCCTTAACAGATGGACACTGATTCCATCTCTTAACTTGCCCATCCCGGGGTACATTGGTCCAATCACCAATACTTCACTACATATCACAGACAAATCACAGTCTGCATCAACTCGGCCACTTGTTCCCACTGGAACATGTCTGGAGTTCAGGACTGCCCTGGGTGAACTGATTCCTGTCGACCAAGATACCACCCACATCACTTCTGAGTAGTAAAAAAAGTGATTAGTAAGAAACTACACAGGTGTCAATAAGATCACAGCCTTTCACCAGAGAACAAGAATTGTGGTCTGGTGCACTCGTCAGATGGCGTTGACATCGGCACACCTCCCCTTTTAAAAGAATTTGGGTCAGGTGCCCTCAACATATGGCGTCGACATCGTCACACTCACCTTGTGTGTTCATATAGTATTAGCATCCTCAGTGATATTTAGCACCTTTTGAATATCCAGCAACACCAATGGTGCTACATAGTCTCCCAGCTTGGTGCCTTCTTTTGATAATTACTTACTTAATATAACAATACCAAATATGGTCCAGATTGAATTGCTCCACTTAGTCATGCCCCTCCCGTTAGAATGTCCTGAGTTTCAAGGAGATTGAGGGACATTAGGAGAGCAATATGTACAATCTCTTATCCCTGGACAGAATCCTTGGTGAATCTGACGTCTTTTTTTTTATCATATTGGCATCCCGAGTCATATTTAGCACCTTTTTAATATCCTGCCAGACACTGCTATATAGTCTTCCTGGATTGGCTCCATTTTTTTATTATTATTACAAAAAATGAGCAGCTTGATATCTTTAATCTTGGAATTGGGGCATCACCAGCACTATTTGATACATCCAAAATCATTACCCTCATTAAAAAATGGTATTTTATGAATTTTAGAAGTCATTTATTTTTTTAATTTATTATATTAAAATTACAAAAAAGTTTAGAGGAAGTATGTCATCTGATAAAAAGTACATTTTACTTTATTAGACTATTTATATATTTACATTTAATAAATTCTCAACATAAGCTGAAAATCTACTTTTGCATAGTACTGCATAATGTATTATGATAAATACTTCTTAAATGCTACACAGCATTTTATAGACAAGTGGGTTACATAATTGTTAAAGTTGGTCGTTCAGATGAAATAAACAGTTTTTATATACTGTATAAACATTTCATAATTACTGAATTAACAGCATTCAAAAGGTGTGACATAAGCTCGACAGGAAATGCTTGAATAGCAAAGTCTACTTAAGCATTATAAAATATCAATCCACCTATAAAATTTTACAGATTTATCTGTTAACAAAGTTAAATACTCATTTTGATTACTCCTCACTGGAAGAATGTCTATTACCGTGTCTGGACCTCGGAGCTGCTGTAAACACGATGTAGACGACAAGTCCCACAGACACGTGCTCCGAGTAGACTCATCACTAGCACATGCCACGAGGTTTCCCTCCTGAACTGGATTAACAAAAGCACATGAGCGGGAAAGAACTTTTTGGGTTGTCCCACCTTGGAAAATGTGGATTGTATTTGCTGTAACAACTTGATTCAACTCTGCTAAATCAGAACTAATATCAACACTTTGGAGTTCACAAATTATGTGCCTTGCATGAGGGTACTTTTGGCTAGGACGACACGACACTAAAATGTGCCGAGTGGACTTCTCTAGTGACACACAGGTAAATGGACCTTCAAGCGGCAATGCATGGTCTTTAACTCCTCTTTCATTCACTTCCACAAAGGAGCATGACTGAAGTCTTGCCACAAGCAGTCCTCCAGTTCTGAAATTTGCATCTGCATTATATGGTACATAACACATAGATACTACAGGTCCAGAGCCAGCTACTTTTATAGTTTGAATTGGACCAGTTGTATTGCGAGTATCATACTCCACTACAGAACCTGTTGCTGTACCAACAAAAAACTTATTGGCTTCATCAACATTCCAGCAGCAACTCCATAATGGAGCTTCTGCCATAAATGATGCAACAGGGGCATTGCTGCAAATATTTGTTAATTTTACCATTTTATCCATTGCAACAGAAAGCAGCAAGTCATTTTTGGCTGGATTAAAAGCCAAATCTCTGATCTGCTTCTGATGAATGTGTACATATCTCTCAGGCTTCAGATCTAACATATTCACTTTCCTCACCCATATCCAGGAAACATTGTGACCTGGCTTGGCATGGATACCACCACCATATTGAGCCATTCATTGTAAGCCATCACTCTACATCCACCATCCTTAGCTATGTCAACACCAGAATGCATTATCAATTTTGCCTTCCTTTGACTACTACTACCAACATTCTGGGAGAAGTTAATTCCATGTGAACCACTAGTACCTGCTGTAGCATTCCTTAGTATTTTTAACTCTTCTTGAAGCTTTACAACAAGTTGCGCCTTAAGGTTCATACTTGAGCTTAGTTTGAGCATGTTCAAGCTCCAACTTCCTCTTTGCCTCCTTCTCCCGTTCTAAGTCCTTCAGAATCTTATCTCTTTCTGAGGTGTCTAGCACTTTGAGAGACTTGGCATACAGTACTCTAAATATCTTTTTTTGTGGCCTTTGCATTACACTGAGGACACTTGCCTTTTTGACCCTTTAGCCAACGGATAATACATGCATGTCCAAATAAGTGTCCACACTTGAGGGATGATAATCGATGATCTCCTGAATTGCCCCAGGGTTCAAAACATATTGAACAGATCTGACCTTCATCTTCTGACTCTGGTGAACCTGGTACTGATGCACAAACTGTAATTACAAAGAAAATAATAATTACACAAGATTAAAATAAGTACTCCAGAATATAACCTTCCCTTCATGCATACACTAATATAGACTTAAAATTAAAAGCAGGAGACTTTAACCAATCGACTGCACTGATGGAAGGAATTTTATAACGAGCAGCGACATTCTGATTTGCCATACTTAATTTTCTCTACTCGATGCACCCCAGGTGCATGATAATTCCAAATTCACTGTACTAGTTCACTACAAATGTCACCACCTCAAGGTAATTCCCTTATATTCAGCTTTCTTTCAATACGTACTACCCTCCCACCTCGAATAAAATGTGTCTTCTCTACAGTATTCCTATTTGTGGCATCTTCTATTAGAAAATGGGTACTATGTATAATCTCATTCTATTTGCATTGTAGCATTTAGTCAATAAAATATGCATTGTGTTAATATACAGTAAGCTAGTTAGAATACAGTACTGTAGCTCCTTGTACCTCCAGACTGTGACACTAAATGTGTTATGCCAAAAACAAAAGTATTGTTTTTGATACAGATGGCATGAAGACCTAGAAGAGTGGCAAGGTGGGGCATAGCCAGAACAAAACACAAACTATGGTGCGCTGAACTGATTAAAGCCACAGAAAATGTAAAAATCTATGAAGCAGCCAGTGGAGGCAGAGAGGAGTACCATTGGCATGAAACAAATCCGAGGTACAGTACTGTACATCCCACAAATTTGCACCCAGCAAGTGTGGGCTCTCAGGCCAATATTACCATGTCCCAAAAATACAAACACTGAACACAGCCTATATAACAAAGGTTGATGTAAAGGACATAAGCAAAACACCATGAATGAGGAGAGCAAGAGCAAAAATGTTGACATGTCACACTAACAACTGATGTGTAATCTGGGTGGATCCAGTAAATGGATGCACGGTTACCTGGTGGCAGGTAGCTGCTACTAGTAGGTAATTAATGTGGGGGGGATCACATCAAGGTCTTCTTTTCTGTGTTGATTTACCTTGCTGTTTATTTTGTATTGTTCTACCTATCTGGTGGCCTTTTCTTAGTTTGAGTGATCTTATTCTCAGCTTCCTGCACCTCTATAGAGGACCACATTCTGTCCTCTGGTTCCCGGTAGGCCACCTTACCTTGAGGTGCTTCCGGGGCTTAGTGTCCCCGCGGCCCGGTCGTCGACCAGGCCTCCTGGTTGCTGGACTGATCAACCAGGCTGTTAGACGCGGCTGCTCGCAGCCTGACGTATGAGTCACAGCCTGGTTGATCAGGTATCCTTTGGAGGTGCTTATCCAGTTCTCTCTTGAACACTGTGAGGGGTCAGCCAGTTATGCCCCGTATGTGTAGTGGAAGCGTGTTGAACAGTCTCGGGCCTCAACATGGCCTCGGGCCACGGATCCACAAACCCTTCAGCTCATCTGCCTCTTCATGAAGCTCCAGAATGTTCATCAACCCCCCATACATTTATTATATGAACATAATTTAATAACAATTATATAGTACTGTACTACAAATAATAGTAATAATAATAATAATAAATTTCATAAAAATTAAGCAAATGTTAAATCTCAAATTTATCATATTTTAATATCTCTCTTTATTGAGAAGGGGTGACATCATTAATGGGAAGGATGTAACTGATGAGCATCAAGGGCACTGATATTTGGTTGGAGGTTGCCGAGTGTTAGCCGCAAGTCACCACACACTTCCAGGTTCACTCTTTTTCCTCCTCAACATTACAATTGCATTAGTATGGCTGAAGCCAACTTCAACTGTGTACAAACTTGGAAAAGTAAGTAAAAATGGCTCGACTATTGCATTAAGTTAGGGATATTTAGCAACAGTATTTTCATTGTTCCAAAAGTCACTAAAATTTAACTTCTGAACAGTGCTTTTCCTTCAAGATCCACCTATTGACCCACACAGATTATTAACCTCATTTTCTGACTCCCCTCCTCCCTAGACATTTAATGACCCCTTGAAATAGTCTCATCAATCCTTGGGGGGGGGGGTCAATATTTGACCACTTAAGCCTACACTTGCTGGGTGGGCTTACAAAGACTTGCAAGAGCCTGGTGGAAATTGAATTAGGTGGAGCTATCCAGATTACACAGAAATCACAACAGCATTATGCATCAAATGAACAAATCCACAAGGGCTGTGACGAGGATCAGTAGAATTTCCGGTTGCAATTCTACTGACCATGTCGTAGCTTAGTCGATTAAGGCAGCATCTGAGATCCTCTTGGACATAGGTTTGAACCCTCATCACGGCCCTTGTGAATTTGTTCTATCCAGGTTCTTGGCAACAGGAAGCCTCCACAGGAGCCATCCCCAAAAATTATACTGATCCACAACTAGGCAGCAATCAGCTTAACGAATTAGAATAACACAAATCATATTCTCGAATGATTCTACAACGATGGAAAGCATGAAGACTCCTTTCAACACAAGGAATCTGGCAATATGTTGTGGGGAAAAATATCCACTGATGGTTGTATTTTCTACAAATGCTCTGCCACACATGAATGGCATTAACTTCGTATGAATAAGGCCTATAAATTAACGTGAAGTGGATGAAATTCAAACATCAATTTCAGCAGAGGGGATTATGATATAGTTTGCCTGTAGTTGAAATTGTAATCCCAGTGAGTCAGTGGTGAAAATCAATTGATCATAATAACTATAAAATGTTATTTCATTTACCTAATATATTCTAATGTATTAATCAACTTTATTTACTTGTAATGTTATATAAATATAAAATTCATTAAAATCATTAGAATACTATATTATACTTTCCAAAGCATAACAGATACATAGAGAACAGTGGAGTGATGAAGGCAGGTTTCCTTAAAACTCAAATGTTTTAGTCATTATGTAAGCTAAAAACACTAAAATTGGTCTGATATCTTGTATATATTTATATTTTTCATTAATATACACTACTGCATTTGTAAATACATTTGGATTTAGGGCAGTCTTAGATTTAGGATTTTTGGATTTTAGATGCTTGTCTGTATTTAGTAATGCACAACAAGTCTGATATTTTGCACACGATTTCCAGATGCAGCAATTACCTTCATTCATTACACACCATTCTCAAGACTCATTCCCACTTTGCCAATCAAGTCACCCACAACAACAATTCTGTAAATTCTTGACATCATACTAATCTCTCTCTCTCTAAACTACTCCATAACTCTCTCCCTTTCTCATTTGTCACAGAACTGAGCACGAGCAATAATCACTGTTACCTTAACCCTTTCATAGTTGAATATCACATACAAGCACCTTGAACTACACAATAAGAAGCCGTTCATTGCAGCATACTGTACCAGAATTCATTCATTAAAAGGTCTGTTATAAACTCAGCTTATAATTAGCCTATACATTATTCTATTTTTATGATATATGTCTTGTCAATATAAGTTTCAAGGTAGCTGCTACAAGCTAATTATTGTATACTTCTTCAATCCAGCTGCAATTGTAATGATTTGTATAAATTGCTTGTGAATAAAAATCAATCTATCATTTTCCCCTATTTCTGCTCTAATAATCCTTACCTCATTCCACTCTTCATTTTCCCTTACACATAAATTAAGCTCACCGATCGTCGCTGCCTTAAAACTTTAACCACTTCCATTCTCTTTTCCTAATTTATTCTCCTAACATTTAACACAGCCCTACAGTCTCAACTACTTCCTAAGGTCCAGATAGGTGAACCCTACATCCAAGGCCACTTTTGCTTATTGTGAGAAGAAATATAGGAAAATAGGTCTTCTTTTTTGTGCCAAATCTCAATGCGATATATTGATGCTAGTGCATACTCCTATTAATCAGAATGCTACGAATTGCAACTGATCACACAACCAGAACCGATTCCTTCTGGTAAATTACATTTTCCATTCAACCATTTTCCATCATATTTTCCATCATCATACAGGTATTGATGAAAAGCAAATAGCTCATACGAGAGCTTAAGTTAGTAATGCCTGCAGGTAAAAATTAGTGTAAGAAGGAATGCCATTACCTGGATTTGCCTTCTGTGGGGTGATATTACAAGATGGCCCTGCCTGAATGTTTGGTTCACTGACTACAGAGGGAGCCAGTGGTTGTTCCACCACAGCAGCAGAGGTACTGGATGACTCCTGATTTGAAGCTTCAAGTAAACCCAAAGACTGTTGCTCTGGTGCAGGATGTGGCAACCGAGACACAGGCAAGGCATCTGGTAAGTGACGAGAGTGAGCTGGCCCGGCATCTGATGGATCTTCTGCCCGCTCTATCCACTGCTCAGATGGATGTCGAGGCTGGTGCTCGAAACTCATATTGGGTTCATCTGGCTCATGCTATAAATATTTATACAAAAAAGACAATTGTTCAGATAATTAAATATTTAACAAATTTGACATTACCACTGGTCTTAAACCCATTTCTTTGTGATGTCTTTATCCATGATCATACATATCAATCATATCTCTTGAGCTTAGACATATCTACATTCCTTTCATAACTTTTTCAGTGACTTGATGAACAGTATGAATAAAATGGGGTTATTCTCTACCTTTATCTTGGCTATCAATTACCCCTCTAATTCCAGGTTATGTTTATTTACCATGATTAACACAAGTATAAACCACCCACTCAAGTGCTTGAATCTCGTTAATCCCTTCATGAAACTCAAATAACAGTAACTAAAACTACAGATATGAAGCACACAAAATACATCAGTGTAATAATCGCTTCTTTCTGGACAGCATCTCGATAGCTCCTCTTAGCTCATGTCACTGGCAGAATTAGGACATTGTGAGCATCTTAGGCTCATGGCGACTAATTGGTGACTATCTCAAACCACCAAGAACAAGGAGGAGTTCAATTTGTTTTTCCCCCTCAATAGAGCAGAGAGCATGTGGGTATCAGAAATTAACTCCCTATTGAGATGTACTGCCCACATAAATCAAGTGTTGAATATAATGAAATGCTCTTTTCTTGTGGCTCCTTAGTGGCTTCCAGACTGGTACTGTACTCTGAAACCCACTCATCACCTACCAGGATTACCATTATTAATCAGAGATCAGACTCTGCCTCACTCTAATTGGTAAAGAGAAGAGTAAAGGTTAACCACCAAACTGGAGAAAGTAACAACAAAATAAAAACGGCCTGAAGGAAATTAAACATAACTAGGTAAATAAGAAAAACAATCATTATCAAGAGGTAAATACCCAGACTGACATGCATTGGACTGCCACCAGATGGTAGCTCAGGTGACCTGCAGTCTCAGCCAGCCAGCCCCCTCACTCTGAAACAGCCTGTGTGAAACCCCGCAGCCACAAGGAGCAGAAGGGAACAGGGCATTTCATTACATTCAAATACATAACTGATATTAACCAGAGATCAAAGAATGCCTGATCCCGCTGGTAAAACAGAGAACAACACATTCCCTCCCCTTAGGCTCAGCCAAGGGCCAAATGAAACAAAGCGACAGTATAGGCAGCAACTGGCAAAACAGAAAAGACCTATGGCAACAGAAATGTAGGAAAAATGCCAAAGACAGGAGCAGGCAGAAGGCCTACAAAGTTGCCACATAATGCTTCTGAAAACAAAAGATGCCAACATGGCACTAAGAAATCTACAACCAAACTCTGAAATCTATATAAATAAAAATGGAAATGTCCATTTGTGCATAACCGCTAATCTCCAAAAGTTCTTTATCGATTGCTTTGAAACTTTCACACAACGTTCCATTCGCATCCGGCCAGGTTTTATATACATACTATATAGATGTCACGTCTGTGATGGTAAAAAAACATGCTTTTTCTGAAAAACTGTGTTTTTTATGTTTTTTCATGTGAGGGGAAATCTTTGAAACCATTTTACCGATTGCTTTGAAATTTTGACGCAACTTTGCATTAGATGCGTCTTTTTATATACCTATTATATAGATGCCACCCCCTCTGACAGGTAAAAACATGCATTTTTACCTGTTGCACATAATAGCAACATGCACGCTATACTAAATATGTCACAAATTCCATTTCAATGTTTCCAAATGCATTGATAAATTTGATTTTTCATAGATTTTTATTTATTTTATTTTATTGAATTATTTTGTGTGACATTGTGTTGGAATTGAGCTGTGTTGTTTACCATACTGTTCATTTCGTAAGTATAAGTATAGATGCCACACTGTGACAGGTAAAACTATGCTTTTCTTGAAAAACAGCACCATCTGTTGCATGTAAGAGCTACACACATGCTATACTAAATATGTTACAATTCCATTTCAATGTTTCTGACTGCATTGATAAATAGAATTTTCATAGATTTTGATTTATTTTCATTTTGATTTAATTATTTGTGTGAATTGCATTGGAATTTAGCTGTGTTGTTTACCATACCGTTCATTTCGTGTATATAGTTTATTTTTTTTTTTTTCATATTTTCATTTCCTTTTTTAACTTTTTTTCTTATATTTCAACAATGGGAACATCAGATCACTTGATGTTCCCAATTTTCTGATGGGAACATCAGACCATTTAGGAAGGAAGCGGACGAGGGAGTGGGGAATGGTGGGAGGACGAGGGGATGGAAACGAGAGATGGTGGGGAGGACGAGGGGACAAGGGAGGGGGTATTGGTGGGGAAGGATGAGGGGACGGGGGAGTTTGGGATGGTGGGGATGGGGATGGGGGAATGGAGAATGGTGGGGAGGACAATGGGACAGGGGAGTGGGGCATGGTGGGAAGAAAGAGGAGATGGTGGAGTGGGGGATGGTGGGGAGGACGAGGGGATGGTGGAGTGGGGAATGGTTGGGAGGCCGATGAGACTGGTGAGGGGGGAATGGTGGGGAGGACTGGGGGACAGGGAAGGTGACCGGGGCGGGTACGCGTGGCCGGGTAATGCTAGTAGTAAATAAGACATGAGGTCAAGAAACGCCACACATGAAGACCAGTAGAGAGTCTGAGAGCCCCACTGAAACCCAGGAAGAGGCAGACCTTTCGGATTGAATAGGGTCACAACAACAGGCAAGAAGAGCCAGGAATTAGGGCAGAATTAGCAACATATTAGGCCAGAGAGGAAAGTGACCTGTAAACAACTTGGGCAATTCTTAGCTACCAGAAATGATGACAACAAAGCCATAGCACAGTCAGTAGCAAGAGACTCCCAACTCAGACTGCAACAATTACTATATGTAGTATTAACTTGTGGGTGGCAGAAAAGCACACCACAACTGCCAATCTCATCCAAATCCATGGTCAACCGAGACCAAAGCTGTGGAAATTAACTACCATGAATAAAACTTTGTTATACAGAGACAACTGCTGCATTT
>WNGS01042707.1:21202118-21217865 GCA_020271785.1 Procambarus virginalis
GAAAACTTTATTAACCCTTAACATGCTCGGGGTCTAATATCCTGCTATCCGCACAGGCGCATGTCATTTTGAAAAAAAAAAATTATTTTTTTTCTTCCTAACCTGTTAATTTGTGTTCACTGATCACGGGAAAATAATAAAAAAATCGTAAGTGCCATATATTGCCCGCTATAGGGCGGGGAAGTCTGGCAAATTATAGGCGCTGACTCAGCATGCGTCCCAGGCGGTCTGTTGCTCGCCAGCTGTCAGGCCAGAGTTGCCACAAAGAGATAATTACCTAATTATTTCAATGTCTCTGATTGATGTTTCATAGTTTTTTTGCTGTAATATTATTCAATAGTGTGTAGTTTGATATATTTATATAATAAAATGAGTGAATCATTGCTGTACTCAAAAATGGTGTGCATATTGTTGATTCAGTTATGTTCATCAATCAGTGAACAAATACTTTGTCGGTTATTACACTATAAGCACAGGTTATATATAAGTATCTGCATGTTTTGTTCACTATAACGAACCACTAAGTAGCTATTATGAGTCAAAAAGTAACGAGAGTGACCGCCGTGTACCAGCCAGCCACTCCCCCCCCTCCCTCCAGTCATCTGACTCGCCACATTCTCCTCCCACAATACTGTTTTTGCTATAATTCACTATATACAGATGGTATATATAAGTATCTACATGTTTTGTTCACCATAACTGTACATCTAAGCTTGTATGGTGAGTAAATGCACAAAGACATAGGACCTAACACAGTCAGCTGATGGCTGCCTCCCTCAAGGCCACACACACTAATATTTCTCCTCCAACAATACTGTGTGATGTTATTACGCTATATACACACATTATAAATAAATATCTACCTGTTTTATTCACCATACTTATACAAATAAACTGGTATGGTGCCCAAAGACGATCGTGGTATCCAGTAAACAACACCATCGTCTGCACGGTGGCGTCGTGCAGACGACGCCACCGCCCTCACCAAAATGGCGGCTCCAAACCTTCTCTTGCTGTTTATACCCTCTATACACACGTTATATATAAGTATCTACATTTGTGTTCACTATAGCGAACCACTAAGCTGGTATGCTGAGTGCAGTCAATAAAAGGTGGCCACACACAGTCAGAAAACATCGCCACCACCCTCCCTCCCACAGCATTACTCCTCCCTCCATGGCGCACAGCGCTAAATATCATCGCAATCCTGCTATTATCAGAACCCTGGTCACTTTTATCACAGTCAGGGGTCCTCTGTAATAATATCATCGCTACATAATAGCATGAACAAGTATATTTTGGCATTTTTAGGCGATGCTGTGGTCACAAGCTGAACAGCAGTGCTGTGAGCTCATGCTGCGTGCGTCAGGCTTGGTAGCTTACACGATACTGAGGCCCCTAACACCCGGGAGTTTGGCCCACGATTTTTTTTAAAAATGGCGTCTGTTTACAAGAGCCCTGATGAAGGTGTGGTGAACCCCGTGTATCCGCGGGCCGTTTAAATCTTGCGTAGTACTCCAACACATCATATGACGTGAAGAGCAGTTGACTGGTAAAACGCCTAGCACGTCACATGATGTGATGCGCACTTTAAGGGTTAATATCTGCTTGAAATTTTTCAATGTCTTCAGCCGAGGTAATTCTCATACTGATTTTTGAGTCATCTGCAAAGGATGATACGAAGCTGTGACTTGTATTTTTGTCTATATCTGATATGAGAATAAGGAAAAGCAACGGTGCAAGGAATGTACCCTGAGGTACAGAGACAACACGGGTTCAGAACAGGGCGCTCCTGCCTCTCACAGTTGCTAAATCACCATGACATGGCCTTAGGCACCATGGCAAACACAGATGTAATATACATAGACTTTGCAAAAGCTTTCGGCAAATGTGACCATGGTGTTATTGCAGACAAAATGTGTGTAAAAGAAATTATTGTACTGGCAAAGTAGAGAGATCTACTGTCAGAAGATCTTACCTTTACAGAACACTATAAAGTTGCTGTCACGACCGCAAAAAAAATAACAGGTTGCATAACAAGGACCTCTAAGCAAGGGACGTCATACCAATGATGATACTTTTCAAGGCACTAGTACTCTCTAGGGTGAAATATTGCAGCTCTAACAGCCTCATTCAGAGCTGGAGAAATTGTTGACCTAGAGAGCGTGTAAAGATTCTTTACTGCTAGAATTCTCACTATAATTCATCTTAATTATTAGGGCTGATTAAAAGTTCTAAATCTGTATTCTCTAGAGCGAGAGAGATACATAATAATCTACACGTGGAAAATATTAGAGGAACTGATTCCAAGTCTGAACACAGAAATAACATCACACGAGAGAAGTAGGCATGGCAGGATGTGCAAATACCTCCGTTGAAAAGCAGAGGTGCAATATTTACGCTAAGGGAAAACTCTATCGACGTCAAGAGCCAAAGACTTTTCAACACTCTCTCGCTACACATAAGGAGCATAACTGGCCAGCCTCTCACAGTGTATAAGAGAGAACTCGACAAACACCTCCAATAAATATCTGATCAACCAGGCTGTGATTCGTACATCAGGCTGCGAGCAGCCACGTCCAACAGCCTGGTTGACCAGACGATCAACTGGGAAGCCTGGTCGGAGATCGGGCTACAAGACCGTTGATCCCCAAAAGCTACACAAGGTAGCCACAAGGTAAGTGACTGTTGAAATGGGGTTATTTTCTCCATTTTGAATACTTAGACAACTTAAGCAATAGTCCTATATGCAGGACAAATCACATGCAGATATTTTCAATTTTATGTTGTGTTAAGACATCAGTGTGTGATGTGGTGTAGAGATTTTCTTCATAGTATAGTTGGCGAGCTACTGTTTCGTGGGGAAACAGGAGCAAGTGCAATACATGCAAGGCAAGCCAAGCATAATGCCACCACTGCCTCCCAATGGATAGGGAGCCCTGACAAGGCTGCTAAATCCAACACTGCAGACAACATGGCCTCCACACCTGGGACCAAAGCAAGTGAATCGAAGCCTTCACAGAGCTTGTCTGCAAAAAGCTCCATGAGAGCCCAAAAGCACATGACAGTCACTAAGCGGGTACAAACCCTGTGGTCATCCACAATAAGAGCTTCAGAAAGCACAGGCAGCTACAGAGTTGCCATTTGCCAATGTCCTTGGGAGTACCAGAACAAACAGACAGTCCTCAGGTGGAGAATAAGGAGAGTGGATACAGAACACTTGAAAGACGAAACTCACTTCCGCCAATCAGGCGTCTGTGTTCAACAGAACCCATGCCAAGCCCCATGGAAAAAGAGAGGGTTGTCAGCCAGCCAGCATGAATCTGGGACCTTATAATGCAGCCAATAAGTCGAGGCAGACTTATACTCGAATGAGATTGGGTCCATCAACAAAGCGAGGTCCAAATCCAGGAGGTACTGAAACAGGTCCACACGAGTCACAAACAATGCAACGCGAGATGATGGAAACCACTGGACATGAGACGAGTCTTATGCACTGAATGGCACAGGGAGCTGCTGAGTAATCAAACTCATACATTGAAGGGGGGGGGGGAGATAGAAAAAATCTTCCCCCTGGATAGAAAATACTCTCCATCTAAGGAATCAATGTCCATGGAGGGTTGAAAGGCACCTATGGACCCCCCTCAGGCTCCCTCCCAGCCCTGGAAGCTAGCCGTGATGGCCCCAGGACAGTACATTGAATCTTGTTTGGTGACTCAATGTACTGTGCGAGTTGATATCTAGTAACCACACGCTCCTGGCCACATTTAGGTGACAAAATTATTTGAAATGGTCCTTGTCCACAGTGGGTCAAGACAGACACCACAAGCAAGGTGTGTCCACAATGACATAAGCAAAGGGGGTGCTACAGAGGGAGTTAGCCCAGAAAGGAGTTAACTGCAGACACTAACCTCATCTGTCTCTTCAATGACCTCTACATCAACCTCTTGTATCACCCCTTGCCTTTCTTCAGTTCTTATGGTATGTACTCTTTGACTTTCTTGTGATCTTCTTTCCCCAATTATGGGACTTCTACTTCCATCCTATGAAAGAAATAAACACTAGAGCAGTTCAAATGTACTAGTAAAACACCATGTTCCAAAGTATAGTGTAGAATATTTAAGGCGATACACAATCATACATGATCATTTTACTCCTGTAATATTATAATTAATAATATTACAGGGTCGTAACACACCCAAAACAAAACCAGCTAGGAATGTAATGAAATGCCATTTTCTGGGTGAGCCCCGGAGGCTCCCTGAAGCTATCAGGCTGATGTGTGTTATATTAGTCTAGGGCATCAGTCAACTAGAGTTTAGCCTAACGGGGACCACGAGCCAAAACCTGGCCCCCTCAGAGAGGCAAAGGGAGCAATGGCCTATAGAAACCCCCATGTGGTTGGGGCATTCCATGTCTGCCATCAACCAGGGTTGGCACCCAGAAAGGTAGGCATAACAAAACAAACCCCACTTGGTAAGAAACTGTGACCAAAAGCTGAACAGAGAAGACGGTTGACGAAGAAGACGAAAACAGAAAGTTCATCTTTGCTCGTCTTCGGAAGACGAACCGAAGACGGCAGGGAGGCAGAACTCGCCCTACAGCTTAAGGAAACAAGCAGACATCACACCTCACCGTGCAGCCCTCCCCCACCCCCCTCCCACCCCCCCTGCGCCAGCTACCCAAGCCATTTAGTTTGGAGGCCGAGCATCAAAAAGGAAACAGAACTACTGATTAGAGTGAGGGAAGGTGGCCGGAGAACCTCCGGGGCTCACCCAGAAAATGGTGTTTCATTACATTCAATCCTGGTTTTCTGTGAGGAGCCCCTACAACTTCCTGGAGCTACATCACCAAAGAGAAGGCATTAGGGACTTACCCGGGAGGTGGAACAGCTGGGTCCACCTCCAGCCACTCGCTCCTCAACTCAAAGTCGCGACAACTGGCTGCAACCTACGACCCAAAGCCACACATGGACGACTAGGACCAGGAACGTAGACAACATAACGCATGGCCAGGACCCTGTTCGACCTACAAAATGAATGTCAGCCCAAGACATATTGCTGAAGATGGCAGTCAAAGCAGCAAACTTACGAATGTCGTGGGCACGAGGATAAACCACAGGCTGGCTAGACTTAAAAAGATAAGTGCAACAGCCTCCTACAGCTTTATCTAGGTGAGTTTTTCAGCAAAACTTTGCAGTTTTCCCAACCTACACACTATTTCTTAATGAGGAAGCGACATCCTTTACTCTCAACTATTTTCTTAGGTTGAACTTTACCACTGACTTTCTTGGGACCCATAGTGTGATATATAATAAAAACTTTATGTTCAGAAACCAAAAAAGCAGAAAACAGTGAAATCCTTCACAAAGAATTCAAGCACAGTCATCACTAGGCGGGATACACTGATAAACTGAGCATGTCTCGCTACGCACCCAGCAGAGCCACGCACTCGTCGACTTATACCTTTATCAACTAGAATACCGAGTCAAATTTTACAAGGAAGTTTACCTCATATGCTGACAAATTTGTAAAGAGAGGCATTCGTCAACCGAGGTTCCACTGTACAACTATGTCATAACCCTTAAACAATTATCAGATGTATTATTCTCCCTGCTTATAAAGTGTTTGGTCTAAACAATGTACTGTACAGTTCTGGCAGCAGAAATGCTTTCTTTGATTTAAACTGCCATTTATGCCAATTTATTATTAGCATAAATTATTGTAAAGATTAACAATAAAATGAGCATCACTGCCATATAGGCTATTTTATGGCACTTTGTGGTCTGTTCAAGGCACAACAAAATCTGTCATTTATCTTTCAAATTAACATTAATTTCCTACCTGTATTCAGCTTTAGGTTTTTCCATTACATAATGGTTTGAACTTATTAACTTGTGATTAATTTATATAAAATACAAATATTGAACCAAAATATATATTATAGAACATTATTGTACATCTTGTTATGACTCTGGATTCAGTGTTGCTGTTACAAACGGAACCAGGATTGTTTGGCATTTGAAACAAGTAGTGTATTGTGAAGACTAATAATAACAGCAGCTTTCCTATGACTCTGTAATATCTCTACTGCTCAAACAATTGTGTACAGTATTAGCAATCAGACCTACCATGTATGTATAATGACTTACTGTTAATATATAGCCCTTGAATTAGAACATTCTCTGTAACTAGCTGACATTGTAACCATACAGTGTGAAGGATAGATGAAATTGTTTATGCAATAATTTAAGTTGAGGTCCAATAAAGACCTTTTGTGCCCTGTGTAATGCTTTTTGCACAACCGCTCACAGGATGAGTATGGGGTGCACAATAAACTAGCCGCCTCTGGCGGCAACAATCAAAAATTTTTTGACACATAGATGATGTAGGGACCCTTCACTTGTGTATGCATTTTAGTGTGACAGGCCCTGAATGTGTTGGATTATATGTTGGATTAGTGTTATTTAAATTATTGTACTGTATAGAGTTTTTACATAGGTTTGGTTAGAGAAGGAGTGTTATTGTCTGGTAAGTTTATACATAGTATTGTTTTCTCAAATTACAAATGGTGGGCGATTGCGTCCTTGCCAGACATAAGAGCATTTTGATCCTCCTAGTTTTTTAGTTACACTGTGATAATACTGTAATTTGTTAGTGTATTTTAAACTAAGATGCTACATTTATACTTAGAACCGAATGTTGACAATTAATTATTGTATTAAGAGAGTAAGTAAATGGTTACTGTATGATCACCTGATCAAGCCAGACAACCAGCTGCATGACCAGAGTCAGAGCCCCTCTTTTGTAGCAACTTTGGGACTGGATGGAACTCTTGTCTGGGCATCCCCTCATCCTCTCCTACTCTACTTGTTAAGTTGTAACTAAGTTAAGCACCATTACCACGTGCCACCCTTCTTTTCTAAGTGTAATCTTGTCTATGTACCCTGGTCATATCCCGGAGTTCCATGTAATTAGATCCAGGTACTGACCAGTGAACACGTGTCTGATACAATTATACTCAATTAGGTTAAGTTAAATTGTCCCTTAAGGAATTGTAGACTTTACCACTAGTTTGCTGTATGTGAATCTCATTTCCTGCCTGTGTGGAGCCAGAGAGGTAACATAAAGTCGAGGTCGTAAAGTATTTCTGTTGTACTGGGGAGGGGGTTTTTGGGTTTTAATAAATTTAAGATAGTGAACTTGAGTATCCATCACCCCTCTTGCTTAGGGTTAGGTGATCTGGTCTAGACAGCAGTCCATATAACATTATTTTTTTGGGACACTGTTTCCCTGGGGATCGGGCCTATCCTAACCTCATTAGATGATACCCTAGCACCCTGTTGTAACCCTAACAGGCCCCCCAATGTAACAATCTCATTCCAGATCAGCATTTAACTTTTATGGACAAGTGTTCATCCCGTCCTGGTCCATCTATGAACAGGATTCATAAAGGCACATATACAATCCATTCATAATTTCACTTCCATTTCAAAATGTAAACAAATGCTTCATAGCCTTTATAAAATTATTACAGCACATCACACTTAGTTTCTAAACAACTTTCATTAACTATCGAGAACTTTTAATTTGACAGTAAACACTACAGTACATGTAACAAAGCCAGCATATCCTATAAGACATCTTATCAATAAAGTACAGAAATGAGAAGTCAATGCTAGATATGTCATACTGTACTCACGTCTTCCTGCACCATAGCTTCGTTTCTATGAGAACGACCACATCATTGCCATCAGCCTCATCATCATCTGAAATTACACCATTTCAAAGCTACGTGCAAAACATATTCTGACAACCATACTTTGGTACTGTTATTACAGTAATATTAAATATCATCTGAAGAGGATCTGCAATATATACAATAATAAAATAAATTATGCCAAGCTTATGGCATGTTACTTAACTTCAAATAATAATGTCCAATTGATGGATCAACAAAAAAAAAATATGATCAGAAAAAGACTGAATGCGCCCATAAAATATTCAGAATGATCTTTTAAGTAAATAATGAATATGAAAGAAGGCAACACACACTTTGAACTTTTTTAAATAACATTGCTTCAAAATTTTGTGGCTCATAACTTTTATACCAAGTATTGAAAAGCATGTGATCCATAGAGAGCAGAGCATGTTACAGTGCATTTCACATGTTCATACCCCAAGAAATCTGATGCAGCGAGAGTTGCCATTACCAACTCCTACTGTGCCAAAAGATAGAGAGTTCTCGGCAGAAATAAACAAGGTAATGCAGACTGCTACATACTGTAAATGGATCAAAACTATCATCACAACTGGCAGATATGGAGGGCTATTAAAAATGTTATGACTCCCTACTACTAAATCTTGGAGAAGTAACAGAAAGCAAGGCAAGCCAGGATATAGGACTATTTCAAGTCCATCACATTACTTGAAGCCACACCTATTCCCTTGACATTGTTCATCTTGTGTCTTTGCTCATATACTGTATAGTATTAGTATCCTTAATGATATCATAATATTTTTTAATATTCTTCGACATAGACAGCGCTAAGTAGTCTTCCAGGCTTGGCATCTTTTTTTATATTGTTACCTACTTCCAGGAACATCTGTGGATGCCACATCTAGCTGGTTACAAACTCCTGTAATCTTGACTTAAGTGAAAGTTCAGAACTATCTTCACCATGGGCCTCCGTGGACTAGAACCTGATAACTGAGTGGAACAGGCCTGACAGCCGAGTGGACATCGCTTTGGATTCGTAGTCCTGAGGTTCCGGGTTCAATGCGGAAACAAATTGGCAGAGTTTCTTTCACCCTGATGCCCCTGTTCGCCTAGCAGTATATAGGTACCTGGGAGTTAGACAGCTGCTACGGGCTGCTTTCTGGGGTGTGTAACAAAAAGGAGGCCTGGCCGAGGACCAGGCCACGGGGATGCTAAGCCCCAAAATCATCTCAAGATAAGATAACCATTGGATAAAACATTTCCCCAGCCATTTGCCAGTGACAAGTTGGACAAGTGAGATCCTGATAACACTCCAGTAACCACAAAATTTGGGAGCCGGTCGGCCGAGCGGACAGCATGCTGGACTTGTGATCCTGTGGTCCTGGGTTCGATCCCAGGCGCCGGCAAGAAACAATAGGTAGAGTTTCTTTCACCCTATGCCCCTGTTACCTAGCAGTAAAATAGGTACCTGGGTGTTAGTCAGCTGTCACAGGCTGCTTCCTGGGGGTGGAGGCCTGGTCGAGGACCGGGCCGCGGGGACACTAAAAAGCCCCGAAATCATCTCAAGATAACCTCAAGATAACCACACCCATTTCAGCCAAGTTCACTGGGTAGACACAAACCATCTCCACGATACATAAACCATAGATATTCACAAAATTGGCAAGTACTAATACATTCATTATTTTATAATTCTGAATTATATAGTATTTTTTAATTTGTGGCTGGAAAGTGGAGGGTAAAATGACTGACATGAATTAGCATGGATAAGGTGGGAACATTTATTTGTGCAGATTTTTCAAGAACTTAATCCCCCACACATATCAAAGGTGCCTGCACTTAAAAGCTTAAATTAATCAAGCCTAAATCACAGCCTTTTTCTACTCATCACAAACACAAATCAATATATGCATCCTACACTTCATTACAAATAATGTATTCTGTGGCTCTAAATGTATTAGACCTACATGAAGATGTTATTTCTTGGTTTCAATCTCGCATTTCAGCATATCTATCAATGAATCACTAAAAATAACTGGCTCCAGCATACCTAACAAAAAAAAGTATAAAGCTAAAAATTTAATTTGTTCCAAGATTAAAAAAGAAAAACTAGTGTTGAATATAAATAAACACCAGTTTCTGGGTGTGCCCCAAAGCTTCCTGAAGCTAAGGCACTTAATCAGTGTGATAGCTTCAGGGAGCTGTCAGGACTCCCCTCAGAAAAGAAAGTCAAGTTCTATTTCTGTCTCTTTGCTCACTTGACATACCTGCAGACATGTCCGTGACATCCGAGTCGTAAGCCACATCATCCATTGCTTCCGTATCTGACAAATGGTAGCTTTCTTCGTTACTCATTGTCAAGCATCAAGGGTCCTGTCTTGCCATCAGCATCGATCAGGTGTCTGTCAGGTTAATTAAAAACTTCCACAATCCATGCAAGTCAAATATTATACTTATTATATATTTTCCATTCATATACAGCTTTGTATATAGTACAGTATCGTATGTTATCAACACAATATAAATCATGAACATTGCATTCTTTTATCACTTGAAACAAGCTAATTGATTCCTAAATTGCAGATATATTTTATTTAAGGAGTTGCTGAAGCTCCACAGGTAATGCTGCAGAATCACAACTCAATGAGGTATCATTCAATCCATAACAGGTCTAAGTTGGCTGGGTGCTTTTAGCATCTTGTGCATCACATGTACCATAGTATTATGCGGCAGCTTCCATATTATGAAGAAGTTCCTGCTTATCTGGAGATAACCACACTTCACATCTGGAAAATAGCATAAAAGGTGCTATTTTGTTTTACTTAGTAGTTCTATTAATAACACAAATTTTACACAAGACCAAAAAATATACAGTATTAGGCCCAAAATCAAATAATAAACTAAATATTACTGAATACCGGATACGATATAGCTTTTCATATCCACATTAATGATTTACTAAAAAGAAGCAAAAGCAACAGAAAGCCTTAGGCATAATACAGTAAGACATTAAAAGAATGTAAAACAAATACCATTTATTCCGTATTATGCAGGACTGTCGGATTATGCATGAATGAATTATTATTACCAAAACTTACACTACACTAGTTTAATATTCTATACAAAATCTGAACAATCATAAACTAACCTCTTAAACTTCCAAGTATAGTATTCTTTTTCTGATCAAGCATTATCTAAAGTTTAAATTTCTGTCCAATATTATTACTATTTTAAACAACTTTAAAAACAAAACAAAAAATTAAATAGAGCATTCTGACAAATTGAGTAATAACAAGCACTTCTATACATTCAAACTTGCTGTCTTTTATTGGCAAGTGTCAAGTCCACAAGACGTCCACGTCGATGGGTCTCAATGAACCCCACACGAGGAGAAATTTCATCTACTCATTAAATTATAGTCTTCATCTTTCCTAAAAAATTTCCAGCAGCAGCTCCTTCCCGCGTTCAACAATGTTTACAATCATACGTCCGTAACAACGAGCCTATCTCGATTACTTCAGGGAAGGCTACAAGCTTAACGAGGATATTATATACAGGAACAGTTAAACTAATCAATAAATTCCATTGTTAATAAAGGTGTAATTGGGGTCATTAGTGCAAGTTTAATAAATAATTAGTCAACCCATGATTTCTTCAGCATGCATAATACCATCCTTGATCCTATAGGCTTGTAGATTGAAACGCTATGCGTACTAGTGACTTTACAAGAATGTAAAATCAACTTTATTTCTATGTTCTCTGTTAAAAAGAGAACATAGAGCATCTCCTGTTTTCAGTCCTACGTTGTGGCTTGTTGGACTTGAAACCGTTGATCCTTGTTAATAAGAAGAGTGTCCTTGAGTTGAGTGTCCTTGAGAAAGAGATCCTTGAGTTAATAAGAAGTTGTCTGGATCAACATCTTCCAAATTCTTCAGTATTTTAAAAATATCACTATCAGCTCTTGTCACGTCTGGTTTGCAGTGTTGTTAGCCCTGTGACCCTCAACCGTCCCTGGTATGATAGTTGACTTAGTTCTGGAATAATTTGTATTGCCCGGATATTCCTGAAGATGAGGTTTCCATGCTCGGATAAAATAATCCAAGTGGGGACGCACCAAAGATTTATTCAGTTGAACAACTACCCTTTTTTTCTTAAAGTCAAAGGTACGCTTGATTATTCCTAGGTTTGATTAGCTTTATTTACTGTCGTTTGTGTCACACAACCACTAGGGCTGGACGGTCTCCCTTCATGCAGGTCGGCGTTCAATCCCCGACCGTCTATGTGATTGGGCACCATTTCTTCCCTCCGTCCCATCCCTAATCCTTATCCTGATCCCTTCCGAGTGCTATATAGCCGTAATGGCTTGGCGCTTAATTCTTCTGACAGTTCCCTTTCCCTTCCCACTTATTTGGCAATTTTCAGTGAATGATGGATTTTGACTCCAAGGGTGGATTTTTCTTTGTTAATTTGTTGGTTGTGACGTAGATTCTTTTGCCCCACATACAAGGTCTTGAATTTTTCTATATTAAAAACCATTTGCCAGTCTTCTGGCCATTTGTGGAGTTCATTTAGATTTCTTTGTAAGGTCCGAATATCGTTTTCACTTCCTACTTTAACATAAATCTTAGTGTCTTCTGCGAATTTGATGGTGTGGTTTGTAATATTCTCATCTATGCCATTGATACATGTGACAAAAAGGGTTGGCCACAAAATATACCCATCAGGTACCCCACTCGCCACATTTCTCACGTCAGATTCATTCCCGTTTAGCATGACCCTTTGTTTTGTTTGTTTTAATCATTGTTTTATCCATTCTGGTATTCTAGCATGTGTTCACCGTGGATTTATACCTTCTACAGAGGTTCTGTTTAGTTATCAAAGCTCTTTTTACTACTTGTGTCATCCATCTAGTTCCCTTTCTTTTCTTTCTCCTTTTTGGCGCATATTTTTAAACGCGTTCAGTAATGACTCTTGAAATTTTTCCATAATGCTTCCATGTTATGGTCACCCATCAGCTCCCTCCAGGAGGTGTTTCCGCAGTTCCTCTCTCATTCCCTGATAGTGGATCGTGCTAACAGACCCACTATCAGAGGGTCGTTATCATTCAAACAGAGGGTCGGGCTAAAGGGAGTGAATCTGACTGGAGAAATGTGGTAAGTGGGATACTTCAGGGGTCCATTTTGTGACCAACACTTTTTGTCATATACATCAATGGCATACATGAGAATATCACAAACCACACCATCAAATTTGCAGATAATATAAAGATTTGTGATAAATTAGAAAATTGAAATAATAATAATAATAATTAATTCATTGTGTCGGGGGACAGGCAAGCTAGTTTATATATATAGTACATGTTTGAGTTATATCGTGCTATATCGAGTTATATCAAGGTCGACTTACTGACCCTTCCCAGGATGCATCCCCACAACAACCTAACTCCTGAGTACTTATTTATTGCTAGGTAGACAGGGGCATTAGGTGATAGGAAACGCATCCAAATATTTCTGTCTCGTCCGGAATTCTCGATTGTGAGTCGAGAACGAACCCGACTGTGCTACCGAGACCCAAAATGATATTGAAATGCAAATGACATTGAATGAAAATGGTATTGAAGTCATACATGAACTCCACAAATGGTCAGACGACTGGCAAATGCTCTTTAATATAAAAAAATGCAAGACTTTGCATGTGAGGCATAACAACCCACGTCACAACTACCAAATTAATAACATTACCTGCAGCAGATTGATGAAGAAAATGACCTTGGAGTAAAAATCCACCATTCACTGAAAATTGCACTAAAGGTAGGAGCAGCAGTAAATTAAGCTAACTAAACCCTAGGAATAATCAAGCTTACCTTTGACTTTAAGGAAAAGAAGGTGGTGATTCTATTGTATAAATCTCTGATGCGCCCCCAATTGGTTTACTGTATCCAAACATGGAGACATCTTTTTATTTATTTATTTTTATTTATTTATTTATATATACAAGAGTTCTTACATTCTTGTATAGCCACTAGCACGCATATTATTTCGGGCAAATCCTTAATCCTAATTTTTACACACACACACACATCCCCAGGAAGCAGCCCGTAGCAGCTATCGAACTCCTATTTACTACTAGATGAACAAGGCATCAAGGTCAAAGAAACTGCGCATTTGCTTCCGCCTCCGCCGGGGATCGAACCCGGACCCGTAGGACTACGAACACGGAGCACTGTCCACTCAGCCGTTAAGCCCTGTTTCGGGCCACCGCACCTTCCTACCATGTGGGTCTTGCCTTGAGATGCCCACCCCTCCGGTGCCCAACCCCAGCCGATGACAGACAAGAAACACCCACAAGGGGGTCCATCTTCAGAAGGACATATCGCTGCTCTCGAGAAAGTTCAACACCGGGCGACAAAAATCACTCCAGAACAGTTGAGGGCCACAAGGCTAAGAGCACTGTAAACCAGGCATGACAGGGCGGATTTCATCGAAACTTATAAAATACTGAACAAGTTCGAGGATGTTGATCTGGACAATTTCTTCAAAAGATCATATGTAACACCCTCCCTGCTAGGCTAGAGCAGGCCGGGTGGGTGTTCCCTGCTAGGCTAGAGCAGGCCGGGTGGGTGTTCCCTGCTAGGCTAGAGCAGGCCGGGTGGGTGTTCCCTGCTAGGCTAGAGCAGGCCGGGTGAGTGTTCCCTGCTAGGCTAGAGCAGGCAGGGTGGGTGTTCCCTGCTAGGCTAGAGCAGGCCGGGTACGTGGGTGTTCCCTGCTAGACTAGAGTAGGCCGGGTGGGTGTTCCCTGCTAGGCTAGAGCAGGCCGGGTGGGTGTTCCCCGCGAGGCTAGAGCAGGCCGGGTGGGTGTTCCCTGCGAGGCTAGAGCAGGCCGGGTGGGTGTTCCCTGCGAGGCTAGAGCAAGCAGTGGCCGCTACATCGGGTATTATTTCTAGACTCACTACGGGTTCCTCTCTATCTTGATTCACAAGAGTAATTAGTCACATCAGACAATCAACAAAGTCACGTTGCTCCCGCTGGAGCTCCCTTCACACACACAACCATTACCTCCAGACGCCTGGGTATAACTGTGCGCGCTCGCAATGCTCTTGTGCGCCTGAAGGCATAGGGTCGACGCCCGTGCCCTCCCAATCAATACCGGGTCGGCGGCTGGGTCATTAAGCCCCTGCCCCTAATGGGGCACGCGCCCTACCATCAATCTCCGCTCCCGCTCGCACTGGCCGGCACTCGCTTGCTGGCGGGGCATCACCGCTTGCTGTATACCTCGATTATACCACCCAATAAGAGTAGCCCAATTTGTTGTTTAGTGACTGATATGGGTTTCAAAGTAATATATTTTAATATATTGAGTACACTACACAATTTTAATTGTTTTATTAATATTATCTCTGCATATATATATATATATATATATATATATATATATATATATATATATATATATATATATATATATATATATATATATATATATATTAAAAATATATGATAATAGGTTATCTTGAGATGATTTCGAGGCTTTAGTGTCCCCGCGGCCCGGTCCTCGACCAGGCCTCCACCCCCAGGAAGCAGCCCGTGACAGCTGACTAACACCCAGGTACCTATTTTACTACTAGGTAACAGGGGCATAGGGTGAAAGAAACTCTGCCCATTGTTTTTCGCCGGCGCCTGGGATCGAACCCAGGACCACAGGATCACAAGTCCAGCGTGCTGTCCACTCGGCTGACCTGCTAGGTGGAAGATTTTTCACCTTTTTGCCTTTTGAAAGTTTCAACATTACTTAGAATACGATAAAGAAGCTTTTTGTAAGCTTTTTTTATCTTTATTTAATAAAATACAATATAAATCATATATACATAAATTTACAAGTTTTTAGTTTAGTTCATTTATTATGCACCCCATACCCATCTTGTGGGCGGTAGTGGAAAGGGTTACAGAGGCACATAATGGGCTCAGGGACTGAACCCCACAATTCATTTAGCTAAGCAAGTTACAATCTTAATGAGCTAGTTACAAAATT
>WNGS01042707.1:21218032-21228553 GCA_020271785.1 Procambarus virginalis
AGATTTATACATTTTTAATGCATGTCCTTAGTGAATCTATCTGGCACAACAATAAATTATTTTTCAAGCAAGTGCTTTTGCATTTCAGACAATTTTAAGTACATATCTCATCAAGTTTACCTCGTGTGCAATCACTAAATAATTGATCACAGATACCAGAGTGAAGCCTTGTTTTTATTGTGGTTGATAGCTATAATCTTAGAACTGTCATGATTTGCAAGACAATTTCACAAGGTATAGTACTAGTGGTACAGTATTATATTACATTCTGGACAGAAGTATGGCCAGACTTAGTACTGTATGTGAAATTATATTCACATGCGAGTTCTTGTATTTTCTGTTATAGTGTTCAATCGTTTATTTTGCATGATTTACTAATTGTAACCACTATTTCTTTTATAGCTTTGAAATACCGGATGGTGAGCAGAGAAACTTTTACGACCAGCTGACATCATTAAGATATGTTGCAGACAAGGAGGATATTTATTAATAGGTTTCACACGTGATGGAACTGTTGGACAGTTCCAAAGTTGGACAGAGTGATCACTCTGGCTAAATCCTGCATGCTGTAGCTCCAGGGAAAAAGCCTCAGAGCTTGGCCAACCTTGTTGTGCAGTGATCCAGTGTTTGGCAAGACAATATGACACTGTATATATTTTGTTTACAAAGAAGCAGCCACTGTGAGATTAGAGACTAATGATGTTATTTTTTTTTGACTAAAAAAGAAAATTTGCTAGTGGTTCACTTTGAACCTGTTCTTATTTTTGACCTCATTTTTACAGTGCTTGTAATTAATAGTGAGTGTACAGATAATAAATAAAATAATAAGCTTTACAGTGTTTGTTGTTGAGACCTAATTAATTTTATAGGCTCAGAGTTCATGCATAGCTCATGCTCTTCAACAGGATACACCTCTACTGGCTACAGTAATCTCCTTGGATTGTGTTTTGTTATGAAGAGGGCTCATGTACGATGCCCCGGAGCTATGTAGGTTGCCTCGGCACCCTTTTCCCTCTTGGGATGTTGTACATGTATAGAAGCAATGTAGGGTGCTTGTTCAGGTCTGCAGACCACCTGCCGCAAGAGTTGCTAATGGGTAGGTTGGGTGTCTGGTCTGGGGCAAGAGGGCTTGACATTGGTGTTGGAAAATGATGTAGAAATTCCCTGTTAATGTTATTGCAACTGTAGCTTTTGCCCCCTTCTTATTGGGAGACCATGGCATCATGCTCTCAATTAAACATGCATTTCACTCGACCGCTGCTATGTACTGTACCATTAATGTTGATCCTGCGTTGATCACTGGGGTATTTCACTCCTGTCCATCACCAGGAAGATCCTGGCTCATATCCTGCTTGACCGCCTCCTTCATCTTAAGCAGGGTCTCCTCCCAGAAAGCCAATGCGTCTTCCATGCAGAACGTTTAACTGTCAATATGATATTTGCTGCACGCCAGCTCCAAGAAAAATGCCAAGAGCAACAGTGACTTCATGACCTTCACCGATCTGACCAAGGCCTTTGATATGATCAGTAGACATGGCTTGTGGAAGGTACTGGAGAAGGTTGGCTGTCCCGGCAAGTCTTCACAATTGTCCGGCAGTTCCTCGATGGCATATGGGAGAAAGTACTGTACTGGAAATGGAGAAGTGAGATGCCATCACAGTGACAACGGCGTGAAGCAGGGCTGCGCTCTCGCTCCAACACACTTCGGCATGGTATTATTGGCCATGCTTACTGATGCCTTCCGTGATTGCCAGGATGGAATACCCATCAGATGCACGACTAACAGTGGGCTGTTCAACCTCGGGAACCTGCAGGCTGTTACAAAGTTGAAGGAAACTACAACAGACTTCCTGTTGTTGATGACTTGTGCCTTCAATGTCAGCACATGCAGTGCAAAATGGACTGCTTCTCATAAGCCTGCAATAACTTCAGTCTCATCATTAGCACCAAAAAAGACCAAAATCATGAACCAACCCATGACTGGAATACCCTACCAGGCACCACACATCAGTCTAGAGGACAGAACCTACAAGCAATCAACAACAATCTTGGCATCATACTCTCAAAAGCAGTGAACATAGATGCAGAAATCAACAACAGGATTGCCAAGGCCAGTGCTGCTTTGGAAGATTCTGCGAGTCTGCCTCTTGTGTGGTGACTCTGACCATCCTAGGTTAAATTGTTTTCCACATGCTCTGCATCAACTGTGGTGATGGCCACCCTGCCTTCTCTTGATCATAGATGCACTATAAATTTAAACACGGCAACCTGAAACGTAAAGATTATACGTCTTATCCCGAGGCAAGATGCCAGGTCAGACGTCCTTCCTCCTCTTTTGACATGTATTGCATCGCATGTACTACCTTATCCTTCCTTTCTCTGACTTAACACCAAGGATGTTCCTGTGGTTTCTCTGGCCTGTTTCTACGTTTTCTTCCCAGTCTTTCTCTGCTGTATTTGCATCACTTCTCCACCTCACTCTTGTGTCTACGATGTGAGGCCCCTCCTTGGTCCTCCCCGCCCTATGACTGTCTTTGGTGATAACTACCCTCCTCCCACCCATCACCATCCTCATCTCACCACCACCTTTTGATTGTTGCTGCCGGAGATGGTTAGTCTATTGTGCACCCCATAGTCATTCTGAGAGTGGTAGAGCAAAACGCATTACAGAGGGCACAAAAGGTCTTTATCAGACCTCAACTTATATTATTACATAAACAATTTCGTCTATGCTTCACACCTTACAATTACAATGTCAGCTAGTTACAGAGAATGTTCTATTTCAAGAGCTATATATTTACAGTAAGTCATTATACTGTACATACATGGTAGGTCTTATCGCTAATACATAATTGTTTGAGCAATGGAGGTATGAGTCATAGGGGAGCTGCTGTTTAATACTAGTCTCCACAATACACTACTCGTTTCTTAATCTCATATGTTGTTTATCTACTGGAAGCAAAATATGGATACAGTGCAAGGATTTCGGATATTTTACCTTTAGTAATAAGATA
This sequence comes from Procambarus virginalis, assembly GCA_020271785.1. Classification (NCBI taxonomy): domain Eukaryota; kingdom Metazoa; phylum Arthropoda; class Malacostraca; order Decapoda; family Cambaridae; genus Procambarus; species Procambarus virginalis. The sequence continues at coordinate 21,221,047 of WNGS01042707.1, forward strand.
GGTTGCCATATCATACAGAGTGAGCTTAGATTTATCTCTAAATGACTCAATTTTACTACAACCCAAGATATAGTGTTCGAGTGTGTGTCCCTGTCTTTGTCCACACACTTTACACTTTACTTCATCAAGATCCCTATACAAGCCGAACTGCCTTGTAGCCAGAGATACTTGTAGCCAAGTCTTATTCGAGCTGTGACAACGTCTGTTAGTCTGCTGACTGTTACTTGCCCCGCACACATGTTTTACTTCACACATTTCATTGTGATAAACAATGGACTTGCTAGTTCCAGTTTGCACTGTTCTACTTTCTTCAAAGTCATCCAGGAGTTCTCATCTAATGACACTTTTAAGGGACCTATTTGATAACTCATGATTCCGTTCAATACTGTCTTTATTTACTGGAACCTTAGCAAGGGCGTCAACTTTATCATGTTCCAGCAGGTCAATGTGAGAAGGAATCCACAACATTTTTATATTTACCCTCTTGCTAAGTATGCTTATATATCTGTCTGGCTTCTGAGACAAGCACATTGTTATTTGATTGCAAACTGTTTATTGCTAGTAGTAAGGAACAGGAGTCGGAAATAATTAAGCTGTCTACTTCAGTGTTGTCAATAATTTCGAGTGCTATCAGTATTGCTCCCAACTCGGCTTGCATTGTGGAAATCCAGTTATTGATTCTTATATTCCTTTGAATTGTGCTGCCATCGGGCTGATGAGCAATAACAGCACTTCCTGCCCTTCCTATAGTTGTATTGCGTGATCCATCAGTGTATATGGTCTGTGCAATGTTGCTTTTAGTTTGTATATTGTGAATGTGTAATATGGTGCTTAATTTAACAGCAAGCTGAGCATGAGGGTTGTTTGTGATTAGTTTCTTGGTGGGGTATGCATGCATCAGGATGTCAAAAGATACTATCTGCCAGGGTGGAAGGAAGTGCTGTACTCTTTCATCTGTATATACATCATGCAGTCCCATCATTATAATATGAGTGGCTGTTTTTTTAATCCATTTAGACTCGCTGGTTCCATTACATATGTGTTCTAACAGTTCAACTGACACAATGTTGCTTTTGTTATCACGCAGAAGCTTCAGTCCCATCATAAGATTTATTTCAAATATTCTATCTCGAATACTAAGTACCTTCTCTTCTCACCCATCCTGCCTCATATAGAATCTATCACACACTTTCTTCTGTACCCTTGTTCTTTGCCTTTGATTTTTGTTATTATAGTTCTTCACAATGTTTATTCTTCTAATATCAATGAAACATACTACTGTAATATGATTTTCATGCCAATTTTAATGACATATCTTTTAATCTTACGATTTTCACCACTTCGTGTATGTGTCTCCAAGAACTGATGCTTAGCACTCGTCCTGGTCACTTCCGTGATTATTCCTTTTTTTTTCCTCCCCTTCAACTTTTTCTGGTACTGTACTCCTAACTCTACTGCTGTAATGATCCAGTACAATGATCTTTGTCCCCCCTTCTTTTTCAATTGAATGTTCATTCTACTTCCTCTCATATGTTTGTCAGTGTTGTATTGTCTGTTCTATGAATCTCCCTCCACATATTCAAATTACATGTAATCTTCTCATTCTTTTAGACTCATTGCTAGAGCCTATGCTCCTTTTGGGTGATTTTTAACTGTCGGCATGCCCTTTGGGGCACTTCATACTAATACTCGAGGTTGTCTTTCTAGGATCTCGTCTTCTCTATTCTCCATTGTCTTGTGAATTCTGATGATGTGACCCATGTAGAATCTTGCTCTCTTTCCTATATTAAGTCTGCTCTACCATTTATATAAACCTGGTGTGGCAAGTTTTTGATGACCTTCATAACAGTGACCATTTCTCCATCATTATATCCCACTTTTTCTTTCTATTCTCCTCAATGGCAATTTGACAAGAATCTTTTCATTCTATTCTTTCCCTACATGTCTGATCTGCCACTCCCTCCTTTCTCATGACACCTTGTTCGACGCTGCCCTCTGCTCATTCCTTTGTTACGCACTTCTCAGTCTTTCTGAACTCCAGTCTGCCTTGTCCCTCTGCAATTTTATGGCGGTGGGCTTGTACAGGATTTACTATGAGATGCTTCACCTCCCTACATGTGCCTTTCAGTATTTGCTGCATGTCGGCATCCACATTTGAGAGACTATATTGGTCCCCGAGGACTGGCTCAAAGTACTGTATGTAGGTGTTCTTCCCATTAGGAAACCCAGTATGCAGAGGACTTTTCCCTAAAGATCTTCACCCCATTACCCCTACTAAGTTTTTTGCAAACTCTTTGAACGTATGGTTAATGCATGTGTCTTAGAGATAATTAGAACATCACTACCTCCTCTCTCTTCCCCCCCCCTCTCAACAAAGCTTTCTTGAGTGTCTTTGCATGACTATCATCACTGTGGACTTGGAAGTCTACATTCATATACAGTACTGCCTTTACTGAGTGCCTGCCTATGATTGATTACAGGGAGTGAGATCTAGCTCTCTGTGCCCCCTACTTCCTAGCCAATATACCTGACATGGCAAATTACCTCTCTCAACATAACATTTTCATCATATTTTTTCTTAGTCATGGATGGAAATAACTTCAACAACCTCTTCTTTCAATGCATTCCACTTGCCAACCACCATACAGGAAACTACCTGTTGATAATTTTGTGGATTAATGTTCCTGCAGCCCCCTCTCTTACTAGGCCTCCTGGTTGCTGGTCTGATCAACCAGGCTGTTTGATGCAGCTGCTCACAGCCTGGTGGATCAAGTATTCTTTGAAGGTGCTATGGTATTTGTGCTTGGGATTCTACTACCCAAAATCATTTACGTCCTCTAATTACTCAATACAAAGCTGCTATTAGGACAATATCCAACTCTGGCCCCAGGCATCACTCGGTACCCCTACTCAAATCTCTGAATATGTTAGATATTAAGTCACTGCACATTCTCTCATGTGTATTATATACATACATAAAATGCTGAACTGTAATGCCAATCCTGACCTTAAAAGCTTCATTGAAGGTTGTAGCAGAACCCATGAGCACCACACCAGAAACAAATACCTTTTTGATATTCCAAGAGTACGACTTAATCAAACTAGAAATGCTCTACAAATCAAGGGACCCAGAATGTGGAATGACCTTCCCAATCATGTTAAAGACTGTACCTCTCTCAACCAGTTTAAGATAAAAACTAAGCACTACCTAATTAACTCCGTGTAACCTACCTTACCTCTATAATGTCAACCCATGTCTGTTATTTTTTTAAACAATGCTATTTGTCGACCAAATTGTATTTTGCTGTTTTTCTGCCATGTTCCCTCTTTTTTATTTTTTTATTTTCTCAACACATTTTATACTTTAATCTCAATTAGTATTAAGTTTTAGTCTTTAGTGTTTTTCCTGCCCAAAACGCTTTGCGTAATAGTGGCTTTAGGCATTGTATGTATTAGCTCTATCTATAAATACATCAATATTTATATCAACCCTTGTATGTATGTACTTTACCTAAATAAACATTTGAATTTGAATTTGATTTGAATTTGCTTGTCAAGTTCTCTTTTAAACACAGAGGTCAGCCAATTATGCCCTGCACATGTAGGGGAAGAGTGTTGAAAAGTCTTGAGCCTTTGATGTTGATAAGAGTTCTCAGCATGCCTATTGCACCTCTTCTTTTCAGTGGGGCTATTTTGCACATCCTGCCATGCTTTCTGGTCTCATATGGTGTTATTTCTGTGTGCAAATTTGGTACTAGTCCTTCAAATATTTTCCAAGTTTAAATTATAATGCATCTCTCCTGCCTGCACTGAGGGGAATACAGATATAAAAATTTAAGGGTCCCAATAATTTAGCTGTTTTATTGAGTAGATTCTAGTGGTAAAAGACTTTTGTACACATTCCAGGTCATCAATTTTTCCAGCTTTGAATGGAGCTGTTAGTGAGCAACAATATTCCACTCTAAAGAGCACTAATATCTTAAAATGTATCCACATTATCATGGCATCTCTTGTCTGGAAGGTTCTGTTATCCAACTTGTCATTGTTCTTGCAGTTGTGACAGCAACTTTGTTGTGTTCTTTAAAAGTAAGGTCTTCCAATATATTATTCCTAAAACTTTTATGTTGCTTTTTCTTTCGATAGCATGGTTGGACTGTGTTTCATATGTGGTTTCTGCTTTGATGTTTTAGTTTCTTCCATAGCGCAGTAATTGAAACTTGCCCTCGTTAAACATCATGTTATTTTGTGGCCCATTGAAAGACTTGATTACCATCAGATTGGAGGTTTGCTGTTTCCTCTATATTATCTACTCATGAAAATTCTAGTGTCATCTGCAAAGGATGATGCAGTACTGTAGTTTGTATCCTTGCCTCTGTCTGACATGAGGATGAGGAAAAGTGCCGGAGCAAGCATGGTACCTTGGGGGATTGAGCTTTTGATGGTGGATGATTCGTATTTTACTTTGTTGACTATTACACTCTGAGTTCTGTTTGTTAGGAAGTTAAAATTTGTCTCCCTACTTTGCCATTAATTTTTGTTGTGTGCAATAACACCATGGTCACATTTGTCGAAAGCTTTTGCGAAATCTGCATATACAGTATTATGTCAGCATTTTGTGTCTTCCATGGCATCTAAAGGAAAAGTCATAATGGTTGAGCAATTGTGAGAGGCAGGAGCTCCCTGTTCTGAACCATGTTGGCCAGAGTTATATAGACACTGATTCTGTGTGTTTTGTGATCTATCTTTTTAACACTCAAAAATTTTTATGATGTGCAATGCTAGTGCTATTGGTCAATAATTTTTTATATCGGCTTTACTACCTCCGTTGTGAAGTGGCATAATCACCATTGTTTTAAGTACTATGTCAATGATAATGCCAGTATCTAGGCTCTGTCTCAAAAAGATATTTAAGGCCTCTGATACTGTAGTAGTTTTTTGCAATTCTTGATGTATATAAAGAATTCCAGGAGTCTAGGCATGGTGCAGAGTGCATGGGAATGCTATCTATGGCTACTTCAAAGTTGAGTGAGGTTAGGGTAACATCTGATATGGTTCAGTGGTGGTGTCACATTCATAAAGAATTTGTTTGGATCATTGATCTTCAATGTGTTCAGGGGTGGTTCACGGACAACAGAATCGTACTGCAACCACAGTACAGTATTTCATTCATGTCTTTGCTGTTATTTGTGAAGGTTCCTTGTGGAAGTGCCCAATGCAGGATGTAGAATTTTGTTCTAGATTTTGCATAGGAGAAGAACTTTCTTTCATCTCTGGCTCTAGCGTGTCCAGCTTCTACTGATATTCCTTGTCCTACCTTTATTTAATTTAAATATGCTTCATTTGTCCATTCCTTTCAAAATCTCCTTTGTAGTCATCTTTTTGACCTTGAAAAGGTTTATAACAGCACCTGGAGATACATATTTTAGACCAACTGCATTCTTTGGTGTTCGTGGCAATCTACCTCTTTCCTTCATAGCTTCCTCTAACATTCGTTTAACCCCAGAACTGCGCCCGCCGACATATTAAGGGTGTAGTGGTGCGCCAGCTGACATTAAGGGTGTGGTGGTGTGCCAGCTGACATTAAGGGGTGTGGTGGTGTGCCAGCTGACATTGAGAGAGTGTAGTGGTGTGCCAGCTGACATTAAGGGGTGTGGTGGTGTGCCAGCTGACATTAAGGGTGTGGTGGTGTGCCAGCTGACATTAAGGGTGTGGTGGTGTGCCAGCTGACATTAAGGGGTGTGGTGGTGTGCCAGCTGACATTAAGGGGTGTAGTGGTGTGCCAGCCAACATATTAAGGTGTGGTGGTGAGCCAGCTGACATTAAGGGTGTGTAGTGGTGTGCCAGCTGACATTAGGGGTGTAGTGGTGAGCCAGCTGACATTAAGGGGTGTAGTGGTGTGCCAGCTGACATTAAGGGGTGTGGTGGTGTGCCAGCTGACATTAAGGGTGTGGTGGTGTGCCAGCCACATATTAAGGTGTGGTGGTGAGCCAGCTGACATTAAGGGGTGTAGTGGTGTGCCAGCTGACATTAAGGGGTGTAGTGGTGAGCCAGCTGACATTAAGGGGTGTGGTGGGTGTGCCAGCTGACATTAAGGGGTGTGGTGGTGTGCCAGCTGACATTAAGGGGTGTAGTGGTGTGCCAGCTGACATTAAGGGGTGTAGTGGTGTGCCAGCTGACATTAAGGGGTGTAGTGGTGTGCCAGCTGACATTAAGGGGGGTGTAGTGGTGAGCCAGCTGACATTAAGGGGGTGGTAGTGGTGTGCCAGCTGACATTAAGGGGTGTAGTGGTGTGCCAGCTGACATTAAGGGTGTAGTGGTGTGCCAGCTGACATTAAGGGGTGTAGTGGTGTGCCAGCTGACATTAAGGGGTGTGGTGGTGTGCCAGCTGACATTAAGGGTGTGGTGGTGTGCCGCCGACATTAAGGGGTGTAGTGGTGCGCCAGCTGACATTAAGGGGTGTGGTGGTGTGCCAGCTGACATTAAGGGGTGTGGTGGTGTGCCAGCTGACATTAAGGGGTGTGTGGTGGTGTGCCAGCTGACATTAAGGGGTGTGGTGGTGTGCCAGCTGACATTAAGGGGTGTAGTGGTGTGCCAGCTGACATTAAGGGGTGTAGTGGTGTGCCAGCTGACATTAAGGGGTGTAGTGGTGAGCCAGCTGACATTAAGGGGTGTAGTGGTGTGCCAGCTGACATTAAGGGGTGTAGTGGTGAGCCAGCTGACATTAAGGGGTGTAGTGGTGTGCCAGCTGACATTAAGGGGTGTAGTGGTGTGCCAGCTGACATTAAGGGGTGTAGTGGTGTGCCAGCTGACATTAAGGGGTGTGGTGGTGTGCCAGCTGACATTAAGGGGTGTAGTGGTGTGCCAGCTGACATTAGGGGTGTAGTGGTGTGCCAGCTGACATTAAGGGTGTAGTGTGCCAGCTGACATTAAGGGGTGTGGTGGTGTGCCAGCTGACATTAAGGGGTGTAGTGGTGTGCCAGCTGACATTAAGGGGTGTGGTGGTGTGCCAGCTGACATTAAGGGGTGTAGTGGTGTGCCAGCTGACATTAAGGGGTGTGGTGGTGTGCCAATCGATATATTAACGGGTGTGGTGGTGCATCAGCCAACATATTAAGGGATGTGGTGGTGATGTGCCAGCCAGTACATAAAGGGGTGTGGTGGTGTGCCAGCTTCCTAAGGCCATGGGCAGCCATACTATGAGCCACATTATATATTTCAGGCAAAATGTATGCTATAGCCAATTATAAGATTAGGCTTTATAGATACAGTATATGAATAAATATATGGTCTGTATATATTTATAAACATATCTGTATATATGTATATTTCCAAATTTATACATAATGAACACCATCTTTGATGGATAGATACAACTTGTTAGAGCAAAAAAACTAAATAAATAAAGGGAGAAACATTGAATAAATAAAAAAGTTATTCCCATGTGGCAACTCACTTCACTTTTACAATAAAAATGCTACTTGTCCAGGCCACTACAGCTAAACTACAA
>WNGS01042707.1:21230693-21247141 GCA_020271785.1 Procambarus virginalis
TATTAGGCTAGTGTTTACTACCTGCGCGGGTGGTGTAGTTCATGTTGTAATCGCCGAACCTTGTTACTGTGTAGTGTGTGGTGTGTTGGTTCTGTTGGTAGGTGGTGTGTGTGTGTATTCTCACTTATGTTTATTTTAGACGGAGGTTGAGGCTTTGCGCTCTTTCGGCCCGCCCTTCAGCTGTTTTACTAACTACACTAATTTACTTTTTTTTGTTTTTTCCCACCACCCACACACACACCACACACACACACACACACCAGGAAGCAGCCGTGACAGCTGACTAACTCCCAGGTACCTATTTACTGCTAGGTAAACAGGGGCTATTTCAGGGTTGAAAGAAACTTTGCCGATTTTGTTTTCTGCCGGGTGCGGGCAATCGAACCCCGCGCCACAGAATTACAAGTCCTGCACGCTATCCACCAGGCTACCTGGCCCCTCTACCTGCTGTGTGTTGTGTGTCGCTGTGTGTGTGTGTGTGTGTGTGTGTGTGTGTGTGTATCTCTCACACACACATGTGGAGATACATGGACAGTCTACATAAGGATATATACAAAGGTAAAGGAGTTAGGCTTGCACCAACACGGAGCCTCTGAAGTGAGCACAACAAACGCTGCCATCGAGGTTCTTCACCTTCTATATTGATGACTATAATAAATGTCTTTCTTATTGTCATCAATATGACTATATTGATGATGGTAAGTAGCATTGCCACACTCACCAGCCTAATAATATCCTCCTGCCTCTGCACTAATATTATCAACTTCCCGCAAAATCCCTTGGCATATAAATATTGATGATTTTGTGGATTTAGAGTAAGCAGTTGAACTTTAAAGTAATAAGTGGTCCCCAAGGTGTAGTGGTTAAGACGCTCGACACTGGCATTTCGCAAGCGCTTTGTCCCGGGTTCGTATCCTGTCTGGGGAGGATTTACTGGGTGCAAATCATCAACTGTTTGTTAATTTTTAACAAACAGTTAAAAACCTATGTTAACTCTGTTTAACCCAACAGTAAAATGGGTCCTGGTTGTTAAACGATTTCTCGCGGGTCGTATTCCAGGGACCACAGGTTTAAGGACCTGCCCGCAACGCCTCGCGTACTAGTGGCTGTACAAGAATGTAAGACTCTTGTATATATAAATAATAATAGTTCATTTTGGTAGCAGTCTTTCTTGTAAACATATGTTGTTGAATATGACCGAAGGGTAACATTAGTGATTGAGAACACGATTGTTCTCAATATTTCTATGTTTTTCTTCACTGGTCGGGGGTGCGTGAAGAATTAACTCCTCCGAAGTTCATTTTCCCACTATATTTATGGACTGATGCCTAGAAGCGTTTCGTAAGGGCGTCTTACATTTTCAAAGACAATTTTAAATATTCAGACATACTTTTACATACTTCGAAAATCAGAAGATACGCAATTAACAATTTACTACAAAAACAATAAAACAGCCAACTACTCATGAAGAACTCTCCGGACACCAAACAGAACGCCTTGAAAGAACCAACGTCGTCTATGCCTTCACACTGACAACTTAGGGACTGTAAGCCTCAAGAACTCAGTATAATGGCAAGACAACAACGTCTCTTCCTAGACGCTTAACGATGCATAACAACAGGGCTCCATCAAGGAACATATAATCTCCTGTCACAACAGACCATCACCAGAGAAATCCTTAACAGCAAGTAACACAGAAATTATCGACAGCTACAACGACACAGGAGACTCGACATCAGCGAGGCCCTACACATCTAAACAGTTAACACCAGCAATCAACAACCAATTAATACATAATTACATTTCTACCCACTTCAAGACCCGGAACCAGCACAGAAGCAAGAAGATAAACATGCAATTATAACCCATTGTTTCGTGTTCTGTCTTTTCCCATTAAATTTGTGTTCTGTCACCTCACCCCAAACAAAACATTTGTGTCCTGTCACCTCACCCAACTACCGAATACTAAGCAGGATCTGAGTATGTAAAATTGTCATTTAAAATGTAAGAAATGTTCTTGCAAAACGCTTCTAGGCGTCAGTCAGACCCTAAATAAAGTGTGAAAATGAACTTTGACAAGTTAATTTTTCAACTACCCCGACAGTGAAGAACAACATAAGAAATATTGAGAAGATTCGTGTTTAGAATCATTAATCTTTACCCTTTCGGTCATATTCAACAACAATCTATATATATATATACTATTACTATTATATATACATTATATATATATATCTAGCTATTCTATATATATATCTATATATATATATATAATATATCATATTATACTATATATATATAATAGTATATACTATATATATTCTAATATATATCTCTTATATTAGGTTTACCACCTCTGGTGCAATTTGCAGGGACCCACATCGTTCGAAAGGAGTACGGAAAAAAACCTAAGAGCATTCAGAGAATTTCTTGTGGATTCTCACTGAATACTAATTCTTTCTTCTCCTACCACCACCTATTATTGTGTTTTTGTATGGTTTTGTTTTATTTTATTGCCATCCTACAGTTGAACAGAGAACACAGACACACACACACCCAATATATACCAATTACTAAATTTCCAGGGGCGTTTTCACAGACCTCGTCCAGCTCCTCGGAGGTTGCGGGCGTACCCAGATACATCATGCATTTCCCCTCTGCACTGCGACACTGAGGCGCTGGACAAGGAAACTGGCTGCCTCGTGGGTCTCTAGTTTTCCCCACCGTTCCATATATAATTATTATCTATATATATTATTATATATATATATATATATATATTACTATATATATTATCTAGTATATTATATAATTATATACGTAGTATACTGACTAATATATAATATATAAAGGAGAAAGAATTAAAAAACTCCACACCACAGACACGATTCGAACCCAGAACCAAGACAGCCAGGAGCACTATGCACCTTGGCGTACCGTGTTGGTACTTAACCAACTAGACCACACTGACGTACAAAAATCTTGGTACTAGTGAGACTATTCAAGTCCGACGACGCTCGGATATTAATCTTGGGCATAGATATTTCATCGAATCACCTCACTTGGGTGTGCACGTGAGCAACACAAATGTGAAAAACCACTAGAAGGAGTTTGTGATTACCCGGGGAAGTGAGGAAGGCCAACTGCTAAGAATTGGATGTGACAAGGCTATAGGCCTGATGGAATGACAGGTCATATAGCCTTTGTCACATCCCTTAGTCATGGATACTAAATGAAGGAGCAGAAGCTCTGTGCCTGCCACATTCCATGTGGTGTACAACACGTCACTGGTAACAGGGGAACTGCCAGCTATTTGGAACGCTGTGCCATGCTGTACGTTCCAATATACAAGAAGGTTGATAGGCAGGAGGCACTGAACTACCGGCCACTGTCCTTAATTTGTATACCATACAAGTTGATGGGAGCAGATTGTGCAGACAAAACTAGTGGAACAACTGGAACGCAAGAACTTTGTAACACAGCAGCATGGGTTCAAGGGATGGCAAACAAGCTTCAAAGGATTGAATTGAATCTACTGAACCACCGCGCAACCACAATCGTCAAGAAAGGAGAGGCGCTGGACAGACTTGCATATTTTTGATTACATAAGCTTTGAGTATCAGTACCACTAGGAACTAGTGCAAAGCTGCGGTGCAGGCCAGGGGTGAAATGGAGGTTACTCCACTGATAAGAGAGTACCTAAGCAACAGAAGGACAGCGAATCGACACTGTGAGGGATGATGTTCTCAGCTGTCATACGTGAGTCACCAATGGAGTACCGAGGTTTCGACGTCCTGCCTTCATACATGTTTCTGATATTAATTGATTCATGCAGCTCTTGATACAAATGGTTCCTGGATTGGTTTTTGTGGACGCTGCTAAGGCTTTTGACACTTGTCAACCACCTAAAACCTTCTTTTCTTAAGTTACATCATTATGGAGTCGAAGACCTCCCTCAATACCTCAACCTCATACCTTACTGACAGACTCCAGTATGTTTCGTTTAGTGAATAATTCAATTCCTCCATCCTACCCATCAACAATCGGTGTTCCTCAGGGCAGCACATACTTGGCCCTCTCTCTCTTTCTCATTTATTAATGGACCGTCCAAATGCCGCCCAACCCTCCAACCAATTCGTTTTTGCTGACGGACAGCAGCCTTCATTTACTCCATTCGCTCTCTGACTCCCATTGGCTCTCTATCACCAATACAATACTGAGTCTAATATAAATGCTCTCATCGTCTTTGGCCACTGCCACACAAACTCACCCTTAACATTGCCACAACTTTCTATATTCTGTTTTGGCAATAATCCCTAATCAAAAATCTCAAATTAACAATACCCAAATTTGTAACAATATTAGATGGTAAGTTCCTTGGCGTTCTCTTGACCCAAGCTGAATTTCCAGGGACACATTCTAATATATCAAAAATTGTTTCAAAAACTTGTTGGCATTTGCTTTAGATCAGATATTATGTACCCCGGACCTGCTTTCCTGGTACTCCTCTATTATCTCACTCATCTATCCCCATATCTCAACTTATGGTATTTGTGCTTGGGTTCTACTACCCAAATACATTGTACGCCTCTAATTACTCAACACAAAATGCTATTAGACAATATCCAGCTCTGGCCTCAGACATCAACGGTACCCTACTAAATCTCTGAATATGTTAGTATTAAATCACTGCACATGCCCTCATGTGTACTCTATATAATTAAAACCTGGAACTGTAATAGCCATCCTGAACTCAAAAGCTTCATTGCTGTTTGTAACAGAACCCATGGACACCACACCAGAAATAAATACAGTTTTTGATATTCCTAGAGTACGGCTTAATCAAACTAGAAATGCTCTACAATTCAGGGAACCAGATACGTGTGGTAAGATGATCTCTCCCAATCCATGTTATAAGACTGTACCTTCTCTAACCAGTTTTAAGATTAAACTAACACTACCTAATAAATTCCCTGTAATCTACCTACCCTTTTTTTTAATCAAGGTTGTTTGTCAACATTTTGTATTTGTGCTGCTTTTGTTATGTTCCTCCCTTTTTTTATCTTATTTGTATTTGTTCTCAACACATTTTATTCTTTATGGCTCAATTAGTATTAAGTTCTAGATATAATGTTCTTCTGCCCGAACGCATTGCGTATATGCTTTAGGCATGTGTATGTACTACCTCTATCTATAATTCGATCCATTAATGTAACATCACTTGTATGTATATACCTACCTGAAAAAACATATTTATATTTATATTTTATTTATTTATATACAGCAAAAAAAAAATATGTAAATGATCTCCCGAGGGATAAACTCGTTCCTCACATGTTTGCTGACGATACAAAGATTATGAGAAGGATTAAGACAGAGAAAGATGTATGAGGCTACACGATGACCTAGACGACTGAATGAATAGTCCAACAACTGGCTACTAAAGTTGAACCCGAGTAATGTAAGGTATTGAAAACTAGGCAGTGGAAACGGAGGCCAGACACAAGGAGCCGAATGGGAAAAGAAGTTCTTCATGAAACGGACAGGAGAGAAGACATCTAGGTATTGATATCACACCCAAACCTGTCTCCTGAAGCCCACATAAAAAGAATAACATCGGCGGGCGTATGCAAGGCTGGCTAATAAGAACAGCCTTCAGGAACCTGTGTAAGGAACATTCAAACTTGTATGTACCACATATGCAAGACCAATCCTGGGGTATGCGGCCCCAGGATGGAGCCCGTACCTTGTCAAGCATAAAAAAAACTAGCAAAAAGTTCAGAGGTAAGCCACTAGAACTAGTCCCAGAAGTAAGAGGCACGAGTTACGAGGGAAAGACTGCGAGAAAATGCACCTCACGATTCTGGAAGACAGAAGAGCTCGGGGAGACATGATCACACCTACAAAATTCTCAGAGGAATTGACAAGGTAGATAAGCATAAACTGTTTAACACGGAAGTAGCGAACAAGGGGAACCAGGTGGAAACTGAGTTCCACATGAGCCACAGGGACGTAGAACTTGTTCAGTGTCAGAGTACTTAACGATGGAAAGCATTAGGCAGTGTGTGGTGGAGGCGACATCCATAACCACAGTTTCAAATGTAGATATGATAAAGTCCACCAGGACCAGGAATTTACACCCACTGATGTGACAGTCTGAGAGGCCGGAACCTAGAGCCAGAGTTCAACCCCTGCAAGCACACGTAGGTGAGGAGTACTAGCTGTTGGCCGCCTTCCTGTGTTTGCATTAGTTGGTGGTAACTGTAAGTGTGTTTATGGTACGTTTTCTGTGATGGATGGAGTGGCAGGTCAGGGAGGGGAGACTGTTAAGTATAGCGTTTTGACAATAATTTAAATTATTTTTTAAATTTTAGATTTATTGGAGCAACACTTAATACTTTAAGAGAGATAACCTAAAATAAGAATTGGAGAAGAAATTATGTAAATGATAAAACAATTCAAAGCGATAATTAATGTTATAAGGTATAGGTTTATATACAAACGTTCTTACATTCTTATATAGCCACTAGCACGCATAGCGTTTCGGGCAGTTCCTTAATATTAATTTTCCCTAGAGTATGTCTCGTCAGATCGTTTAACAAACAGGAACCCATTCACTACTGGGTGAACTGAGGCATACACGTAAGGATTGGCGCCTAGTCGATCCTCCCGGCAATAATATGAAGGATCCAGAGGTATGCAACCTCTTGTGAGGTCGCATCTGATGATTGATTGATGAAGATTAAGCCACCCAAGAGGTGGCACGGGCATGAATAGCCGTAAGTGGTGGCCCTTTTGAGCCATTACCAGTATCAAGAGCTGATACTGGAGATCTGTGGAGGTGCGACTGCACCCTGCGTGACGGGAGATGTCTCACCCCTCTGTCTATTGAGGTCGCATCCTTGTGGAAGGTCAATATATACAGGCTTTCTGTCCCCCCGGAGACAGTATTTTTTCTCAGCATATACTTTGCAATAATGTTTGACTGTCTTTCCAACGTTTATCTGAATGAATTTAATTTTATTCGTTAAGAAAATATATCCCTATTTTTTTGTTTGTTTTTTCTTTTTGTTTCTGCACTTTTCAGATCCCAAGATGAAACGTGTTCTCTTGATGAAACGTGTTCACTTAAGTGGAGCTAGTCCAAGCACTTGGGGTGGACGGTAGAGCGATGGTCTCGCTTCATGCAGGTCGGCGTTCAATCCCCGACAGTCCAAGTGGTTGGGCACCATTCATTCCCCCCGTCCCATCCCAAATCCTTATCCTGACCCCTTCCCTGTGGTATATAGTCGTAATGGCTTGGCGCTTTCTTCAAATAGCTCCCTTGAGTGGTGCTATTACGGTGTGGTGGTTATGTTGCATGTCTCTATTAACGGGGTTAATCTAAGGTCCTGCATGGCCCCAATTACAATATGCTCACAAAACTTAAATTAATTATAACTTCAATAAATCCGGTCAAGTAATCAGAAGGCATAGAAACTGAGAGAAAGGCAGATAGAAAAGGAGTGAGAGGCAAAGAGGAGGAAAAAGAAAGAGGGAGGCAGAGAGAGACAGAGGCAGAGAGAGAGAGACAGAGAGGAGAGAGAAAGAGACAGAGAGGAGAGAGAATGAGAGAGAGAGAAGAAAAGAGACAGAGACTGAGAGAGAGAGAGGAAAGAGATAATGAGAGACATCGAGAGGAACAGATAAAAACAGAGACAGAGACAGAGGAGAGAGACAGTGAGAGAAGGAAAGAGAATGTCTCTAACATTCTTAAACCTATACTATTGCTGATGATATTACCTTTATCTACTCAGACCCCAACCCCCCCAACACACTAAATAATGTTGTAAATAACGAATTAAGAAAAGTCCACTCATGAATATCAACCAACAAACTCACACTAAACATTGAAAAGACCTACTACATTTTGTTTGGAAGCAAATCAACAAATGCAATTCAGCTTCAGATAGACAAGGTTAACATTAGCAATAAAAATTATGGAAAGTTCCTTGGCCTATACTTAGACAAGAGACTCAACTTCAGTACCACACACAACACATAATCAAAAAGTCTCAAAAACGGCGTTATACTTTCTAAAATCAGACATTATTAAAATTAAAATTAAAATAAAATTAAAATTAAATTATGTTAAATTATGAACATTAAATTATGTTCCAAACTCTGTTCCCCTCTCATTATACTACCTTACCTTGAGGATACCTTGAGGTATCTACACGCTAATTTGTCCATATCTTAGGACCCCCTAAGGACCTCCATTTGGTATCTGTGCATGGGGTTCAACCACTGCTGACTACACCAAGTCCATCATCACCCAACAAAAATCTGATATCAAAACAATAACAAACTCTGTTTCCTGACAACACTCAGCCCCTCCTCTCCCTGTTGAAATCCCTCTACATGCTAAACATAAACTCACTCCACACATTCTCTTGTGACATTTACATGTACAAAACCTTGTTCCTAGTTATACATCCTGATCTGAAACTCTTCCTTGATAGATGTAATGCAACCTGTCCTCTTAAAAAGAACGTCGCTTTTGGCCGTTTGCCCGTATGGCCGAATTGGACGTAATTTGAAAATGAAAAAAATATGAAAATAAATTTGGATTTTTTTTTCAACAACAGTAAGTTAAGAGTCCTCTGATAGGTTAGGTGGGCAGGAAATTCTCATAAAGTTTCAAAACGTTATGAAAAACGTTAATTTAAAGTGTCCTCTCATAAGCTCTGCGCGTACGCCGGACGACTCAAATAGAAAACGGAACAGAACGTCACTTTTGTGAGTCGATTTAATTTCAAATTACGTCCAAATTTGGCCATATCGCGCAAACGAGCCAAAAGTGACGTTCTTTTTAAGAGGACGGGTTGGTAATAGAACCCACAATCACTACACTAGAAATAAATATCTCTTTGATATCCCCAGAGTCAAACTAAATCTGTGTAAACACTGCAAATAAAAGTACCTAGTCTATGGAGCTCCCTAACGAAGTAGAAAGCTGTCTCAACATACGCCTTATGTTGGACATAAGGCTGGACATTTTGAACCCAAAAATGGGTTCGAGATCGATCACAAGTAGTTTCTAAATTAAGCAACTGACATATGTGGAGAGTTAGTGTCACAATTGATATGTTTGTCCTGCACACCGCCCCCCCCCCCCATCCAGTGGGCAGCGGTGGATAGGTTACAATCACTTAGTTTGTAGCGAGTAATCCTTATACTCGCTCCTTTATCTCATTATCTTAATGGCACAACTAATTAGCAATAATTACAGAAGCTACAATCCTTTCCCCAATTACAGGTAATACTCTTCTCATCTTGTTGGAGGGAGCTGAGGTGTAGTCGCCATATAAGCAAGCGAATTGCGAATTGTCGACGACGGGGGAGACATCTCCCGTCACGCAGGGTGCAGTCGCACCTCCACAGATCAGCTCTTGATACTGGTAATGGCTCAAAAGGGCCACCACTTACGGGCTATTCATGCCTGTGCCACCTTTTGGGTAGCTTAATCTTCATCAATCAATCAATCGATCTATTGATACTGGCGATGGCTCAAAAGGGCCACCACTTACGAGCTATTCATGCCCGTGCCACCTTTTGGATGGCTTAATCTTCATCTTGGACACATTCATGGGAGTCATCTCCTGTCACGTAGGGTGCAGTTGCACCTCCACAGATCTCCAGTATCATCTATTGATACTGGTGATGGCTCAAAAGGACCACCATTTACGAGCTATTCATGCCCGTGCCACCTTTTGGGTGGCTTCATCTTCATCTTAACACATTAAAAAGGGAGACATCTCCCGTCACGCAGGGTGCAGTCGCACCTCCACAGATCTCCAGTATCATCTATTGATACTGGTAATGGCTCAAAAGGGCCACCACTTACGGGCTATTCATGCCCGTGCCACCTTATGGATGGCTTAATCTTCATCAATCAATCGAATAGTCAACAGTACAATTTCTACAGTCAAGAATGTAGTACTCGGCGTAGGCAGTTCTAATCGACCCCAAGACACTACAGCTTCGACACAGAACAGGCAGCAGACTAGGACCGCATCCAGCTACAACGCTCTCCCAGATAGAGCTCCGCGACTCCGGCCACACTCAGCTCTGCTCCAAGCTCCGTCTCAACGTCTACGACACTGTTGTATGCAGGACTACTAAATAAATATGAAACTCACTAAACACCGAGTATCTAATCTACCCAACAACGTAACATAAACGTTCGTTACAAGTTACTACCTACAGTTAGCAAACGGGATATTTGGCTAAAATTTCTTGTAGCAGATCATTTTGATATTAATATTTACACATCGCTGGAACATTGGTTATAGAATTGTTTCTGAATTCACGTATCTTTTCGCACTCCATCACATAGTGACGGAGGGTGTGCGAATAATTTTGGTGACACAGTTTACGTTTGGTCAAATCTATATCAGCAGATAATGAGAATTCCCAGAGATACTTGTAACCGAGTCTAAGCCGAGCAGTAGTAACATCTAGAAGTCTGCTGATTTTATTGGATGATCCATAGATGTGTGGCTCTTCTTGCATGATAGTATGATGATAGATGGAATTACTGGCGTCGATTTCACTTTGCCTCAGATCTACAAGATCTTGTTGAAGTTCTCGGTGTACTGCTGCTCTCAGATTGCTCATTGACAATCCAAGGTTACACTCAATTTAAAGGCAGAATCTTTGGGTAACTCATTATCTTTGTCATGTATTCGGAGGCCAACATGAGATAGAGTTCACATGAAATGGACTCTGTTACCATCATTAATAATTTTGTTGTTTTTGTGTGTAGCTTCGGACACGAGCAAGTTACAGTTATGTCGTTACAGAGTTGAGAGCAATTAAGGATGATAAAGGGTGACTTAAAAATTAATTTACTTGCCCGAAACGCTGTGCTTATTAGTGGCTTTAGGTATTGTATGTACTAACTCTATCTATAAATCCAACATTATGTTTGTAACTCATCTTCTATGTATGTACTTTTATCTAAATAATAATTTGAATTTGAATGTATCAAGTTTGAAGACTTGTACACATTTCAGTGCAAGAAGCAAGGCAAATATTTTATTTTATTTATTTATTTATTTATTTATTTATTTATTTATTTATTTATTTATTTATTTATTTATTTATTTATTTATATACAAGTAGGTACATTGGGTTTGTGAGGATACATAGCATGGTGTTAACATTCTTATAAAGCCACTAGTACGCGCAGCGTTTCGGGCAGGAAATAGGCACTATGTAGGCAGGAAATAGGAATAGGCACAATACAGCATATTACTAACACATATAAGATAAACAGCAACGATCACAATGGTAAAGTTGTTTGGATAAGGTACATAAAGATCGGGAGATTGGGTAGCACTTGATACAATGCAATTTTAAAGCACAAGGTTGAACACATGAAGAAGAAATTAGGTACATTTTGGTTTTATTTTGGACGAGTCAAAAGTTGGACAGCTTTTCAATTCAATAGGGAGTGAGTTCCATAGACTGGGTCCCTTTATTTACATAGAGTGTTTACACAGATTAAGTTTGACTCTGGGGATATCAAAGAGATATTTATTTCTGGTGTGGTAATAATGGGTCCTATTACATCTGTCCAGGGAGAGTTTCAGAGCAGGGTTTGCGTTTAAGAACAGGGTTTTGTAAATGTAGTTGACACAAGAGAATGTGTGGAGTGAGTTTATGTTTAGCATGTTAAGGGAGTTAAACAACGGGCTGATTGTTGTCTGAAAGCAGAGTTTGTTATTATTTTAATAGCGGATTTTTGCTGGGTGATGATAGACTTGAGGTGGTTTGCAGTGGTTGAACCCCATGAACAGATACCATAATTAAGATAGGGATAGATTAGTGCATAATATAGTGAGAGGAGAGCAGATCGAGTTAGGTAGTTCGGTCTGAAGGGTAGAGACCCAGTTGTGTAGACGGACTCCCACACTCAAAATATAAGCCATCGCCCATTGTCAAGACAACTGCACTTCCAGCTGCACCCGAGGTGCGGTGTAGGGAACCATCAGTGTATATGATTTGAGAGAGAGAATGCTCTGTGGACACAGCATCAATATGGCTTAAGGCGTTGAGCTTTGCCTCAAGACGAAGCTTGGGCTAATCTCTAATTTGTTTCGTGGGTGTTAGCTTAGTTTAGTTCATCTATAATGCACCCCATACCCATCTTGTGGGCGGTAGTGGAAATAGGGTTACAGAGGCACATAATGGGCTCGGGGACTGAACCCCACAATTCATTTAGCTAAGCAAGTTACAATCTTGATGAGCTAGTTACAAAATTCAATATAAGTCGTCACATCAACAGTTAATTAGGTAGTACTTAGTTTTCATCTTAAACTGGTTGAGAGAGGCACAGCCTTTGACATGATTGGGAAGGTCATTCCACATTCTGGGTCCCTTGATTTGTAGAGCATTTCTAATTTCATTAAGTCGTACTCTTGAAATATCAAATAGGTATTTGTTTCTGGTGTGGTGCCCATGGGTTCTGTTACAACCTTCTAAGAAGCTTTTATGGTCAGGATTGACATTACAATTCAGAGTTTTAAATATATAGAGTACACATGAGAGGATGTGCAGTGACTTAGTATCTAACATGTTCAGAGATTTGAGTAAGGGTACCGAGTGCCACTTAGTTACTACCTACAGTTAGTAAACTGGGGATATTTGGCTAAAATTTCTGGTAGCAGATCATTTTGAATGAAATATTTACACATTGCTAGAACATTGGTTATAGAATTGTCTCTGAATTCTCGTATCTTTTCGCACTCCATCACATAGTGACGGAGGGTGTGCGAATAATTTTGTTGACACAGTTTACATTTGGTCAGGTCTACATCAGCAGATGGAAAGGGAGTTAGGAGCAAGTCCACTTTTGATTTGTCCTAAGAGGCCAAAACCGAACCTAACAAGAAGGTAAAGTAATGTGATGAATGTAAGGACGGGAGGTGATGGGAGGGTTGCCGGGCGGGCGTCGCGAGTGTGGGTCGGGGAGTGAGGCGCCTCAGTCACGTCCCAGGAGCCAGGCGGCGGACACCACGGCACGCACCATCACACAAATGGCTACACTAACGCGATCTCTGCGTCTCGTGGCTCTCGCCAAGCCATGTGTGATGCGCCTGGGGCCTCCCCGGATAGCAGCGTGTGTGCACACCATGAGGAGGAGGGAGTGGAGAGGCAGCGAGGGGAGGCTGGTGCCGGCGGCGCTGCAGGTACGGCTCCTGGCCTCGCCGGCACTCTGTTTACACCAGCATCAGCTGATCATTAATATTTAGTATTCTCTTTGTCATAATTACGACCAGTTTGTGTGACGGGACACGGTGCCCGTGACGGAGGAGGGTGGTGCTGCTGGCTCTTATGTCCACGTAGAGTACAACTGTCATTAAGTTGACAACAAAAAATGTTGAACAGTTCGATTGATTTACTAAGGTTGTTTGTCGCCAGGTGATACTATAGTTTAGTAATTCATATTCATGGTAACTGGTCCCTATATATACTAAAAATTGTCTTGCATTTTTGGGGGGAATTTTAAGATAATACATTCGTAATCAATATCCCTCTCTTTCTATTTTGTAGTTATGTAATGATTATATGTGTTGCTACAGTCTTTTAATAATAGCAGTCACAAAAATCTAAGTAAAGAGTGTGTAGCTATCACAGTTTAACTGTTGAGGAGAAAAGAGAAGTTTAATTTTTTCTGTACAAATCAAGTGAGGTGCCGCAAGTGACTTAACTTTATATGTTTATTTTTGTTCTCTATTTATTCATGCTAACATGTTGTATTGATGTCAATAGTGGTGTTCATTATGTATAACTTTAAAAATATGTATATATGTATGTACATACATATTCCCTGCATTCTTAAATTGCAGGTCTTTAAGCAGCTTTTGTTCCATTTTACACATTAGTTGGTGGTGTTTGGCTGGAGGTTGATGGTTTGGTACCACCTTGTTC
This sequence comes from Procambarus virginalis, assembly GCA_020271785.1. Classification (NCBI taxonomy): domain Eukaryota; kingdom Metazoa; phylum Arthropoda; class Malacostraca; order Decapoda; family Cambaridae; genus Procambarus; species Procambarus virginalis. Next base: position 21,244,671 of record WNGS01042707.1, read on the forward strand.
CACAGGCTTTGTTTAGGAAATCTGATCTTGAGTTGGAGCCTTCTCTGGGGTGGAAGGAGTGCTCTTTACCATAGGGAGTCAGAGGAGGAGGAGGAAGGTGGCCCTCATGTGGCCCTTAGTTTTAGGCACTACCTGGGAATTTGCTTTGCTTCTTTGTCTGGCTTGAAGGCTGGCTCTTCATCAGCTCTGGTAGACACTAGGAGTTCAGTCTGGAACTTTAAACCCTTAGACAGCTGCTATGGAGACATGGTCATACCTCCCTATGTGCAAAAAAAAATTATGCACATAATTCATAATCATTTTAGAATTATAAATTTGTATGCAAAATGTAAGAAAAACACAAAAATAAGTGAATATTTGTTTCACTGGGTGGAGGTGCTCTGGGAGTGTGTGTGGTGCGTGTGTCAACCGGTGCCTGACTGCTGGTGCGTGTGTCAACACCCGGTGCCTGACTGCTGGTGCGTGTGTCAACACCCGGTGCCTGACTGCTGGTGCGTGTGTCAACACCCGGTGCCTGACTGCTGGTGCGTGTGTCAACACCCGGTGCCTGACTGCTGGTGCGTGTGTCAACACCCGGTGCCTGACTGCTGGTGCGTGTGTCAACACCCGGTGCCTGACTGCTGGTGCGTGTGTCAACACCCGGTGCCTGACTGCTGGTGCGTGTGTCAACACCCGGTGCCTGACTGCTGGTGCGTGTGTCAACACCCGGTGCCTGACTGCTGGTGCGTGTGTCACACCCGGTGCCTGACTGCTGGTGCGTGTGTCAACACCCGGTGCCTGACTGCTGACACTCCCTCTGTTATCCCTAGATGTTTCACTAGTGGTTTATCACTTGTTTTTCTTCATTTACAAGAGTATGTGTGTTGAATAACTTGATAAATTGCATAATTCATAAACACAATTGTTTAATAACACGTGTTTCATTGATGCTTGGTTTATCTGATATAATCTATTGCAACCATAGAAAGTAATAAAAAGAATTTGAACATAATATACAATGGTGTTAGGTTCTGGGTGATTATATATGGCCTAATTGGCAACATATGGATAAGAGTATAGATTGAAAGAAAGGGATATATATATATATAATATATATATATATATATATATATAATTATATATATAATATATATATATAATATATAATAATAATTCCTTGTGTGTCTAGTAAATGCTGATTAAGACAATCTATCTTATTGTAAAGGTCGCCAATACCAGGTATCAGCATCGTCTTCCTCTGTATTTTCTCTAGTCTCCATTTTGTAGTATGATGACAAAAACTACACAGTACTGTACACTATAGTCAATTGGGACCTTACCAAAGCTAGATATAGCTGAATTATGATATTAAGTGTTTTACTGATGCTTCTTATGTTTGATGCATCAAAGCCAGTACTGTTTGCTTTTGGGCACTGTCTATGAAAAGTGCCTTGAAAAAATACTTGAAAAAGTTTGAGATGCACCCTGCCAGGTTGATGAGGAATGTTGGCTTGCCCCGATTGCTTCTGGTGTACTGTAGTTCTTTCCAAAGGCAAGTAAGATCTTCCTTTATGGAGGATACCTACCTTGAGGATACCTTGAGGTGCTTCCGGGGCTTATCGTCCCCGCGGCCCGGTCATCGACCAGGCCTCCTGGTTGCTGGACTGATGTTTGTTTGATCAGTCCAAACACAGCGATGTATATATAATACAAGTTGGTCAACAAACAGCATTGTTTAGAATAGCAAGACATGGGTTGACATTTAGAAGTAAGATAGGTTACATGGAGTAATTAGGTAGTACTTAGTTTTATTCTTAAACTGGTTGAGAGAGGTACAGCCTTTGACACTTTTAGCCAATACTTTTTATTCCAATGTAATCCATTCAAGTGAAGTCCCACTGTATTCATTTCGTACACATTTTGATAACGAAATCGCTTAGAAAAAAAATAAAAAATTTTAAGTCTGTTTCCTCTACAAAAAATTATCTTTAGTGAATACATGGCTCACTTCTCCTAGTCAACCGTTTATTTTCTGTTGCAACTCGTCATAATTGTGTTGCTACCCAAACCAATTCTTTCTTCGCATCTTTTTCTGGGAGGAGCCCTGGAGCTATCCGGGCTTCTACGAATGCATTAGACCCTAGCATCAGTCACGTGCATGGAGTTTAGGCCTACGGGGACCAAGAGCCAGGAACCTGGCCCCCTCAGAGCACGAGGAGCAATGGCCTATAGAAACCCTCGTGTGGTTGTGAGCATTCTATGTCTGCCATCAACCGGATCAGGCACCCAGAAAAGTAGGCGCTCCAAAACAAACTCCTGTTCTTGTAAAAATATTGTTACTGAAAGCTGAATAGTGAACAGAACTTTCCACATGAAACGACTGACATCACCACGTTACCGTGCCATCGTCTGCGGCAACCCCCCCCCCCCCCCCCCCACCCCGGCACGACCTCATGCCGGCTATCACATGCAGTTCTGTGGCTCGTGTGATA
>WNGS01042707.1:21247241-21259859 GCA_020271785.1 Procambarus virginalis
ACCTTGAGGTGCTTCCGGGGCTTATCGTCCCCGCGGCCCGGTCATCGACCAGCGCCTCCTGTTGCTGGACTGATTTTGTTTGATCAGTCCAACACAGCGATGTATATATAAGACAAGTTGGTCAACAAACAGCATTGTTTAGAATAGCAAGACATGGGTTGACATTTGGGGTAAGGTAGTTACATGAGTTTAATTATGGAGGTAGTACTTAGTTTTTATTCTTAAACTGGTTGAGAGAGGTACAGCCTTTGACACTTTTAGCCAATACTTTTTATTCCAATGTAATCCATTCAAGTGAAGTCCCACTGTATTTCATTTCGTACACATTTTGATAACTGAAATCACTTAGAAAAAAAATAAAAAAATTTTAAGTCTGTTTCCTCTACAAAAAAATTATCTTTAGTGAATACATGGCTCACTTCTCCTAGTCACCGTTTATTTTCTGTTGCAACTCGTCATAATTGTGTTGCTACCCAAACCAATTCTTTCTTCGCATCTTTTTCTGGGAGGAGCCCTGGAGCTATCCGGGCTTCTACGAATGCATTAGACCCTAGCATCAGTCACGTGCATGGAGTTTTAGGCCTACCGGGGACCAAGAGCCAGGAACCTGCCCCCTCAGAGGCACGAGGACAATGGCCTATAGAAACCCTCGTGTGGTTGTGAGCATTCTATGTCTGCCATCAACCGGATCAGGCACCCAGAAAAGTAGGCGCTCCAAAACAAACTCCTGTTCTTGTAAAATATTGCTACTGAAAGCTGAACTAGTGAACAGAACTTTCCACATGAAACGAGCATGACATCACCACGTTACCGTGCCATCGTCTGCGCAACCCCCCCCCCCCCGGCAGACCCTCATGCCGGCTATCCACACTGCAGTTCTGTGGCTCGTGTGATACTGGCAGGGTCGTGTGCCTCTGGCTCCAGCATATTTAGGTTCTGTTCCTTTTGGTGTGGGGGCTCTCTTCGGTTGTGTGCGAGCCAGGAGTAATTTCTTCAGTACTTGGGCTGCATGTGCCTAGGTTGCCTTCCGTAGGTGTCCTTTTAAATACTGCCCTTGGGGTTACTTTCCACAAGTCATCTTGGGATCTACCTCCGCTGTGTCTTTTGCTGCTCGGTGATTGACCGCCCTTGAAGTCAGCTGGGGGTTGTTGCTTCCCTGCTTATCTCGGGTAGGGGGTAGTTTTCATCACTGGGCAGGGTACTCCCAGGTACCTTGTTTTCATTAGGTCGCAGGGTACTGTGCAGCTAGTTTTCACCACTCATAGCGGCCGGCTGTGTTCCGCTTGGGTACATTGTCCTCTTGCGGGGTTTTCTTTTTCTTTTTGTTTTCCTCCCTAGTGGAAAGTCTGCCCCTTGGTTTGGTTACACCCCTTATAGTTTTGATGGTCCTTCACTAGTCCCCCGTGAGTGTACACATCCCGGGGTTTTAGCTGTAACAAGTTTGCTTGATAGTATTTGGGTGCCGGTAACAAGTTTGCTTGGTAGTATTTGGGTGCCGATTAGCAGTACCCTGCCTGGGCTTCCCTTAGTGAGATAACGCAACTATGGGCCCTGGGAAACCCTGTGGGGGGGCTCTCTGGTCCGATGGATGTGACCTTAGGGTCCCCTCTCACTTCTGTGCGAGTTTGAAGGTTGCTATGTTCCCTTGTCTCAGGGTGACACTCATCGGTTGTGCCTCCGTCATGCTGCTCGTTGGGTTGGTGACACTTTTGACCGGAGTCTTTAGTTTTTTTCATTGTTCGTACTCCAGTTCACCCAGTCCACTGATTATGATTTACGGGTGCAGGCAGCTTCGGCGTTGCATGCTCAATTTAGGTTGCTGCAATGCGCTAGGTTACTTGCTACAGTACCCCAGATGCCCAGAGTGCCTCGTTTTTGTTATAGGGACCCGAACTTGGGGGTGTTAGTCGCCTTGACTTTGGGTTCCATCTGCACCCCCTTTGTCCTTTCCCTTTGGTGGTTCGTCCTGGTCTCCCCCCCCCCCCTGCTTCTGGCTCCGAAGCGTCTGAGGGCTTCGGAGTCGGGGCAGGGTTTAGTTAGCTTTGAGACTCGGCGGTTTCGGGAGATACCCCTTTCGGGTGGCGATGGAGGCATTTGAGCCTGGTCCTCCAGCCGGAGCTTCTGGTCTGACTAGTGGGCTCCCTTCGTTCCTGCTTTTTCGGCTCCTGCCTGGTCTTTTTGAGGCAGGGGAGGGGATTGGAGGACGGCTCAGCCCTGTGTTTTCGGGGTGGGGAGGGGTTGACTTGGGACCTTGTGCCCTGTTGGACCCCGCTTGAGTTTTTGTGCCCTCTGAGTTGGGCTTGGTGTTACAAGGCACGGGTTTTCTTTTTCCCCGTCCCCGAGTTAGATTTGGCATCTACCCTTCCCCGGTTCGGTTCCATGATCCCGTGGGTTCTTCGGTCCCGTCTTTCTGGAGGTTTTCAGCCTCCTGCATCCCACCACATGTGGTGCGTGAGGCCATTGCAGCTTGCCTTCTGCGTGACCTGGTTTATGCCATCATAATGGACCCGTCTTCGTGTATGAATTATCTTGTCCCTACTGGGTTTGTTATGTGGTTCCGAAGTTGTCCTGGCTTGCTGACTGCCCGTTTTTCTCGTTGGAGACATGGCATTCGTTCTATCAGTCCCTGGGGGGGGGCAAGTTTGAGCACCTCGATGCATGCTTGTTCGCCCCAGCCCTTCCTCAGGATGTCGGTGTGGTACAGCTGCATGTGCAGGTCCCTTCCCTTTCGGCTGCCTTGGTTGCTGAGGACTTGTGTGCCCGTGGCCTGTTGGCTTCAGTCTTGCATTTGTTTTCCCCTTTCGAACTGTTCTCAGATTGGCTTGAGGATGTGAAGCCGCTTGGAGCTGCTCCTGGGTCGGGTGCGTAAGCTTTAGCGGTGCATACATCGGCTGCGCTTTTGAGGCTGTTTGTGCCGATCCTGCGGGATGCAGTGTCGCTGTTTTTTGCTTCCCGGCTCGCATGTCGGCCGGCGGTGCTTGCTTCCTCTGTGGAATCTGCTTGGACCCCAGGCTCTTAAGATTTCTTCCCCTTTTTGTCCTTTGCTGTTTGCAGAGTCTGCGGTTGTGCAGTATTTGCAGGCAGCCTCTTATAGTTGCCGCCCTATGTCGGAATTGTTGGTTTTCCAGGGGCCCGTGGGGGGTCTTCCCGGAAAGGTAGTGCCAGGGCTCAGGGTTCCTCCTGATTGCGGTAGGCCGGTGGTGCCAGTTTCATAGCCGTCTTCATCTGGTCGACATGGTACTCACTCTGTGCAGAGGTCGGGTTCTCATAAGAGGTGTCAGCCCTTTCGCAGTTCGTCCCATTGACGGGGCGATGGGGAAGCTGGCCCTGTTTGCTCACGCCTAGTCCCACGATTTGTGGGCCTTTCGGGTCGCTACGTGCGGCCTGCGGTGGCGCTGGGTGGCCTCTTCTCCTCCGCTCTGTTGAGTCATCTTGGAGTGGGTTCGCTTGGGCGTGGTCGAAACGACCTTGTCCCTCCAGTGGGTTTCCCGTCTGAATCCGTGTGTTTTTGCTCCCCTCTCGGATGGTTGAAAGTAGACCATCCGGAGGGGAGAGTAGTCCCCTCCTGGGACTACTGTCCCAGGTCCATCTTTTCTTGGAACCGGGCGCTGGCATGGTGTCCCTGGACCTGGTTCATCTGGAGTTCAGGGACTGGCTCGGTTTTGTTGTGCATCAGGGTTACAGTTTTCGTTGCCTTCCATTCAGCTTGAATCTGGCCCCTTGTGTTTTTACACGCCTTACCCGGTTTTGATGGCCCGTTTGCGTTTCTTAGGATTTCGGGTTCTGGCCTATCGTGATGACTGGCTGGTTTGGGCTCCCAGCCAGTCCGTGTGTCTGCTCGCCAGGAATTTGGTTCTTTCTCAGCTCATCGGGTTTGGGTTCCTGGTGAACTGGAGGAAGTCCCTTCTGGTTCCCTCTCAGGTTCGGTCTTGTGTGGGACGCTCGGACTGCTTCCTTCTCTCCCTCCAGAGGCTCTGCTTCGGCTGCATTCCCACCTTCGCTTGTTTCTGGGGGGCTCCCGAGTCACACAGCGGTTGTTTGAGGGTTTGTGCGGGAGTCTGAAATTTGCCTTGATGGTCTATCCGCCAGTTGTGTTTGACTTCGTCAGCTATTCTGATTCCTTTGGGGACGTCCCTTCCGCCTCTCTCCCGATCACTGGGTTCAGCCTCCTGGGGCCTTGTGTTGGTTGCTGTGTCGCTAGCTTTCTTTCGGGGTTAAGTGCCTTGGTGCCTACCCGAGCCCTCGCTCGATGTGTTCATGGACTCGTCATCTCTGGGCTGGGGCTTTGTGGCCAGTGCTCACCAGGCCGGCCAGGGGTGGTGGGGTCTGTTATTCCGTCGGGCTCACAGCACAGTGTGGGAGTTCGTGGCAGTGTAGACGTGGCTTTGGCTGCTGCACTGGCTGCCGTCTTCGGTAACATGTCTTGGGCTGACATTTGGGCACAGGGTTTTTGGAGGTCGAACAGGGTCCTGGCCGCTCTCTACCTTGTCATAGTTCCTGGGCCTAGTCGGGCCTGTGTCGCATTGGGTCGGGGGTTGCAGCCAGTTGTCACGACTTTGTGTTGAGGAGTGAGGGCCGACCTCCTCCAAGGTACGTCCCTCTTGTTTTTGTCTTTGGGTAAGTAGCTCCAGGGGAGCCAATGGGGCTTCCCCCCAGAAAACCAGCATTGACTGTAATGAAATGCCATTTTCTGGGTGAGACCTGGAGTTCCCGGCAACCCTCCCCTCTTCCGGTCGACGGTTTTCTTTACACGATTTTTGACGTCCCGCCTCAGAACTGCAGGATGGATAGCTGGCGTTGAGGGTCTGGGGCTTCCCTTCCCTCTCCTGGGGAGGGGAGGGGGGTTGCACAGACGATGGTGCGGTAATGTGGTGATGTCATGCTTGTTTTCATTTGGGGAGTGCTGCCCACTAGTTTGGTGTTCAGTAGCAATATTTTACCAGAACAGGAGTTTGTTTTGGGACACTTACCTTTCTGGGTGCCTGACCCGGTAGATGGCAGACATAGAATGCTCCCAACCACACGGGAGTTTCTATAGGCCATTGCTCCTCGTGTCTCTCTGAGGGGGGCCAGGTTCCTGGCTCTTGGTCCCCGGTAGGCTTAGAACTCCAAGCACTTGACTGATGTCATGGTCTAATACATTCATATCAGCCCAGATAGCTCCGGGGGAGCCTCTGGGTCTCGCCCAATAAATGGCGTTTCAATTACATTCAGCTCTTTTTTTTTTTTTTTTTTTTTTTTTTTTTAATTTATCATAATTGAAGTGAATGACATGCTTTCTGCATGTATCTCAAACATTTTAAGAATTCATTCAAAATGCTTGTAGTTTTACTTAATGTATAATTAGTCATTAATCTTAAACATTTCTGCTTAGATTTTGAATATTAAATATCATTCTATACTGTGTGAGTAACTGTCATCCCTTGTAGTGTACTTGTTACACCACAATTAGTGTCGAGAGATACACAGTACTGGCTGTGAATACAAGAGGTATCCTGTTCTCATCCACATTCTCTCATACTTGGCTGTGATTGATCAAAAACATTTTTTTTTGTGTTCTTTTCTTTCTGGGGGGAGCCCCTACAGCTCCCCGGAACTTACTAGGCTGATATGCTAATGTCAGACTTTGGTATCAGTCATGTGTATGGAGTTCTTTGGGCCTACCGGGACCACGAGCCAGAACCTGCCCCCCCTCTAGAGAGGCAAGGGGAGCAATGGCCTATAGAAACCCCCGTCTGTTTTGAAGAATTCTATGTCTGCTATCGACCGGTTAGGCACCCAGAAAGGTAAGCGTCCCAAAACAAACCCCTATTCTGGTGAAAATTGCAACCAAAAGCCGAATGAGTGGATAGACCTCGCCAAACAAAAACAACCAAACTAGTATGACGTCACCCGTCGCCGCGCCGCCGTCTGCGCAGCTCCTCCCTCCCTGGAGGGGAAGGGGAAGCCCCAGACCTCCCGCACCTCCAGACAGCGGCACGGCGACGGGTGACTTCATACTAGTTTGCTGGTTTTTGTTGGTTAGTTCTATCCACTCATTCGGCTTTTGGTTGCAATTTTCTCTAGAATAGGGGGTTTGCTTTGGGACGCTTACCTTTCTGGGTGCCTAACTCGGTCGATGGAAGACATAGAATGCTTCCAACCACATGGGGTTTTCTATAGGCCATTGCTCCCCCTGCCTCTCTAGAGGGGGCCAGGTTCTGGCTCGAGATCCCCGGTAGGCCCGAAGAACTCCATACACTTGACTGATGCCAAAGTCTGACATTAGCATATCAACCTAGTAAGCTCCGGGGAGCCTCCGGGACTTGCCCATAAAATGGCGTTTCATTACATTCAACGCTGGGTTTTTCTAAAAATTATCTAAATCTTTTACATAAAAAAAGCAGATACAACGAAACTGTCAAAGGAGTTACAGCAATAAACAAACACAGATGGATGTGTCGGAGCGAGTCATGGCAATTTGCAAGTTGTATAATCCTTCTCAACATGTTGAGGTAATTCTTAAATTTGCTAAATAAGCCATTATTTTTTCAGTGGGCATTTACTTTTTCTTTTGTAGGCAATTTTTGCCCAATTTTAAGACGACTCCTTCAGTTAAAAGTTAAATAGTTTTATTGATGGTTTTAAATTAGATTCGTGCTATATTTTCAGACAATAGATGGTGTTCGTAGCTACAGTGCCAAGGCACCTCTGACACTCGACATGATCCAGCAGAGAGTTCTGCTTGTCCTCAAACTCTACGATAAAGTTAATCCTGATAAGGTATTTATTTCTTAGTGTTGTTCAATTTAAATTTAAATCAGAGATTCCTTGGCTCATGTGTAATATATTTGTAGAGTATATATTACTTCTAATTGCAAATTGATTAATATTCATTAACAGCATAACTTTGTATATACTTAGACACTAAATATAATTTAAATATGAATTTCATTTTTTTTTCTCCTAGCTAACAATAGAGTCTCACTTCATGCAAGACCTTGGCCTAGATTCCCTTGACCATGTTGAGGTCATCATGGCTATGGAGGATGAATTCGGTACGTACTCAGGAATATCTTTTTACATGAAAATTTTGGTGGCGATTGGGTTTGTGGGATTGTCGATCATGCTTAGAATAAGACCTTTACGTTACTATATTACCGATAAGATTGCTGTGTAAATCCTCTTGCATGGATGCATTAACATAATGAGGTTCTGTCCAACTGAGTGGAATCAATTGGGAATGTGGTGTCGAAAAAAGTAATAACGATAAAAGTAAATTGTTAAATATTTAAATTAGTCTGTGCAATTTTGGATTTAACATGTGCAAATAATGTAGTCTGGGTTTAATCAAACTCAAATGAGTTTGATTACTTTAGTCATGGCAGTTCAGACAATATTTATTACAAATTTCACAAACTCCAAGGCTTTGTATGGTCCTTAACCCAAAGATATTTTTATTGTGGACAGCCTTGCAATACTTTGGAACTCGTGAAATTTGTACCAAGTCCAGACTAAACTGCTATAAATGAAGCAAAATCGACAACTGTTCTAAGGATTTGATAAATCCTGTTCTATAATCTGATTTAATAACAATTATTGTGACAAAATTATAATATCAAAGATGGTAAACATTGATTATATTCCACTGCAACAGCTTTTTTGAGCAGATTTGCACATTGTACTCCAGCTTTTCCAGACTACTTAGGACAGACATCATCTACCTTGGATCGTAAATGCTTACAGTCCACCAGCAAGCAATACGTGGACAAAGGAGGAACTAGATGGCAGACGAGAGGGTCTCATAATGATCATGAGAGAGATCAGAGTAAAAGCAGATAGATAAATCATGAGTGTTGGTACTGAGGAACTTTAGCTTGAAAGCAATAGACTGGGAAACCTGCGAGGCAAGAACAGAGGACATTTGGACAGGCAGATTTGTAAACCAATTCTGGAGATATTCATATATCAATATGGCAAGCAGGCCACAAGAATGAAGGAAAGGGATGTTCTGTCAATACTGTATTTAATATTCACTAGGAAAGGAGATATTTGACAGTACCTTTCTCCCTTGGGAAAGAGTGATCATGTCCTGTTGGAAATTAAATATGCTTTGCGATATAATCTAGAAAAGAATGGAGAATTAAAATGGTTGATAAATTTGATTTCAATAGAGACCACTATGTGGAACTTTGCAAATTCTTTAATGAATTAATTGGAAGGACTTGATACTAGGCAAGGAAGTAAATGAGATGTATGCCAAATTCTGTAAAATATACGCTAAAGTACAAATACATTTATACCAAAACGGATGCTGGAAAGCAGTATTGGTTCAACAGAAATTGAGAGGGGGGTCAGAGAGGAAAAGAAAAGAAAATCAGGCCAATATAGGAAGAGGCCTAAACATAAACTATGCCAGCACTACAAACAAGCAAGAAACAAATAATGTACACAGCAGAGAGGAGAGAGACAGAAAGGAACTTTGAGAATGGGTACTGTAGTGGACAAATGTAAAACGGATCCAGGCCTTTTGTATAAATTCATTAAAGCAAGCTGCATGTAAAGGATAAAATCCAAAGATTGAGAATGGGAACAGGTTTACTGAGAGAGTAAGAAATGTGTGAACTTTAAATGAACATTTTCTAAGTGTTTGTGCAAAATGAGTTTTCAGAGAACCAGACACTGCCAATTCCAGAAAACACCATAGTACTGTACAGAGAGGTGTTTTAAAGAGTTGAAGTGGAAAAATTACTCAGAGGGCTGGAAAATACAGCATTTGGACCAAATGGAGTTTCACCTTTGGTACTGAATGTGCAACCGAGCTTGTCATTCCACTTCAATTGATATTCCAGACATATTTGTGCACAGGAAACAAAGCAAATATATGTTGGGTCCCAGTAGTACAGTCAGGTTTGTTCTTGACGCACACTCGAGAATTCCAGGTTCAAATCCCGAGTGGGACAGAAATGGTTGGGCATATTTCCTTTCACCTAATGCTTGTGTTCACCCAGCAGTAAGTAGGTACTCAGGAGTTAGTCAACTTGTGGGGTTTCATCCTGGGTGGGATCAGTAATTTGACCTGGGAGGGGGGGTGCTCAATAAAAGCCTAATGTGTATGAAAGCGCATGGGGTTCATGTCCCCCTAACGCTGAATTATTATTATGGAAAAGGTAAAAAAATGGTGGCCGAGAAGACCCTGTAAATTTTAGACTAATATCATTAACAAGCATGGTAGTCAAAATATTAGAAAAAATGGTTAAAACCAAATGGGTAGAACACTTGGAGAGTAATGACATAATAATACAGGCAGTATGGTTTTCAAACAGGAGAATCCTGTGTAACAAATCTACTTAGTTTTTATGATAGAGCCTTAGAGATTCTACAGGAAAGAGATGGTTGGGTTGACTGTCTATCTGGACCTGAAAAAGGCTTTGGACAGAATCCCACACAAGAGGTTGTTTTGGAAATAAACATGCTAAAGGGGTGACAGGGAGACTGCTGACATAGCTGAAATTTTTCTAAATGTCAAAGATGAGGGCGGTATTAGGGACACTATATCTGATAGGAGGATTGTTACTAGTGGAGTACCACAGGGTTCAGTTCTTGCACCAGTAATGTTCATCGTCTTCATAAATGATCTACCAGGAGGAATACAAAATTATATGAACATGTTTGCTGGTTATGCTAAGCTACTAAGGAAGACAAACCCAGACAATTGTCATGTTCTTCAAATGGTCCTAGATAAATTAAGTGCTTTGATCACCATCTTACCATCTCTTACATCTTAACCTTTTTTCTCTTGCTACTCCTCGCCTCACCTTATTTATTTGCCTGTACTTTCCCTCTTCCTTCACATGACTTGTTAATGGTCCAGGACAGACGAAACAGTCATTTCTTTGTTTTCTGATGTGTGGATTGGTCATCAATGACATCGAAGTCTCATCATCCATTTCCTCTTCATGAATTATTAATGTCTTTCATTTCTGTTTAACAAATTCGATCTTATCTAGTGATGCTGCTAGACATCTATCCTACATGATGGTAGTCCAATTAAATATAAAAAATCAAATACTTCAGACCTTTACAGTAAACACAGAAATGAAACATGGCTGACATGAAGGGAAAGCATAAACTTCTATTGGATATCCACCCCTTTTCCCTTCATAAAAGTGGGGGGGAGGAGGGCCTTATTAAAAATACTGTGTAGGTTGGAATTTTTCACACACTAAAGTTTAGTTGTCCATTTTTAACTCTGATATTATTCCATAGCTAAATCATTTTGATTTTATGGTTTCCTGGATTATCATCTCTGAATTTTGGGGATTGTCACACTGTACTGTGTGTTATTAAAAAAAAATGGTACTCAATTTATATCAGGAAAATATTTCATGTTATTGCTTTACTTCAATAATCTTATCTTCAGTAATGTCATCCTCCAGAGATGTTTGTCTGGCAGAATATAGGAACCCTTTAGAAGCTGTAGGCTTCCTTGTCCATCCCAGGCTACTATTGAATATAATACAAATGAAGCAAATACACACTGGCATCAAGGGGAACTTGTATGCTGAACTTGGAACTTTTTGCAAAAACTAAAGCAGCATCTTAGCCATTCATAGAATAGTGTACTTGAGCATTCTAAAAAAAAATCTAAAGTGTAAGCTTTTGACATGAAAATGTTTGCCTAATTAGGTGTCTAAAAGTAGGGATAGGCTTTTTTGGTTATGGCAGCATCAAATGTTGATAATACCAGTACACTTCTAAACTAATCGGCTGATTGTGAGAAGATTTATACATTTTTAATGCATGTCCTTAGTGAATCTATCTGGCACAACAATAAATTATTTTTTTCAAGCAAGTGCTTTTGCATTTCAGACAATTTTAAGAACAATATCTCATCAAGTTTACCTCTGGGTGCAAATCACTAAAATAATTGATCAGATACCAGAGTGAAGCCTTGTTTTATTGTGGTTGACAGCTATAATCTTAGAACTGTCATGATTTGCAAGACAATTTCACAAGGTTTAGTACATAGTGGTACTATATTACAGTACTTATACTACATTCTGGACAGAAGTATAGCCAGACTTAGTACTGTATGTAAAGTATATATTCACATGCGAGTTCTTGTATTTTATGTTAGTAGTGTTCAATCGTTGATTTTGCATGACTTGCTAATTGTAATACACTATTTCTTTTATAGGCTTTGAAATACCGGATGGTGATGCAGAGAAACTTTTACGACCAGCTGACATCATTAGATATGTTGCAGACAAGGAGGATATTTATGAATAGGGTTTCACACGGTGATGGAACTGTTGGACAGTTCCAAAGTTGGACAGAGTGATCACTCTGGCTAAAATCCTGCATGCTGTAGCTCCAGGAAAAAGGCCTCCAGAGCTTGGCCAACCTTGTTGTGCAGTGATCCAGTGTTTTGGCAAGACAAGTATGACACTGTATATAATTTTGTTTACAAAGAAGCGGCCACTGGTGAGATTTAGAGAACTAATGATGTTATTTTTTTTGATAAAGAAAATTTGCTAGTGGTACTTTGAACCTGTTCTTATTTTTGACCTCATTTTACAGTGCTTGTAATAATAGTGAATGTGTACAGATAATAAATAAAATAAATAAGCTTTACAGTGTTTGTTGTTGAGACCTAATTAAGTTTATAGGCTCAGAGTTCATGCATAGCTCATGCTCTTCAACAGGACACAACTCTACTGGCTACAGTAATCTCCTTGGATTGTGTTTTGTTATGATGAGAGGGCTCATGTACGATGCCCCGGAGCCAGTGGAGGTTGCCTCGGCACCCTTTTTCCTCTTGGGATGTTGTACATGTATAGAAGCAATGTAGGGTGCTTGTTCAGGTCTGCAGACCACCTGCCACAAGAGTTGCTCTTGGGTAGGTTAGGGTGTCTGGTCTGGGGCAAGAGGGCTTACATTGGTGTTGGAAAATGATAGAAATTCCCTGTTAATGTTGCAACTGTAGCTTTTGCCCCCTCCTTATTGGGAGACCATGGCATCATGCTCTCAATTAAACTGCATTTCACTTCGACCGCTGCTATGTACTGTACCATTAATGTTGATCCTGCGTTGATCACTGGGGTATTTCACTCCTGTCCATCACCAGGAAGATCCTGGCTCATATCCTGCTTGACCGCCTCCTTCATCTTAAGCAGGGTCTCCTCCCAGAACAGCCACTGCGGCTTCCATGCAGAACGTTTAACTGTCTATATGATATTTGCTGCACGCCAGCTCCAAGAAAAATGCCAAGAGCACAAGTGACTTCATGACCTTCACGATCTGACCAAGGCCTTTGATATGATCAGTAGACATGGCTTGTGGAAGGTACTGGAGAAGGTTGCGCTGTCCGGTCATAGTCTTCACAATTGTCCGGCAGTTCCTCGATGGCATAGGGAGAAAGTACTGTACGGAAATGGAGAAGTGAGATGCCATCACAGTGACAACGGTCGTGAAGCAGGGCTGCGCTCTCGCTCTCAACACACTTCGGCATGGTATTATTGGCCATGCTTACTGATGCCTTCTGTGATTGCCAGGATGGAATACCCATCAGATGCACGACTAACAGTGGGCTGTTCAACCTCGGGAACCTGCAGGCTGTTACAAAGTTGAAGGAAA
>WNGS01042707.1:21280502-21299694 GCA_020271785.1 Procambarus virginalis
CTCAGAGAGACGCAGGGAGCAATGTTAATATGAACACTCTACATTTAGAGTATGTCATGTCTGCCATTGACCAAGGAAAGCAATACAAACCCTCTACTGTTGAACATTGCAAACCTACGACCAAACAAAGCCAAATAACTCCCCCAAAAAGAAAACAAAAACAAGCAAGTCGACATCCAACTAGGGTGCCTGCTCAAGTTATTTTTATTTAATTATTTGGGTTCTTTTACATCTGTCAAGGAAGAGTGTCATTTTAGGGTAACATTAATGAACAAGGTTTTGTACATATAAGTAACACAAGAGAAAGTGTGGAGTATGTGTATGTGTATGATGTTATTGTCGTAAAGGGTTAAGTCAACAGGTAAACATACAGGGTACTCAACCTTTGTCAAGAGCTACATGAATCAAGTTAATCATACTTATTGGAGAATCAATGGTGCTCTTTGGGGGTCCAAAGCCATATTGGGCAAGATGCTACATTTCTACATGATGTAGACATTAGTCTACATCACTCAATATAACCAATCAGGTTAGAATGTTTTCATAATCTTGTTTTTAATAATTTTTATTTTACTTGTAGAGCAACCAAAATTGTGGTGTGTCTGTGGAAAGCAGCTCGAAACCAGCCATATATACATAAACGCCGGACAAGACTGGCATAAGCCTTGCAGCATGCTCGCATGGTGTCATTCTTAAGATGTGCATCATGACTTGTGGTGGTGTTTTTCAACAGTGCAAACAAAAAATGTAAAAATGTTATATGCCAGTACCTGCCATGGCAAGTGAGAGAGAAGAATCCAGGATTTGGCCTACTGGAGATAAAGCCAGTCTTAGGTGTTCTGCATTCCAAGGCACATGCATGGTATTGCGAGGTAAGCCATTACTATTTTGAAACATCTAATTTACTGATTACCACCATCTACATGAGCAAGAGAAAGAAAGAGACGAATAAAAGAAAAAGGTTATCACTCGGACAGGATATGAGGCCGCACTTCATAAACAGGATGAGTGACTGGTTCACTGAATACCAAATCCCAGAAGACATTGATACATTTGTTGATGACCTTAATAACCAAGTTGAGCACTGTCTCAAGAGTTTCGCGCCGTACGCCTGGGCGCAGTAACCCTCAGAAGAAGAAAATAAAAGGTATGAAAACGATTACATAAAATGCTCAATGCAAATGTTAGGAGCATGAGCAGAGAGTACCGGAGACATCCCACCGAAGCAACCAAGAACTGTTCAAAACTGTGTCAAGTAGCCAGGGAAGAGAAGATTAGGAGCAGGAAAGACAATGACTTGAATTCGCTAGCTCCATCGAAAGAGAAACATCTGCAGGACAAGTATGGGCAAAAATTCAGATAGCTAAGGGGGGGGGGGGCAGAACCCGGCCTGCGGCTCACAAAGACTCCCAGGGTAAGGCTGAAGAACTAATTCACAAGTGGGAATGATGCAGCATCCTCCTCCTCCTTCCCTGCAGAAATCAACAGGGAACAGCTCCTGCGACATGATGACAGAAAAATTAGGATAACAAGAGCACTGTCTAGTGATGACGAATATGGGGAACCGATCATAGCTCAGGAAGTAAGGGGCGCTATGAAAAAAGAGGCGGAGCATGGACCAGCCCAAAAGGGGAGTCCACTCTCACAGTATGAAGAGATCAGAGATATGTTAGGTGCAAACATATTGTGTGGATTATTTCATTTATGTGTTTAAGGGGAAACTTTTTTATTGGCGTGTCAATGGGTTGCAGGTTTGTCTTTGGAAGAAGTTGCTGAGAACTTTGAAGCCAGCAAGAAGGAGTAGTTGAAGAGACTCCAAGGCTGTTGAAGGAGTAGTGTACTCTGAGGAAGAGTAGCCCCACAGTGAAGAGTAGAACCTCGAGCTGTGAGGAGAAGCAGTGAAGAGGAGTGTCACGTGCATCTGTAATGTCAGTGGTGAAGCACCATTGTTGCTCAAGGAAAACTTCATGGTGTAGCAGCCTGGAAGAGCTGCGGAGGATCCTGGTAGTTAAACCCGGAAGAACCTGAAGATGTCAGGGTAGCGAGCTTCCAGAGTGGAAGGGAAGTTCTGGTTGATTACTCGTAGGGAGTTGGTAGCGTGTTTGGTTGTCATTAGCGTGCAAGACGCAATGAAAGGTTAGTGATTGTTTACCATTTTTGTGCCAACGAGTATTTATACTGAAATATAGAGTTACTGTCGTAGGCTGGATTACCTGCAGAAACAAACATGTGTGTTCTAGGATTGATAGGGGGATCGATTGATCATTGTTGTATATCAAGGAACATTTATACTAATATTTATGTTATTGCATTCATACACTGGTTTTCCTTGTACATGTTTATAGATATATATTCTCTTGCAGATAGTGCAACATTGTGTTATAAGACTGACCTACTTGAGGAGGTTGGTAGTATTAGGTGGCGAATCAGGAGATAGGATACCACTTGATAAGCAGATGATAGAGTTCTGATGGTGTTGGAGTGCAACCTGACTGAAATAGTATAGAGTGTAGGATTCATTATTATTATTATTATATGTGTGTATGTATTGTGTATGTGCTTTGTCCAGTAAATGTACTCAAATTTGCTGGTGTTTGCCCTTGTCCTAGTGAGGCTTCCCAGGAAGTAGGAAAGAAGGAGAGAGAAAGAACCAAGGACCACAGCTGTGGACAGGGTAGAACGGAAAACTAATAAGTCAAGGGGATTGAGGAGATCATATCACATAAGGAGAGAGTGGGGAGTCACAGCAGCTCGAGTGGGTGTGTGCATGTGACAACGAGGCTAAGTATTGGAGCCGCATCCCCTAAACGTGTGACGTTGAGCCCCTCTCCAAGAGCCAGAAGCGCCCAGGGTGATCTCCTGGTAAAGTAAGTAAGTAATTATCAAAAGAAGGCACCAAACCGGGAAGGCTATGTAGCACCATCAAATGTGCGGAATAATCAGAGGGCGCTAAATATCACCAAGGATGCCAATACGAGAACAAAAACGCATAAGGCGAACGATATCAAAATTATCCGAGTCACCAAGAATTCTATTGAGGGACAAGTGACCACGAGGGGCGGTCGGAAAGCAAGACATACGCTCGTCCCGGAAGTCAGGACATTCAAGAAGGACATGCACGACCGTAAGAGGGACAATGCAATTAGGACAATAAGGAGCAGGGCGGCGCTCCAAGTGACCATGGGTTAAGCGAGTATGGCCAATACGCAACCTCGCCAGAGCAGTTTCTCACCGCCGGTTACGGTGGTAGGAGGATGGCCACGAGGAAACACAACATTTAAGAGTACGGAGTTTGTTACCAGTAACAGACGACCATGAAGCCTGCCAACGGGTAAGGATGAAGGAATGGATAACCGGGTAAAAGTCGGAATAAGGAATACCTTTACGAGAGATGGGACAAGAGCGGACAGCTTCCTTGGCGGCAGCATCCGCACGCTCATTTAAAGACACACCAATATGGCTGGGAACCCAACAAAACTCAACCGACTTAAACTTGCTGTGAACAAGAAACAGCCAATGCTGGATCTCGACAACTACTGGATGAACCGGATTAAAGGACTCGAGAGCCATGAGGGCACTACGAGAGTCAACAACAACCACAAAAGAAGAATGACAACGAGAAAGCAGGAGACAAAGAGCATAGAGAATAGCATAAAGCTCCGCTGTAAAGATGCTAGTCTCTGGAGGCAAGCGACACATATAAGTGCGATCAGGAAAAACAACAGAGTAGCCAACACCGTCAGCAGACTTACACCCATCGGTGAAGACAGAAACGGAGCGGGAGTGAGAAGAAAAGTGCTCAAGGAGATCTCCTGGTAAAGTATAAGCACTCTACCGAGTTTTGGGTTGGGTTGTTCATAAAGAAGGATCAACGACAACACCCAACCCGCAATACACCACAATGGAAACACGCAATAATTGTCTCCATACCAAAGCCCAATGACCCTGGCAATTACAGACCTATCAGTCTTATGCACTTGTAAGATGCT
This sequence comes from Procambarus virginalis, assembly GCA_020271785.1. NCBI lineage: Eukaryota > Metazoa > Arthropoda > Malacostraca > Decapoda > Cambaridae > Procambarus > Procambarus virginalis. The sequence goes on from WNGS01042707.1 coordinate 21,284,492, forward strand.
TGAAAGGATCATTCTAAACCGACTGTTGCACAAAATAGGCAGGTTAGGGGAGGGGGTCAATGGATTTGTTAAAGGATGGAGCACAGCAAATTGTATAGTTAATTACCTGGCTAATGACACATCAAGGTACTCTGTATTTGTCGACATCAAATGAGCTTTCGACAAAGCACAGGGGATTGTGATCCTGGAGGAGCTTGCATGCATGGGTGTCAAGGGCAGACTCATGAAATGGATTGAAGACTATCTCGCAGGGAGAAAAGCCAAGGTTTGCTTCAATGGAGCAGTCTCCAGAACAATGAATATGGAACTCGGGACCCCCCAAGGAGGAGTCTTAAACCCCACACTATTCAATGTACTTATGAATGCCATTGCAAATATTGATTTTCCGGAAGGAACACAACAAGTGGGATATGCAGATGATGTTCTAATACAAGCTCCCACCTTGGGAAAAATTAAAGTCTATTGAACTTCTCGGAAGGAAATGTATTGAGCTCGGTTTCACTCTCTCCACAAACAAGACAAAAGCATTCTCTCATCACAAGAGGGAAGAAAATGAAGAACTACAAATTAATGGTGTAACACTTGAATTGGTTGACCACTATCGGTACCTTGACGTCACTCTCGGCTCTAACAAGGGGAAGAAAGAGGAGCTCAACCAACTCATAGCAACATGCAAAAGTCGACTCAGGGCACTGAAACACATGACCTGCAATGGGCATGGCGCCTCTATTACCGTGCTAAAAATTATATACACAGTCTGTGCGCGCTCCATCATAGACTGTGCAGCACCAGTTTTATGCACCTGGATGATACTTGGTTGATGGGGTTCTGGGAGTTCTTCTACTCCCCAAGCCCGGCCCGAGGCCAGACTTGACTTGAGAGAGTTTGGTCCACCAGGCTGTTGCTTGGAGAGGCCCGCAAGCCCACATACCCACCACAGCCCGGTTGGTCTGGCACTCCTTGAAAGAAACAACTCCCAAACCAATATGAAAAGGCTCAAAAGCATTCAGAATGAAGCCATGACAATCATTCTTGGAGATCCAAGAACTGCCAAAACATCCAATCTACGAGAGAAGTTTTCCCTCCCCAGTGTTAAAAGCAGAATTAAGGAGCTGAATGTTAAGCTTGCAATTAGGATAGCCAGAGATCCCCATTACAATGATATTGCCAAGAAAAAACCGAGTTCTGTGCTACTTTCAGGGTGAAACAGGAGAAGCAAAAAATGGCATCACAGATCAGTCTGCTACCTCGAAGAACTTCACCTGCTGTTGTAAATTTCCAACACTGATACATCTCTATTGTATCATAATACATCACTAATGTATACTAAGCATAGTATCTATTAGCCCTACTGTAGTACTAATATAAATGAATATTTTCCTATCTGCGCGTCATTTACTAAAATTCTCACCACATCGAGTGGTAGTATTGTGTCGGATAATATCCAGCAAGACAATTATTGTCAACATGTTAGAGAACTGAATAATATTCTACTTTTATCAGTACTCTTTATAAGAATTAATATCTGATTCAATAACCACGAGTTATCAACTAAAATATCACTATCTGTTATATCAAACCGTCATGGAGGAAACAAAAATTCTCTCCATTTCTCGTTTAATAAGAACACTGTTCATAATTATCATCATTCAACGAGAATATAAACACTTGTTTAATTCCCTACAATTGCAACCCTATTCTCATTAACGTATTAAGTAGAGTAATTGCACGGAAAAGAATTTTCGTTTCTAATAAAATATGTTGTGAATGCGTCAGAGAGGGTTTGAGGGAGACTGAGGCGTTGTGACGCGAGGACTAGCGACGCAACTGGCAAGAGTCGGACGCGAAACAACGTGGCGTCCATTAGACCAGGGAGAGGCGAAGTTTTCAACAATTCTACAACAGGCCCTTGATATTAATCGGCCTTGGAGTGTGCAATTACTCCAGTAGCAATCTAAAGATTGCATCGGTGGACAACCAGCAGGTTAAGTGTTCTAGTACTTTTATACGAGCTCGCAATAATTTTTACTGTGCACTTGTCCACTGTTACGCCGCAATACCTCCCCAAACGCCAAGTACGTTCGCAAGGAATTTGATTTTCCCTTCCATTGAATAGTAATAACACAATCTAATTTGTGTAGACAAATTTTACATTCCATTGGGTTTTCAGCATGTGTTGGAGCTGCCGTGGCCGCAACATTTTCCCAAGCTACGCTAGTGGATCACGTGTTCTAGCAAGTTCCAGATGACGCCATTTCGACACCGCATCCCCGTTCACTGTCACAGCTAAGAAGCTGAACTTATTCTAATTTAGTTCCTATTTACTAATGAACGGTTGAAACCTAATAATAATTTGAGAATATATTTCATTTACGTGATTTAGGAAATCAAGTATAATTTGATAGCCTCATGCACTTTAGATGAGAATAGTTTTCTTGTTTAATCATTACCCCATATATTCTTGCTACTAACCAAATTATCCAATGTTTATTATATTTATATATCTTAGTAAGAGTTACTAAATTTATTCGGGGAAGAACCAACCTCGATGAAGTGTACTGGAAGTACTCAACTTCTGGTATTAACCCCCCATTTTTTACGTTTGAGAAAGTTTACTTTTTGAATAGTAATTTAATCTACAGTCCATTAATATTCGAGGGATAATTCTTAATAGTGACATTATCCACAGGCACTGGTATTTCAGTTCTTTTCTATTGCTCATTTATCTGTTTCCCTTTTCAGTAAAAATAGGGTGGTCCTTCGAGTAATTTAAGTCAATCAATTAAATATCAATATATTGAGAGTAAGCTTTCCTTCCCGACACAAATTTGGTCCTTTGAACCGGGTGCATACTAATTAACATTAAACTCTATATCAGTTCTCAGATAACACAACAAATTTAGTCCTCTTCGAATCTGATAGATAGCTGAGAATCAAGCTATCCTAATTAACCAATATTAATTACCGTGTGTAGTAATCTAGACTCACCATATTTCATTATCAGTGGCTACCGGCAGTGTACCACATATGTTAGCCTAACTCACACCAATTTATTTGCTGTCTATGCCTCATGTATTAGGTAGCACTAGTGGGACTCAGTCAGTTACCCACAACACTCAGACCTATGCCTCACACTGAGCTAAGAATCTTCAGGTCACCAGGAGCAACAGTTCACAATTTCTATAATAACTCCACATTAACACCTGCGTTAGACTGGCCTCACCATCTAACCATTATTTATCTAGGTGATAATGGCATCCATCCTACTCGACACCCAGCTGAGGTAATTAATCATCTTAAAACAATAATTTCCTCATTTAAACTTTTTAGCAGTTCAGTAGTGTTCACATTGGTGGAACCTTGCCAACTAAGCAATAATAATCTTTGGGGAGTGAGTCCAGAATATTACCAAAGGGCTACCAAATACATAAACTTTCGGCTGAGGAAAAAGAGTATGATTCGATGCCACATACATTCAATTTACAGCCAGACCATACAGGCAAAACCTGGCAAGGGATGGTGTACACCTGTCAGGTGAGTCTAGGTCACATGTAGTTGATAAATTGGTCAACACAATCAACCATCATAGAAGGATGTGGCTAGCAAGCCAAAATTAACTATATATATTTATATTTTCACCTGTGTGTGCAAGTGCACATTTATATATTATAAAATCTAAAAAAACAAAAACACAGCACACACACACACACACACCACACACACACTATATTATATATATATATATATATATATATATATATATATATATATATATATATATATATATATATATATATATTCAACTATAGAACACTTTCCCACCAGGAGACTCGAACCCTAGCCAGCACAGAAGCCTTCCAGCCACCGGCATGACAGGTAACGCCTTAACCCACTACACCACGCTCAGACCCTTAAAAGAGACACAGGTTGCATAGACACAGTGTCTTCCCATATTCAACAGGGACTTGATGAAAAAACGTAAATTTGACCCCTCACTTGCTCTGGTGCTCTTGGGAGATGGTGGTTGAGGTGTTGAAAAGCCTGAAATTACCATCTCTTTTAAGGGTCTGAGCGTGGTGTAGTGGGTTTGTAGTGGGCTGCATGGAGGTGTGTGGCTTCAGTAGGTGTACGAGGGTGATGACGTCTGTAGTGGGCTTCATGGCAGCCATGAATTTTGGTACAGGTAAATGTACCAAAAGCTGTGAATTATTTCACCCAGAAATTTGCAAGAACTCTTTGGACAGGAAAGAGTGCTTCAATGCTGAATGTCCAGCTTTCCATATAAGAGGTACCAGGCGAATAAAACCAACAGCCCGCCACTATGAAAACAGCCACTACTCCATCAACCGGGATAATTTTTTAGCAAGAGGGGAAAGAGAAGAATGGCTAAAAATGACCAGACTCTACCACCAACTCGGTCAAATGCTAGAGAGGACGCAAACACAGTGGCCTCCTTACCAGAGCCTCAGATATTAACACCAAGTAAAGCATCCAGCACTTCCACTAACACGATAACATCATTTATATTTGCCAACATACAGGGTATAAAAACACGCAAATCCAACAAAGTTCACTTTATAGATGGTCTCCTTCATGAGGCGAATGCAGTGTTTGCAGCCCTAACGGAAACTCCCACAAAGGACTACCATGATGGTGAAATATGGATCTCAGAGTACAATCTTTTCAGATGTGATAGGAAACACCAGCTTCAGGGTGGGGTCAACCTCTACATCAATACACACTCATCTGTACTGAGCTGCTAAACACCTCAAATGATATGGTGGAAGTGCTGCTAATCAAAAGAGATCCTAAATGTAGTTATTGTCCTTGTTTGTAAGTCACCTGAGGCAAACCTCAGCAGTTTAAAGACCAACTAATGAAAATAGAACACTGCTTGGAAAACCTCACAAATCCAGCTCCGAACATCATACTGCTTGGGGACTTCAACCTATGGCACCTGAAATGGAAGCACCTGGCTAATACAGTAATATCAGAAAGAATAACAGGAAGTAGCATAAATGAACAGGCACATGCAAATGACCTGCTACGGATGTGCGACAGGTTTGCCTTAAACCAGCAAATAGTAGAACCAACTAGGAAGGAGAACACGCTGGACCTCATTTTCACTAATAATATAAATTGATCAGGAACATAATGATTACAAATACCTGTTACTCAGATCACAACTTAATTGAAGTTCTGACAACCATGGGGAATAGACCTTCAAAACCAGTCCAGATTTCCGGTGGAGGAGATTTCAGCAAATTCAACTTCAATAATAAACAGATAAACTGGGAGCAAATAAACCAGGACTTCACAGAAATAAACTGGGAAGAACAGCTAGAAAATCCAAACCTGAACCAGTGCCTGGAAAAAATAAGCTCAGTAGCACTAGAAATATGTTCAAACCGCATACCTTAAGAAAAAAAGAGAAAGAGATGCAGATTGGAACGGGAACGTCGTTCCCTATATAGGCGAAGAAAACGAATCGAGGAACATCTTGAGAGTCGCACCCTACCTCAAGAACGGCAAAGAATTTAGGTAGAGAAATAGAAACAATTGAACTCAAGCTACAAGAATCGTACAAAACCCAGGAGAGGCAAAGAGAGCAAAAGGCCATCAGTGAAATAGAGAAATCCGAAATATTTTTTCTCCTATGCAAAATCAAGATAAAAACCACATCTAGTATCGGGCCCCTGCGAAAGGAAGATGGAACTTTCACCGATGACAACAAAGAAATGAGCGAGTTACTGAGGAAGCAGTACGACTCTGTTTCAGCGAGCCACTAAACACACTAAAGATTGATAACCCAAATGAATTTTTTATGGATATGATACCAACATCAAATCATATATCAGATGTCACCCTATCCCCACTGGATTTTGAAGAAGCCATAAACAGTATGCCATAAACACTCTGCACCAGGCCCGGATTCTTGGAACTCTATATTCATCAAGAACTGTAAAAACCACTATCGCAGGCCCTTCACATTCTGTGGAGACAAAGCCTAGATACTGGCGTTATCCCTGACATACTAAAAACAGCAGAGATAGCACCACTCCATAAAGAAGGAAATAAGGCAGAGGCAAAAAATTACAGACCGATAGCACTAACATCGCACATCATAAAAAATTTTGAGAGTGCTAAGAAGTAAGATCACAAATGCATGGAATCACAGCATCTCCATAACCCCGGACAACATGGTTTCAGAACAGGGCGCTCTTGCCTGTCGTAATTGCTGGACCACTATGATATGGCATTAGATGCCATGGAAGACAAACAAAACGCTGATGTAATTTACACAGATTTCGCAAAAGCTTTTGATAAATGTGACCATGGTGTTATTGCACATAAAATGCGTTCAAAAGGAATTACCAGAAAAATAGGCAGATGGATCTACAATTTCCTGACTAATAGAACCCAATGTGCAATAGTCAACAAAATAAAATCCAGCCCATCAACCGTGAAGAGCTCAGTCCCCCAGGGTACTTTGCTTCCTCCAGTACTTTTTCTCATCCTCATATCGGACATAGACAAGAACACAACCTATAGCACTATCATCCTTTGCAGATGACACTAGGATCTTCATGAGAGTAGGCAACATAGAGGACACGGCAAACCTCCAATCAGATGTAGATCAGGTCTTTCTATGAGCTACAGAAAATAATATGGTGTTTACGACGATAAGTTCCAGCTCATATGCTACGGAAAAAATGAAAATATAAAAACGGAAACCATGTACAAAACTCAGGCAAATCATAACATAGAACGAAAAGGTGATGTAAAGGATCTGGGTGTACTCATGTCGGAAGACCTTACCTTTAAAGAACACAATAAAGTAGCCGTCACAACTGCAAGAAAAATGACAGGTTGGATAACAAGAACCTTTCACACTAGAGATGCTATACCGATGATGATACTTTTCAAAACGCTTGTGCTCTCTAGAGTGGAGTACTGCTGCACAATGAGAGCCCCTTTCAAAGCTTGAGAAATTGATGACCTGGAGAGCGTGCAGAGATCCTCTACTGCCAGAATCCACTCGGTAAAACATCTAAATTACTGGGACTGACTAAAGAGCCTAAATCTGTACTCCCTTGAACGCAGGCAGGAGAGATACATAATAATTTACACATTGAAAATAATTGAGGAACTGGTCCCAAACCTGCACACAGAAATAACATCACTTGAGACCAGAAGACATGGCAGGATGTGCAGAATACCCCCGTTGAAAAGCAGAGGTGCAACAGGTACTCTGAGAGAGAACTCTATCAACATCAGAGGCCCAAGACTGTTCAACACGCTTCCACTACACATAAGGGGCATAACTGGCAGACCCCTCACAGTGTTCAAGAGAGAACTGGATAAACACTTCCAAAGGATACCTGATCAACCAGGCTGTGACTCATGTCAGGCTGCGAGCAGCCGCGTCCAACAGCCTGGTTGATCAGTCCAGCAACCAGGAGGCCTGGTCGGCAACCAGGCCACGGGGACGCTAAGCCCTGTTAGCACCTCAAGGTAACCAGCCTCCCAATTAAAATCTCAATTAATACGGCTGAAAAACAGCCAAAAATTAACATGTATCATCAATTAATTCAACAACAACTCGACAGTAAATTTATTGAAGTGGTTGATAATAATAACCGAAAAATAGGTCACTATCTACCTCATCACGCTGTAATGAAAAACTCAGTGACCTCACCAATACCAGAAATTGGACAATACGTATCGTTTTTAACTGTAGCGCCAAAATAAAGGCAAACAGCGTGTCCTTGAATGAGTGTCTCCAAACGGGACCTAGCCTAACACAAAGGCTATACGACAATCGTGATTATACCAAATTTCTCTGGATTAAGGACCCACTGGATCCTGACAGTGATGTCGTAACCTACAGGTTTGCCTCTCTGCTATTCGGCGCGACCTCTTCACCGTTTCTACTTCAAGCAACGTTAGATACACATTTGAAGAATTCAAATAGCCCTTATAAAACAGAAATTAGTGACAACTTTATATAGACAACTTCCAGGGAACCACTAATGACAAATTTAACTTGATAGAAATCTACCATGAGGCTAATCGTGAGTTGCTAGGAGCCAATATGCCACAATAATCATGGGCCTCAAACAATAAACTATTAAACCAGATGATCAAGAAAGAGTTTCCTGGTTATCGGGTACCTAATCAATCAAAAGTTCTGGGCGTGGAATGAAACACAGTTACTGACGAGATGAATGTCAAGTCAGTACAAACAAATAATTCAACCCTTACCATGAGAAAATTACTCTCCTATGTCAGTCAACCATTTGACCCTTTGGGCTTACTTAGTCCTATTTAAATAAGGGGCAAACTCCTCATGCAGGAATACTGGCAGAAAAAATGGAATGGGATGATCCATTGCCAATTGAGTTGCCAAGATAAATGGCAAATACTCAACGGATTTCAATCAATTAGGTGTTTTGAAATTTCCTCATAATGCTTCAGGACAAAACTTACCCACAAATTTGCATGTCTTTGCGATGCCTCTGGCAAAGCGTATGGCGCTGCAGCCTAGTCAATAATGTACAACCATTTTTACTCACATCAAAAGCAAGAGTTGCTCCAATCAAGAAGAGATCTTTACCTCAAATGGAGTTGACTGCATTGCTGGTGGGAGTAAGATTGGCTCATTGCCTGACCAAGATACTCAACAATATTCACTTTGGTGAGATCGTAGTGAGGTCAGACAATGAGGCAGTCTTACAATGGGTAAGAAACAATAATAATAAAACTCCCTAAGTCAGCAATCGTGTTAGGAAAATTCATGAATTATCTGCAGGATACATATTCAGACATGTTCCTACAAAGGACAATCCAGCAGATTACCTTTCGAGATGTTTATCATTAAAACAGCTGATCAAGTCTCTGATGTGGTTTAATAGACCTTCATGGCTTGTTAGTGGTCAGTGGCCCAAACAGAAACAACAAGTCAGTGACCAATATCACTACTCCCATGACAGACCCAGAACCTCATTGGACCTTAGCTATTAACCCTCACAATAATTCCAACTTGAGTAAGTTACTATGTGTAACAGCACATGTATTTGATTTTTTTGCTAAGATAGGAATCAGATTTAAGTTTCCCAATCCTATCCTCTATTGGATCAAACGTGCACAACAAGAGACATATGGAATTGAACGTGAAAATCTTCCAGATAAATTAACTAAGTTTCTAGGTATCTGGTATGATGCCAACACTTATAATGTATTAGGATGTGGAGGACGTCTGCTTCATGCAGAAATAAATTTGGATACCAAAAATCCAATACTACTACCACGTCACCACATTGTCACAAAACTTCTAGTTTTGCACCACCATCAATATGGTACTTTACATGGTGGAGTGTTAGACACATTCACCCACCTGAGACAGAAATATTGGCTTCCCCAAGGTTGTCAAACTGTCAAATCACTTACTAGTCTTGTGTGATCTGCAGAAGATATGACGCTCGAGTGTGTCCTTACCCAGAACCTCCGCCACTCCTTAAGGAGAGAGTAGTCCATCTTCGTCCTTTTGAGACCACTGGTGTCAATTACACAGGAGCCTTACTTCTCACTGGCACTCCATATAAGGTACCAGTGAAGGCTTATATTTGCCTCTTCATGTGTGCAACCACACCAGGCGTATACCTAGAATTGACTTCTAACATGAGTGCAGAAGCCTTCACCCAAGCTTTTCGTAGATTTGCAGCTCGCAGATCCTGCCCCAAACTAATGATATCCGATAATGAATCAAATTTTGTGGCAGGAGAAGCCTGCCTACGAGAGATATGGAATCACCCAGAAGTGCAGTCTGTAATACAAAGACGACAATGCCACTGGAAATTTATACCTCCCAGAGCCCCTGGCAAGGTGGTTTCTACGAACGTATGGTAGGGACTGTCAAGAAATGTTTAAGGAAGACCTTGCATCGATAGAAAATTTGTTTCCCTGAATTGCAAACACTCGTTAGAAATGGAGGCGCAAGTCAACAACCGCCCCTTGACTTACCTATCGGATGACTGTTACGTACCCCTATTGGATACGTATATAAATAAATAATTACTTATTCCATGTATCATTAATTGTATGTGTTTATGTATTATATTATTACTTGTATATATTTTATCATTACTTGTATGCTTATATCATTACTTGTATGTGCTGATATGTTATATTGTGGTAATGATCATCTGGTGGACCAAACCGTGGGAACCGTTATTATTTTTTGTGTGGTGGTCAGCTAGTCAGCCTTACTGTGAGAGTTATATTTTGTACTGATCTAGTGGCAAAACCGTGAGAAACCATTTTAGTTGTTCATCTAGTCGGCAATGCCGTGGGACACATTACCTTCCTGCTATGTTGGGCAGTTGCCAGCAATTTCCTTTTATTTATAAATATATAAATGTATTATATTAATAACTACATTTGCTCTGTTTATGCATGTAAATCTGATTATTCTTTAATTTAGTTAATTAATGATTACCTTATTCCCATTATATGGCTCCATTTAAGTAAAATTTATATTTATTAAAAATTGGCATTTGACATGTTGTGAGGAAGTGAGATCAGCTCCCGCCTTGAGAAAATTATTCAGTAACTGTTTAGACTCAATGAGGATCACATCTAGGAGTTAAGTGGCTGTTATATATATCTATTTTGTTCTGTTGTAGTATTAGTCTGTGGAGACAATTTTATTGTGATTTACATGTGATTGCCCATCTGTTGATTGATATATAATACTGATAATTAACTGAAATATCATTTTAATAGTTATTTTTATGTGTGATTAATTATTCTTAGGGGGGTGATTAATTTTAATTCTTGCCTGTACAAACCATGGGATTATACTGGTGACACACCTTGAGATTACAGCATCGGTAAATGTCCCTAGACTACAATATTTGGTCGCTATTACATCTCACGAACATTAATGTACGGTTTATAACAGTGATTTTGGGGGCCTGTCCGGGATATATTGTTCCCACATATATTTAACTTTTGCTAATCTAACCTTGCCTTCCTAGGTACAAGTGTGCTTAGAAATCTGTGTTTTTAAGAAACTTGCAATATGCCATGCCAGAGTCGTCCTGTGTAACAAGTAACCTACGTTTCACGATTTTGGAGGTAAGTCATCCTATATTTAGTTTGTGCAGTGAGGCCATGCAAATTTTCAGTGTTGTGACAATTAAAGTGAAGTGTAGTGCCGTGCCATTCTGTTAATTATTTTAGTCAGTCAAGTGCCAAGTGCTAATTAACCATGGAGGATCAAGTGGTGTCGTTGTTGGCTAATCCAGACTTTGAAGGAACTAGAAACCTAAAAATGTCTGCCTTAATAAATATGGCAGCTAAGTTAGAATTAACAGCCAGAAATGACATGACTAAAGCACAAATTCTGAGTCATAGTGACACATTTAGTAGAAAATGGTGAGTTTATCTTTAAGATTATTTTACTTTACAATTATCATGTGTCTAATTTTTTTGTTTATATTCATCTTGACGGTCTCTACTGATTTTTTGTTTTCGCCACCAAACTGTGTATCCTTCAAGGCTATCTAGTGTCCTTTATTCTACTTCTAATTGTTCCACTTTTTTGTATACATGCATTTTTTTTTGTGTTTTACTATAATAATTCTCTAATTATAGCAGACTTAGTATTTATGTAAGCATCTACCTCAGTGTCTTAGTAAAATCTTGCTTATAAATATTATAATTTTTATATTTAATTGTAATTTGATTTATGCATCATTTATTGTAATTAATTATTGAGCTAATTTTGTTTTCTTAAGTTCATACTAATTATAGGTTCACAACTAAGCTATATTAAATAATTTATTTTTAAGATTATTTTTACTTTACGATTATTATTTGTCTCATTATTTTTTGCTATATATTATTCTTGTCAGTCTACTGATTTTTTCTTCTCTCTTAACCTAACTTCTGTATCCTTCCTGGCTATCTATGGTGATCTTCACTCTACTTCAAATCGTTTTGATTTTTTGTGTACTTACATTTATTGTTGTGTTTTGCTACAATTATTTTCTATTTACAGCAGATTTAGTATTTAACGTGTTCCTGTAATTGCTTATCTTATTGTATCGTGACATTATTGCATCTATATGCTTACTGATATTAATCCTGATCAAAATCTTCTGTCTCATATCCACACAGATCAGCACATTGATCATGATTATTGCAGGTATTACACAACAAATCTTGCAAAAAAACAAACTCCTAAATAGCACCTGCTGTCGGGAAACCGACACACTTATACACAAATAGTATAGTCATCCCTTAACAGTATCCTCTTAAAATTAGAGAATGGGAGACTCCGTGACGTCATCGACGTCGCCGCAGTATTTACATTATTAAACCACTGTTCATACAACAGTTTAATGTCTAAATTGAATAAAAAAGTGTTCAATAAGAGTGAATATAATTATTAACACCAAAATATAGCTTGATTCCCTTGTTAACGTAAATTTAACTTAGAAGTGGAAAAAATATTGGAACAAGGAGAGGCAGAGCGTCTCTTACAGACACCACGCTCACACGAAAACAATAACAATGGGTGCTCGTGTGTGTGTTGTGTTAATGGCCACATAGGATAGACCTATTCTGCCTTAAGAAACTGCCATAGCAACACCACTACTACAAATAAGAGCACTCCAGTATCCGGCTTACCAAGTATCTTTATGTTTAAATTTGTGTGCACATTTTTAACATTATTAGGATAAGTCGGTTATGATATATGAACAACACCAACACCATGTACGTGTAACCCATTTTTACAGCCCTCACATACCATGTTATACCTGTATTGATATGTTCAGGGAACAGATATTAACTCTTTGCATCCCATACAGGTAAAATTGTGACTTGGAACAGCAAGTAGCTGAGCAGTAGAACTATGTACATGTACCTAGCTGTTGCCAGCCTTGAAGGCCTCCACAGCCGTCATTGGCACCATGAGGCACAGGGCCACACCCACATAGATGCTAACATGACACAGCCTTAGTGGGCCCTTACTACAGGCTCAGATAAGGCCATTCTAGTTATTGTAGTAGTAGTATTCATAACTAGTAATAATTGTTGAAATAATAGTAGATTAGACCACCATATGTGGTATGATAAAATAATACAATTAAACTTAGGTAAACAATTTGCAGTTTAAGAAGGAGCCATTACAAAGTGGTTTAAGCTACAAATTGTCCCCCCCAATTTGTGTGAGATTAATTTCAGGCAGTTTTAACAAGTACATACAGTCCACTCAATTTCTTACCTACTAAGAAAAAATAAGATAAACTTTAATTTATTGAAGTCAATTAAAAGGAGATATACTGCCTGGAGTTTTTACCACATAATTATGGTCCTTTGAACCTAGATGATTATTACAGTTAACCAGTAGGTACATTGCATCTAGATATAAAATCCTGATATACATTAGTAGTGCAATATTATAGCAGAAAGACATTGCTATATTTACATTTTCTAGCCTAACTTTTCAATCTCATAGCAAACAAAACTACAACAAAGCACAATTATTGTTCTGAGGCCTGTGCCAAAGAACTATTGTGCCCTTTTCATTACAAGAGGTTGATAAGAGGCTACTTTACTTATAAGTTACTTATAAATGTTTTTGTAATTTAAGTATAAACATTACTTTAATATTGCACCATTACATACTGCATACCACATTGTTTACAGCAAATTCTTGCACAAGGGTAGGACATTTTAGGCTGGTGTTGTACAGCAACCTAGTTTAATTTATTGTGCTAACCTGGTGTAAGGGTAAGAATTTTTTACACTTGTCTAGAGTTGAACATATATTACAACCTAGCAAGTACATATTTTTATGCAGTATTCATGACAACCCGAGTTGTGTTGTCAACCTGATATTCATACATATAATTATAGGTATAATTTAACTATAATCATTTCACCTTTGAGTGTTAACCTGTGTCTCTGTACCAACCAAGAGTGATAAAGACGGGCTAGCTTGCGGAATACCAGCATTGATACAGGCTTACCACTCAAATTATAGCGTGTATGATTATACAGTAGTATATATTTTAAATGATAAACAGCTCTAGTTCGGAAACTAGTTGCTTTACTAATTCAAGTGCCAAATAGTTAAAAGTCCATACGACTAGCAAGTACTTTCAAGATGTCTACACTCCAAAATGTAAAATTAACCCTTAGGGCCTTAAAGGGGCATCTCACAAGGCAGATTAACAAATGTGAAGACATGAGTAATCAAACTCCAGTTAATTATGCAGCACTGGAAAACTATCTTAAGCTTACACGGAACAAATATGACCGTGTGTTGCAACAAATGAAACAGTATCAAGATATACTAATAATTCTAGTATTGATGAAGATACGATGAACAACATTCTCCAAGAACACTCTGATTATGAAGATGCAATGTTTGAACATTTACAACGTTATGAAGATTTGATAAACGCCCATAAGGCCAATATAAATGTTGCAGCTACAACTACCCAGAATCAGACAGCACCAGAAGTCAAATTACCATCACTCAGTCTCCCAACTTTTTCTGGAACAGAGGACGAGAATTGGGACAATTTCTGGAGCAAATTTGTCGATTCTGTGGATTCTAATGTCAATGTACCAAAGACGACAAAGTTTACGTATTTACAGAGTGTCTTGAAGGATGAAGCCTTTCAGGTAGTCTGTAATCTGAATCACACAGATGACGATTATGACAATGCTGTACAACTACTCAAGGACAACTATGCGAAGCCTGAAAGGACTATCAGAATTTTAACCCAGAAGCTGTTAGATATTAAACATCCAAATAATACAGCAGTCTCACTCCAAGCCTTTAGATTGGAGCTTGAGTCTTTGCTTAAGGCACTTAAAAAAAGTAAACTTGGATGAATCAGACTGGATAATCCAAGTCCATATGACTCGCAAATTACCCAGGGACATCCTGGATAAGTTGTTTGTGTTGTATGGAAAGTCATATCTGACAGTAACAGAGATTACAAAGGGGTTACAAACCATCATAGAACGAGAAAGAGTTATCCCAGATGAAAAAGCGACATCTAAACCTTCGTCTACTACTAATAGTAAACAACAGAGTACAACAGTACTCCAAACAAATCTAAAACAACTTCTCCCTCTCCAAAGTGGAGACAAGGCAGTGTGGGCATACGCAGTTGGTA
>WNGS01042707.1:21305770-21320477 GCA_020271785.1 Procambarus virginalis
GGAGATATGGAAAAAGCACTTAACTACAGATCAGTATCACTGACAAGCATCCCCCTATAAAGTGCGTGAAAGAATAATCAGGTTACAAACCTGGAGAACATTAGTTATGTAAACAAACACCAACATGGGTTCAGAGAAGGGACATCGTGCCAACAAACTTTCTGGAATTCTATAATAAAGTAACAAGAATAAGGCAGGACAGGGAAGAATGGGCAGACTACATATTTCTGGACTGACAAAAAGTTTTGATACAGTACCGTACAGGAGACTGATATTCAAACTTGAGAGGCAAGCGGAGTAAGCGGAAAAGCCCTAGCTTAACACTCAGGAGCCAGAGAGTAACAGTCAGGGGCGAGAAGTTAGACTGGCGAACAGTAACGAGTGGAGTACCTCAAGGATCAGTGCTGGGACCAGTTCGGTTCTAATATACGTAAACGACATGTCTACAGGAGTCGAGTCCTATATGTCGATGTTCCCGGATGACGTGAAATTAATGAGAATAGATGTGACAGATGAGGATTGTAGCATCCTCCAAGAGGACTTGAACAGGTTGCAGAGATGATCAGAGAAATGGCTACTGGAGTTCAACACGAACAAATGTAAAGTTATGCAAATGGGACTAGATGATAGGAGATCAAAGGGTCAGTACACAATGAAGGGAAACTACCTTCCTGTGACGACTCGAGAAAGGGACTTGGGAGTGGACGTAACATCAAATCTAACTCCTGAGGCACATATAAATAGGATAACGACAGCAGTCTACCCTGCGCTAGCAAAAGATAGAACGTCATTCAGAAACCAAAGTAAAGAGGCATTTAGGGCGCTTTACACTGCCTACGTTAGATCAGTCTTAGAGTATGCCGCCCCATCATGGAGCCTTCACCTGAAAAAACACATTAGGAAACCGGCAAAGGTCCAGAAATTTGCAACGGGGTTCGTCACGGAGTAAAGACGGATTGGATATTAAAAGCGACTGAAGGAACTGAACCTGACGACGTTAGAAAAAATGTGGGAGTGGGGAGATATGATAGCAGCGTACAAAATACTTAGGGTGAGTGACAGAGTGGAAATAGACGAAATGTTCGCCGGGAATACCGACAGAACAAGGGGACATGGGTGGCAGCTGGAAACTCATCTGAGTCACAGAGATGTTAGAATATTTTCTTTTAGCGTGAGAGTAGTGAGAAAATGTAATGAACTAAAGGAACACTTTCTGGAAGGAAACATTATTCATAGTTTTAAAACGAGGTATGATAGAGAAGGACAGGATCGAGTCATTGCTTTATCCAACCGGCGACTAGAAAGACGGGATCCAAGAGCCAATCCTCGATTCGGCAGACACAAATAAGAGAGAACACACACCACAACACACACACACACACACACACACACACACACACACACACACACACACACACACACACACACACACACACACACACACACACACACACACACACACACACACACACACTTCAAATGAGACTTGAACATTGGTAGACCTTACCCAGGTACCCGAGTGAGAGCCATAGGGGTGTTAGAAAGAACATATTTCATATCAAGAATAGGTCAGAAATGAAATGATCTAGCATATGGCGAAGGAGCCAGGCGGTCTACTCTGATTCAAATTCAGAAATTACAGAACTCAAACGGCTCACAAGCCAAAGGTCGATTAATCGTCGAGACTTAGAACCCGAGAGCTGAAACTCAATCCCAACAAGCAAAGCTAGAACAGCATCAAGTTATATGGCAACAGTTATCAATCCCAGCTAGGTGAGCTTCAAGCCAGATAACAAGTTATCAATCCCAGCTAGGTGAGCTTCAAGCCAGATAACAAGTTATCAATCCCAGCTAGGTGAGCTTCAAGCCAGATAACAAGTTATCAATCCCAGCTAGGTGAGCTTCAAGCCAGATAACAAGTTATCAGTCCCAGCTAGGTGAGCTCCAAGCCAGATAACAAGTTATCAGTCCCAGCTAGGTGAGCTTCAAGCCAGATAACAAGTTATCAGTCCCAGCTAGGTGAGCTTCAAGCCAGATAACAAGTTATCAGTCCCAGCTAGGTGAGCTTCAAGCCAGATAACAAGTTATCAGTCCCAGCTAGGTGAGCTTTAAGCCAGATAACAAGTTATCAATCCCAGCTAGGTGAGCTCCAAGCCAGATAACAAGTTATCAATCCCAGCTAGGTGAGCTTCAAGCCAGATAACAAGTTATCAATCCCAGCTAGGTGAGCTTCAAGCCAGATAACAAGTTATCAATCCCAGCTAGGTGAGCTTCAAGCCAGATAACAAGTTATCAATCCCAGCTAGGTGAGCTTCAAGCCAGATAACAAGTTATCAATCCCAGCTAGGTGAGCTCCAAGCCAGATAACAAGTTATCAATCCCAGCTAGGTGAGCTTCAAGCCAGATAACAAGTTATCAATCCCAGCTAGGTGAGCTTCAAGGCAGATAGCAACAGTCATCCCCCCCCCCTCCCACACACACACACACACTGACTTGCATACTCAAAGCAAAAATTACAATGGTTATTTAAATAGATGTGTCGTACAAGGCGTCGTCTCTTTTTTTTCAGTTGTGGGAGTGGACAGAGCGGCTATGTTGGCGCCCTTCTGGTCAACGCCCCGTGAAGGTCTCTCACTCTACTCCTACTTGATGGCAATGAACAGGAGGGGTAGAACATGGGTGCTCATTTGGTTTAATTTGATTAGTTTATTATGCACCCCGTACCCACCTTGTGGCTGGGTACAGAATGGGTTCCTTCTATGGTATCGAATAGGATCAGAAAGATATTGATATCTGAGGTAAGCAATTTACACTAGAGAATTATTTATATACAAGTTTCTCTAGTAAGGCTAGCAGTCTTCCAGGGGTGAGGGCGGGAAGCTGTCCATGGCCTGCCTCAGTGTACTGGTCTACACCCACGCTGTAAACTTGGGATACTTGACTAAGAGATTTGGCTGTGTATAATTTTGTATGGAGGTATTTGGATATTTATTGAATATTTGAAATTAGTGATAGAGTAATTCTGCCTGGTATGGTAAACTGATATATCATACTTGTATAGTAGATATATATGACATGTATATTGTATAACATTTATAACATAACATATATACCGCTTACCTATACATCACGTGTATACGTTGTGTCAGTAGTATACCGCTTACCTATACATCACGTGTATACGTTGTGTCAGTACAGTATACTTAAAAGCAATCTTATACAGCGCACGCCATTACGACACACGTGTAGAGTGTATTGATACAACAGAGCAGACGAGGAGTGTAATCAGCTAGAGGCGTCACCAGAGTCCACCCGTCACACCTGTGGCTGACAGTGTGACAGCCACCACCTTACAACATCCCCCCCCCCCTAGTCACGACCCCCAGCTTGTCGCTCATGCTGACCACTCGAGTCTACCCAGTCAGCATACCACATACACACACACACCTGTCATCCTGTCGGGTCAGGCTCCACCTACACGCCATACACCCGATACACTGACCCAAAACACCCCCTACCCCCCCCCCACACTTCAGGAAACTGTACACCTGTTGATTGACGGTTGAGAGGCGGGACCAAAGAGCCAGAGCTCAACCCCCGCAAGCACAACTAGGTGAGTATACTCACATATATACATAAAACCGCACCTGGAGACCTTAACCGGTTAAGGTCATTCCCAGGTCACCTTCCACAAGGGCGCTCCCCGCAGGGGGCGAGGCAGGCTCGGACGGTCTTCAAGACCCCGGCCACAATGTTTACTCCTGCAACACTTCAAGTCCATCAACTGTGGGGGTTTTTTTCAACGATGCAATGACGTTCTCACTGGATTTAGTTTTTGTTTTGGGTTTTTGTATTTGGTTTGTGTGTTTTGGTGGGTGGAATGTGTAGCTTCAGTGTGGCGGTGACCTTCAACCAACCTGTGTGGAGAGTGGTGGTTCTTCTCCTCTCGTTGTTTTGGTCTAGTGGCTCACTGGGAAGCGGACACGGCTCCAACACCCCAGAAATCTAGTTCGAACCCCCGGCTTTTTTGACGAAAACGTCAAATTAGCGCAATGGAAAATAATAAAATTTTGCTATTTATTTATGGTATTTTTTTATGACAAGTAGGCAGGGCAGGGAAGCGGGCAGGCAGGCAGGCAGGCAGGCAGGCAGGCAGGGCAGGCAGGCAGGCCGGGCAGGCAGGCAGGCAGGCAGGCAGGGCAGGCAGGCAGGCCGGGCAGGCAGGCAGGCAGGGCAAGCAGGCAGGCAGGCAGGCAGGCAGGCAGGCAGGCAGGCAGGCAGGCAGGCAGGGCAGGCAGGGCAGGCAGGCAGGCAGGGCAGGCAGGCAGGCAGGGCAGGCAGGCAGGCCGGGCAGGCAGGCAGGCAGGGCAAGCAGGCAGGCAGGCAGGCAGGCAGGCAGGCAGGCAGGCAGGCAAGCGGGCAGGCAGGCAGGCAGTCAGGCCGGGCAGGCAGGCAGGCAGGCAGGGCAGGCAGGCAGGCAGGCAGTCAGGCCAGGCAGGCAGGGCAGGCAGGCAGGCAGGCAGGCAGGCAGGCAGGCAGGCAAGCGGGCAGGCAAGCAGGCAGTCAGGCCGGGCAGGCAGGGCAGGCAGGCAGGCAGGCAGGCAGTCAGGCCAGGCAGGCAGGCAGGCAGGCAGGCAGGCAGTCAGGCCAGGCAGGCAGGCAGGCAGGCAGGCAGGCAGTCAGGCCAGGCAGGCAGGCAGGCAGGCAGGCAGGCAGGGAGGGGCACCAGCCGGCCGTCCTAGCGGCAGGCCCTGGAGGCGCCTGCCACGTGCTCCCAGCGTGACCAGCGGCGAGGCGCCGTGATGAAAGCACGGAAAGTTTTCAAGTGTTTTTTATCTGTGTGTTGAGCCGGGTCCGTATTGCAACCTCGGCAATGTTGTTACTCCCGTGAGTGTGTTGAGCAACGTCACCCAGCAGTCTCAGAGGCAGTAAGAGGCACGAGTCTCAGAAGCAGTAAGAGGCACGAATCTCACAGGCAGTAAGAGGCACGAGTCTCACAGGCAGTAAGAGGCACGAATCTCACAGGCAGTAAGAGGCACGAGTCTCACAGGCAGTAAGAGGCACGAATCTCACAGGCAGTAAGAGGCACGAGTCTCACAGGCAGTAAGAGGCACGAATCTCACAGGCAGTAAGAGGCACGAATCTCACAGGCAGTAAGAGGCACGAGTCTCACAGGCAGTAAGAGGCACGAATCTCACAGGCAGTAAGAGGCACGAATCTCACAGGCAGTAAGAGGCACGAGTCTCACAGGCAGTAAGAGGCACGAGTCTCACAGGCAGTAAGAGGCACGAGTCTCACAGGCAGTAAGAGGCACGAGTCTCACAGGCAGTAAGAGGCACGAATCTCACAGGCAGTAAGAGGCACGAGTCTCACAGGCAGTAAGAGGCACGAATCTCACAGGCAGTAAGAGGCACGAGTCTCACAGGCAGTAAGAGGCACGAATCTCACAGGCAGTAAGAGGCACGAGTCTCACAGGCAGTAAGAGGCACGAATCTCACAGGCAGTAAGAGGCACGAATCTCACAGGCAGTAAGAGGCACGAGTCTCACAGGCAGTAAGAGGCACGAATCTCACAGGCAGTAAGAGGCACGAATCTCACAGGCAGTAAGAGGCACGAGTCTCACAGGCAGTAAGAGGCACGAGTCTCACAGGCAGTAAGAGGCACGAGTCTCACAGGCAGTAAGAGGCACGAGTCTCACAGGCAGTAAGAGGCACGAATCTCACAGGCAGTAAGAGGCACGAGTCTCACAGGCAGTAAGAGGCACGAGTCTCACAGGCAGTAAGAGGCACGAATCTCACAGGCAGTAAGAGGCACGAGTCTCACAGGCAGTAAGAGGCACGAATCTCACAGGCAGTAAGAGGCACGAATCTCACAGGCAGTAAGAGGCACGAATCTCACAGGCAGTAAGAGGCACGAGTCTCACAGGCAGTAAGAGGCACGAATCTCACAGGCAGTAAGAGGCACGAATCTCACAGGCAGTAAGAGGCACGAATCTCACAGGCAGTAAGAGGCACGAATCTCACAGGCAGTAAGAGGCACGAATCTCACAGTCAGTAAAGGCACGAGTTCACAGGCAGTAAGAGGCACGAATCTCACAGGCAGTAAGGGCACGAGACTCAGAGGCAGTAAGAGGCACGAGTCTCAGGCAGTAAGAGGCACGAATCTCACAGGCAGTAAGAGGCACGAGTCTCAGAGGCAGTAAGCACGAGTCTCAGAGGCAGTAAGAGGCACGAGTCTCAGAGGCAGTAAGAGGCACGAGTCTCAGAGGCAGTAAGAGGCACGAGTCTCAGAGGCAGTAAGAGCCACGAGTCTCACAGGCAGTAAGAGGCACGAATCTCACAGGCAGTAAGAGGCACGAATCTCACAGGCAGTAAGAGGCACTAGTCTCACAGGCAGTAAGAGGCACGAATCTCACAGGCAGTAAGAGGCACGAGTCTCACAGGCAGTAAGAGGCACGAGTCTCACAGGCAGTAAGAGGCACGAGTCTCCCAGGCAGTAAGAGCACGAATATCACAGGCAGTAAGAGCACGAATCTCACAGGCATAAAGCCGAGTCTCACAGGCAGTAAGAGCACGAGTCTCACAGACACCTGGTTGATACCTGGTGATGGGGTTCTGGGAGTTCTTCTACTCCCCAAGCCCGGCCCGAGGCCAGGCTTGACTTGTGAGAGTTTGGTCCACTAGGCTGTTGCTTGGAGCGGCCCGCAGGCCCACATACCCACCACAGCCCGCTGGTCCGGAACTCCTTGGAGGAATAAATCTAGTTTCCTCTTGAAGATGTCCACGGTTGTTCCGGCAATATTTCTTATGCTTGCTGGGAGGGTGTTGAACAACCGCGGACCTCTGATGTTTATACAGTGTTCTCTGATTGTGCCTATGGCACCCCTGCTCTTCACTGGTTCTATTCTGCATTTTCTTCCATATCGTTCACTCCAGTACGTTGTTATTTTACTGTGTAGATTTGGGACCTGGCCCTCCAGTATCTTCCAGGTGTATATTATTTGATATCTCTCTCGTCTTCTTTCTAGTGAGTACATTTGAGAGCTTTGAGACGATCCCAATAATTTAGGTGCTTTATCGCGTCTATACGTGCCGTATATGTTCTCTGTATTCCCTCTATTTCAGCAATCTCTCCTGCTCTGAAGGGGGAAGTGAGTACTGAACAGTACTCAAGACGGGACAGCACAAGTGACTTGAAGAGTACAAGCATTGTGATGGGATCCCTGGATTTGAAAGTTCTCGTAATCCATCCTATCATTTTTCTGGCTGTCGCAATATTTGCTTGGTTATGCTCCCTAAACGTTAGGTCGTCAGACATCATTATTCCCAAATCCTTTACATGTTGTTTTCCTACTATGGGCACATTTGATTGTGTTTTGTACCCTGTATTATGTTTAAGGTCCTCATTTTTACCGTACCTGAGTACCTGGATTTGTCACTGTTAAACATCATATTTTTTCTGATGCCCAGTCGAAAACTTTATTAATATCAGCTTGAAGTTTTTCAATGTCTTCAGCCGAGGTAATTTTCATACTGATTTTTGTGTCGTCTGCAAAGGATGATACGAAGCTGTGACTTGTATTTTTGTCTATATCTGATATGAGAATAAGGAAAAGCAGCGGTGCAAGGACTGTACCCTGAGGTACAGAGCTTTTAACTGCACTTGGACTAGATTTATATGGTTGACCGTTACTCGCTGAGTCCTGTTTGACAGAAAACTGAGTATCCAGCGTCCTACTTTACCGGTTATTCCCATTGACTTCATTTTGTGTGCTATCACGCCATGGTCACATTTATCGAAAGCCTTTGCGAAGTCCGTGTATATCACATCAGCATTCTGTTTTTCTTCTAATGCCTCAGTGACTTTATCGTAGTGCTCAAGTAGCTGTGAGAGGCACGATCTTCCCGCTCGAAATCCATGTTGGCCTGGGTTGTGAAGGTCATTGGTCTCCATGAAATTGGTGACCTGACTCCTAATCACTCTCTCAAATACTTTTATTATGTGCGATGTTAGTGCAACTGGTCTATAATCTTTGCCAATGCTTTGCTCCCTCCCTTGTGTAGAGGGGCTATGTCTGCTACTTTAAGTGCATCTGGTATCTCCCCGTGTCCAAGCTCTTCCTCCACACTATACTGAGTGCCTGTGCTACCGGCACTTTGCATTTCTTTATAAATATTGAATTCCATGAGTCTGGACCTGGGGCCGAGTGCCTGGGCTGTTTTCAATTTCTCTTTCAAATTTAGTGCGCTCGTGTTGATATCAGTTATATTTACAGGGTTTGGATATCACTCATAAAGAAATTGTCTGNTTTTAGTCTTATCCTTGACTAGAAATGGACTCCATGCTGGGGCTGCATACTCCAGGATTGGCCTGACATATGTGGTATACAAAGTTCTGAATGATTCCTTACACAAGTTTCTGAATGCCGTTCTTATGTTGGCCAGCCTGGCATATGCCGCTGATGTTATCCTCTTGATATGGGCTGCAGGGGACAGGTCTGGCGTGATGTCAACCCCCAAGTTTTTTTCTCTCTCTGACTCTTGAAGGATTTCATCTCCCAGATGATACCTAGTATCTGGCCTCCTGCTCCCTACACCTATCTTCATTACATTACATTTGCTTGGGTTAAACTCTAACAACCATTTGTTCGACCATTCCTGCAGCTTGTCTAGGTCTTCATGAAGCCTCAAGCAGTCCTCCTCTGTCTTAATCCTTTTCATAATTTTGGCATCGTCTGCAAACATTGAGAGAAATGAATCTATACCCTCCGGGAGATCATTTACATATATCAGAAACAAGATAGGACCGAGTACAGAGCCCTGTGGAACTCCACTGGTGACTTCACGTCAATCCGAGGTCTCACCCCTCACCGTAACTCTCTGCTTCCTATTGTTTAGGTACTCTCGTATCCACTGGAGCACCTTACCAGCTACACCTGCCTGTCTCTCCAGCTTATGTTCCAGCCTCTTATGCGGTACTGTGTCAAAGGCTTTCCAACAATCCAAGAAAATGCAGTCCGCCCAGCCTTCTCTTTCTTGCTTAATCTTTGTCACCTGGTCGTAGAATTCTATTAAGCCAGTCAGGCAAGATTTACCCTCCCTGAACCCATGTTGGTGATTTGTCACAAGTCTCTTCTCTCCAGATGTGTTACTAATTTTTTCTCACGATCATCTCCGTCACCTTGCATAGTATACAAGTCAAGGACATTGGCCATTTGGGAGAACGTTCAGTGCCTCTTGCTTGCCGCCCTTTTTGTATATTGGGACCACATTCGCTGTCTTTCATATTACTGGTAGGTCTCCCGTCTCCAGTGACCTACTATACACAATGGAGAGTGGCAAGCAAAGTGCCTCTGCACACTCTTTTAGTACCCATGGTGAGATCCTGTTTAGGCCAACAGCCTTTCTAACATCCACATCCAGCAGGTGTCTCTTGACCTCCTCTCTCGTAATTTCGAACCCTTCCATGGCCACTTGATTTACTTCCCTTTCTCCTATCACAGTGCCCTCACTTTGTCCTATTGTGAAGACCTCCTGGAACCTCTTGTTGAGTTCTTCACACACCTCTTTGTCATTCTCTGTATACCTGTCCTTGCCTGTTCTAAGTTTCATTACCTGTTCTTTCACTGTTGTTTTCCTTCTGATGTGACTACGGAGTAGCTTTGGTTCGGTCTTGGCTTTGTTTGCAATATCATTTTCATAATTTTTCTCTGCTTCTCTTCTCACCCTAACATACTCATTCCTGGTTCTCTGGTATCTCTCTCTCTCTGCTTTCTGGTGTTCTGTTATTCCGGAAGTTCCTCCATGCCGGTCGGAGCGGAGCAGAGCTCCTTGGGGAGCCGGTCAGCCGAGCGGACAGCACACTGGACTTGTGATCCTGTGGTCCCGGGTTCGATCCCGGGCGCAGGAGAGAAACAATGGACAGAGTTTCTTTCACCCTATGCCCCTGTTACCTAGCAGTAAAATAGGTACCTGGGTGTTAGTCAGCTGTCACGGGCTGCTTCCTGAGGGTGGAGGCCTGGTTGAGGACCGGGCCGCGGGGACACTAAAAGCCCCGAAATCATCTCAAGATAACGCCCTTTTGTTCAGTCCCTTTGCTTCTATACATGCCCTATTATACCATGGATTCTTCTTTTGCTTCTTGGATTTTTCCCTTTGGGCCGGGATGAACCCGTTTACTGCCTCCTGACACTTTTGGGTAACATAGTCCATCATATCTTGTACAGACTTACCTCTGAGGTCTGTGTCCCAAGGTATTTCCTTTAGGAAATTTCTCACCTCCTCATAGTTTCGGTATGCCACCCTTTTGTTTCCTAGTTCTTTTTTGGGGGAGATAATTCCTAGCTCTACCAGGTACTCAAAGCTCAATACACTGTGGTCACTCATTTCCAAGGGTGCTTCCATCTTAACTTCCCTTATATCTCACTCATTTAGGGTAAATATCAGATCGAGCATGGCTGGTTCATTTTCCCCTCTCTTGTTGGTTCCTTGATGTGCTGGTTTAGAAAGTGTCTTGTTGCCACGTCCAACAGTTTAGCTCTCCATGTTTCTGGTCCTCCATGCGGATCTCCGTTCTCCCAATCTAGCTTCCCGAGGTTGAAGTCTCCCATGATTAGTAGTCCAGATCCATTCCTGCTAGCAACAGAAGCTGCTCTCTATTATGTTAATGGTGGCCATGTTGTTTCTATCATATTCCTAACTGGGCCTTCTGTCATTTGGTGGTGGAATATATTTGACTGCGACTATAATTTTTTATCCTCCAGTTGTTATGGTACCTGCTATGTAGTCACTGAAAACTTCACAGCCCTGCATAACCATCTCCTCAAAATCCCAGCCTTTTCTTACCAGCAGAGCTACACCACCACCGCCTCTTCCTTCTCTCTCTTTCCTCATAACATAATAGTCCTGTGGGAACACTGCATTTGTTATGGTTTTTGTTAGCTTTGTTTTTATGAGTGCTATTATATTGGTGGACACAGGGTCTGAGAGGATACTGGGGTGAGGGCCGGGGGGGGCAAGTGAAACAGGGGGGGAACAGGGAGGGTATGGATGAAGGGGAGGG
This sequence comes from Procambarus virginalis, assembly GCA_020271785.1. Classification (NCBI taxonomy): domain Eukaryota; kingdom Metazoa; phylum Arthropoda; class Malacostraca; order Decapoda; family Cambaridae; genus Procambarus; species Procambarus virginalis. Next base: position 21,316,832 of record WNGS01042707.1, read on the forward strand.
AGGACAGGAAGGAAAAGGGAGGAGGGGGACATGGCGGGAGGCAGGGAGGGGTAGCAGGGTGAGAATGGGGTGTGGGGGGAGGGAGATTTGGCTGAGCATTGAGTGGGGGCAGGGAGGGTTTGAGGTAGGGGGGGTTTCTATGCAGAAGAGGGTGATGGGCTCCCCCCCCCCTCTGGTGTTACTGGGTAGCTGGTTGTAGGTTCCCCCTCACCTCTGGGGATATTGTGCTGGAGCTGTGATTCCCTGGTTTTCCCCTCTCGCCCTGCGCTTCGTTGCAGCTGCCGTCATGTCCCTCTGGAGAAATACTATTTTGAATTCTCCCACATATTGTAGGTGGCTCTTTCTTGTGGCTCTTTCACAATCATCTCCTTTGTGTTCTCGTTTGCAAACACTATCTTTAACACACGGTCTCGGTCTTTGTTGTACCAGCCTAGCCGGAAAACCTTCTCAATTCTATGCTCAGCCCCTTCCATCTCTGGTGCCTTCAGTATTTCATTTACTGCCGCATTGTCCTTATCATTCCACTTTGTCCTATTAGAGCCTTCCTGCTCTTTAATACCCACAGCTACCACAGATCTTTTCCTTTCCAGCAGCTGGCTAGTGGAGCGTGCTGCTTCTTGTGAGGTGGCTGCTTTCATGGCCACCTCCATCACTGTGGAGATTACTTCAGTTATTATTTTTTAGCATTTCTGCAAATGTTGCTTTATAGTGTCATTCTCTTCCAGTATACTATTTCCACCTTCTCCCTGGATGATTGTCTGAGTCTCAGCATCAACACTGTTCTCTTTGAGGGTTCTAATCTCCTTCTTTGCTGCTGTCAGCTCTCTTGTGTGTGTGTGTGTGTGTGTGTGTGTGTGTGTGTGTGTGTGTGTGTGTGTGTGTGTGTGTGTACTCACCTATATGTACTCACCTATATGTGTCTGCAGGATCGAGCATTGACTCTTGGATCCCGCCTTTCGAGCATCAGTTGTTTACAGCAATGACTCCTATCCCATTTCCCTATCATACCTGGTTTTAAAATTATGAATAGTATTGGCTTCCACAACCTGTTCCTTAAGTGCATTCCATTTTCCCACTACTCTCACGCTAAAGAAAACTTCCTACATCTCTGTGACTCTCTGAGTTTCTAACTTCCATCCATGTCCCCTCGTTCTGTTACTATTCCGTGTGAACATTTCGTCTATGTCCACTCTGTCAATCCCTCTGAGTATTTTATACGTTCCTATCATGTCCCCACTCTCCCTTCCTCTTTCTAGTGTCGTAAGGCATAGTTCCCCCAGGCGCTCCTCATACCCCATCCCCTCGTAGCTCTGGGACGAGTCTCGTTGCAAACCTCTGAACCTTATCCAGTTTCATTATGTGCTTCTTTAGATGGGGACTCCATGATGAGGCGGCATACTCTAAGACTGGTCTCACGTAGGCAGTGTAAAGAGCCCTAAATGCCTCCTTACTTAGGTGTGTGTGTGTGTGTGTGTGTGTATGTGTGTGTGTGTATACTCATCTAGTTGTACTCACCTAGTTGTGCTTGCAGGGGTTGAGCTTTGGCTCTTTGGTCCCGCCTCTCATCAGTCAATCAACTGGTGTACAGATTCCTGAGCCTACTTGACTTTATCATATCTACATTTGAAACTGTGTATGGAGTCACCTCCACCACATCACTTCCTAATGCATTCCATTTGTTAACAGGCTGTGTGTGTGTGGGGGGGGGGGAGGAGATATTTGACATCCAGTATCTTTCTTCCTTGGGAAAGAGGGATCATGTCCTGTTGGAAATTAAATATGCTTTGCGATATAATCTAGAAGAAAATGGGGGACGTTGAAACAGTTGATAAGCTTGATTTCAAGATAGGATACTATGGGGAACCTCAAATTCTTTAGTGAATTTAATTGTTAAGACTTGTTGCTAGGCAAGGAAGTAAATGAGATGTATGCCAATTTTGTGAAATATATGATGAAGGTACAAAAAATTATACCAAAATAGAGCTGCCGGAAAATATGATTGGTTCAACAGAAATTGTGAGAGGGACAGAGAGGAAAATACAAGAAAATGGGTACAATATAGGAAGAGGCCTAACCCGCAAACACACCAGCACTACAAGCAAGCAAGAAACAAATACACAGCAGTGAAGAGAGAGGCAGAAAGGAACTTTGAGAAAGTACAGCAGACAAGTGTAAAACAGATCCAGACCTTTTCTATAAATTCATTAAAAGCAAGCTGCATGTAAAGGATAAAATTCAGAGATTGAGAATGGGGGAACAGGTTTACTGAGAATGAACAAGAAATGTGTGAATACTAAATGAAAAGTTCCAAAGTGTGTGTGTAGAAGTTGAGGATTTCAGAGAGCCGGACCCAATGTCAATTCCAGAGCACACCCTACAAGAGGTACCTTAAGATGAAGTAGACAAATTACTCAAAGAGCTAGGAACAAATAGAGCAGTTGGACCTGATGGAGTTTCACCTTGGGTGCTGCGAGAATGTGCAACTGAGCTGAGCATTCCACTCCAATTAATATTTCAGACATCCTTGTGCACAAGAATCTTAGCAGATATATGGAAAAAAGCAAAAAATTCTTAATCTGTGCTAGACTGTGGTGGTAAATGACTATCAAATTTAAATTTTTCCTCTGTCATAGTAGAATGAGTTTTTTATTATTATTATTATTTTCTACCACAGACGTGGCCACACATTTACAATGCTAACCAGCATAGAATGACAGTGGAATGGACCTCGACCTTTCTTGCAACATCAAAAAGGGCTGATGTAAGGGTCCTCCCCACCTTGCAACATCCTAGAGGAATTTAGAGAGCAACTGTTGTGACAGACAGTTGCTGCAGATGAAGTTTTGCAGCTTCATCTGCAATATCATTCCTTGGTATTCGTGCATGATGTGGCAGCCAGTTGATAAGTATTCGAAGACCCAGGCGTTTGTGCGTTTGTAATAATACTGTAACATATGGAATGTTGTCACATAAGTGTAATGGTGGTGGTGGTTGTAGTGGTGGTGGAGAGGGTGGTGTGGTGGTTGTAGTGAGGATGGTGGTGATGGAGAGGGTTGGGGTGATGGTGGTAGTGAGGATGGTGGTGGTGGAGAGGATGGTGGTGGTGTTTGGAGAGGATGGTGTAGTGGTGGTGAGGGTGCTGGTGGTAGTGGTGGTGGTGGTGTGGTAGTGGTGAGGGTGGTGGTGGTGGTAGTGGTGGTGGTGGTGGTGGTGGTGGTGGTGAGGGTGCAGGAGGTGGTGGTAGTGGTGGTGGTGGTGCAGGTGGTGGTGGTGGTGGTGGTGGTGGTGGTGGTGGTGGTGGTGGGGTGGTGAGGGTGCAGGAGGTGGTATCTGGTAGTGGTGGTGGTGGTGGTGGTGGTGGTGAGGGTGCAGGAGGTGGTATCTGGTAGTGGTGGTGGTGGCGGTGGTGCAAAAGGTGGTGGTGGTGGTGGTGGTGGTGGTGATGGTTGGTGGTGTGGTGGTGGTGAGGGTGCAGGAGGTGGTGGTAGTGGTGGTAGTGGTGGTGGTGGTGGTGGCGGTGGTGCAAGAGGTGGTGGTGGTGGTGGTGGTGGTGGTGGTGGTAGTGGTGGTGGTGGTGGTGGTAGTGGTGAGGGTGGTGGTGGTGGTGGTGGTAGTGGTGGTGGTGGTGGTGGTGGTGAGGGTGCAG
>WNGS01042707.1:21337675-21359702 GCA_020271785.1 Procambarus virginalis
GTGAGGGTGCAGGAGGTGGTGGTAGTGGTGGTGGTGGTGCAGGTGGTGGTGTGGTGGTGGTGGTGGTGGTGGTGGTGGTAGTGGTGGTGGTGGTGGTGGTGCAGGTGGTGGTGGTGGTGGTGGTGGTGGTGGTGGCGGTGCAGGTGGTAGTGGTGGTGGTGGTGGTGGTGCAAGAGGTGGTGGTAGTGGTGGTGGTGGTGGGGGTGAGGGTGCAGGAGGTGGTGGTAGTGGTGGTGGTGGTGGTGGTGGTGGTGGTGGTAGTGGTGGTGGTGGTGGTGGTGGTGGTGGTGGTGGTGGTGGTAGTGGTGGTGGTGGTGGTGCAGGTGGTAGTGGTGGTGGTGGTGGTGGTGGTAGTGGGTGGTGGCGGTGCAGGTGGTGGTGGTGGTGGTGGTGGTGGTGGTGGTGGTGGTGGTAGTGGTGGTGGTGGTGGTGTGGTGGTGGTGGTGGCGGTGCAGGTGGTTGTGGTGGTGGTGGTGGTGGTGGTGGTGGTGGTGGTGGTGGTAGTGGTGGTGGTGGTGGTGATCCAGGTGGTGGTGGTAGTGGTGGTGGCGGTGCAGGTGGTGGTGGTGGTGGTGGTGGTGGTGGTGGTAGTGGTGGTGGTGGTGGTGGTGGTGGTGGTGGCGGTGCAGGTGGTTGTGGTGGTGGTGGTGGTGGTGGTGGTGGTGGTGGTGGTGGTGGTCGTGGTGGTAGTGGTGGTGGTGGTGGTGGTGGTAGTGGTGGTGGTGGTAGTGGTGGTGGTGGTGGTGGTGGTGGTGGTGGCGGTGCAGGTGGTGGTTGTGGTGGTGGTGGTGGTGGTAGTGGTGGTAGTGGTGGTGGTGGTGGTGGTGGTGCAGGTGGTGGTGGTAGTGGTGGTGGTGAGGGTGCAGGAGGTGGTGGTAGTGGTGGTGGTGGTGAGGGTGCAGGAGGTGGTGGTAGTGGTGGTGGTGGTGGCGGTGCAGGTGGTGGTGGTGGTGGTGGTGGTGCAGGTGGTTGTGGTTGTGGTGGTGGTGGTGGTAGTGGTGGTGGTGGTGGTGCTGGTGGTGGTGGTAGTGGTGGTGGTGGTGGTGGTGGTGGTGGTGGTGGTAGTGGTGGTGGTGGTGGTGGCAGTGCAGGTGGTGGTGGTGGTGGTGGTGGTGGTGGTGGTGGTGGTAGTGGTGGTGGTGGTGGTGGTGGTGGTGGTGAGGGTGCAGGAGGTGGTGGTAGTGGTGGTGGTGGTGCAGGTGGTGGTGGTGGTGGTGGTGGTGGTGGTGGTGGTGAGGGTGCAGGAGGTGGTATCTGGTAGTGGTGGTGGTGGTGGTGGTGGTGGCGGTGGTGCAAGAGGTGGTGGTGGTGGTGGTGGTGGTGATGGTGGTGGTGGTGGTGGTGGTGAGGGTGCAGGAGGTGGTGGTAGTGGTTAAGGTGGTAGTGGTGGTGGTGGTGGTGGCGGTGGTGCAAGAGGTGGTGGTGGTGGTGGTGGTGGTGGTGGTAGTGGTGGTGGTGGTGGTGGTAGTGGTGAGGGTGGTGGTGGTGGTGGTGGTGGTGGTGGTTGGTGGTGAGGGTGCAGGAGGTGGTGGTAGTGGTGGTGGTGGTGGTGGTGCAGGTGGTGGTTGGTGGTGGTGGTTGGTGGTGGTAGTGGTGGTGGTGGTGGTGGTGCAGGTGGTGGTGGTGGTGGTGGTGGTGGTGGCGGTGCAGGTGGTATGGGTGTGGGGGAGGGGTGGTGGTGTGTGAGGTGGTGGTGCATGGAGAGGGGTGATGGTGGTGAGGGTGGTGAGGTGGTGGTGTGTTAGAGGATGGTAGTGGTGGTGAGGTGGTGGTGGTGGTAGTGGTGGTGGTGGTGAGGTGGTGGTGGTGGTGGTGGTGGGTGGTGGGGTGGTGGTGTGTGGTGTGGTAGTGGTGGTGGTGGTGGTGGTGGTGGTCGGTGCAGGGGTGGTGTGCTGGTGTGGTGGTGAGTGGTGGTGGTGGTGGTGCAGTGGTGGTGGTGGTGCAAGTGGTGGTGGTGGTGGTGATGCAAGGGTGGTGGTGGTGCAGTGGTGGTGGCGGTGCAAGTGGTGTGGTGGTGGTGCAAGTGGTGGTGGTGGTGAAGTGGTGGTGGTGGTGAGTGGTGGTGGTGGTGCAGTGGTGGTGGTCGGTGCAAGTGGTGGTGTGTGGTGGTGGTGGTGGTGGTGCGTGGGTGGTCAAGGTGGTGGTGGTGCGTGGTAGGTGGTGGTGGTGGGTGGTGCCGGTGGTGGTGGTAAGTGGTGGTGGTGGTGTGCAAGTGGTGGTGGGTGGTGGTGGTGGTAGGTGGTGCAGGTGGTGGTGGTGATAAAGAAAAGTGAGTGAGGCAAATCCTGACATAGTTGCAATTGTGGAAACTAAATTATGACATGATCTCAGATGCAATCTTTCCTGAGGGTACCAGGTGATAAGAAAGAGAGGACACAGACAGGGAGGGGGAGTGGCACTCCTAATAAAGCGGAAATGAAGTTTGAAGACCTGGGAATCGGGTTACCAATGAGGCACAAGCTTTATACATGGAACTTTGACAGTAGATGGGAGGAAGATTGTGATCTTGGTAATCTACAATCCCCACCAAACAGTAGAAGACCCAGACAGGAGTATGATGACAACAACAAGCATGCATAGATGAACTGCAGAAGGCAGCAACACTAGCCACAGAATGAGAGCGAAGCTGCTGATCATGGGGGACCTAAATCATGGAGAGATAAATTGGGAATCAAGGAATCCCCATGGAGGGGACGAAACGTGGGGAGCAAAATTAGTAGATGTTATAGACAGGAATTTCCTAACACAGCATGTGAAGGAAGACACAAGGGAAAGAGGAGGAGATGCACCGAGCCTATTAGACCTGATTTTCACCCAGAACGTAGAAGATATCGAGAATTTGGAGCATGAAATACCTCTAGGGGCCAGTGACCATTGTGTCCTAGTCTTTGACTACATGATGGAATTCAAACTTGACCATGGGACAAGAGATCTGGGAAAGGAGAGTTGACTACAGGAAAGGGGACTATAGGAGGATAAGGGACTATCTGGGAGAAGTGCAGTGGGAGGAAGAAATTAGAGGAAAAACAGTCCAAGATATGATGGACCTAGTCATACAGAAATGCCAAGAGGCCGAAGAGAGATTTATACCAACAGTAAAGGGAAAAAATAAGAAGGAATATAATAACCCATGGTTTAATAGACAGTGTCAGGAAGCAAAAATGGCCAGCAGGCGGGAGTGGAGGAAATACAGAAGACAAAGGACAGAGGACAACAGGATCAGATGCAACAGAGCTAGGAACGATTACATTAACATCAGACGGACATCGGAAAGGGACTATGAGAACGATATTGCAATCAAAGCGAAAAAACAACCTAAGCTACTACACAGTCATATAAGAAGAAAAATGTCGGTGAACGACCAAGTGACAAGACTAAGGAAGGCAGAGGGGACATATACTGAAAGTGACAAGGAAATCTGTGAGGCACTGAATGCCAGTTTCCATGGAGTGTTCACTACCGAGCCCGAGCAGCTCCCATTGTTGGAAGGGGTTACCCTAGATGAAAGACTATCAGATATAGAGGTGACAGTGGAGGAGGTAATGAAACAGTTGACAACTCTAGATGCATCTAAAGCAGTAGGACCAGACAAAGTATCACCGTGGATACTAAGAGAAGCAGCGCAGGCCCTCAGCGTGCCTCTGGCAATGATCTTTAATGAGTCACTTATGTCGGGAGAATTGCCCAGTTGCTGGAAGAAGGCAAATGTCGTGCCGATCTTCAAGAAAGGCGATAGGGAGGAGGCACTTAACTATAGACCTGTATCACTGACAAGCATCCCCTGTAAAATACTGGAAAGAATAATTAGGCTACGACTGGTTGCACACCTGGAGAACATTAGATTTGTGAACAAGCATCAACATGGGTTCTGGACAGGGAAATCGTGCCTAACAAACCTTCTGGAATTCTATGATAAAATAACGAGGATAAGACAGGACAGAGATGGTTGGGCAGACTGCATATTTCTGGACTGCCAAAAAGCCTTTGATACAGTACCGCACATGAGACTGCTATTCAAACTCGAGAGGCAGGCGGGGGTAGGGGGAAAGGTCCTAGCATGGATAAGGAACTACCTAACAGGAAGGAGCCAAAGAGTTACGGTAAGGGGCGAGAAGTCGGACTGGCGAACAGTAACAAGTGGAGTACCACAAGGATCGGTGCTGGGACCAATTCTATTTCTTGTATATGTTAACGACATGTTTACGGGTGTAGAGTCCTACATGTCGATGTTTGCGGATGACGCAAAGTTGATGAGAAGAGTTGTGACAGATGAGGATTGCAGGATCCTCCAAGAGGACCTGAACAGGTTGCAGAGATGGTCAGAGAAATGGCTACTGGAATTCAACACGAGCAAATGTAAAGTTATGGAAATGGGACTAGGAGATAGGAGACCAAAGGGACAGTACACAATGAAGGGGAACAGCCTACCTGTGACGACGCGCGAAAGAGACCTGGGTGTGGACGTAACACCTAATCTATCTCCTGAGGCACATATAAATAGGATAACGACAGCAGCGTACTCTACACTGGCAAAAGTTAGAACATCATTCAGAAACCTAAGTAAGGAGGCATTTAGGGCTCTTTACACTGCCTACGTGAGGCCAGTCTTAGAGTATGCCGCCTCATCATGGAGTCCCCATCTAAAGAAGAACATAATGAAACTGGAAAAGGTTCAGAGGTTTGCAACGAGACTCGTCCCAGAGCTACGAGGGATGGGGTATGAGGAGCGCCTGGGGGAACTATGCCTTACGACACTAGAAAGAAGAAGGGAGAGGGGGGACATGATAGGAACGTATAAAATACTCAGAGGGATTGACAGAGTGGACATAGACGAAATGTTCACACGGAATAGTAACAGAACGAGGGGACATGGATGGAAGTTAGAAACTCAGATGAGTCACAGAGATGTTAGGAAGTTTTCTTTTAGCGTGAGAGTAGTGGGAAAATGGAATGCACTTAAGGAACAGGTTGTGGAAGCCAATACTATTCATAATTTTAAAACCAGGTATGATAGGGAAATGGGATAGGAGTCATTGCTGTAAACAACTGATGCTCGAAAGGCGGGATCCAAGAGTCAATGCTCGATCCTGCAGACACATATAGGTGAGTACATATAGGTGAGTACACACACACACACACACACACACACACAGTCAGAGTAGTTAGTAAATGGAATGCACTAGGAAGTGATGTGGTGGAGGCAGACTCCATACGCAGTTTTTAAATGTAGATATGATAAGAGCTCGAGAAGCTCGTGAATCTGTACACCAGTAGACTGAAGGTTGAGAAGCAGGACTAGAGAGCCGAAGCTCAACCCCCCTCAAGCACAACTAGCTGAGTACAACTATAGGTGAGTACACACACACACACACACACACACACACACACACACACACACACACACACACACACACACACATATAAGGTTTTCAGGTTGGGCTGGTACAACAGGGACAGAAACCGACTTATAAAGGTGGTGTTTGCAAACGAAACCACGAAGGAGGATATTCTAGAAAAGAAGAGTCGTCTCCAACATGTGGAGGGATACAAACAAGTATTCCTGCAGAGGGACAGGACGAAGGAGGAGAGAGCCAGGGCAGCAGAGGCAAGGAGGAAGCGCAGGGAGAGAGGAGCAAACCAGGAAATCACAGCCCCCAACACAGCAGTCCCAGAGACAAGAGGGGAACCCAAAACCAGCATCCCAGCAACACCAGAGGGGGGTGCAACACCACCAACCCCCTCTGCATAGAAACCCTTCCTTCCCCTCACCCTACCTGCCCCCACCCAACCCTCCCTCCCCCCCACCCCATTCTGACCCCGACACCCCATCCCCATTCCCATCATGTCCCCCCTCCCACCTTTCCCCCCCAGTCCCCCTTCCCCCTTCATCCCATACCCTCCCTATTCCTCCTCCCCCCTCACCCGTATCCTACATGTCCCCCCTATCTCCTTAACCCACACCCTACCCGTTCCCCCTTCCCTTAAACCCCCAACCCCCACCCCAAATCCCTCTGCGACCCTGCAAACCACCTCACAGATCCTCTCACCCACGGAACAGCTTCCCACACCAGTAGAATACTCGCCACGAAAGGGATATTTAGACGTAGTCCTAACCACGACCTAGTTATTGAAGATAAGTGTTTTATTACTTCTTAATTACAATTACTACTTAATCTATAGCTATATTGATATTGCAGTTTTATAAAACAAAATTAAAACATTTAAATAAATTGTAAAATAACTCAGGATATTTTTAAATTTTGTATAAAATTTCTATTGTTTAATAAAACTGAAAAAGAAATTCCTGATACTTAAAACTTTGAGAATAGCTAATTAAGCTTGAAACTTCATTCTATAATTCTGGGTGTATTAACAGAAAACGAGGAGAATTAAATCGGGAGGTAAATGTAACAGTGCAATTGTGTACTATGTATGTCAGGAAATGTACTTATTACACTTAGTATTAAAACGTACTGTCAATTCGGAGGAAAGGTTGTCGACAACACAGGCCGGAGGACGTTTCGTTCTCGGGACACAAGATACTTATCACTACACAAGAGTTTATCGCGGCGAAGATAATTATTCAAGATCTCAGATGACTGGAGGGTGTGGCGATGACGTGACAAGGGCACAACTGTTACTGGACACATGTTGGAGACAAGGGCCAGGATTTGTCACGCATTTACGAAACCTGTATATCTTCCCTGGCCGCTTTAGTTACATTTATGAAGCAGTCTATGAACAGCTGTTGGAGGCGAGAACAATCGTGTCATACGGAACTCTAAATGCACTGTTTTCGCCATTGAATACTTGGCACTCGAGGAGCACCGTGGCGCTGCAGGCGTTCGGGAAACACTGAAGCTGTTTTTAACTGTTTGTTCTGAAGCTAATTTAACAAGACCAAGAAAAGAAAGTTGCACTTAAGAAAAATAAGTGCAAGAAAACACTATCAAGTGCGAGTCTTGTGAGATCAAGTTGTGGTGTTTTATCTTTCTCGCCGTTTTGGACTATGTTAGCCGTAACTGGAATTCGGAGAACTGTCGCATGAGACTGTTGGATTCGGAGGACTGTTGCAAGCAGACGTTGGATTCCCATGACTGCCTGTTACGGCCTGCTACAGCCAGTAGCCGGGTTTTTTCTGCTTATGGAGCCTTAAAGTCTCTTCTTCTATAACTCCACTCTAAGTCAATGGTAAGTTATCAAGAATTGGCAGCAGCAAGCAATTGCTCAAGGAATAAAGGGGGTAATCAAGACTAGACACCACCAATATATTATCTATGTCATATTATCACATACGCACGCAGTGTCTCTTTCACACAGGACACTCAATATATCTACAGTGTTCTTCATATCCCGGCGAGTTCACTATCCAAGTACACGTCATCCACGGTCAATAGTAATCACCGACGAGTCGACCTTCCTCAACATGGGCCCATCCACACACCTTATCGTCACAATGTACCAATACCCCACATCAGCTCTCCAGACACACACTGGCAGAGGGATTCAGCAACACGCTGACAGAGGTCGCAAATAATCACTTGCAGGGATCTCTAACACCTTGGCAGAAGTCTCTATCAACACACTAGCAGCACTTCTCAGCAGACGGCCACTAGTGTCGTCTTGTAACTCGTCTTGGCCCAATCCCGGGTACGTCCGTCATCACAACACTGCTGTTCACTTGAGACAGTTAAGCAAGTCCCAGCTGTGTCTGGGTACAAGTGACAGGATGAACAACCCAGCGGATTTTCTTCCTATTAGGGAGTGTTGTACATGCTGCTATGGCGGTGTGTCCACTCACAAGATGAGTGGCGCTGCCACTCATCGCCCCTCGGGGCAAAATTTAAATTTAAAAACACTGCACAAGTACAACAGCCAACACACTACTACCGACGGCGCCACTTGTCCTCTCACAGGAACAAGTTAGCAGTTCGGGACTGCCAAAGGTGAAATGACTTCCAAAACGCAATAGACTCTCTACGTCACCACTGTGAACATAATAGTCATTAGCCAGACAGAAAGTATACAAGGGGAACATAGGATGACTATCTTTCACTGGGGCACTGAAAATGTAATCGAATTCACAATCTAGATGGCGTTGATATCGTTACTTCACTCACCAGAGGGCATCCTCATCGACCTCAACTCCGAACTGAGGAGCCTTTCACAGACGCCACACCTAATCCAACAGATGGCGTTGTCTTCGTCTTAGTTAAGTACTTACTTTAAGTTGGAGTGCAAGTCCATAGATGGCGTCGATATCGCCATTCCTCACTCCATAGAAAGCGTTGATATCGTAACACCGCCGCAGGCGAACATCGACTTCTGAGGACTGACGCATGCGGAAATTGGCAAATGATCTTCAGTGCTTTTAAAAATGTAAAGGAAAGGGATGAACCGTCGATGCATTACAGACCAACTTCCGCCCTCATCACGTTTATTTTAGGGAGCAGGGCACGGGAAGGGAAGGAGGGGGGGGGTATAGAGAGGGAGGAGGAGGTATAGAGAGGGATGACGGAGTATAAGGAGGGAGGAGGGGGATGGAGAGGGAGGGGGGGGGTATAGGGAGGAAGAAGGGGTGTGAGAAGAGGAAGGGGGGTGGAAGGGAAGGGGGGGGGGGGGGTGGGGGTGGGGGGAGAATAACCCTACCTGACCAAGTTACACTCACCCACCTCACTTAATATCCACTCAATATCCATTCATTCCCATTCTGTATTTTATTCCCATTCTGTATTTTATCCCCCTGTATTTTATTCCCATCCTGTATTTTATTCCCATCCTGTATTTTCGGTATTCTTTACCTTATCCCTATTATCCCCCCCTCCCCCTCCCCCCCCCTTCCTTACCCAATCATTTGGTCATCAAAAACCAAGCTAAAAAACCCGCTTGAGCAAATCATGAGCACGTACATCACTACACCACAGTACACGTGCATCACTACACACAGTACACGTACATCACTACACCGCAGTACACGTACATCACTACACCACAGTACACGTACATCACTACACCACAGTACACGTGCATCACTACACCACAGTACACGTGCATCACTACACCACAGTACACGTGCATCACTACACCACAGTACACGTACATCACTACACCACAGTACACGTACATCACTACACCACAGTACACGTGCATCACTACACCACAGTACACGTGCATCACTACACCACAGTACACGTACATCACACCACACACAGTACACGTACATCACTACACCACAGTACACGTACATCACTACCACAGTACACGTGCATCACTACACCACAGTACACGTGCATCACTACACCACAGTACACGTACATCACTACACCACAGTACACGTGCATCACTACACCACAGTACACGTGCATCACTACACCACAGTACACGTGCATCACTACACCACAGTACACGTGCATCACTACACCACAGTACACGTGCATCACTACACCACAGTACACGTGCATCACTACACCACAGTACACGTGCATCACTACACCACAGTACACGTGCATCACTACACCACAGTACACGTGCATCACTACACCACAGTACACGTGCATCACTACACCACAGTACACGTGCATCACTACACCACAGTACACGTGCATCACTACACCACAGTACACGTGCATCACTACACCACAGTACACGTGCATCACTACACCACAGTACACGTGCATCACTACACCACAGTACACGTGCATCACTACACCACAGTACACGTGCATCACTACACCACAGTACACGTGCATCACTACACCACAGTACACGTGCATCACTACACCACAGTACACGTGCATCACTACACCACAGTACACGTGCATCACTACACCACAGTACACGTGCATCACTACACCACAGTACACGTGCATCACTACACCACAGTACACGTGCATCACTACACCACAGTACACGTGCATCACTACACCACAGTACACGTGCATCACTACACCACAGTACACGTGCATCACTACACCACAGTACACGTGCATCACTACACCACAGTACACGTGCATCACTACACCACAGTACACGTGCATCACTACACCACAGTACACGTGCAGACATGTACACCACAGTGCACGTGAACCAGAGCATGTACGCCACAGTGCACGTGAACCAGAGCATGTTCGCCACAGTGCACGTGAACCAGAGCATGTACGCCACAGTGCACGTGAACCAGAGCATGTACGCCACAGTGCACGTGAACCAGAGCATGTACGCCACAGTGCACGTGAACCACAGAGCATGTACGCCACAGTGCACGTGAACCAGAGCATGTACGCCACAGTGCACGTGAACCAGAGCATGTACACCACAGTGCACGTGAACCAGAGCATGTACGCCACAGTGCACGTGAACCAGAGCATGTACGCCACAGTGCACGTGAACCAGAGAGCATGTACGCCACAGTGCACGTGAACCAGAGAGCATGTACGCCACAGTGCACGTGAACCAGAGAGCATGTACGCTACAGTGCACGTGAACCAGAGAGCATGTACGCCACAGTGCACGTGAACCAGAGCATGTACGCCAAGTTGCACGTGAACCAGAGCATGTACACCACAGTGCACGTGAACCACAGAGCATGTACGCCACAGTGCACGTGCATCACAGAGCATGTACACCACAGTGCACGTGAACCAGAGCATGTACGCCACAGTTGCACGTGCATCACAGAGCATGTACGCCACAGTGCACGTGAACCACAGAGCATGTACACCACAGTGCACGTGAACCACAGAGCATGTACGCCACAGTGCACGTACACCACAGTGCATGTACACCACAGTGCACGTGAACCACAGAGCATGTACGCCACAGTGCACGTACACCACAGTGCACGTACAGCAGTGTAAGATGCTGATGAAGAGCACGAGCCCACGAGAAGCATATCTGTATGCCTATGCTGGCGGAACCGTCGTATCCAACGTCAGTGAGGCCTGAGCCAGCATCCTTAATTCCTATACCCGTCAGGTGGTGGGCGAGGGGGGGGGGGGTGGCTGGGTATCACATGGACATATTCTGAGGGCGTAGCCTCCTAAGCTAATCAGCTATTCTCAGTCCCCGAGTTACGAATGGTGTTTAGGGTGATGATGGAATTATAGAACCCATTACCGGGTGAGATAATAGACACGGGGGTTGTTGGATTGTCTCAAGCCTTGGCTCGAAGTGGATAGGAACGAGCTTGAATGGATATGAGCAGGTGCTGACCCGTGGAGAGGGAAGGGAACAAAATCAGGGGAAAGTGTCAAGCCATTACAATTATATAGCACTTGGAAGGAGTCGGGATATAAGGATTTGGGATGGTGGGATGGGACCCAACCACTTGGACGGTCGGGGACTGAATGCTGATCTGCATGAAGCGAGACCGTCGCTCTACCGTCACTCTACCGTCACTCTACCGTCCACCCCCAAGCCCCGTGTGAGCCAATAGGCCTTCTGCAGTGTCCTCAATTTGTACATTCCCAAGTTTAGAGTATGAGATTAGTCTAGGCCTCTGACAGCTGGTACGTTAGCTGGCTTTAACCCTGCCGTCTACACCGTCTAATGAGAGCTCTGCTTGGCTCCCCACCTCCGTTCACCGTCCTAGAGGCGCCCCTGTGCACAAGACCTGTATTTCCAGACGAGGAGTCATAATAACGTGGCTGAAACACGTTGACCAGACCACATACTAGAAAGTGAAGGGACGACGACGTTTCGGTCCGTCCTGGATCATTCTCAAGTCGATTGTGCATTTACTATTTGTGCCTGCAAAATCGAGCTATTAGCTCTTGGACCCCGTCTTTCCAACAAATCTATTTTTCCTCTATTGCATCTACTACATATATATCTCTCTAACACACGCACACATCCCCTGGAAGCAGCCATCTAACTCCCAGGTACCTATTTACTGCTAGATGAACAGAACATAAGGGTGAAAGAAACTTTGCCCATTTGTTTACGCCTCCGCCGGGAATGGAACCCGGGCCATTAGGACTACGACCCCCCAGGCGCTATCCACTCAGCCACGAGGCCCCCTAACCTGTGAAAGCCTGCGGGAGGCGCTGACCGTGCCAGTCACCTTTGCAAGAATGAGTCACTTCATCAACTTCTGTACTCGCGACCCATTGTACCTTCTGCTCTTGACATTATTATATTAAACATTTTTCGGACGAAATTTTATGAGGACATGAAATGATCATTCAAGTGGTAGAGAAGGGGGCAGGGATGGCGGAGTATCCTGTAGGGTGTTGAGCACACAGAGAAAACACACCAACCTGATGTATAGCAATGAGTAAATCAACCGGAGCTCTGAGGTGACTCGAACCCGCGACCAAGACACTGCCAGCCGCAAACTACCTCTGTGAACACCCACCGCCCCATTCCACAACCAAACACGGGAACAAACACCCAACCTCTCACGCTGATGATATTTGTTTACTGGTTGCCATCGAGCCTAAAATGCCACGTCTGCTCGATGCTTTTGCTACTAGAGCTGAGGAATGTGGACTCCTTCAGTACAGAGACTCTGTTCTCATGAAATGCGCTCTACCACAACCCAATTATCAGTAGGCGTGTACTTGACAATTGTGAGACCTACAGATACCTTGGAGTCCCTATCAAGTACCCAGAGTACTGTTATTTTGTCTTTACATCAGTGGGTACAGGAACCAGGAGACTGCTGACTCCTGTTAGTAGGCCGAGAGCCTTTTCTTCCTATAGTTTATGGTAAGCCTTGCCCACTAGTTTCCCTGGAATACGACTTGTCGATAAATTAACAACCATGTACCCAATCACTGCTGGGTGAATAGGGGCGTACATTACATTTAAGGATTGGCGCCTAGTCAAACCTCCCTGGCCAGGATACGAACCTAGGCAAAATTGCTTACGAAAAGCGGGGCGAGTGTGTTCCCACTGCGCCATCAGGAACTACTTATCTCAAGATAAGACTCTGGGAGAGATTAAAGCTATTGCGGGTCCTTATTGGTGTCAATTACAGGATTTATCCGCTCTGTGATTGATTATAATGCACACTGTATACAGAGCTAAAACTCCTACAAACGTTGCAAAATGAAGCTATGCCTCACCCTTAGGCTCCAAAAGTCCACGAGAATAGTCAATATGTGAGCAGAGTTCAAATTACCTACCATAAGTAAAGTCAAATTTGACCATCAGCACAGTTTTCTGCGTGAAGGCATTGAGCAGATCTCAACGTCATATTATATTTTAAACTAAGCTGTCTAATATGTTACTCTAACCTGAGATCTATAGAAGAGAGAAATTTGATTACGTTGTTTTGGTTTTAGAAGGCAGCCAGCTCTATTCAAATGTTAAATATTTAGTCTGCCGAATTAATGATCAAGTAATTAATCAAAGAGATAACTGAGATCTATCAGTACAGTTCGTAAATGTATCCAAGATAGTGTACAGGCAACGTTATTAAGACGATTAACAATGAAAAGCACCACAAAGTGCTCAAGTTATGGGGTAACGAAATTTTATGTTTGTGTCATAATGATGGCTCTGTAGTAGAAGAGTAATGATGGCTCTGTAGTAGAAGAGTAATGATGGCTCTGTAGTAGAAGAGTAATGATGGCTCTGTAGTAGAAGAGTAATGATGGCTCTGTAGTAGAAGAGGAAGATGTAGCGGAAGTGCGTGTAATATTTGTAAACACTCTCCTCTCGCCCTTATAGCACTGAAGCGCGTCAATGACTAGGCTACTAGTCATTGACTAGTAGCCGACTCAAACAACTTGCAGCTATATATATATATATATATATATTATATATAATATATATATATATATATATATATATATATATATATATATATATATATATATATATATATATATACCTTGCCAATTGTGGAAAAATTTCCCACATCCCCATAAACTCTTTAATGCAACATGCAGTAATAAATCACTGCTGTTTTTGTATTAAACTATAAAGTAAATTAATTGAGCCCTGAAGGGATAGCGTGCCTGACAAATTTGCTCTAGAAAACGAATAATTATTGCCAAGTCGCCTTACTATCTCACAACCAAAATATTATTACTTGATTTAACAACGCTGAACCATTGGAAAGTGCTACAGTTCCGATTGATGTATAATTAAGTATTGAATGTTTGTCCATTCATGTTGTTTTAATGGTTAACCGGTTATAGTGTAGGATTAATCACCTCGACGGGTAAGCGTCTATCAATATTAATTAAACCTTCCCATTCTCATGTCATATCTGCAAGATAGATGCTGTTTGCATTTTTTACAATGCAGCATTCCGGCAGGTGCAATTGTGACTGTATGAGACAATAAGTGGAATGTCACAGGACTTTATGAGAATTTCCTGCCCACCTAACCTATGAGAGGACCCTAACTTACTGTTGTTGAAAAAACAAAACAAATTTATATTCATTTTTTTTTCATTTTCAAATTACGTCCATATTCAGCCATACGGACAAACGGCCAAAAGCGACGTTCTTTTTAAGAGGACAGGTTGTGGAGCCATGACGGGTCTGGCGCCCGGTGAGCACACGCAGGCGCCACACACAGCCCAGCTTGTCTATTTCATATAATTAACAATAATTTAAATAGTATAATATCCCTTAATAAGAAATTCTTATCAATTGATTAGCTTTGATTTGATAGAACATATTAGAATAACGTCCCCCCCCCCCAAGCTTGTGAGGAGGTTAATTAGTGGGATAAAATTTAATCTATACAGTCCACTCTCTAACCAATTTATTAGTAAATTAAAAGCTAATCAACTTAATAAATAAATAAATTATAATAACAAATAAATAATCAAACTCCCACTGATAATATTTCATACACCAATTATCTTTTAAAAAACTAAGGCAATGAAATTATATGTTGTGCACCACTGGCATTGAATGCATCTTGCAGTAATATCCAGAAACTAATCATTGAGATTCGAATGAATGTTTAAGCTGCGAAAGAAAATAGATGAGATTAAATTCCTTTGCATACCATCGCATGTTAGTATTTCAAAGCATGATACTGTTGAAACGATTGCAAAAACAGCATGTTGCAGACTCCCTGGATAAAGATATACTGAACCCTGTAATTATCTGAATACTGGAACATTTCATGTACTAGACCTGTACCCAAGTGTTACTATGTAGTATGTAATTGTAAAAGCACTTTAATCACTTTCTGGAGGTGAGTGCTCAATAACTCACTCTGTACTGTAGCAGATTTATGACCCCCGTTTATGAAGGATTGATGAAGATGTATGAATGATGGTCAGTGCTGTATAACTGTATGTCCACGTCTGTGGTAGAGAATATACTAAAAAAAAACTCCACACAAACACGTGAACAAACATCTACCCTCTCAGCACACACACACACACACACACACACACACACACACACACCACACACACACACAACACACACACACACACACACACACACACACACACACACACACAGACACACAGTGGAGTGTGTGTGTGGAGGAGGAGTGGCTCTGCTGATAAGGAAGGACTGGAGCTTTGAAGAGATGGAAATTCCGGGCTGCGACGGATTTAGAGATTACATAACAGGAACTATGACAATGGGTGGACCTAAGATAATAGTGGCAGTCATTTACAACCCTCCATTAAATGACAGAACACCTAGACAAGAGATCGACAGAAACAACATGGCTACGATTAACATAATAGAGAGAGCAGCTTCAGTTGCCTGCAGGAATGGATCCAGACTCTTAATCATGGGCGATTTCAACCATGGAAAGACAGACTTGGAGAATGGGACCCACATGGAGGTGAAGACACATGGAGATCTAAACTTTTGGAAGTGAGTACAAGGAACTTTCTGAGCCAACATGTCAAGGGGCCCACAAGAATGAGAGGAAATGACGAACCAGCTCGACTCGACCTGATTTTCACCTTAAATGACTCAGAAATAAGGGAAGTCAAATATGAAGCCCCCATAGGAATGAGTGACCACAGTGTATTGACATTTGAGTATCTGGTAGAGGTAGGGATAACCTATCCAAGGATGGGATTGGAAGGAAAAAGACTAAATTACCGAAGAGGAAAATATGACGAGATGAGGAACTTCCTAATGGGAATACCATGGGAAACAGAACTCAGAGAAAAAACTGTACAGGATATGATGGATTATGACACTCAGAAGTGTCAGGAGGCTGCAGACAGGTTTATCCAAGTCCAAAAAGTGAAAAATGAAAAGCAACAGAAGAATCCGTGGTTCAACCAGGAATGTGCGGCAGAGTGAAAGTAAACATGGCGAAAGTGAATTGAGTAAAAGAACATGGCGAAACTACAGGAACAACAGAAACACCAGAGAGCAGGGAGAGATACCAGAGGGCAGAAATGAGACATGAGTACATCAGAGTGAGGAGAGAAGCAGAGAGGCAGTATGAAATGACATCGCGAGTAAAGCTAAGACCCAACCAAAACTGCTCCACAGCCACATCAGGAGGAAAACAGCAGTGAAGGAACAAGTGATGAAACTGAGAAAAGGGAGAAGAACAGAACAGTACACAGAGAACGACAAAGAGGTGTGTGAAGAACTCAACAAGAGATTCCAGGAGGTCTTCACAATAGAACAAGGAGAGGTCCCTGCACTAAATGAGGAGGCAAACCGAACAACCTTGGAGGAAATTTACCTCACCAGTGATGAGGTCAAAAGGAATCTGTTGGAGCTGAATGTGTCAAAGGCTGTTGGGCCTGACAGAATCTCACCGTGGATTCTAAAGAAGGTGCAGAAGCACTAAGTGTGCCACTCTCTATGGTGTATAACAGGTCACTGGAAACGGGAGACCTTCCGGAAAGCTGGAAGACAGCTAATGTAGTCCCAATTTACAAAAAGGGTGACAGGCAAGAGGCACTGAACTACAGGCCAGTTTCCCTAACTTGTATACCATGCAAGGTGATGGAGAAGATTGTGAGGAAAAGGCTCGTAGAGCATCTGGAGGGAAACAGCTTTGTAACACACCACAAGCAGGGTTCAGAGATGGTAAATCGTGCCTCACAGGCCTAATAGAATTCTATGACCAAGCAACAAATTAGGCAGGAAAGAGAAGGGTGGGCAGACTGCATTTTCTTGGACTGTCAGAAAGCCTTTGACACAGTACCTCACAAAGGCTGTTACAAAAGTTGGAGCAGCAGGCAGGAGTAAAAGGTAAGGTGCTCCAGTGGATAAGGGAGTATCTAAGCAATAGGAAACAGCGAGTAACGGTGAGGGGGGAGCATCAGAGTGGGGAGTCGACGAGTCACCAGCGGAGTCCACAGGGCTCTGTACTCGGACCCATCCTGTTTCTAGTATATGTAAACGACCTTCCAGAGGGTATAGACTCATTCCTCTCAATGTTTGCTGATGATGCAAAAATTATGAGAAGAATCAAAACAGATGAAGATAGACAGAGACTACAGGACGACCTGGACAAACTGGAGGAATGGTCTAGAAAATGGCTGCTAAAGTTCAACTCAGGAAAGTGTAAAGTAATGAAATTAGGCGAAGGGAGCAGAAGGCTGAACACAAGGTACCATCTGGGAGGTGAAATCCTACAAGAGTCAAATAGAGAGAAAGATCTGGGGGTCGATATCACACCGAACCTGTCCCCAGAGGCCCACATCAAAAGGATATCATCAGCGGCATATGCTAGACTGGCCAATATAAGAACTGCCTTTAGAAACTTGTGTAAGGAATCGTTCAGGACCCTGTATACCACTTATGTAAGACCAATCCTGGAGTATGCAGCTCCAGCCTGGAGTCCATACCTAGTTAAACACAAGACGAAGTTAGAGAAGATTCAGAGGTATGCCACCAGACTGGTCCCGGAACTGAGAGGAATGAGTTACGAGGAAAGGCTAAGGGAGCTGAACCTCACAACCCTGGAAAACAGAAGAGTAAGGGGAGACATGATAACCACCTACAAAATTCTCAGGGAATTGACAGGGTGGACAAAGACAAACTCTTTAGCGCGGGTGGAACACGACAAGGGGACACAGGTGGAAACTTAGTACCCAGATGAGCCACAGAGACGTTAGAAAAGATTTTTTCAGTGTCAGGGTAGTTAACAAATGGAATGCATAAGTAGTGTTGTGGTGGAGGCTGACTCCATACACAGTTTCAAATGTAGATATGATAGAGCCAATAGGCTCAGGAATTGTACACCAGTTGATTGACAGTTGAGAGGCGGGCCAAAGAGCCAGAGCTCAACCCCCGGCANCACACACACACACACACACACACACAACACACACCACACACACACAACACACACCACACACACACACACAACACACACACAGGGAGAAGAAATACTTCAAGAGTCAGAGAGAGAGAAAGACCTGGGGTTGATATCACGCCAGACCTGTCCCCTGAAGCTCATATCAAGAGGATAACATCAGCAGCATATGCCAGGTTGGCTAACATAAGAACGGCCTTAGAAACTTGTGTAAGGAATCTTTCAGAACATTATATACCACATATGTCAGACCAATCCTGGAGTATGCGGCTCCAGCATGGAGTCCCTATCTAGTCAAGCATAAGACTAAACTGGAAAAGGTTCAAAGGTTTGCCACCAGACTATAGTACCCGAGCTGAGAGGTATGAGCTACGAGGAGCGACTGCAGGAATTAAACCTCACTTCGTTGGAAGACAGAAGAGTTAGGGGGGACATGATCACCACATTCAAGATTCTCAGGGGAATCGACAGGGTTGATAAAGACAGGCTGTTTAACACAAGGGGCACACGCACTAGGGGACACAGGTGGAAGCTGAGTGCCCAAATGAGCCACAGAGATATTAGAAAGAACTTTTTTAGTGTCAGAGTGGTTGACAAATGGAATGCATTAGGAAGCGATGTGGTGGAGGCTGACTCCATACACAGTTTCAAGTGTAGATATGATAGAGCCCATTAGGCTCAGGGAACTGTACACCTGTTGATTGACGGTTGAGAGGCGGGACCAAAGAGCCAGAGCTCAACCCCCGCAAGCACAACTAGGTGAGTACAACTAGGTGAGTACACACACACACTCATTCTCGGGAATCTGTACACCAGTTGATTGACAGTTGAGAGGCGGGACTAAAGAGCCAAAGCTCAACCCCCGCAAGCACAATAGGTGAGTACAAATAGGTGAGTACACACACACACACACACACACACACAGTCAGAGCAGTTTGTAATGGAATGCACTAGGAAGTGATGTGGTGGAGGCAGACTCCATACGCAGTTTTTAAATGTAGATATGATAAGAGCTCGAGAAGCTCGTGAATCTGTATACCAGTAGACTGAAGGTTGAGAAGCAGGACTAGAGAGCCGAAGCTCAACCCCCTCAAGCACAACTAGCTGAGTACAACTATAGTTGAGTACACACACACACACACACACACACACACACACACACACACACACACACACACACACAACACACACACACACATATCCTCATCTTTCTCAAAATGAATACCCGAAATAATTGTTATCAACTGCCCGCTGGACAAACATTGAGAGGCCAATGCAATATAATTTATTGTCAACTGAGACATCTATGGCAAGTGTGAAGAGAATGTGGTGCGGGTGTGTATGTGGTAGTTTGGAGTAGGGTACTGGGGTTCAGGTGTGTGGTAGTCAGGTGTAGGGTACAGGGAGCAGGTGTGTGTGTGGCGGGTCTACGGTGGTCGGGTGTGTGCTGCAAGCTGGAAAGTAATCAACTAACTAGGAAAGGAGGAAAGATGCTGTAAACACAAGACAACTAGCAATTATCACCAACTGTTTTCTAGACGATAACAGTAACAATCGGGACGAAAGCTCTATTATTACAATCTCAATGATATATTACCCATAAAAGAAGTATTTAGAGATAACAAGAAGAGATAAATGTACTTTTTCACCCGAAAATAGTCGACACTATTGTACTCACAGAAACATGGATGAACGCCGATAACACGGAACAACGTCATATTTTATTTAAAAAATACAAAGAATTTACAAAATAAATTAAACCATAACCTAGCTTGTACACGCTACCACACACCATACCCAGAACCTGGCACCATTAACATATGACCTAGCTTGTACACGCTACCACACACCATACCCAGAACCTGGCACCATTAACATATACAAGTAAACAAACGACTTTCACAAGTACTTTTTCTTGCAATAATGACATGAATATTAAATTTAAACTTAAGTACAAGACAAGTGGATGGGGCTTTACTTCTCGCTAGTCTCAGTTAGGTAAGTACCAACTACTTGGCCGTTGATGGCACTATTAAATTGTCCCTCATGTAAAGTGTCTTTACCACATTGTGTAAAGACACTTTAGACAGGTGTGACACTGCCTCACCATTCCCATACAAGTTGGGAAGACCAAGTTCAGCCACCACCCCGAGGTTAGTGCTCTGTGGTCGCGGTGGAGTGCAGTCAGCGGTCTCATAACTGGATACACATACACACACACATTATATATATATATGTCGTACCTAGTAGCCAGAACGCAATTTCAGCCTACTATGCAAGGCCCGATTTGCCCTAATAGGCCAAGTTTTCATGAATTAATTGTTTTTCGACTACCTAACCTACTGACCTAACCTAACCTAACTTTTTCGGCTACCTAATCTAACCTAAAGATAGGTTAGGTAGGTTAGGTATGGTTAGGTTCGGTCATATATCTACGTTAATTTTAACTCCAACTAAAAAAAATTGACCTCATACATAATGAAATGGGTAGCTTTATCATTTCATAAGAAAAAATAGAGAAAATATATTAATTCAGGAAAACTTGGCTTATTAGGCAAATCGGGCCTTGCATAGTAGGCAGAAGTGGTTCTGGCTACTAGGTACGACATATATATATATATATATATATATATATATAATATATATATATAATTATTTATATATTAATAGTAGGTACCTCTATGGTGATTATAGGGAACACACTACGAGAGAATCCACATTGAGAAATTGATACTTGATCATGAGTTGCTTACCTACACCTTGGTTACCTAAAGGTACATACTACATTATACAAGGCATTAAGGAACAAAATAATGCTCCTAGACTGAGGTTCCTTAACGGTTGGGCAGAATCGATGCCGAGCATCCCTCTGGATCGGACATGCGCGAAAGGACGCCGCTGTGGGCTGTGTCAATGAGCTGGACAGATCCTTTGCCTTAACTATATAGTTTAATAATTATAAATATTAGATTAGGGCACTAGGCACCATGGAACCGCTTCATCATAAAGTCAAGCGAACAGACGACGGATGTGGCGGACCTGGTGAATAGTGTGCAAGGCCCTGTTACGTACCCCTATTGGATACGTATAATATTAAATAATGAATTATTCCATGCATCATTACTTGTATGTGCTTATATGTATTCATTACTAGTATGTATACATTAGTATGTATTTTATCATTACTTTTATCTTTTTGTATCATTTGTATGATTTGTTGCTATATCATTTACTTGTATGTGCTGATATGTTATATTTTGGTAATGATCAGTACTGGTGGACCAAACCGTTGGGAAAACCGTTAGTATTTTTTGTGTGGTGGTCAGCTAGTCAGCTTACCGTGAGAAAAGTTATATTTTGTACTGATCTCTAGTGGCAAAACCGTGAGAAACCTTGTTTAGTTGTTCCATCTAGTCGGCAATACCGTGGAAACATTACCTTTCCTGCTATGCTGGGCATTGCCAGCAATTTCCTCTTGTATTATAAATATATAACATTATATTAATTAACTACATTATCTCTGTTTATGCATGTAATCTGATCATTCTTCAATTTAGTTAATTAATGATTACTTTATTCCCATTATATGGCTCCATTTAAGTAAAATTTATATTAATTAAAAGCTGTCATTCAACATGTGAGGAAGCGAGATCGCTCCCGCCGTGAGAAACTTAGTCAGTAACTGTTTAGACTCAGGGAGGATCACATCTAGGAGCTAAGTGGCTGTTATATATAACTATTTTGTTCTGTTGTAGTATTAGTCTGTGGAGACAATTGTATTGTGATTTACATGTGATTGCCCATC
>WNGS01042707.1:21376639-21388908 GCA_020271785.1 Procambarus virginalis
AATGTATTTCTTATCATTTATTATTCTGATAGAATTTACCTACTTAAAATTATCTCTTAGATAAGGACCTGCCCGAAACGCTGCGCGTACTAGTGGCTTTACAAGAGTGTAAGCACTGTACTATGCTATATATTCTCACAAACCCAATGTACCTTCTTGTACATAAATAAATAAATAATGATTGTTGATTGATATATAATACTGATAATTAACTGAAATATCATTCTAATAGTTATTTTTATATGTGTGATTAATTATTCCTAGGTGGGGCGAGTAATTTTAATTCTTGCCTGTACAAACCATGGGCTTATACTGGTGGCACACCTTGAGATTACAGCTTCGTTAAATGTCCCTAGACTTAAATATTTTGTTGCTGTTACGTGTCACGAGCATTAATGTACGGTTTATAACAGGCCCAAACAGTGCACAGCGAGAACTATTGAGAAAGCACACCATTAAAGTTGGGGCAGCCACTGTGTCTGCGCGAAAGATTTAGGGCCGAATGTTAAAATATTTACAACATTTATACCCTCCCTGGAAACACAAACCGAAACTGTCTCTATTTTCCGCTTGTTACAACTTGTAATAAAGTTGTTACATCTTGGCTTAACGTGTTTATGACGTATTAGAACGTTGTTACAACTTGCTATATTGGTTGTTATAACTGGTTAGGAGGTGTTAAAACTTGTGCGAACGTTGTACCAACGTCGTAGTTTCGGTGTGTGTTTGGCGGGGCTGGCTTACGTTTATTTTGGAGTTGGGCTTAAGGTTTATCAACCGCGGGAGGGTTATTAAGGCCTCCATAATACCTTAGTGACTAACTAGCAAGTATATTGATGTTGACCAGACCACACACTAGAAGTTGAAGGGACGACGACGTTTCGGTCCGTCCTGGACCATTCTCAAGTCGCTTGTGATGAGGTAGAGAACGGGTAATAAATAGGCAAGAGAGAGGTGAGGAGGAAAGTAAGGTGTAGAGAATAGTAGTAATAATGAGAACTGCAGAAGGCCTATTGGCCCATACGAGGCAGCTCCCATTATAACCACCGAAGGAAAGGTAATAGGAATAAGCAGAGGATAGCAAGGGAGCGTAAAGACAATGAACAGAAAAAGGGAAGAAGAGAGAAAGAAAAGGAAAGAGAAAGAAAGATAAATGGAAGGGGTAAGCTTATGTTAAGTCACGTTTGTTAGAAAGATTAGAGCATTTGAGTATGTACTGTGAAAGGGAAGAGTCCACAGCAACAAAGCCAGGACTCAAGTTCATGTTGGGTACATTGTGTATAAGAGCCGATTCTACAAGACGGCGTCTGTGAAGAGTAGAGGCAGGAAAGATTATTTTGGAGGAAGACCAATCAATGGGATGATTAGAATCCCTCACATGGCAGAAGAGAGCATTGTTAGTGTCTGCAGACTTAACACTTCTCTTGTGTTCTTTAAGTCTGTCATTCAGTGTACGGCCAGTTTCGCCAAAGTATTGGAGAGGACAAGATGAACAGGAAATAGAGTAGACACCAGCAGCATTAGAAGCAGGAGGAGCAGTGTGAACTAGATTGCTACGAAGTGTGTTAGTTTGTCGAAAGGCGAGTTTAATGTCAAGAGGACGAAAGGTATTGGTAAAAGTTTTGAGTTCAGATATGAAGGGAAGGCATAGTACAGTGCTACTAGTGTTGGAAGCAGGTTTAGGATGAAAGAAATTTCGTTTAGCTTGAGAGTAGGCAGAGTTGATGAAATGCAAAGGATAACCAAGGCGAGAGAATGATTTGTAGATAAAGGAAATTTCAGAATCAAGAAACTGAGGGTCGCTGATGCGTAGAGCGCGGAGGAAGAGAGAGACGAGGACACTTTTCTTAACAGAAGGAGGATGGTAGGAAAAGAAGTGAATGTACATGCCACTATGCATGGGTTTACGGTAGACAGAGAAAGAGAACCCAGACACAGAGCTGTGAACATGAACATCAAGAAAATTAGCAAGTATACTTCAATCCTCAACATTGTCCAAACTAACATTTTAGTTAGTAATAAAATTTACAGCAAATAATATTTATAAAATTTATAATAAATAAAATTTTAGTTTAGTAAAATTAACAATTTACTGAAAAAGTTAAGAGGATGACCAAATTCCTGACCAAGTTGCTTTTTCACCCACAGGTTTATCGGCCCATGGAACTCCCTACCCGCCGAAGCCTTAACTGCCAAAACTGTGTTGAGTTTTAAAATATACCTAGACAAGATCATCAAGGCAAATGTGGGGACCTTCGACAAGCCGCCGGCTTCCTGTCCTCGTCGAGGCCACTAGGGTTAGTGGCCCTCAGGTAAATCAGGTAAAGTAAATTGTCTATACACCGAGAAGCGGGAACATATCTGTGTATATAAATATCAAGAATCCAGCCTCCTATGTCCAAAAGTCTCGTATACAGAAACACATATTCTTGTCTACTTCCGTCTCGACCTTCCCTACCTAGGAGGGCTATCATTTCTATCACCTACTTCCCTTATCTAAGCTTTCTAGAGTCGTCGAAAGATGCCTTCGGCTTACCGAAGCCTCAGGTTAATAGCCTATGCTAGGATTTTTTCATAAGACAATAAATTATATAACTGATATTTACTGGTTTCAAAAAATATATTTTTGTTTATATAAAGCTTCCTATTCAAACGTGTCAGTGTTTATAATTAATGAAGATTAATTATAGATTAAGTGTACAATGAATGATGAAATTATAAATCGAGTCGAGATTAAGCAGCGAACATAAGAATAACAGAAACTGACAATGACCTATCGATATGTTACGTGCTTGAAACAATGACCATCGATCCCACGTCTCTTGTATTACCCGGTAATATGTGCCAGAAGTCAACAACCGTGTTTCCAAACTAGTATTCACGCAGACGTTTCCTGACTGTGGGAAATAATAGGAAATGACATTGCTGACGAAGCTACAAAAACAAAAAAGAAATGTAGACATTTATATACTACAGAGTCTCACAGATTAATAAAGTAATTAGAAATAGAGCAATGCAGATAATGTACAGTGACCACAACACAGCCGTTTCAACATAAGGATCTGCGGGTTGGTACAAGAATTCAACCAACTACGAACCACTTATTTTGATGAAAGGGAGCAGTAGAATAGATGTACACTTAATCGCATCAGGCTTGGATACCCATGTGCATGGGAAATAGTCTTACAGGTTCCAGAGGATGAGAGGAAATGTGGAGTGTGGAGTCACTGTAGAGAAATTCCCGACAGATCACTGGAACATTATCTAACAGTGCTCAGTTACAAACCCAATAAGATTTCAATTTAGATTCAACAGAGCAGAAGTTGTTAAACACATTGGGCAAAATCTTATTGAAGCGACCGTACGAGTCATAAATACTCATACTCATTCAATCCCCGACCGTCCATGTGGTTGGGCACCATTCCTTCCCCTCCCCCGTTGCATCCCAAATCCTTATCCTGATCACCTTTATAGGACTATATAGTCGTAATGACTTGGTGCTTTCCCCTGATGATTCCCTTCCCTTCCGCCTAAGTAAAACAGAAACAAGCAACATTTAGTGGGTCAGCCAGAGGCTTAGGACCCGCGCAGGAATTTATCTGCAAAAAAAAAGTTTCCTGACTTAACTTTTCCAGATATAGCCATATTGATGTATCTAGAGAAGCATCCAGCCGTTAATGAGCAAGGCCAATTTTGTCTAAGCTTGCGGACAGTAAGTGGGCGACGTGGCTGGTGGCAGAGTACACAACTTGCACACAGGAAAGTGATGACGCTTCAGTACATCCTGGACAGACTAATCACGTTCGACTTGATAACACTCCAAAACGTCACCAAAATTTCACGGGTGTGGGGGGGGGTTAATTCACTTTGGATATGTCAAGTCTAATCTTGCCTCGGCTAACAATTTAATGTGATCTAGCCTATTTAAGATCTTCTAGTAATATCTCCATTAATTAAAGAAATTTGCCAAATATAAATTCACGCAGTCTAATCTCAATTTAGTTAATCCTACCATACATAATTATTCCGATAAACGGAGGAGCAAGCAGCTTAACACGAGGCACAGCCTAGCCAGGGAAAAACTGTCCTGATCGTCAGCATTCACACACACACACACACACACACACACACACACACACACACACACACACACACACACACACACACACACACACACACACACAAGCAACATTTAGTGGTCAGCCAGAGGCTTAGGACCCGCGCAGGAATTTATCTGCAAAAAAAAAGTTTGAGAGAAGTGAGAAGTGAGAAGAGCAGCTGAGAAAAGGTATGAAAATGATATAGCTAACAAAGCCAAGACTGAACCAAAGCTACTACACAGTCACATCAGGAGGAAGACAACAGTGAAGGAACAGGTGATTAAACTTAGGGTGGGCGAGGACAGGTACACAGAGAATGACAAAGAGGTGTGTGAAGAACTCAACAAAAGGTTCCAGGAGGTCTTTACAATAGAACAGGGAGATATCACGGCGCTGGGAGAGGTGGCAGCAAACCAGGTGACCTTGGATAGGTTCGAAATTACAAGAGATGAGGTCAAAAAGCACCTATTGGAGCTGGATGTGAGAAAAGCTGTTGGGCCGGATGGAATCTCGCCATGGGTATTGAAAGAGTGTGCAGGAGCACTTTGCTTACCACTCTCCATAGTGTATAGTAAGTCACTGGAAACGGGGGACCTACCAGAAATATGGAAGACTGCTAATGTAGTACCAATATACAAAAGGGTGACAGACAAGAGGCACTGAACTACAGGCCAGTGTCCTTAACTTGTATACCATGCAAGGTGATGGAGAAGATTGTGAGAAAAAACCTAGTAACACATCTGGAGAGAAGAGACTTCGTGACAACCCATCAACATGGGTTCAGGGAGGGTAAATCTTGCCTTACAGGCTTGATAGAATTCTACGATCAGGTGACAAGAATTAAGCAAGAAAGAGAAGGGTGGGCGGACTGCATTTTTTTGGACTGTCGGAAAGCCTTTGACACAGTACCCCATAAAAGGTTGATGCATAAGCTGGAGAAACAGGCAGGAGTAACAGGTAGGGCGCTCCAGTGGATAAGGGAGTACCTAAGCAATAGGAAGCAGAGAGTTACAGTGAGGGGTGAGACCTCAGACTGGCGTGAAGTCACCAGTGGAGTCCCACAGGGCTCTGTACTTGGACCTATCCTGTTTCTGATATACGTAAATGATCTCCCAGAGGGTATAGACTCATTCCTCTCAATGTTTGCTGACGACGCCAAAATTATGAGAAGGATTAAGACAGAGGAGGACAGCTTGAGACTTCAAGAAGACCTGGACAAGCTGCAGGAATGGTCGAACAAATGGCTGTTAGAGTTTAACCCAAGCAAATGTAATGTAATGAAGATAGGGGTAGGAAGCAGGAGACCAGATACAAGGTATCATTTGGGAGATGAAATACTTCAAGAGTCAGAGAGAGAGAAAGACCTGGGGGTTGATATCACGCCAGACCTGTCCCCTGAAGCTCATATCAAGAGGATAACATCAGCAGCATATGCCAGGTTGGCTAACATAAGAACGGCCTTTAGAAACTTGTGTAAGGAATCTTTCAGAACATTATATACCACATATGTCAGACCAATCCTGGAGTATGCGGCTCCAGCATGGAGTCCCTATCTAGTCAAGCATAAGACTAAACTGGAAAAGGTTCAAAGGTTTGCCACCAGACTAGTACCCGAGCTGAGAGGTATGAGCTACGAGGAGCGACTGCAGGAATTAAACCTCACTTCGTTGGAAGACAGAAGAGTTAGGGGGGACATGATCACCACATTCAAGATTCTCAGGGGAATCGACAGGGTTGATAAAGACAGGCTGTTTAACACAAGGGGCACACGCACTAGGGGACACAGGTGGAAACTGAGTGCCCAAATGAGCCACAGAGATATTAGAAAGAACTTTTTTAGTGTCAGAGTGGTTGACAAATGGAATGCATTAGGAAGCGATGTGGTGGAGGCTGACTCCATACACAGTTTCAAGTGTAGATATGATAGAGCCCATTAGGCTCAGGAAACTGTACACCTGTTGATTGACGGTTGAGAGGCGGGACCAAAGAGCCAGAGCTCAACCCCCGCAAGCACAACTAGGTGAGTACAACTAGGTGAGTACACACACACACACACAACACACACCAACCCCCATAATAAATGAGCTCAAAGTTATTGAATTAATAACTAATTAAATGGGATAAATTATAAGAAACACTTGCATTTCAAATATCTCCGAATCGTTCGGAAATTTGCTACACAAACATCGTCTTTACACGTGCAACTGTGTCTGAACTCCGAACACAATTGTACAAATTTGTGTCAGTGCAATTAAACTAAATTTAAATTTACGCTTTCTCCTATGGACAAACCTGAATATAATTCGCTATTTCGACAGCCGAAAATGTCTTAGTAAGCCTCTCTCAGTACCCCAACACCCTGTCACCTTCTCCTCCCCCCCCCAACACTCTTAGGTATACCATCATCCCTCCTCCTCTCCCTCATGACATTTCTTCACTTCCGGTGATAAGGTGCTCTAAGCATCGCAGCTGTGATTCCATAACACAGGATCCGGGAGATATCACAGCCGATATATATATATATATATCTATATATATATATATATATATATATATATATATATATATATATATATATAAAATCTAGGTTGCTTTCTTATGAACGTGTTATGAAGGCCCTCCCTAACCATTTTTGTCCAAAAACTTCGTAGTTTACGCAGCATAATGCATTCTATATCTAAACTTCATAAAAGAAAACGTTAGGTTTATGTACAAGTTGAGGTGTACCTCACTTCTTAGTTATTATTATTATTATTATTATTATTATTGTATATATGCTGATTGATTTTGATTATTGCCGACGAAAGCGGCTAGTTTATTGGTGTGGCGGCCATGCCGAGTCAGGGGTGCACTGGGGGCCCCAAAGGTGGCTTGGTACTCCACATGCTAGCCCCAACGTTGCAGTGTGGACCGCATATTTCATATCGCCTCAGGCGTTCCCAAATGTACTGGCTGGAGAGTTAAGTCTTATCTCCTGGGTTCCAAGTGTCTGTCATTGGTTCCAGGATTGTGGTAGTAGGCGTCCCTTTAGGGGACGTTAGGTTGGACAGGAGTCTAATATGGTTACTAGCCTGTCAAGTCGGTTACCCATTTAAGAACGTTTATCGCAGGATAATCACTCATCCTGTGATTACGGGCTCACCATAGCCAGTGCTACTTGGAACTTTTTGTTCCGAGTAACTGAATCTAAAACAGCAGCATCCTGTGAGCGGTAGTGAAATAAACACGATTACAGAGGGCACAAAAGGTTTTTATCAGACCTTAACGGAGATTAATAAGGTCTGATCTACTAGTCCGTTGAGGTCTGATAAAGACCTTTTGTGCCCGCTGTGATCCTTTTTGCGCTACCGCTCACAGAATGCGTATGGGGTGAACAATAAGCTAGTCGCCTCCGGCGGCAACAACAAAAAAATGGCTGCCTGGACTGAGTCAGCACTCGACATAGTGCAACACAAAGCCAGACCCTAGGTTAGCATCTTAGGATGACAAGTACATCATCTTTCACTGCAGCTCGGGAGATTTCACCACCCCTCAGCCTGCGGGTGGGGGTGGGGGGGGTCGGTGAACCTTTCCTCTTGAAGAATACATCGCATTTTGACGTAAACAATCCGCCAACGGACAATATGCTGTACTATAAATTATGGCTCACAAACATTCACGTTTGTATGCGTGGGCCGCTCAGTTAGGCTGGGTTCTGGAGTTTTAGTTCACCATTTTCCCTCTGTTATGGCAACTCTAGAAGACAGGCGGCATCAGCATGCCGGTGTGCTGGCTCCGCCCGTTCTATCGATTTTACACCAGTGAAAATTTAAGGCTTTTTTTCCTCCCCATAAAGTCTGTCCTCGACAACTCTCACGACCTACCGAGGCTGGTGTTGATTAGCTCACCTTCCCAAACGGGATCAATATTATGGTGTTGCAATCTTCATTATGGTATCAGAATTGTTAAGTGTGCCGAGATGAAGCTTTGCACCTGGAAGTTTTTATCTCTAGAAAATATCTGCTGAAAAGGCACGTGATGTCCCCATGAAAGCTTTACGAAGCTTAAGAGTCACATACACAAAACTTAACTCACTGCCACTTTAATTATTTTTGTTTAAATAGATGAAATTCACAATGTCGTGAAGGTTGTATGTTGCCACTTTGTATATTATCGCAATGGTAGGAATATATCACCATCGCACTGTATATTGGAGTAAAAAGCTAAACTCACTAAGAATAACATGTCAATTTCTCGCGATTGTAAACAAGCTCGTAAACAAGCCTGGTAAATTCTGTCAGCAAATTAATGGTGCAAATTTATTACAGATAGCTGGAACACTTAAGTGTACTTAAAAAATATTTCGTACAGGTCCAATAATCAATTTCTGATCAAAATGACCAAACTGCTATATAGTCAGTATTGGTTTAGTATTTTCTGTTCACAATTACCTTCCCTGGCCAAGATTATCATTTAAACAATTATCACAAAATACAATACTAACTGCCAAGCGTTGCGTTATTGGAGACAATGGTTTAGGCTGTCATTTAGGTACATGCGTGGCTTGATCGCCGCCTCGTACCACGTTGTCTCAACAATGGAGATATATATCATTTGGGTTTGGTTCAAGTTCAAATATGTTTATTGAGACAAGAAAAAATATATCTCAAAGGGATGGAGTAGCTTAGGCTGTCACAGTAAACAGATGGTTACCATAAACATGGTCTTCCTTCTTGCATTGTACTTTTGTGTTCCATGTGTGTTTTTTCAGTGTTTTGTGTGGGTTTTGGCTTGGGGGTATCTTGTTCTGTTTTTTATGTAATTTTTATTGTATTTGGGCCCTTTCAGGCCTATGGTTTTGTACCTTTGTCTTGTTTTATGTCATGTGTTCATGTATTATCTCCTCGTGTTTGTTTCTGAACTGTATTGTGTTTGTGTGTCCGTTTTTGGACTGCCCTCTGTACTGTACTTTGTGTAACCTTATTGCATTGTAATTTGTATTTGGGTTTCGTGCGTTTCTATGCTTTTTTTACGTTTGTGTGGGTGTTTTGTGTAATGTTGTCTTTATGTAATTATTTTATTGTACACACACACACACACACACACACACACACACACACACACACACACACACACACAGTCTGGGATTTGGTCAGTGTGGCGGGACCAAAGAGCCAGAGCTCAACCACCGCAAGCACAAATAGATGAGTGCACGTGCACACACAACCCTCGCCTTCCTTGATCTTCAATACTCTCACAGCCTCTACCTCAATTCAGACACTTGTTAAATAAAAAAGCATCACCTTGGCACTAGTGGGTGAAGTGCCAGTGACGATAGCAAGGACCGTCCTCTACTAGCTGGGAATAGTTGGCCTTTGGGGGGGGGGGGTAGGGGCCACCGCCCCTAAAAGAAGACAATGTTGGCTGCTGCCCATGTTCACTCAAATTCTTTACAGTTGTCATGTTTCCCTCCATTTTACTCGTGTAGGTGTTGGGGGGGTGGGAATGGGTTGCCAGTGTCTCAATGGTTCCAGTTTTTTTGGCAGGGATATTCCTGCGCGGGCCCTAAGCCTCTGGCTGGCCCACTAAGTGTTGCTTGTTTCTGTTTTACTTGGGCGGAGTATGAGTATTTATGACTCTTATGGTCGCTTCAGTAAGATTTTGCCATATGTGTTTAACAACTTCTGCTCTGTTGAATCTAAGTTGAAATCTTAATGGGTTTGTAACTGTGCACAGTGTTAGATAATGTTCCAGTGGTCTGTCGGGCATTTCTCCACAGTGTTGACATTTCCTCTCATCTTCCGGAACCTGTAAGCCTATTTCCCATACACATGGTTATCCAAGCCTGATGCGATGTAAGTGTACTTCTGTTGTTCTACTGCTCCCTTTCATCAAACTAAGTGGTTCGTAGTTGGTTGAATTCTTGTACCAACCCGCAGATCCTGATGTTGCAACTGCTGTGGTGTGGTCACTGTACATCATTTGCATTGCTCTGTTTCTAATTACTTTCTTAATCTGTGATAGACTCTGTGGTATGGAAATGTCTACATTTCTTCTCTTAGTTGCAAGTTTTGCAGCTTCGTCTGCAATGTCATTTCCTATTATTCCCACATGACTTGGCACCCAGTTGATAAGTACCCGTCGGCCTTGTCAATTGAGTGTTTGCATTAATGATATGCCATTTGTGATCAGATGGATGTTATAACATGTGTGTTCTTGTTGCAAGGTTTCAATAGCAGTTCTCGAATCTGTGTGTATGATAACATGTCGGTGTTCAGTAAGAGCATGTTCTAAAGCCTTTTGATGGTTCGCAGGTGATAGGAATGGGTTGCCAGTGTCTCAATGGTTCGAAAATGTCCAGTTATTGCTTTATATGCTTCGAATGTCTTTAAAATTTTCAGTAATGTCGTTCAATATCTGAAATGTGTTTCCAAATGTTACGGAAATAATTTACAATTGCTACTAGATGTCCTGTGGATAGTTCAATGTGTTATCAGTAACTAACTTGTCTGAACATAATAACTCCCTCTGCACCCATATGTAACCCCACCTTCTGTACCCCATAACTACCTCCCCCCTGTACCCCCTAACTACCCCATGTATTATCAGTTCATAACAACTGAGGTTATTTTCAGTGTGTTGCCAAATATGGGGTGGCCGGAGCCAGAGCCGCTCCGTGGCCTGCACGAACACCAGTCGTTTCAAGAAGTAACAAATTGCTATTAACAAAAATTGAAATAAATTACACATATCGTAAAAAAGAGGAATAGAACGAGTTTAATGAGTGGAATAGAAAGTGGGAATACGAACGGGGTCTTAAAGTGATTTGACAGCAATGACCAGTTTGACTAAAAGATAATGGATAGGATTAGACCGTGGTGCGTTGGATGAACCAGAGTGAACAATATTGGACAACTAAGATGAACAATGTTTTGTGAAGCTTGATTTGGAAAGAGTGAGGGTGGTGACGTGGGGGAGGGGAAACTGGCAAGATATAAAGGCGCGGAGAGCATGGTGGGGGAGGGAGAGAAGATGGTAGAGACGAAGCTAGCGAGGATGAATAAGAAGCCAGGGGTGAAGATGGTGAGGTGGGTGAAGGTCAGCATGACGTAAGAGAGGACTAGGTTGCGCGGAAACCAGACCACGTGGGTAGGATGGCGACTTATTGATCGCTGCCTCTTCCCCCGCCCCCACCCTTCACAACCACCTGCTCCCTACCCCACCACCATATTCCTCAGTCTTTCCCCGGAGCATGCTATCCTGATTTAGGTGGCTAGACTCGTAATCGGGGGTCGCGGAGGCGAGACTGTGCTCGTACCCCCTTACGACGGGAGAATAGAAACTGGGAAGCCCTGTGCGGGCTCCAGCTGAATGGGATGCTGTCTTCTACTGACGGTGCGCACAGCTAAACAAACGCCTTCACCAGTCTCACCCTGTCTCCCCGCCCCAAGTGCATTACTCATCAACAGAACGTGGCCAAGCTTTCAGATCAAGTTCGGCTTTACTATCTCTACGGGGAGGAAACTGAAGCCAAATGCATGACCTGGCGATATACTAAATAAATCTTTCGACAACAGAATCATTCAGACGAGCTTGTCCAAGCGAGTGAACTTATCCAACAATGTTCTGTCTGTCTGAGTATGTCTGTCTGTAACCTTGTATGTATTACATGGTTACAGGGATTGTAATTGGGCAAAGTATCTCTGTAGGATGTGAAACGAGACCAAATACCAAGAAAAGATCGTTCTACTCGAAATCCAGAACGACAATCTTTATAGATAGCTTCAAGAACAAAACGAGATTATATTATCTATCTATATATATATCTATATATATATATATATATATATATATATATAATATATATATATATGTTTTCTTCTTCGAGGATGTGGGTCCCTGCAATTGCACCAGAGGTGGTACCCCTAATATATATAATATTATATATATATATATAATAATATTATATATATATCATTTATATATATAATATATATATATACACATACATATATATACATATATATATATATACATATATATATATATATATCATATATATACATATATATATATACATATATATATATACATATATATATAATACATATATATACATATATATAACATATATATATACATATATATATCATATATATACATATATATATACATATATCTATATACATT
>WNGS01042707.1:21402131-21423968 GCA_020271785.1 Procambarus virginalis
ATATATATATATATATATATATATATAATATATATATATATATATATATATATATCTATCTGAAAACTCACACCCCAGAAGTGACTGGAACCCATACTCCCAGGAGCAACGCAACTGGTATGTACAGGGACGCCTTAAACCACTTGACCATCACGACCGGACATAAGGAAGTGATAGCCGAGGCTATATGAACCACTTCCCCGCCGGCACTCGGATGGTAATCTTGGGCCGGCGGGGAAGTGGTTCATATAGCCTCGGCTATCACTTCCTTATGTCCGGTCGTGATGGTCAAGTGGTTTAAGGCGTCCCTGTACATACCAGTTGCGTTGCTCCTGGGAGTATGGGTTCGAGTCACTTCTGGGGTGTGAGTTTTCAGTTGTATCTAGTCCTGGGGACCATTCAGGCTTGTTTGCATATATATATATATATATATATATATATATATATATATATATATATATATATATATATATATATATACTTCCATATTTCAGTTTGCTACTTTCAGCTTCAGGCATGGGTTCCTTGCACGGATTTTCACGCCTCTAGCCGACCAATTAGGGCGAAATAATGTCATGTTGCGATTTAATTTTCTGATGCAGCCTAAGCATATTGTTGAATAATCCTGCACGTGGTTCCATACGGTTTTGGTATTAATTTATGATATCATAATCAGCGTCGTTATCTATGAGTGCAATAGTGACGAAACAAGCGCTGAAGTTACGAGTTTATCATGACCTGTGCAGAGTTGAAATAGGAGCGCCCATTGCGCACGTGTTGGGTTGGGTGGCAGGGGCGCCTAGTCATGGCCCGTTACCATGACAACACTGCTCTCTTCTTTCCCCTCGTCGCCTGGAACGTACATTACGGATGAATTTAGTCTTTGGAGAGGAGGGGAATAGGGGTCATTTTCTTTAATAATGTCATAAGAACTGTAAACGCTGTTCAACAATACAGGTCTCGTACTCTTTCTCGTTGACATTACCTTAGATAAGATTTGCGTTTGTCAGCAGCCTTCAATACTTGCTCTACACTCACAACTTATTGATAATTCTCAAAGTTTTGTTTGAATTGCGCCGTTCACGTCAACGAACATGTTAATAGATTACGATGAGTTACGGCAAATAGTGTCAGTTTATTACAAACTGATAAGGTAACTAAATTTATATATGAGACTATTTAACCTCAACTACCTCAAGTCCATCATCACCCAGCAAAAATCTGCTATCAGGACAATAACAAACTCTGCTTTCAGACAACACACAGTTTCCCTGTTTAAATCCCTAAACATGCTAAACATAAATTCACTCCACACATTCTCTTGTGTCAATTACATTTATAAAACCCTTTTCTTAAGAGCAAACCCTGTTCTGAAATTCTTCCTGGAGCGATGTAATAGAACACATACTCACCACACTAGACATAAATATCTCTTTGATATCTACAGAGTCAAACTTAATCTGAGTAAACACTATGCAAATAAAGGGACCTAGTCTATGGAACTACCTAATGAATTCTAAAGCTGTCCAACTTTTGCCTTATTCAAAAATAAAACCAAAAAGTACCCAATTTCATCTTCATAGTTTTCTACCTAGTGCTTTATCTTCACACTGTATCTAGTGCTATCCAATCCCCCAATATTTGTACCTAAGCTATATTACTTTACCATTGTAATCTTAGATATCATCTGATATCATGGTTATTGTATCGAGTGCATATTCTACTGCATTATTCCTTGAAATGTTATCCTAATGTACGTAGTAATCCTTGTTCATTATTGTGTATTGTTATTACTGTGTATTATTCTAATGTGCTTTTGTGTCAAAATTTCTTGCAATGTACCTGTAATTTTTTTTGTCAATTTTACTGTAATTATTCTACTTAAAATTATCTGTACTTGTAAAGTAAAGTTGTAAAGTACCTGTAGACATTTTTTGTCAATTTTACTGTTAATTATCTAAAAATTATCTGTTAGTTTAAGGACTTGCCCGAAACGCTATGCGTGCTAGTGGCTTTACAAGAATGTAAATTCAACTTAATTTCTATGTTCTCTGTTAACCCCCAATGTACCTTCTTGTATATAAATAAATAAAATAAAAATTTACGCTTCTTTGTGAATCATAAATTAAAATACTGTCAATACAAAATTTGATGTTAAGTTCAAGTGAGGGTGTGTAATGTAAGCATACCATGTTCTACCTTGGAAAACACAATATCACCTGCATGATTGCACAAATCCCACAGACGCCTTGCAAATGACAGCCGTGTTGCAAGCCTAGTGGTGCATGATTGCACAAATCCCACAGACGCCTAGCAATTGACAGCCGTGTTGCAAGCCTAGTGGTCCCATGAATGACTGGCGGGGCACGTCATACCATGGTTACCCAATTGTCTGGAGAGCTACCGTATATTTCCAATACAAGTCTCTCTATACAAGTTATATGAATGTCCAAGTTAATAAATAGTAAATGCCTCTTGTTTATATTGTCAGAATTGCAGCAATTAAGTTTTCTTCATTCAGAAGCTTATTATAATAGGCATTGCCGATTTTCGCAATACATAATGTATAAATATAACGCTCAGTATAAAGCTATCATTAGATTGTTCTGGTGCAATTTAATAATGATCAGTACTTAAATTTTGTAAACTAATTCATTTATAAATTATGAATAAATTATAATGCGAATAATTCTTTAAGAACGTGGTTAACATGAAAGACTAAATGAAACATAAAATCTTAACAGTCTAAAAAAACTATAAACTATAGAATGAAACGCTGCATTTGCGTCCTCGGTTAGGATTTGACAATACATTTGTTTGGTAGTGTGCATTTCTACCAGTTGCATGACCTGACCGGAGCCAAGCATGACCGCTAGGGAAGGATCCAGACTCCTCCAGGTTCAACCTTGACGACGAGCGGACGTCTGGACACCTCCTCCGCCTGGGAGCCGCCTGAAAACGTTCTGTTTTCGCGTTTTGGCTTTGCTACTGCCGTTTGGCAGCTCTATTTAACGGTCCGGTTGTACGACGCCTGGCGCACATATCGCCTTTGGTCATGGGATTGTTGATAGATTTTTTTTGAGGTTCTGGCTGGTTCTCCCGGCGGGGTGACGGTATTCGGGGGCCGGCTTGGCCGAGAGGCGCCGGGGGTTGGCGGGTCTTGGTGGGCTCCTGGTGTGCCCTCAATCGTGGTGGGCGGCCGACTTCTGCTCTGCCGGAGAACACTGGATGACTTTTGCGTTTTAGTTGGGGGCAGAGATTTTGGTTTTGCTACCCAGTGTTCTCTGTGTGGGGCGTGGCCGGTGCTTGTCACCCTGAGGGACTCCTGGGTCTCCCCAATCATCTGCCTGTCTAAGTTGCTTTGTCGCATGGCATAATAATTTCAAGTGATTGGCGTCACTCGTTTCGCGATTCGGTTTGGCGTTTCGCCTTTCCGGGCTTCGCGATTCACCCTTAACGGGTACCCCGGGGCGCATCCGATCCCACGATCGTCGTCGCCCCTAAATCAACAACAACAACACAGGGGAGGATCCTTGACGGCTATTTTGCCACCCTGAGTGTGGACACTGACCTGCCAGGAGTGCGGGGCGGGAGTCAACTACTTCAACACAGTATTTATTCGCAACAATGTTTAACTTTTTGTTTAGGTCTTTGTTATACTCTTTAGTTCAAGGCGATTTTATTTTTCCAATGAGACTGGACTATAATAATGAAAGCATGAATTCTCTCTCCAACTATTGTTCAGTGTAAAACTGCCTGAAATCTATGGAAAACAAATTGCACTGTAAAAACAATTTCAATGTCAAAACACATAAGTGCTTATAATTTTCGACTAATTTATTCGGAAAATGCAACCCAAACACTAGTTAATGAAAGCTTCAAAAACGATAAAATTACGGATCTTTAAGATTGCTTAGCTCATGAGCCTTTGCATGCTCACACCATGGGCTACTGTTGCACACTCCCGCTACCCGCTCATGTTCCTCGGTCACCTCTGCACCACCACAAATAAACAAAGACGGGTTCAGTGTCAGATCCCATTTAAGACTGTAGCCCTTCCACCACTGCCCACTGAATGAATATAGTTTGTGACACTGTTTTTACAATATTGTTGAATATACGAGTGTTGCCGCCGGAGACGGCTAATTTATTGTGCACCCTGTGAGCGGTAGCGCAAAAAGGATTACAGAGGACACAAAAGGTTTTTATCAGACCTCAACGGAAATTATTACATTAACAATTACATCTGTCCTTGTCATTTTATAATTATAACGTCAGCTAGTTACAGAGAATGTGTAATTTCAATAGCTATGTATTTACAGAAAATCCGTATGAGCCGGATGAGGGTTCTAACCTATGCGGTGGATGTTCCCACGCATAGTTCCCATGTTTCTCATTAATACAGTCACGTTAATGTGATTAACTGCAAATATATATAGAGTAATCATTATACATTAGTGGTAGGTCACTATTCTACAATACACCAGAAGATAGTTGTAAGATATCTAATTAAAAAAACTGCTGATGCATTCATTAACTAGAACAGCAATGCTGCAGGACAAGCTTCTGCTGGTTTTGTTCACAAGTTTAAAGAAGGAGTTTGAAACAATCATAATCACTGAGGCAAATGAATGTTTATTTTTGCGGACATTCCTTGGAGTACGTCAGCAAGAAGAGGTACGCTCTGGTACACGAGCACCGGCTCCATTGCTCGAGGATTCTTAGTACTACAATGTGGACATTCCTTTCAAAGTTTACAAGTCTAAAAATAACAATGCTGAATTTGTTCCTCAATTTGTTCAATAATTGTAATTACCGGCTGTTACTTATATATGAAAAGCATAGCTTCGCGTACAGTTGGCTTCGTTCTCGACTCAGAATCGGGGATCCTGGGTTCGCAACCCGTCCTCTTAAAAAGAACGTCACTTTTGGCTCGTATGCGCGATATGGCCAAATTTGGACGAAGTTTGAAATGAAATTGACTCATAAAAGTGACGTTCTGTTCCGTTTTCTATTTGAGTCGTCCGGCGTACGCGCAGAGGTTATGAGAGGACACTTTAAATTAACGTTTTTCATAACGTTTTGAAACTTTATGAGAATTTCCTGCCCACCTAACCTATCAGAGGACCCTTAACTTACTGTTGTTGAAAAAAAAAATCCCAAATTTATTTTCATATTTTTTTCATTTTCAAATTACGTCCAAATTCGGCCATACGGGCAAACGGTCAAATGCGACGTTCTTTTAAGAGGACAGGTTGGTCATGCAGTGTTGAGCTCACGACACACTGTACCAGAGTCCATATCTCATAAAGGTCCACAGAAAATACACTGAATAGCCCGCAATGCATTCAGCATTTTGAGACCTACCAGATCTCACAGAAATACGAAAGTTAAAATAAAAAAAAAATGAAAATTAACATTTAAAAACAGTTCATGAATTGGATGAGCTTAGACCCACTAATATTCAGCTTTAATTTAGTATACTCTTTATTATGGCCACCTTTCCCATCGAGCTGTAGGCTGTGTTGTTAAAAGTCGCATAATTAGTTCAGGAACCGAATCACAATGTTTTCTAAGACAGTTTACATTTATGGTGAACTTGCACAGTTTACTTTGCTTACCATCCAACCTACACCCATCTAGTGGGCGTCGGTAGAAAGGTCAGTCACATTAACTTCAGTAGGCAGCTTTAGTGATACATGATGGCTAAGATTTTGGTTCTGCATCATTTTGACACGAATTCTCAAATCCCTTCAACATCAGAGATAGTTAAATAAATTCTCAATTTTGTTCACAATATTATCACAGCGATGCAAGGTGCCTG
The DNA here is from genome assembly GCA_020271785.1 of Procambarus virginalis. Classification (NCBI taxonomy): domain Eukaryota; kingdom Metazoa; phylum Arthropoda; class Malacostraca; order Decapoda; family Cambaridae; genus Procambarus; species Procambarus virginalis. Next base: position 21,407,956 of record WNGS01042707.1, read on the forward strand.
AATAGTTTTCCCAACAGTTTACATTTGGTCAAATAAATTTCCGTAGATGGCGCAAAACTCTCAGAAATGCTTATAGCCTAAAAGTATACTGAAAGATTGAATATCCTAGTGTGAATTTCACTGTCACAATTTTTGTTAGTTATTATCGAAGGCCATTCTCCATATGAGACAGACCGATTCTATCATTGATGATTTCATTATATTCGTTTCTTGCTTCAGACACAAGTTTGTTACTGTTAGGTCTTGAGGAGTTTAATGCAGTCAGGGACGAGACAGGTAATATGTCACCCTTAGACATACATCTACTCGTTTTAGTGCAAGGAGTATCAAGTGTTTGAAGAGTGGGGCCCCTGCACTTATACGAGACCCCACAAATAATTTAATAATAATAATTAATTGTGCCCGGGGACAGAAAGCCAGAGTGTATTCATACACGTTAGGTTTATATCCAGGTCCCCCCCCCCAGGTCGAATTACTGATCCCCGCCCAGGATGCGACCCCACAACAAGCTGACTAACTCCTGGGTACCTACTTGCTGCTAGGTGAACAGAGGCTTATTGTTCTTGGTTTCAAGATTTTTTTTTGTAGTTGTAAGTGTAATTGTAAAACAATCACAATACATAGGTAAGTAGAATATACTAATACAATATTTGTGAAAGGAAATGCGCCCAACCATTTGTGTCCCGCCCGGGATTCGAACCCAGAATTAAGAACATAAGAACAAAGGCAACTGCAGAAGGCCTATTGGCCCATACGAGGCAGCTCCTATCTATAACCAATTCTCGATTGATAGTATCTTTTGACATCCTGACGCCTGCATACCCCACTAAGAAGCTAAACACAAACAACCCTCATGCTCAGCTTGCTGCTAAATTAAACACCATAGAACACATTCACAATATACAAACTAAAAAGAAACATCGCAGACCATATACACTGACGGATCACTCTATACAGCTACAGGGAGGGCAGGAAGTGCTGTTATTGCTCATCAGCCCGATGGCAGCACAATTCAAAGTAATATAACAATTAGTAACTGGGCATCCACAATGTAAGCTGAAATGATAGCAATACTGGTAGCACTCGAAATTATTGACAACACTGAAGTAGACATTAATTATTTATGACTCACTTTCCTCACTACTAGCAATAAATAGTTTAAAATCAAGTAATAACGTGCTTGTCTCAGAAGCCAGACAGATATATAAGCAGACTTAATAAGAGGTAAACATCAAAATATTGTAAATTCCTTCTCACTTTGGCCTGCAGGAACATGATAAAGTTGACGCCCCTTGCTAAGGGTGCAGTAAATAAAGACAGTGTTGAACGGAATCTTGAATTATCAAATAGGTTAGTTCAGTTCATTTATTATGCACCCCATACCCATCTTGTGGGCGATAGTGGAAAGGGTTACAGAGGGACATAATGGGCTCAGGGACTGAACCCCACAATTCAGTTAGTTAAGCAAGTTACAATCTTGATGAGCTAGTTACAAAATTCAGTATAAGTCGTCAAATCATAAATGGTTTCGAGATCGATCACAAGTACAGTTTCTAAATTAAGCAACTGGCATATGTGGAGAGCTAGTGTCACAATTGATATGTTTGTCCTGCACACCGCCCCCCATCCAGTGGGCAGCGGTGGATAGGTTAGTCACTTAGCTACTACCTACAGTTAGCAAACTGGGGATATTTGGCTAAAATTTCTGGTAGCAGATCATTTTGAATGAAATATTTACACATCGTTGGAACATTCGTTATAGAATTGTCTCTGAATTCACGTATCTTTTCGCACTCCATCACATAGTGACGGAGGGTGTGCGAATAATTTTGTTGACACAATTTACACTTGGTCAGGTCTACATCGGCAGATAATGAGAATTCCCAGAGATACTTGTAACCGAGTCTAAGCCGAGCAGTAGTAACATCTAGAAGTCTGCTGATTTTATTGGATGAACCATAGATGTGTGGCTCCTCTTGCATGATAGTATGATGATAGATGGAATTACTGGCGTCGAATTCCCTTTGCCTCAGATCTACAAGATCTTGTTGAAGTTCTCGGTGTACTGCTGCTCTCAGATTGCTCATTGACAATCCAAGGTTACACTCAACCTCTCCTTTAAAGGCAGATTGTTTGGCTAACTTATCAGCTCTATCATGCATTCGGAGGCCAACATGAGATGGAGACCACATGAAATGGACTCTGTTACCATCCTTAATAATTGTGTTGTATTTGTGTCTAGCTTCGGACACGAGCATGTTACAGTTATGTCTTAAAGAGTTGAGAGCAATTAAGGATGACAAAGAATAGGTCCCTTAAAAATGTCATAGACGAGAACTCTTGGATGAATTTGAAGAAAGCAGAACAGTTCAAACTGGAACTAGCAGGTCCATTGTGTATGGGGCAAGTAACAACATCAGCAGACTAACAGAAGTTGTCACAGCTCGAATAAGACTTGGCTACAGGTATCTCTGGCAGTTCGGCTTGTATAGGGATCTAGATGAAGTAAAGTGCAAAGTGTGTGGACAAAGACAGGGACACACACTCGAACATTATATCTTGGACTGTGGTAAAATTGAGCCATTTAAAGATGAATCTGGACTCAAGTTCAATAAATGGCAAACTATCTTACTACTGATAAAATACCTGAAATCCTTGCACTGTATCCGTATTTAGCTTCCAGTAGATAAACTCCATATGAGATTAAGAAATAATAGTCGCTGTATGCAATGCAAACGGCGAAATTTCTGGGGGCAGAAGAAAACGTAATACCATATCTGTGACTAACCGTCCACGGTTGCGTGCGCATCACGCTGGGGCATTTAAGCGCGTCCAGGGGACTCGGCCACTCTTGCTGGCCGTCTCCCGGACGTTACACTACAAAACTATTCATTATGAGGCAGTATTTATTTATCCATTTAGTCGTTATAATTAGCCTATGCTTCTTCATGCAAGAACTTCATTAATAATCATTTATGATTATTTTAATTTGTGATAAATTTCGTATTAATTACTTTGTAAGTAATTTATATAATAATTAATTTTGTAATTAATTTGTAATTATTATGTTAAGTAATTAATGTATATAATTAATAAATTAAGCCCCCACGTGGTGCGTTTTCTTCCAACCCACAGAAAAGTAGTGTATCGTGAAGACTAATAATAACAAACAGCAACTCCCCTATGACGCTGTAACATCTCCATTGTTCAAACAATTATGCATTAGCGATAAGACCTATCATTAATGTATAATGATTTACTGTAAATATACAGGTCTTGAAATAGAACATTCTCTAACTAGCTAACATTGTAATTATAAGGTGTGAAGGATAGATGAAATTGTTCATGTTCAAACCTCCGTTGAGGTTTGATTTCCTATCAGAGGGGCACCTTTTGTGCCCTCTGTAATCTTTTTTGCGCTACCGCTCACAGGATGAGTAGAGTATGGGGTGCACAATAAAATCAATCAAATCAAGCTTCGAGAACGAACCCAACAGTTACCTTGCAACTACTGTGGGTTGCATCCAGGGGGGGGGGGGTCAGTCGTTTCCCCCTAATAGTCTTCCTGTTTTCCAATAATTGGCAACCGTAAGAGAATACCGTATTGGATAAAAATAAATATAACGAGAAAAGCTGAAATATTCCCAATACCAAATATAAAGAAAACGAATAGGAGACACAGGCGAAACTGCTTTATTTAATAATTCGTTGTGTCGGGAGACAGGCAGCAAGTTTATACATACAGTACATGTTGGGTTTACATCCAGGTCCCCCACCCCCCTGGGGCCGTATTACTAACCCTCCCAAGGATGTAACCCATTAACAAGCAGATTAGATCCTGGGTACCTATTAACTGAGCTAGGTGGACAGGGACATGAGGTGATAGGAAACGCGCCCAACCACTTCGGTGCCGCCCGGGTTTCGAACCCGGAATTGTTGAATGCGAGTCGAGAACGAACCCGACTGTACTACTGGGACCGGGACTCTCCCGATTTGTTTCAGCGCTCTATTTTGGTGGTTCAAGGTCCGCCGAAACTCCTCCGGCGGCAATGTTGGGCCCAGCACACTGAATTCCTCAACATTAAACCAATGACGTTTACCTGTGCCAGTCAACCAATAACTTTTATATCCTAACTTTATAAACGGCAATTGCCTGTGACCCTTCCCTTACACCTCTATAGTATGGTATTTTCTAACGAGAGAAAATTTGACACTGTTCACAAATAATAACACCAGATGGAGCCACACTGATCCACTATGCTCAGCATAANAGAATATGTTAGGCAGCAGGTGAGTGCAGTTAATACTTTTAGCACTATTTCTTACTGTGGGCTTGATGCACCACAGTATTGTACCACCAGGTCAGCCAACCATTTTCCTTAGAACTATCTCTATAAGGAGGTAATTTTAGAAGTTGGCTGAATGATCTTTACAAATATTTGTTGTACAGTGGATAAAATCCTTATCTTAAAAAGCACAACAGTAATGTTTCTACGCTTCTGCTTACTGAACATTCCCATTCCTTTAGACAGTGTGACAGTATTCCTCATTGTTTGCACACCAGTCTTGGTGAATTCTCATCATTCCTCATACAGCTTGTCCTCAACCAATGGTAAACTGCTGGTTAACCCAGTCATCAAACCCCATTTATGAATAAAATATACTTTATACGTGGCTTGCAACTGATCACATTTGAACTTTGCTTGAACTGTTATTCCTATGTTCAAATTGCCTTCAAATTCTCCACCCATGTTTTACAAATATTAACCAACAGAACCAAAATGTCTACCTAAACTTTCCTAGGCCTAACTAGACACAAAAGAATGTACATTAATTTTAAATTATATTAAGGAAAATACTGTTTATGGTTATACAGTATGTTAAAAATTTGCAAATACTGTATCATATATTTTTGGGTTTGGCCACAGTTTGGACGAGCATAGCCTGATATGATATTTGTAAGTACAATACACAATTTTCATTTTCTACACAACTAGTAAGTTCAAATTTTCCTTATACCTGTATTCGTGTGTGTGTGTATTATTTATTATATATATATATATATATATATATATATATATATATATATATATATATATATATATATATATATATATATATATAAAATTACAGTATAATGTAATACATACATACTATAAAATATACTCCGTTTTCCTTATATTGCAGATTTTTGCCCCAAGTATTTGCTATTCTTGTCTGTCTTGAAGGACAAAAATATTTAATGTTGAGAATATTAGCTAAAGAATGTTGTCCAGTATGCAAGCTTTAAATATTGAAGTGAGTTTTACTACCTTGAAAAAACACTATATATAAAAAAGGGAGGGGGGGGGGGGGACTTTTATCCATCACAGCATTATGGTTAAGAATGCTCTGTATCCCACTGAGGGATTTTCATTCTTGTATTTCCACAGCCTTTTCATTAACCACGTACGTACGCTTGCGTGTTTATATATATATATATATCATATATTATATATTTTTTTTTTGTATTATCTACATGGTAATGAGATTTGTTTTACAATTAGATCTTTAAAATTAATATTTTTCAATTTAAAATAGTACCAAATAATTTTTTTTTTATTTTTGTAGTCTGATAATTATTAAAAAAAAATGGCCCAACATTGGAGATTCAACAGAATTGAGCGAGTCCCAAAATTTAATTCTGTTTACCACAAAGATAACCAGCTTATTAAAAAACATTTTCATTCTCTTATGAAACATGTCACAATCAAATGCCAACAAAATATATAAAAATAAAATATTGGTGACAACTTAACAAAATTTATATTTACAATAGTGATTTTAATACCTTGCAGTATTATGAAACTTTCTAATGAAAGTTAATTTGCATATACAAGAATAATATATACAGTACTGGGGAATTATTGAAGATTGCTAGCTAAAAAAAAAATTCAGGCATATGTAATAAACATACTGCAAGTCTTACATTGCACCATCTTTTCGCTACATGTCTCTCATCATCATCTAAAAATTTGCATCATACTTGCACTCCACATCATAACTAAGCATTTATTACACTTCAGTCCTGATTGACTGCCCATCCCAGCACTGGGCTACAAAAACTTATTGATATTATAATAAATGCAGAATCAATATTACACTGGTGTTTTCCACCATCTTAACATTAAACATTTACTGTTAGCTTTGATAAAATGAGCGTACTGCAAATGATAAGAATGACCATTCTCTTTGCAATTCTCCAGGCAAACTATCCTCTTGAATACTGGTCTGTGCCATGAAGACTCATACTCACACATTTCTTTTATCATCCATATTATATATAAATATATATTCAAAAACTTTGTAAATGGTTGTAAATTGACTTGGTGCTAATGGTACTTGACCTCTTTATACCCTGGCCTTTAAACCACTACTCTTTGTATTGTGATGTAACGGCAGCACCTCAGTCATAATTGCACTCCTTTTCCATTCACTAAAATGTATGCTTTCCTCAAATCTATAAATGCAGCACACACTAAGTATCCAGCGGGAACAATATCCAGGAGTGGCGCTAAATCAACATTGATACAACGCTAACGACGTTGATTTGGCATCGAACCAGCACCATTTCTGGATATTGTGCCCACTGGTTATCTTTTCTAAATGCCTTACCAAGATCATCCGAGCCCATCTTTTCCTTCTGGTAGTCCAGTATTTGTTTCTCATTATAACCTATTCTGAATTATTTAACATGAATTAAATTCAACACTTTTCCATCTATACAAATCAAAATAATTTCATTAAAATTTTCTCACTCATCTATTAAAATTGTCAGTTCTTGTACACAGTGAGAATTGTGATGCATGTATTCTGGAAATGGCACTCAATATCCAGGCCCTGAATTATACAAGTTACATACATTGATATTCATACATCTAAACAACATAAATTATACAAAAATATGACCTTCTGAACTAAGTTTAACAAACATGAAACATTGCCAACATTACATTGATTCTAAATTGAGACAATATAACAATATTTTATTTAGTATTGCACTTCCCATTTTCTTAATATTATCTGTTTCTGTTACAAACTTCTGTATATTTTGGGTACAATACTATATATGATAATAAAATAGTAAATAATGCCTATTCTTAATTAAAACATTAGAATATAAAGTGTTCATCTTTTTGGATTAAAAAGATTAATATTAATTTCTGTTAAAATTATTAAACATCAAACTTCTAGGTAGTGACATTTCATATACTGTACAGTTTAAAAAAAAAAAAATTGTAATAGAATACTGTATTGACTTCTCATACACTTATTCAAACTTTCGTAACATTTAGAATTACCACAAGCTCAAAGCAATAGTATAAATACTGTATAATGTTTAATCAGTCATTGCCTTTTTGTATGAAGTATTTTGACAATATGAAAATAGAGGTGTTGATCTCTTGCATAAAAAACTGTCAAGGCAAAATACAATATTTACATGAAAATGCTCTTTCTAATTGTGCTACTCTAACCATTTTGAATCTGTGACAATATTATGAAAATTTCAACTAGTTTTTCATTTGAAAAATGGGTATGTGACATTATTCCCTTTGCAAGACTTTGATAGTAGTCCAGATTTAGCTTTACAATTAATTAATAATAATTTATTTATTTGATGCATCATGTTACAGAATGTTTGTTTTCTTGTAACAAATGAGAATAAAATACAGGTACTATTTCCACTCATTTGTATATGGTATTTACACATGAATAACTGATAATTCAAGTTCCTTGCAAGACACAGGAGTAACTTTTATATTAATTTGTAAATCAGCAGAAAAAATAGCTCTAGTTCAACAACACCTTTTATTTTGTACCAAGTATATAAAAGGTACAGGTACACATCTACTCTTTGGTGCTTTTTTTCCTAACTAGAAAGAAAAAAAAAATGCCCACGATAGTCCATTTTCATTACACTAATAAATTATATTATTAATGAAAATGACAAGTCTAAATATAAATACTGTAACATAGAAAAGGCTACTCTAAAAAGTATCTATGCTTCTGGTTACTGTAGCATAGTCAGCATCACAGTGGATTGTCTTTAGTGCAGATACAAATATTGTCTTGGAAATAATGCTAACACTCCTCTTTAACAGAATCTGTGTCTTTTATATTTTATTCACTGTGTCTTCATCTGCAAGGAGAAATCAAGCATTAATATTTACAGTACAGTACTTCAGTATACACTCAAATAAAACAATCAATCCTCCTGTTTAGATAGTACTTTTTATAACTATGTGGCCTATAGTACAAAAATTTATATACCAAGCAATTAGTAGAATTTGGTACTATTCAACTTTATAGTCCGAAAAAGTTACGCTAAACAAACTTATCGTAAATATTCCTAGGTCTAGTATAGCACACATGTACTAGTACTCTTAGGCCTTGGATAGTGCGTATTAGGCCTAGGAAGGTTAGATTAGGTTTGACTGTCTTTGCAACATTAACAGAAAAAATTTTCTGGTTTGTCCAAATTCAATAGTACCGATTTCTACTTTCAATTTGCACTGTACAGTATGTCTGTATATGTACTATGGTCCTCATCGTTACTATCAGTACTACCATAACGAGAGGATGGGCTGCATAAAAAATCTTGCTAGTGTAAATAATCAAGGCTTGGGAAGCTACATATAGTGTACAGTATGTACTTAAAATATAAACTAAATGAAGCTACAGTATATGTATCCACACTACATTTCAACTTCACATTTAATGTGAATCATCCAGACTAACCTTAAAAACAGTTTTGGTATAATAAGTGTGGTCTTTATTTTTTTAAATCGGATTGGTTTAAATCAGTCTTTATCGGATTGCATAGTACTGTACAGTGGTACTGTACTTCCGTTTACGAATTTAATCCATTCCCAGAGACGGTTCGTAAACCGAACTAAGTTTTCCATAAGAAATAATGAATTGAATTAATCCATTTCACACTCCCAAAAATATTAACTTAAAAATACATTAAATACATAATACTACAAATATTTTGTACTACACTATGTACAAGTTATATCTTGCCTTTATTGATGACTCTTGACGGCGTATGGAAGACGGAGAGGAGGAGAGGTGTCAAGTGTTTGGAAGGGGAGTCCCCTTCCATTATAACATCAGGCAGTGATGACATTTCTGGGGTACTCTCTCTTTTATGTCTAGCAGGCATACCACTAGGACCTTGTTGTGGCTCACTGCTTGCTTGTCTTACTAGAATCTGTCTATACCCTCCAAACACACTACGAAGCTACGACGTTGCTACGGCATTCAAACAAGTTATAACACCTCCTAACAAGATGTAACAACCAATGTAGCAAATTGTAATAACATTCTAATACATCATAAAAATGTTACAAGAAGATGTAACAACTTTTAATAAAGTTGTAACAAGCAGAAAATAGGGACAGTTTCATTGTGTGTTTGCAGGGTAGACTCTTGTTTTCCCTACGTTTTAACACTTGGCTGTAGTGAGACATTAATGGTAATGTTCAACCAAAGAAAATAGTTGTGAGGATGATGATAAAGGAAAAACAAGAGATCATTCATAGTGAGACAATGTGATGTCTCGCTACAGACACGTGTTAAAATGTAAAGATAACCAAGTGTCTATAGACAGATTCTTAGCAAGACAAGCAAGCAGTGAGCCACAATCAGGTCTTCGTGGTATGTCTGCAAAACGTAAGAGAGAGAGTACCCCAAAATTGTCATCACTCCTGTTATAATGTGAGGGGGACTCCCCTTCCAAACACTAATACCTCTCCTACCCCCTTCCTCACTGTCTTCCATACGCCAACAAGAGTCCTCAATAAAGGTAAGGTACCTAAGAGTGCTATTCTGTATAAAATGTATTTTTAGTTAATATATTTGGGTGTGTGGAACAGATTAATTCAATTTACATTATTTCTTATGGAAAAATTTGTTTTAGTTTTCATACTATCTCTGGGAATGGATTAAATACGAAAACTGAGGTACTACTGTACCTACAGTATAATGTATAGTGTAAGGGAGCCGGTCGGCCAAGCGGACAGCACGATGGACTTGTGATCCTGTGGTCCCGGGTTCGATCCCGGGCACCGGCGAGAAACAATGGGCAGAGTTTCTTTCACCCTATGCCCCCTGTTACCTAGCAGTAAATAGGTACCTGGGTGTTAGTCAGCTGTCACGGGCTGCTTCCTAGGGGTGGAGGCCTGGTCGAAGACCGGGCCGCTGGGACACTAAAGCCCCGAAATCATCTCAAGATAACCTCAAGATAATAATTACCTTCATGTTCAGAAAAATAAAATTCTTTATAAAGAATTCAAGTGCGATCGTCACTAGGTGAGAGGCACTGTTAAACTGAAATGCGCCTCACCCTTGCCACCAGGAGCCACGCTCTTGGTTGACCCATATGTGTATCAACAAACTTGCCAAGTTAGGCATAAACAGAGTCAAATTTTTCAAAGAAATTGAACTCGTAAACCGAAAAATTCGTAAAGTGAGACATTCGTAAACCGAGGTTCCAATGTATATCAATTCACAGAGCACTGCACTGTTTAGACATAGGCCCTCAGGAGGTATATTGTTTATATAGGATGATGTAGTCTTAATACCTGTGTATTATGTTCCAACATGGCACACAACCACTAATTTAGTTATTGTGGCATAATTTTCAGTGTACTGAATGTGTGATTCTGTTTACAATACAGTACTATTGAAAAAAAATTTAATGCCTGCCCTGACTGTCAAATTTAGCCTATCCTTGTAATGTCTAGCTTTATTTATTTAAATGTAAATTTTATTTTATTTCTGTTACTCTTTTTATTTCAATGTTAATTTTCATGTTTCATTTGTCAGTGTTTGCAAGTACTGTACAGGCAATGTCGAGTTGTGTACGGGAGTGTGTTTGTTAGAGTAGCTTTCCCCAATTTTTGTGTAGCCTCATTCCACCCTCCACCACCATGAGGACAGCTGCTTCTGGTTAAAGGAGATAGTGTGTTTTGTGCTGCATGGCGAGGTGCTAACCTCACTATTCTGATATGTTTAGCTGTGAGAACTGCACATTAACTGGTGAGTAATAAAGTTATCTCTTGCATGAACATTTAATTTGTTTTAAATACATGTGATGCCACATAATTGGTTTGTTTGAATTCCTCGATTCAACATAGTTGCGAGTAATTCATTTGAATTTCTTCTTGTATTTGATTAGTTAAATGCCATTTAACTTAAAATTTAGCTATAATTTACTGTAATTTAAAGGTAAGATATCCACCCATTTCATCCAGTATGATAAACTGATGATCATACACAATAAATTTTAATACAGTAGGAGCTTATTAATTCAGGCATCAGTAACTCAGATCTCTGGGTAATTCACCCAAAATTAAGTCCATGTTCTTGTTCATTTAATTAAAGAAAAAATTCAAATTACAGTACTGGGTTATACTGCAAGGTACTGTACTGACATATGGTGGCCTTTATTTGTCATGAATTATATTAAAACTATTACAGAAGGAAAATTAAAATTATTAAAAATAATTATCGATTGCTGAAACTACATGTAAAGGAAGTATAGTGTATTTCCCTGCTAAAATAAGGTATTTTATTTCTTTTTGCAGTGTATGCATCATGCCCTGTGAACCTGCCCACTCATGTGTTCTCTCATCACATAAAGCTATATTCTGTAGTGCCACTCCATTACTGAAAGAATTTCTTTCCTAGCATTTTCCTTTAATAGAAAAGTTGATAATTTTTTTTGCTAAGAACATATCTGGTACTGTACCAACAGCAACGTATGTAGTGTTAAAATGAGGCATGTTATGCTATGTTATGGAACAGCTCTTCCTTTTAATAATTAGTAATGGAACTGCTTCAGTGATTGAAATTGGTGAATATGGGTATTGGTAATCCCCTCCCAGGTTTTAAGCCATTTGTACATGGAGTTTTTTTTTTAAACAAAAATCTTGGCCAGGATTTTACCCTCTAATGTGGTGTAGGTAGATACAGGTACATTGATATTTTGTGCCTTTAGCTGGTTAACCATGACCAAACAGTTTTTCTTAATCAACTTAATTTGCTTGTTCCTTCTATTTGATTCACAAATGAGAATGAAGAAAATGGTGTTCTGCCATTTTTAGACAATGATTCATGGAATTGGTAGGAGTTACAAATTCAATGTGTATAGGAAACCTACCAATGTGTGCTCATATGTGCATTATTACTCAAACCATCATAATAAGATTAAGCAGGCAGTTTTTTCTGGCATAGATGTCTCATGATGGCATGAGGCATCCAAATTCTTGGAAGTCTCATTTGGGCAAGCTAAATGAATATTCTACACACATACTCCCAAGGTTCAACAGGAACTTAAAACCTCGCTTGCTTTCCCCGTACAGTAATGTAAATTGAATTAATCAAGTCAACACTCGCTCAAAAAATATTAAATTTAGAATTACATTTTATACAGAATACTACAGTACTGTACTCATATTTTTTACTATACCTTTCCTTTATTGAGGACTCTTGTTAGCGTACAGAAGACGGGGGGGAGGAGGAGAGGTGTTAGTGTTTGGAAGGATTCTATGTTTTGCAGGCATACCACTCGGACCTGTCTGCTTGCTTGTCTTACTAAGAATCTGTCTATAGACTTTTGTTTTTTGCTACACTTTAACTCTTGTCTGCAGTGAGACATCACATTGTCATTAAAAAGGTTAATGCAACAGCCTGCTACAGCTTTATCTGGGCGAATCTTTACAGCAAAACTTTGTATTTTTCCCATACTGCACACATTTTTACTTTACCACTGACCCCATGGCATGATATATAATAAGAACTTTTATGTTCAGAAGCCCAAAAAAGCAGGAAAAAAATGAAATTCTTCACAAAGAATTCAAGCGTGGTCACCACTAAGCAGGATAAACTGGTAAACTAAGCGTGCTTTGCCCCGCACCCAGCAGAACCCACGCGCTTGACCCATACATGTATCAACAAACACTCCTATTCCCAGGCAAACTTCGTACACCAAGTCAAATTTTACAAGGAAATTGACTTCGTATACCAAAAAATTTGTAATGGGGCATTCGTAAACCGTGGTTCCACTATATTTTGAAGGACTAGAAAAACTTGCTCCACCCCGAAAAACTTTAATATTTATCCGGTATTAAAAAAAATATATGGTCAAGTCCATTTTAATTAAGGTCCCCTAATTATCAAACTACTGGCCCTTCCCAGGATGTATCTCCACAACAGTTGACTAACTCCCTGGTACCTACTGCTAAGTGAACAGGGGCACAGGTGAAAGGAAACATGTCCAACCATTTCTGTTCCTCCTGGAATTCCCAATTGAGTTAATGAATCCAACTCTACTACCGAGACCCTAATGTTGTTAAGCAATGGCTTCATTTTCATCAGAATTGTTGCTAAAGCAACAGCTGACTTCAACTCTCAGTGGTAAAGACAAATTACAAAATTCACCTGGTTTTGTTTTCACAATTCTTGAAAATGTACTTCATGAAAATATACACGTGGTTTCTTTCACAATCGTATTTCTTATGTTTAAAAAACAAAATTTTGTTTTATAATGCTAAAATTATTAATTTATATACAGAATACTACACAGTACGTGCTGGGTGTGGAACTCCAGCACGATAATATTACTCTACTGCTTTATTGTGTAAAGTTGAGAATTAGAAATGTTATGTTAAAACAAGATTAAATTAAACTTACCAAAAGATGTGACTTTAAGAAGAGGCTTGGCACCAAATGAATCATTAGGTCTAATGCAGACATCACCAGGTGGAGCCCACTCAGGCAAGGGGCGAATCAGCTTCTTTATCCTCTGCAGGATTACAATATTGTATCATAGAATATTAATGCATCCTTGGTTGTAAATTATTTATATGTTCAGTATGTCAGTACATGAAATAAATTGTGATGAGATTTTATCATAAATGATAAGATTGAATATCTATTACACAGTATTACAAATAGTATTCGATTTGATACAGAAATTATATTAGTGTATATCTATACCTTCATTATTATTTACTATGTGTCATTCACACTAATCATTGGGGACTCAAATTTGGGCCTGAAAAATGTCACTATAGCTCTAGTTTATATCCACCACAACCCAAATATTACTGCCCATATTACTGACTGAGGAAGCACCCGACACATACGCACTCACCCTTCCCCCCCCCCCCCACACATATACACACACACACACACATACAGTCAACTTTGTGAAAGAGAAAACATGCACTCTTGAACATTATAATGTAGAGTGTCCCATACTGGCTGACTTTCGCCCTCCTGGGCTAAGGTATGCTGAACTCTGTAATTACTATACGAGCACTGGAACACTTGATGATATATGGACTTGTATCCAAGATTGACCATGTAATAGATTAATTATACAATGTATATGATGTAACTATATAACCTGAGCTTGTAAAAGCACCTTAATCACCTTCAGTGATTAAGTGCTTAATTGCACACTAGTTTCTTTATCAGCTATCTCACCCTGTCAGAGTAAATGAGACAAATGTCTGTGAATGCATGTGTAATTACCTAAGTGTAATTACCTAAGTGTAGTTACAGGATGAGAGCTACGCTCGTGGTGTCCCGTCTTCCCAGCACTCTTTGTCATATAACGCTTTGAAACTACTGACGGTCTTGGCCTCCACCACCTTCTCCCCCAACTTGTTCCAACCGTCTACCACTCTGTTTGCGAAAGTGAATTTCTTATATTTCTTCTTCGGCATCTGTGTTTAGCCAGTTTATATCTATGACCTCTTGTTCTTGAAGTTCCAGGTCTCAGGAAATCTTTCCTGTCGATTTTATCAATTCCTGTTACTATTTGTATGTAGTGATCATATCACCTCTTTTTCTTCTGTCTTCTAGTTTTCGCATATTTAATGCTTCTAACCTTCCTCGTAGCTCTTACCCTTCAGTTCTGGGAGCCACTTAGTAGCATGTCTTTGCACCTTTTCCAGTTTGTTGATGTGCTTCTTAAGATATGGGCACCAAACAACAGCTGCATATTCTAGCTTTGGCCTAACAAAAGTCATGAACAATTTCTTTAGTATATCCCCATCCATGTTTTTAAAAGCAATTCTGAAGTTAGAAAGCATAGCATAGGCTCTTGCACAATATTCTTTATGTGGTCTTCAGGTGATAGTTTTCTATCTAGAACCACCCCTAGATCTCTTTCTTTATCAGAGTTCTTTAAAGATTTCTCACATAATATATAGGTTGTGTGGGGTCTATGTTCTCCTATTCCACATTCCATAACATGACATTTATTAACATTAAATTCCATTTGCCAAGTGGTGCTCCATATACTTATTTTATCCAGGTCTTCTTGAAGGGCATGACAATCATCTAAATTTCTTATCCTTCCTATTATCTTAGCATCATCAGCAAACATGTTCATATAATTCTGTATACCAACTGGTAGATCATTTATGTAGACAATAAACATCACTGGTGCAAGAACTGAACCCTGTGGTACTCCACTTGTGACATTTCTCCAGTCCGATACATTGCCTCTGATCACAGCCCTCATTTTTCTATCAGTCAGAAAGTTTTCATCCATGTTAGAAGCGTACCTGTCACTCCTCCAATATTTTCCAGTTTCCAGAACAACCTCTTATGTGAACTCTGTCGAAAGCCTTTTTTAGGTCCAGATAGATGCAGTCAGCCCAACCATCTCTTTCCTGTAATATCTCTGTTGCTCGATCATAAAACTGAGTAAATTCGATACACAGGATCTACCAGATCGAAAACCATACTGTCTGTCTGATATTATATCATTTCTCTCCAGGTGTGCTACCCATTTAGTTTTAATTATTTTTTCCAATATTTTGACTATTACACTTGTCAATGATACCGGTCTATAATTAGGGGGTCTTCCCTGCTTCCACTCTTGTAATTGGAACTATGTTAGCCTTTTTCCACACATCAGCTACAACTCCTGTAAACAGGGATGCCCTGAAGAA
>WNGS01042707.1:21424068-21448623 GCA_020271785.1 Procambarus virginalis
GGAGAAGGTAGAAAGACATGCTATTAATGGCTTCTGAAACTGAAAGCAAGAGCTACTAGGAGAGGCTACAGGTGTTAAATATACAAAAGTTAGAAGATAGAAGAAAAGAAGTAATATGATCATACATAGAAAATAGTACCAGGAATCTTCAAATTACAAAGAGTAATTCTTGAGACCTGGAACTTCAAGAACAAGAGGTAAAAGATTAAAGTAGGAAATAAAGGCGCTGAAAAACTTAGGATGTTCTTTTTTTGCAAACAGTTTTAGCGGTGGAACAAGTTAAGTAAGAAGATGGTGGAGGCCAAAACCATCAGTAGCTTCAAAGCATCGCATGACAGGAGACTGGTGTAATGGCGGTATGTAAAGTCTGGCTTTTGTTAATATCTAAAGTCTCTCTCTTGATTAAAAATACCAGCTTGTTTTATTTTTGTTAATTTTTATGTTTCATTGTAAGTGTTTGCAAGTATGTTAAATTGAGTATTAGTAAATATATACAGTATGCTTCTGTGTGCGCAAAATTTTCCTGCATGTTTAGTGAGGGTAGCATCCGGCCCCACAAGGACAGAGTGGCTAGACTTCACCCACCGAGGGTGTGTGGTGTGCGCTTGTGTGGTGTGTGCTTGTGAGGTGCACACCTCACTCACGAGTTATTTACGCTGGTTTTCCGTGTGACTGGAGTACAGTTCAGTAGTCAAGTCTGGCGAGTGAAATTATTCCGTAATGCACGTTCTGTTCGTTTGTTTATGTCCCGCCAATTCAAAATACAGTACCAGCCCAGTGTTTACTCTTGTGTTTGAGGTGTTTTTTATAATAAACATTAGTTCTATATTTCTGATTTAAAGTAATGTACATATACAGCAAGTACAAAAGTAAAGGACAGGTTTTGATAGTTTGTACTCGAGTGTGTGGCTTGGAAGCTATGTACCTTCCCTTACACTGGGACACCACAAGTGTAGCTCTCATTCTGTAATAACACTTGGGTAATGACTTAAAAATTGAAAATGTACTGTATGTGTAAAGTACAGTACTAATAAACAATCATGATTGATTGTATGCACATCTTAACTCACGAATCATCAATCCATAACAATTATTGCTGACCAAGAGTTTTATATGCAGGATGAATGATCTTACCTTAACGAAGGAGCCTTTCTCCCGTACCAACTTATAGACTGCGACAATGGGTATGAGGGATACTGATGACATGGCCAACATCCAACAACACCATTGGCCCAAGGTGGAAATTCATAATCTCCATACCTTGCTGGGACAAAGTCGATCCAGGAGAAGATTAAATTGTCTGAAAATTACAAATCTGTTTAGTTCTAATATTTGAGCTATGATTAAATATGGGGAAGTATAAGATTTTTGTGCAAGAATAGAATCTGTTACATCAATCCTTTTGTCTATTTTTCTTTTGTAATGTGCCAAAATCAGGAAAACATCATAATCTTCTAACACTAAATCTATTAAACAACCTTTTCATTTGCAAGATATCAGTCCACTTAGACACTTCCACATATCTTCCTGCTTGTTTGCATCAGACATTATGCACAAAGTGGTTTCTTTGTGTTCTCTTACAGATCCTCTCAACACTGTAGAGTAAACTGTGATATATTACACATGATTTTAAAGTTTTGTCACTAGTAACCTAACCAAAGGCCACGTTGCCTGTATGATCAGTCATATTATTGCCATTTGCACCCCCACATACATCACAAACCAGCTGATCCATCATCTCCTATAGATAGCTGTGCAGTTCCCTCAAATATTTGTACCTTTCTTCGATGGACTACGTACATGTTATTTACTCCTTTCAATACAGTAATTTCAGATTTAGACCTCTTATCAATTGTATTTTAACTAAACTTTACATATTCTTAGAGGCTGCCATAGTATGTGAATTTGTGTTCATTTTGTGTTAAAAATTCTATTTACCATTTTAAGCCACTCCGCAAGCAACAATATATGACCAAAATAACATCACACTCAAAACTATCAGCTTCTATTTGTCTTGAGGTAAAATCTCATGTAATCATCATTGTGATTTATCTTCTGATGTTCTTATAATAATTAATAACTCTCATTGTGTCAGGGGGACAGGCAGCCAGAGTGTATTCATACACATCAGGTTTATATCAGGGTTGTTCGGTAATAGGGTTGTTGATTTGTGGAACCAATTACCGCGTAACATGGTGGAGGTGGGATCCCTCGATTGTTTCAAGCGAGGGTTGGATATGTATATGAGTGGGATTGGGTGGTATAAATAGGAGCTGCCTCGTATGGGCCAATAGGCCTTCTGCGTTACCTTTGTTCTTATGTTCTTATCAAGCTTCCTTCCCTCGCCCTTTCCACAAGGTTGAATTACAGACCCACCCAGGATGCCACTTCACGACAAGCTGACTAGCTCCTGATACCTACTTACTGCTAGGGGAACAGATGCATTAGGGGATAATAAATATGCCCAAACATTCTGTCCTACCTGGGATTTGAACCCGGAATTCTTGATTGTAATCGAGAACGAACCAGACTTTTACCGGGACCCTCAGCATATATAACAATACTGTATATACAAGTCACATTCCTATAAATCTTTCTACTGTTTAGTCAGCCACAGAATCCAGCTTATCATATACCTGTTTTAGTTTTCATACTTAATTGGTCTATTTTAATTTCAATATTGTTCTCAGTATTTTGATAATTAAGAGTAATTTATATAGTTATGAAATTCTTGTTTAACTTGAGAAAAGTCTTATAATTTGTGCTATTAAATGTACAGAATCATATACTGTACTCGATTTATGCTCAACATGTAATTTAAAAACTTTAACATCTGCATACTCTTAGAAACTTATTACCCCTATACATTCAGATTAATTAATGCTGTACTTATACATATGAAATCTGCATTATAATATTTACATACTTACCAGTACCACTAAAGGCATTCCAAATTTCCAAATGTACTTCCAGAAGATCTTTGGGTATGGGAGAACCCTAACATCATCTTAAATCATCTAAGAAGTTGTCAATGCCATACAACCAAGTTACCACTGTCACCTGTTTGAAAAACAAGGAGTCATACCGACATATTTATGGACATTTATTTTTTCAGGTTTACTTATTCAGAATACCAAGAGATTGATTACTTATTTGAAATAATGAGAGGATAATACTTTTGTCATATCATATCTTTGCAAGTTTCTTCTGAATGCTGGGCAAAAGTAATAGATAAGAGGTGTGCTGTTCCAACAAAATGAGAGGATTACAGTACACTGTAATCCTCTCATTTTGTTGAACAGCAAACCTGTATTTGCTACAGTAGTTATTTTAAGCAATTATAAAAACAGAATGAGCCAAGGTTTCATATTTTCTAAAGCACTGAAAGTACTGTACTGTACTGTACGTACTGAAATTGACCAGTGATCCTATTGCTATATGGTGTTCACTGCACTTTTTTTCAGGAAGTTATGCCGTTAAGAAAATCTTTGTGAACTACTTACACAAATGGCATGATGCCAGTCATGCCAAACTATTTGTTTGCACCTATGAAGCTATATCGTGTTCTCAAGTTTAATACACAAGATATAATGCCCTGTACAGTATAAGAATACTGTAGTACATTCCCCCTTGTACAAGAAAAAAAAGCAGCCCCAGAAAGGCATTGTTGTAAAGAAAAATTTATTACATTGATGTTTCAATATGAAAGTAGAAATGGGTATGAAAACAGTGAAGAAAGGTAAATGACAAAGGAACATACAAGAAGACGACTCGCCACAACTCTATATAAACCATGGTACATGTATACAAAAGAACTCATGAGTCACCATTTTATCATATTTAGTAGAATTTAAATTGCTCTTATACCGAGCTGCTAGAAGCTTTTACCTCGGCCACGCCAACCATGAGAGCAGAGAAGTAGAGGAGTAGGAATCCATCATCTGCAGAACATACATCCCGCCTTTGTTGCCATGGGAGTCCCACACCAAACATGATCAAGCAGCATCCCAAGAGTGCCCATCTGTAGAACAGGCCATAACATCAGCTCAGAACATAGGGCAGCAAAAGCCACATGGCTTATATTAAAATGTGAAACATATTATCATCATAACATAATTAAATTTTGCTAATTAGAAATATTAAAGATTCATCACAGGTAAATATCACATTTCAAATTTGGTGAAATAAGAGAGCAGTTATGGCACACTTTAGTGTTCTGTGAACACACCCATCAAGAAGGCAGAGGATTTTGGTATGGTACTTTTTCCTGAGTAGAAGGTCATGATTATATTCTTAGCAAGCTGTGGCAGTGTTTACCAAGGAGCCATTGGAGGTCATTAGTTAAGAGAACTGGCTGCCTGTGCCAGGTTGGGGCATATGACACCAATGAACCTGTGGTAACTACTGCCTTAGCAAAAAATAATCAAAATAATTTATGAAGCAGGAAAGTCCGTGCCAGCATTTCTGGTCACCTGCAGTGGTTGCATATTGGATGCTTGTGTATGGGGAAGAAATTATCATACAAAATATAATAAAAATAACATGGCCTTCTAGCCAAATCCTCCAGATGACTGATAACCTGCCATGAATGAAGGTTAGTCACACAGTCACATACCACATGTAGGTTCATCCCCAATGTTAATATATACATGGCTTGGGAAGAATGTTGCGGTGAGGTGTTGGCGGGTGGACTCACTTGAAGTTCTTGCCGCGCAAGGCTGGGAAGTCATCAGTAATGGTGGTGGTGATGGTGTTGGATAGTAAACTGCGTGCAAAGACCCAGAGTCAGCAACATGGCGAAGAACAAGATGGACCACAACGGCGACAGAGGCAGGCGGGCCACGGCCTCGGGGTAAGCCACGAACGCAGGCCCGCTCCTAGAACGTGCATAAAACGACTCCACATCAGAACTGTTTGTGGAGGTATGCTACCCTACTGGTGATGGTGAGGCGACGCGCCCACAGTGCCCAGGCCAATTCGCCAAGGAACATATGGTAAGGCACACCAGTGATAGACAAGGATGCGTGAGTGTGCCAGAGCGCACAAGATATCAGTATCCAAGTGGGCCCAAGACTAAAATAGTGAACTACACACTACACAAATACATAAAGTACTAGAAAGGCTTACCTACAAAAGCATATTACAATAATTGTAGTCTCCTCTCTGTAAGTGTCAAATATATAATGTAATCAATCATTGGCAACTGTAAAAATTGGCAAGTTTGCTAACTTGCCAATCACCAGCAAGTTCGCTAAAAATACAGAAAGTGAGAAATTGTAATGTACTGTATATACACCATGTTAATACAAAACTTGGTAGTTTTCCTTTGTCCTTCAGTAGTACACTTGTACTTCTGACTTACCTGTGGACTGTGCTGCGACTGGATCACATAAACCTATAATATCAATGGGCTACGTACCAGTTCATACAGCTCGCTTAAAGAGTATGGGTGTTTGGAAGATGTGGGAATACTTACTACATGACATGAGGAATTTATGTCTTCAGGTTTCTAGTAATGGAATTAAAATTCAGGATTACATTTGGATCTGAAAGTGGCAGGTTTGAGAAAAGATGACCAAGGTGATGTACAATACTTAAATAGTTATCTTTATATTACAGTGCTGGAAATTTTATAACACAAACTAAGTCAATCATTAAAATACCTTGGTCTGTGACTTACTGTAACATGGAGACTCATCTAGAGAGCTGGCTCACATGACACCATAATAAATCAATGTCTAAGCAATGTTGTAGCTTGTACTCCAGTTAATTTTACATTAAATTTGTTGAAAAATTATCTTTGAATTTTATAAAGACCATAACAAAGTTGTCTTAAAATGGACGACATGTGAGCCAGAGTTCCTATGAGGTAACAGGAGACTGAGGGTTTGGGGGCCTGTCTTAGTAGAAAACTTGATACTGTACTGAACTATATTTTGCAATAACAAAACACCTTCATTTACTTAAGACGAGCAACAATCAGTCTCTGAAAAGAATCCATAAAAACATACTTGAATATCAGTGATGAAACAAAGAGGCCTAGTGTGCTTGATAACATGGGTAAAATGAAAAGACAATTTTTGTTTGTCAGCCTCCATTTTATGGCCATTGAATAAAACCTCCTGAAGCCTCAAAATCTATTTGGGATTTAATTTACGACTGTTTACTTTTGCAGAAACTGATTCAAGTCACTTTTATGTATGAATTAATTCTTGTTACTATAGGATACAGCTAACCCTGAAGAAGATTGAGAGGAAGATACCATTGTGGGAAGAGGCTTTACTACATACCCTGCACTGCGACCTTGTCCACCGGAAGTCCCAGCTCGTGAGCCATAAACCCGATTATTCCAAAGATGACAAATCCAGAAAAGAAACTGGTGAGGCAGTTACCCAAGGAAACTACAAATGCATCCCTGAAAAGGATAAATATATAGATATAACAAAACATGATAAAATATAAGTTGTATATACTTATATTTGTATATATTTTTGTATGGTACTGTACTCTTACGGTAGCATCGTTTAAAATTAATATTAATTTGATCATATTTTTAATTACATTTCAAATAAGAGATAATAATAAATAACCTGTTATTTCCATCTATACCATTAAAAATATTGTTTTCATAGTGAGACAGTTTTGAGTAAATTTTCAAACAGAAATTCCATATACTGTATGTATAGGGTAAGATAAATATTCTAGTACTGTTACTGTATTAGCTTGCTTTTCAGAACTACATGGAAAGTATCCCAGCCACCGGATAAGCAGAATTCTTACTGGGGGAAGTCTAAAAGTGAAAATATTCGCAACTGTTTGTACCACATTCAACCACTACTTGGTTGTGGAATAAAAAAACAACACGTGGTACAGTTGGTTGTGTGGTTAACACTACTTGTTATGCACATCAACATGGGCAAGAAAATCATAAATCACATCAAATTTACAGATGGCAAAGATCTATAGTAAAATGAGAAAAAAAATGATATCAAGGCCCACAAAGCTAGCTACTGTATATGAGTTCCACAAATGTGTCCAGACTCCATAGTAATGGAATTTAAGACATTTTCTATTCACTGGACTCTAGGAGACTAACCGTGGACTTCACGTGTGTGAGGTCGAAGCTCTATCGGCCTTGCACGTGTGGGGGTCCAGGCATGACAGGACAGATCTCATTTAAACTTTTAAAATACTGAACAATTTGGAGGATGTTGATCTGGACATTTCTTCAAAAGGTCTGATGTAACAAACAAGGAGCAACGGTTTCAAGCTCAACAAGCCACAATGTAACTGAGAACAGGAGATGCTTTTTCACCCCAGGATTATAAACCCATGGAACTGCCTACCCACCGAAGCCATAAATGCCAAAACTGTTAAATGTTAATAATTCAACTGAAAAAGATCACGAAGATAAATGGAGGGGGGGCGTGGACATTCGACAAGCCACCACCTTCCTGTCCTCGTCAAGGCCACTAGTGTTAGTGGCCCTCGGGTAAATTCAGGTAAAACTGATAAGAAACATTAATAAGAGCATAAAGTGAAAGTCATTATATCAGTTACCTGTAGCAGTTATTGTTAAATTTGTTATAAGATGCGAGTGTTATGAGGCCACCCCACACGGTGACAAACTGAAGAAGATCTGGATGGCTGCATCACCCCAAACCTGATGGGAAGAAAAATATTGAAAAAGGTGTTGGCTGCATGAAGCCCGGAACCAAACAGGGGAAAAACCTGCCAAAAATTATGGTTATTTTATTTAACTGTACAGTAATTTCTTTATGCTCTATCCCTCTGCCTAATTTTTGTCACATTATTTGACATTATGTGTGCTAACGATTGAATAATTTATGAGGTAGAGAAGACAAGCTCCAATAGGAAAGGCAAATATAATTAAAAAGTTAAAAACAAAGGATCTTCAGTGTCAAAATTTCAAATTAAAGAGTACAGAAAAAATGGTGCATAATTACAACTGACATGGGTAGACATGCAAACAAACTTAGATGTGGGTATGGGATACTATATGGGACACTTAAAAACAATTAGAAATTATACATGGTAAATTAACAAGGAAAGAAACATTTCATATTAAATACACGGCAGACCCTCACTATCCACGACTTCGGTATTTATGAATTTCACTGTCCATGACAGACATTTAATTCAAACACATTAAACACAAGCTAAATTCAGTATTCACCAGTTTCCAATGGTTTTCTTGTGTTTTACATATTTTTTAAGATTATATTCTTGCATTGTGGTGCATTCCAACAATATTTCAGTTCCTGCTACACCTAAGGATGCTCCCTCCCTCATCCCCGTACCTGAAGAAATGAAAGGAAATGTTTACTCTTATCTACATCATAGACGAGTGTGCAAATCTACTTGACACTTCATACAGTACGTACAGTATAGCTTCATACAGTATTGGGAACAGAAAGCTTATAATTTAGCTTATCAAGGTCCCCCTAGGCTAACTATTGATTTCCCTGGGATGCAACCTACAACAATTCTCTAACTCCTGGGTACCTATTTATTGGTATGTGAACTGGGGCATCAGATGAAAAGAAATGCCCAACTGTGCATCTGTGAATTTGTGGAACAACATTCGCTGATAGCAAGGATCTGCTGTACTCTAACAGTCCAGTTGATTCCCTGAAAGGTTCTATTAATATCAATGATTTACCGGGTAGATTATTAATGTGATCCAAGACCTGTCAAGCAATTCATGACAGTGTAGTTCTGCTCAATAATGCTGATTCTTTTGTGCAACCCCTGTTTATAGTCTTGTCCTCTCTGGCTCCTGGTGTCTATTAGTTTTAACATGTTATCATTGAGAAATGGAAGGACTTAATTGAGACAATTATATAGTCATGGAAGCTGGCTTTAGGCAACAAGACTGGGGATTATGGAGGAGTGCCGGAAAAACTTCAATACTGTACGATGTCACACTAGGTACTTACGCTTGCTTTGAGAAGCTTATCCCATTTAGGAGTGAGATAAAAAGCTATACCATCCATGTAGCCAGGAAGTGTAGCTGCTCGGACCAGCAGCACAATTAAGATCAGGTAGGGAAAAGTGGCAGTGAAGTACACAGCCTGGAAGCATATAATGGTTATACTGTACATTATATATTACAAATTATTTAAAAATAAATGCTTAAAATAAGATAAATATTTTGAATATGTGTAATTTTATGTAAATTTGATAAAATAAGTACAATAGTCAGTGAGGAGACATATAGTGATTTATAAAACAGAACCTTGCAAACTTTTTTGTATAATCCTTTAAGATTTGTCCTAAAGGGAAAAATGATAACTCTGTGTGTGATGATGACACAAACAACATTAAAGCAAGCCACAAGTAACATCTCTTACCTTGCCAAAAGTTTCGACTCCTTTGATAAGCACCAGATACACAATGATCCAAGCAACAAAGAGTGCAAGGACGATTCTTCCTTGGAAGCCTCCCATGTCATGAATGCCTCCAGTGATGTCCAGGACATGATTGCTAAGGAGCACAACATGCAAGATACACTTATCAGTACAGTAATGTACAGCTCTAAAAACTGTGTTGCTCAACCATTTTTGCTGTAAGAATAATTGCCAAAACGTTCATGAAAGAATGTTGAAGATATATTAACATTAAAATGTTTGGTTTCTGGATTATTATAATCTAAAGTTGTCTGCTAAATATTTTAATTAGCTATTAAGAGTACATGGCTTTCCAGTGCTACTTTAGTTATACAATATTAATTAACCAAATTCCACTATGTCATGGAAAATTTATATATACTGTATAATCTTTTTGGCACTTTTTCCATTATCTTCCTAGTCAGAAACTAGACTTATTAAAACCAGCAGATAAAACTAAATGTATGACCACATGCTTTCTCTAAAGCAGAGAACTTGTTCTTACTGGAAGTATTCATCAGCAGGACTCTTGAGAGAACTGATAGACTTGTTAAGTAAGCTCCATTCTTCATGGGTCGTCATATTTGGGTATATACAGGTCCCAGTCAGGTTCATGAGTCCGCCATTTATCGTGCAATTCCGTGAACTGAATTCTCTGCAAACTGTAAAGGGCAACAGACATGAGAATTATATAATTTTAAATCAAATTACAAAGAAAAACATTGAAAGTTAAGCAATCACTCTTATCCATCACAAAAAACCAGTCATTAAACATAATTAATAAATGCACCAAACATACTGTATTTCCTCTTGATCTTTTGACTAGGACTAAATTGGGAGTCCCAACTAGATCTATACAAGGGCACATGTACTTACATTCTGAGCTCCAGTCTTCACCACATGAAGTCCAGGGTAGAGTGTGGGTGAAGGAGGAGTAGATGTAGTAGATTGCCCATGACAACACCACATTATAATAGCAACCAATGTAGAGGCTGATCATGAACATAGCATAGCCAATGCCTATTAGAAATAAAGAGAAGAATAAAATAAAACATTAAATGTATTACTTTTGCACGTATAATTTTGTTTACATCATCTAAACATCTACACAACTTCTCAAATTTAAAATAGAAATATAAAAACTTACAGTAAAGATAGTATGCTTATAAATACATTAATATAAATATTATAATTTGACAGGCGCACAACTGAATCAAGTACTGTATGCTGTAATATACTCACCTTGGAAGAGAGGACAGATTTTCCACACAGTGATAGGTCCTTCTCGACCAAACTGGCCCAGGCACAGTTCAAAGAACATAAGTGGCACTCCACACAAGAATAACATGATGCAGTAAGGGATCAGGAAGGCCCCTGAAACACAAGACCCAAGAGCAATTAAACATGAGGTGGTCTAGTGTGGTCACTTTTATATTAATTTCTAGAATTACTGTTTGTCAATAAACCTATGATGGCAATCTATTATAGTTGGGCAGAAACTCCTAAGCTTCTGGTTGCACTTTGTTGACAGCGTCACTGAAATTATATTTATTAGACCAACTTAAAAAATTCATAAATTGAAATGTACTGTACAGTACAGACAAAAGTTACAGAGCAAAAAGACTGATTGATCTATTACACTTTGGCTGTATGGATGTACAGTAGTTAAATGACTAGAGTAATGTGGTAAGTGGAGTATTTACCTTATTTCTCCAGTTGGCCACAAACTGGAGTACCGCAGTGGTTTGGGGCCAACCCTTTTTGTCATTGATATACATTTTGTCATTGTTATACATTTTGTCATTGATTTACATCAATGACAGATGAGAAAGTTATAAACCATATCATCGAATTTGCATTTGACACTAAGCCTTATGATAAGCGATAAGGCCTACCATTAATGTATAATGATTTACTGTAAATACATAGCTCTTGAAACAGCATTCTCTGTAACTAGCTGACATTGTAATTATAAGGTATGAAGGATAGATGAAGTTGTTAATGTAATAATCTCCGTTGAGATCTGATAAAGCCCTTTTGTGCCCTCTGTAACCATTTTTGCAAAACCTCTCACAGGATGAATATGGGGTGTGCAATAAACTACCCGCCTCCCGTGGCAACGATCAAAATAAAGTCAACAAGCTGACTAACTCCTGGGTACCTATTTATTGCTAGGTGGTCAGGTGCATGAGGTGAAAGGAAACACGCCCTACAATAACTGTGCTGCCCGGGATTCGAACTCTGAATTCTTGTTCAACTCTCGATTGTGAGTCGAGAACGAACCTGACTGTTCTAATGGAACCCTCTCTTATCCCCAAAGAATCCCACAATCCAAGAAATTCTACAGCAATCAATGAATGATTCCCATTTATCCCACATGACTTCCAAAAACCTATTTCCCATTAATGACATCAGTAAGCAGTAGTAAGTGGCGAAGTAGTAAGACGCTAGCCAGGCGTTTTGCAAGCGCTTTGTCCTGGGTTCGTGTCCTGGTTGGGGAGGATTTACTGGGCGCCAATCCTTAACTGTAGCCTGTTTACCCAACAGTAAAATGGGTACCTGGTTGCTAAACGATTTGGCAGGTCGTATTCCGGGGAACATAGGATTACGGACTTGCCCGAAACACTATGAGTGCTAGTGGCTGTACAATAATGTAAGAACTCTTGTATACACATAAAAAAATAAATAAATAAACCCACCCACCCTGGGTATGTGTGTGTGTAATTACCTAAGTGTTGTTACAGGATGAGAGCTACACTCGTGGTGTCCCGTCTTCCCAGCACTCTGTCATATAACGCTTTGAAACTACTGACGGTCTTGGCCTCCACCACCTTCTCACCTAACTTATTCCAAACCGTCTACCACTCTGTTTGTAAAAGTGAAGTTTCTTATATTTCTTTGGCATCTGTGTTTAGCTAGTTTAAATCTATGACCTCTTGTTCTTGAAGTTCCAGGTCTCGGGAAATCTTCCCTATCAATTTTATCAATTCCTGTTACTATTTTGTACGTAGTGATCATATCACCTCTTTTTCTTCTGTCTTCTAGTTTTGGCATATTTAATGTCTCTAACCTCTCCTCGTAGCTCTTGCCCATCAGTTCTGGAAACCACTTAGTAGCATGTCTTTGCACCTTTTCCAGTTTGTTGATGTGCTTCTTAAGATATGGGCACCACACAACGACTGCATATTCTAGCTTTGGCCTAACAAAGGTCATGAACAATTTTTTTTAGTACTGTATATCATCATCCATGTATTTAAAAGCATTTATGTATAATTTATTTATTTATAGCATTTATAGCAAGTATTTAAATGTATTTAAAATTCTGAAGTTAGAAGCATGGCATAGGCTCCTCATACAACGTTCTTTATGTGGTCCTCAGGTGATAGTTTTCTATCTAGAACCACCGCTAGATCTTTATCAGAATTCTTTAAAGATTTCTCACATAATATATAGGTTGTGTGGGGTATATGTTCTCCTATTCCACATTCCATAACATGGCATTTATTAACATTAAATTCCATTTGCCAAGTGGTGCTCCATGTACTTATTTTGTCCAGGTCATCTTGTGTGTGTGTGTTTACTTAGCTGTGTTTTGCGGGGGTTGAGCTTTGCTCTTTTGGCCCGCCTCTCAACTGTTTACTAACTACTATTTTTTTTTCTACACACACACACACACACACCAGGAAGCAGCCCGTGACAGCTGACTAACTCCCAGGTACCTATTTACTGCTAGGTAACAGGGACATTCAGGGTGAAAGAAACTTTGCCCATTTGTTTCTGCCTCGTGCGGGAATCGAACCCGCGCCACAGAATTACGAGCCCTGCGCGCTATCCACCAGGCTACGAGGCCCCGTGTGTGTGTGTGTGTGTGTGTATTCACTTAGTTGTATTTTTACGGGGGTTGAGCTTTGCTCTTTCGGCCCGCCTCTCAACTGTCAATCAACTGTTTACTAACTACACTAACTACCTTTTTTTTTTTTTTTCCCCACACCACACACACACCCCAGGAAGCAGCCCGTGACAGCTGACTAACTCCCAGGTACCAATTTACTGCTAGGTAACAGGGACATTCAGGGTGAAAGAAACTTTGCCCATTTGTTTCTGCCGGGTGCGGGAATCGAACCCGCGCCACAGAATTACAAGTCCTGCACGCTATCCACCAGGCTACCTGGCCCCCTACCTATGCATGTGTGTGTGTGTGTGTGTGTGTGTGTGTGTGTGTGTGTGTGTGTGTGTGTGTGTGTGTGTGTGTGTGTGTGTGTGTGTGTGTGTGTGTGTGTGTGTGTGCATGTGTGTGTAATTACCTAAGTGTGTAATTACCTAAGTGTAGTTACAGGAGGAGAGCTACGCTCGTGGTGTCCCATCTTCCCAGCACTCTTTGTCATATAACGCTTTGAAACTACTGACGGTCTTGGCCTCCACCACCGTCTCCCCTAACTTGTTCCAACCGTCTACCACTCTGTTTGCGAAAGTGAATTTTCTTATATTTCGTCGGCATCTGTGTTTAGCTAGTTTATATCTATGACCTCTTGTTCTTAAAGTTCCAGGTCTCAGGAAATCTTCCCTATCGATTTTATCAATTCCTGTTACTATTTTGTATGTAGTGATCATATCACCTCTTTTTCTTCTGTCTTCTAGTTTTGGCATATTTAATGCCTCTAACCTCTCCTCGTAGCTCTTGCCCTTCAGTTCTGGGAGCCACTTAGTAGCATGTCTTTGCACCTTTTCCAGTTTGTTGATGTGCTTCTTAAGATATGGGCACCACACAACCGCTGCATATTCTAGCTTTGGCCTAACAAAAGTCGTGAACAATTTCTTTAGTATATCGCCATCCATGTATTTAAAAGCAATTCTGAAGTTGGAAAGCGTGGCATAGGCTCCTCGCACAATATTCTTTATGTGGTCCTCAGGTGATAGTTTTCTATCTAGAACCACCCCTAGATCTCTTTCTTTATCAGAATTCTTTAAAGATTTCTCACATAATATATAGGTTGTGTGGGGTCTATGTTCTCCTATTCCACATTCCATAACATGGCATTTATTAACATTGAATTCCATTTGCCAAGTGGCGCTCCATGTACTTATTTTGTCCACGTCATCTTGAAGGGCATGACAATCATCTAAGTTTCTTATCCTTCCTATTATCTTAGCATCATCAGCAAACATGTTTATATAATTCTGTATACCAACTGGTAGATCATTTATGTAGACAATAAACATCACTGGTGCAAGAACTGAACCCTGTGGTACTCCACTTGTGACATTTCTCCAGTCCGATACATTGCCTCTGATCACTGCCCTCATTTTTCTATCAGTCAGAAAATTTTTCATCCATGTTAGACGCTTACCTGTCACCCCTCCAATATTTTCCAGTTTCCAGAACAACCTCTTATGTGGAACTCTGTCGAAAGCCTTTTTTAGGTGCAGATAGATGCAGTCAACCCAACCATTGTGTGCGTGTGTGTGCGCGTGTGTGCGTGCGTGCGTGTGTGCGTGCGTGCGTGCGCGAGCGTGCGTGCGTGCGTGCGCGAGCGTGCGTGCGTGCGCGAGCGTGCGTGCGTGCGTGCGTGCGCGAGCGTGCGTGCGTGCGTGAGCGTGCGTGCGTGCGCGAGCGCGCGAGCGTGCGTGCGTGCGTGCGTGCGTGCGCGAGCGTGCGTGCGTGCGTGCGTGCGTGCGTGCGGGCGGGCGGGCGTGCGGGCGTGCGGGCGGGCGGGCGTGCGGGCGGGCGCGAAAACATTGATTGACTGTATTAATTGGGAGTCGAGACGCGGACCGAAAGAACAGAGCTCAACCCCCACAAGCACAACTAGTTGAATACAACTAGTTGTATTCCCCCTGAGAATATGCAACTACATATTAATTAACTACAACATAACTACATATATCAACTACCTAACCTAACTACAACAAGACATGATAACCACCTACAAAATTCTCAGGGGAATTGACAGGGTGGACAAAGACAAACTCTTCAGCGCGGGTGGAACACGAACAAGGGGACACAGGTGGAAACTTAGTACCCAGATGAGCCACAAAGACGTCAGAAAGAATTTTTTCAGTGTCAGAGTAGTTAACAAATGGAATGCATTAAGTAGTGTTGTGGTGGAGGCTGACTCCATACACAGTTTCAAATGTAGCTATGATAGAGCCCAGTAGGCTCAGGAATGTGTACACCAGTTGATTGACAGTTGAGAGGCGGGACCAAAGAGCCAGAGTTCAACCCCCGCAAACACAACTACGTGAGTACAACTAGGTGAATACATGGGCTCATAGTCCATAAACCTACTGAACTCCAACAAATTTTGGCCGATATCTTTAACTTCTTGCATGTGCAAAGTCCTTGAGAGGATTGTTCTCAGTAGGCTATCGATGCAATTCAAAGGTTAGCTTGTTCCTAACTTGTATGGCTTTCTTCCTTCGAGAAGTACACAATCTTCCTTTGTCGAGCACTTCATCAAGCTTCAGGAACCAAACATTCACGTAAACAATTTTGATCTTCAATTTTCCTTAGACACGGGTAATATGTGAACTCATCCTTGAGCAACCTAACCTTTTCTTGGTGTCGGACGACTGATTGAAGTACTCAATTCAATCATGTTCCAACATTATGTTTTTTAAATCAACTATGTATGTACTTTCCTGAATAAAATTTACTTTACTTTACTCGCCTGGCGCTTCGCTAGGGCTAATTTGGCCTGGGTTAGTTTAACAATAATAATAATAATAATAATAATTTATTTAGGAACAGTACATACATAGTTGCAGCGTTACATTACAAACATTCTGTTAGATTTAAAGATAGAGGTAGTACATACAAGAGTTTCCTGTGCGGGAAGGATTGACTGGGCGCCAATCCATAACTGTAGCCTCTGTTCTCCAGCAGTGAATGGGTACCTGGTGGTTAAACGATTTGGCGGGTCGTATTCCAGGGGAAGATTAAGATTAAGGACCCGCCCGAAACGCGATGCATGCTAATGGCTTCACAAGAATGTAAGTACTTTGGTATATAGAAATAAAATAAAATAAAAAATAAGTGGATTTTGAGTAGTTATAATGCTTCCTTTGAATTGAGGAGACCTTAGGGAGGAGTCCTCAGCCATACACCTATATACGCTCTTCAATATGCTTATAGGGTCATACCTACACAAGTTGATGTTATTACGAGTAGTGGTAACCGGGTGCACTCTCCATCTGATATGCTTGCAAATAGATGTGTCTTATCGTTTCCTCAAGTAAAACTAGGGCCCTATGCGCCCCCCCCCCCATTTTTATTTTTTTTAAAGTCACCTCATGTTCTCAGTTCAACATTGGGGCAAAATTTAAAAAAAAAATTAAATTGGGGCTTGTTGAGCTTGAAACCGTTGTTCCTCGTTAGTGTTACATCTGACCTTTTGAAGAAATTGTCCGGATCAACATCCTCCAAATTGTTCAGTTAGGTTGGGATAATGCTGTGCATGGCAGCCCCCTGCCATACAACCAAGATGGAGAAGCTCTTTATGTGCAATTTTTAGATAATGAATTCCTTATGTTTTTAGTTCACAGTGAAGAATAACGTTGAATTTACTACGTGCCTTTGTGCAGTGACTATCTTGAAAATTACGTAAGTTTTCTTACGTTAACATTTACACGCACAAACCTCCCCAGACGCAAGTGTGGAAGAGTTGGAGATAAAGTGGAATGGGTTTAATGAAGTGCTTGAAGCCAACTCGATTCACAACTTTAATGTAAATACGATAAGAAAATGAGAGAAACGAATTACTTTATTACCTAACAAAAGTTTGAAAGGCAGGGCGTAGGCGTTATCGCTCAACCGTATGTAGTCGCGTATACAAGGACTGAACTACACGAGGATCCCAGGATTCCTTCACGAAATTCAGAGGGAGGACGAACTTAAGGGGAAGGGTGACACTTGAAAATAAGTGGAAGACACCTTCATCCACAATTTTAAAGGATAGATTCAACATAAATCAAACGTTAAGAAACAAACGAACTTGAAAATAAATGGAAGACACCTTCATCCACAATTTTAAAGGATAGATTCAACATAAATCAAACGTTAAGAAACAAACGATAACGCCACAGTACACCAGAGGTAGCAGGGGCAGAGAGGGCTGGACTGGCCTCCAGTGATCTGGAAAACACGCTGACCAAATCAATATCACCATGATGCCAACCAAAAATAATTTCGTAAATGTAAGCAGTTTAGCAGAGTTGTGATCTTAATTTCCTGGCAAGATATTCACAATAAACTAAAGTAATAGTAATATTACCCGGTACACTGGGTAATATTGCACACTCGAGACTCGACTAAGCACTGTGCATGTCAGGTGTCGATCAAGTCAGCAATAATCTAACTGGTAAGTAACCAGGAATCACGCAAGTCACTAGTGATGGGCAATAGATTATTCTGATTACTAGATGAGAGGGTACCCGCGCGCGGGTCTCTCTCCCCCCCCTTCTCCCTCCTATTCTCCCCCATGTACAAGAATGCAAGAACTCTTTTACATATAAATACAACAAATAAAAAATATCTGCCCCTATTCTCTCTCTTCATCCTCCCACCCTCTACTCCCCTCCTTTCACATCTCCTCCCCTTCTTCCATTGTCCCTCTCTCTTCTCTCCACATTTCTGAAACATCACTGCCTCCTACTTTTACATCACTACACTACCTACCTTTAATCACAACCTCCCTGCACCGTTCCTGTGCCAGGTAAGTCCACTACGGGGTCACCATAGCCCCTGCTACTTGCCCCGCTCCTGTGCCAGGTAAGTTACGGGCTCACCATAGCCCGTGCTACTTGGAACTTGTTCCGAGTAGCTTAATCTATTACAACAACAACATTCTCCCTCTCAGAAAATGTAATATTACGAACAGTATAAAAACTATGAAAAACTCTACGGAAAATAAATATCAAATTTCAAAATTCGTGAAAATCATAAGAGGGTCGTTATAGACACATATTTCTTATAAGGTTGTACAGCATGAGGCCAACCCCGACTGTCCTGTGACACTCCTAAGCCTCCCATGTATCACCTTGAAAAGTTATGCGAGGCTAGCCCCTAGTGTCTGGCTTCCTGCTTTGGGCAAACAAGACATTCTCCTTTATAGATATCCTGTAATGGTAAGTATTAGGGGAGTGTTAATAAAAACTTCAATTATATCTATATACAAGGATGACCCATCCACTTAAACTGTTCGATACAGCGACGGCCTTGCTTCTTGCAGGTCAGCGTTCGATTCCCGATGGTCCAAGTATTTGGGCACCATTCCTTCCGTTTGTCTTATCCTAACTTCTTGTCCTCATATCCCTTCCAAATGGTGTGTACTCTTACTGTCTTAACGTGTTTAGGTACACCTGCATTCATGCAATCAAATATCCTTGTATCATAAGGTCAGATGTGACACAAACAAAGAGTAAGAATTTCAAGCCACAAAGTAGGACCGAAAACAGATGCTTTTTCACCCACAGGGTTATAAACCCATGGAACCGCCTACCCGCCGAAGCAATAAAGGACAAAACTCTTAAATATTAAAATGCAGCTGAAAAAAAATCATCAGGACATATGGTGGGGGGGGGGAGGGGGGAGCTTTGACAAGGAGCCGGCTTCTTGTCATCGTCAAGTCCACCAGTGTTAATGGCTTTCGGGTAAATTCAGGTATGACTAACCATCCTGCGAGATGGAGATTTCTTAGCATTTTATGATTAGCCCGACACACGCACCATGTAACCCCTTCACAATAGCCCGACACACGCACCATGTAACCCCTTCACAATAGCCCGACACACGCACCGTGTAACCCCTTCACAATAGCCCGACACACGCACCATGTAACCCCTTCACAATAGCCCGACACACGCACCGTGTAACCCCTTCACAATAGCCCGACACACGCACCATGTAACCCCTTCACAATAGCCCGACACACGCACCATGTAACCCCTTCACAATAGCCCGACACACGCACCATGTAACCCCTTCACAATAGCCCGACACACGCACCATGTAACCCCTTCACAATAGCCCGACACACGCACCATGTAACCCCTTCACAATAGCCCGACACACGCACCATGTAACCCCTTCACAATAGCCCGACACACGCACCATGTAACCCCTTCACAATAGCCCGACACACGCACCATGTAACCCCTTCACAATAGCCCGACACACGCACCATGTAACCCCTTCACAATAGCCCGACACACGCACCATGTAACCCCTTCACAATAGCCCGACACACGCACCATGTAACCCCTTCACAATAGCCCGACACACGCACCATGTAACCCCTTCACAATAGCCCGACACACGCACCATGTAACCCCTTCACATTAGCCCGACACACGCACCATGTAACCCCTTCACAATAGCCCGACACACGCACCATGTAACCCCTTCACAATAGCCCGACACACGCACCATGTAACCCCTTCACAATAGCCCGACACACGCACCATGTAACCCCTTCACAATAGCCCGACACACGCACCATGTAACCCCTTCACAATAGCCCGACACACGCACCATGTAACCCCTTCACAATAGCCCGACACACGCACCATGTAACCCCTTCACAATAGCCCGACACACGCACCATGTAACCCCTTCACAATAGCCCGACACACGCACCATGTAACCCCTTCACAATAGCCCGACACACGCACCATGTAACCCCTTCACAATAGCCCGACACACGCACCATGTAACCCCTTCACAATAGCCCGACACACGCACCATGTAACCCCTTCACAATAGCCCGACACACGCACCATGTAACCCCTTCACATTAGCCCGACACACGCACCATGTAACCCCTTCACAATAGCCCGACACACGCACCATGTAACCCCTTCACAATAGCCCGACACACGCACCATGTAACCCCTTCACAATAGCCCGACACACGCACCATGTAACCCCTTCACAATAGCCCGACACACGCACCATGTAACCCCTTCACAATAGCCCGACACACGCACCATGTAACCCCTTCACAATAGCCCGACACACGCACCATGTAACCCCTTCACAATAGCCCGACACACGCACCATGTAACCCCTTCACAATAGCCCGACACACGCACCATGTAACCCCTTCACATTAGCCCGACACACGCACCATGTAACCCCTTCACAATGGAAGAGAAAGACGCCGGGAATACATACATATAATGAACAAAATCACAACAAAACCGAACTGTAAGAGGAACAACAACAAAATTCAAGAAAATCACTACAAGCAGATGTGCAACAACAACAACAACTACTACACGAAAATATGAATGTTTTGATGATCAAACTACACACCAGATGAAGAAACAACGACATTTCGGTCCGTGGTGGACCATTATCAAGTCATATACGCCTTGCTAATGGTCCAGGACGGACCGAAACGTCGTCGTCTCCTCGTCATCTTGTGTGTGTGGTTCGGTGATCATATCTTCAGCCACGTTGTCGTGGCTCATCGTCTGCACGTCAATGTTTTGTTTGTACTGTAAAATTAATTAAATCATACCAAAGGTATTAGACAAAAAAATACCTGCGCTTTAGGGCAAACAAATCAATGATATTACTTGATTATATATGCGTAACAAATTTCGTAGGGATGCGCACATCTGAATTCGGCCGCACATTCCCTGCTACCACATTCGGGCGCACATACTCCGCTACCACATTCGGGCGAACATGCCCCGCTACCACATTCGGGCGCATATGCCTTTCTACCACATTAGGGCGCACATACTTGATAGAGCCTTGCTGTTTGTTTGTACAAACAGCAAGACTATCAAAGGAACAAAGCTTTTACACACAACCTGATCATCCCCAGAGACATCCAGACAAACAAAATAATTGACAAATACAGCAACAATAGAAGACTGGACATTGGCGCAGCATTATATATCAAACAAACCAAGCTCCAACTGACGCCAAACTTCACTCTGCCATCTTGGAGAACATGACGAAACATACAATATACTTCCCCCATCCATCATGGAAACGTAGGAGATTGGTAAGCTGCAATGAACCTATTGGCCCATTAGTGAGGTGCTTCACCTTCACCTCATCCCAGTTATATACCCGACAACACAAAAACTGGTAACCATTCGAACTCTGCCTTTGATAATGTTGGCAAGGGTCAAAGAAACATTTCGTAGCATCAGGCCAGAATAAAATTGTAAAATGAACTTTGGATAGTTACTTTTTCAATTACCTTCTAAAGTGAAAAAAAACAAAGAAATAGAGAACATTCGTACTAGAATCATTGATCTCAAGCTATGTCACATTCAATAATATATGTTCACAAGAATGTTACTAAAATAAATAAATTATTTAGTATACATATATATAAAAGAGGGGGGGAGAGAAACAGAAATCCAATCTGCAGTATCGTAGGAAATATATAAACTAGTAAGCTCACAGGAAAACCAATAATATTTTCCCCAGTCTAGGTTTTGTATACACGTGTTACTAACAATGTATTATTAGGCTGTCAGGCTCTGAGAAGTGAACTAATATTATAAAAAATGGCAGCACCTCGGGGGCCTCCGTGGCATTTCTTGCTCCACTTTCCCCAGCGTTAGTTCATGACAGGCAGTGTGACCCTCATTCCACGTGGATAGCAAAGTATTTTTATATTATATCTAATATACATACATATACAGACAGACAGAAGACGCTAACAGCACTAAAGTACATCACATACTGTTCGCCAGCAGCTATTACTAAACTTTGCGAAGCACAAGATAGTTCGCACCTTGAGTATGGACCTCTATTGTTTCCTGCCATCATTCCTTTCTGCGTAGAGAACCACTCAAGGCTGCCTGTACTAGTTGGACGTGTCAGATGAGCATCTTCAACACCGATGGGTGTGGGCAACGTTATAGTTATGTTCAAGGCAAATATAGTTCTGCGAGTTCCCAGCTGGCTCAACGAACAACCATGAGCTGACGGTTATCACAACAGTAGACACAACCAGCTTCTGGATGTAACTGGCTCAAGACTATCACTATAGCGGCGATCATTCATTCTTTGGCTGACTAGCATTTGAAATATGCCCTGTAAATAAATATATATTCGAGAAATCAAGGCCTAAATACTTACATATAAAATCTCTCCCTATAGATGGGTCCACCTTCACCCCAGCCAAATGTAAGTGTAGCCAATCACTTAAGAGTACAGGCTTATAACTGCGTAGACAATATCTTAACAGATCAACTAGGGCCAAGCTTTCATAAAAGCTGATATAGGATAGCTGCTCTTGGCTTATATAGAATCTTTAAGAATGCTAGTCCTACATAGCCCATTACTCCTGAGCGTCACAGTCACAGCGACACAGTAGTACCATTGATGTAGCTGGAACTATATAAAGAGAACCACGTAGAAAGAAAAACACTTACCACCGCCATTCCTGTAGCAGAGGTACGGGAAGCGCCATATGTTGCCGAGACCAACAGCATAGCTGAGAGAGGAGAGGACGAACTCCAGCTGGCTACCCCACTTCTGGCGATCACCCTCGGCCGGCTCTTTCACCTCCATGGCCTCGCAATTCTATGACGAAACAATTATTACAAGTTAAAAATCTCCACAAAACTTTAATATATATTTTCACAACTGAAGCACAAGTATGCATAATTCAGCCGAGAGGAAATAGCATGAACAAAAACGTGACATAAAATATTTATTTATTTAAAACATAAAATAACGTTTTAACACTTTATAAAAAGAAACGGTCGCGAGTAGACCAATAAGTAAACCGCGAGTAGATTAAGTAGATCCAAACTGTCAAATCAGTTTGGATCATCTTCCAGCAGACTGTTACAAAAGAATACAGAGGTGTATGAAATTATACAAAGGATTACCATGTTTTGTAATTTTAATTTTTGTTAGTAACTTGAAATAGATCTGATTTTATATAGTCATACTGGATTAGCTTTTTCTTTTTTTATAATTTCGTAATATATGGCAATCGTGCCATTCGATAGGATGGTTCGAATTCCAACTTACAAAAAAAAAAGAACGTCATGACCCATTCCACACAATAGGCCACAATTATTAAGGTTTAGATAATAATTTTGTAGACATATCTATTACAATCATTTGGAGAATTCTAAATAATTTTTTATATTAAGACGCTATACTGAATTCGATAATTTCAATAAGAATTTTTCAGATTGACCTTTAATTTAGATGGAAAAATATGCAAGGAACACGTGTTCCTTGAACATCGCCAAAGCATTGCTAAGGCAGCCTCTGAGAAGGACAGAGCACGTCTCCTAGCTGTGCAAGCCCCCCATGCTGGGGACTTCTGTTGGCAGTCCTAATTCCGCCTTGGGCACCCGCCTGGACCATCGGGCCCTATGTATTGTGTTGCCTGCGCCTTGCCGCCCCTGTCTCCACCGAACACCGGGTGTATTTGCGGCCAGGCACGGGCGGACCAATACGGCAGCCATGGTGTCATCTGTCATAAGACACAGGGAAAGATTGCCAGACATGACGCAGTCAGTGATATCATCAAGAGAAGTTGGGCTACAGCTGGGTGTCCAGCACAAAGGGAACTCAGTTGTGCAGACCTGACAACAGCCAAAAACGCCCAGATGGAGTCACCTGCAGCCATGGAGGGAAGGTAAACAGGTCGTATGGGATTACACCTGTGCATCTACATTAGCTGATACCTATCTACGTTACAGCTCAGCGGAGGAAGGTGGGTATAACAATAATATATATATATATATATATATATATATATATAATATATATATATATATAATATATATATATATATATAGATAATAGAGATACATGAGAGCATTAACAGAAATAGATATATGAAAATACAGGTCAAGTTCACTCCCATCTTGATAAGCACTGCTGCAACGGATGGCCTGCCTACCATCATTTATCTGAATTCTGCACACAGTCGAGATCTGTGCAAGACTCGTCTCCTCCGGTTGGACTGGTAATACATCAGAGCTCTAAATACTGAAGAGAGGTTGAGCGGGGTTAGTTGTAATGTCTATAGCCAATGTTCTCAGGGTCCAACTTCGTGGCCAACCGTATGTTGGCAACCGCAACACGACGGGCGCTCAGCCATTAGCCTCACGCTGGCTGTGCCATTCTCAAGAACATTACTATTAGCGACCA
>WNGS01042707.1:21448648-21460958 GCA_020271785.1 Procambarus virginalis
GCAGCCACCTTCAGGGAGACCCAGAAAATCAACAATTACAGAGATCTAGAACGTTGTTACAGGTTCGTACCGATAGGCTCAGAGACTCTGGGCGCCTGGAGGTAAACGTGCACTTAAGTTTTTAAAGGAGGTTGGGTGAGGAACTCATTGGGAAGACTAGAGACCCACGAGCAGCCAGTTTCCTGTTCCAGCGCCTCAGTGCGCAGTCAGAGGGGAAATGCGTACTGTATACTGGGTACGCACCCAACCTCCGAGGAGATGGACGAGGTCTTCGAACGCTGAATTGTTAGTATTATTATATATATTGTGTGTGTTCTCTGTAACTGTAGCATTGCAATAAAATAAAATAAAACAAAACATACAACAAAATAATAGGGGTGGTAGGAGAAGGAAAGATTAAAGTGTTCAGTGAGAATCCACAAGGTCTTCTCTGATGCTCTTTGTTTTCTTCTTCGAGGATGTGGGTCCCTCAATTCAACCCGTGGTGGTACCCCTATATATGTGTGTGTGTGTGTGTGTGAAATCACGAAATTAACGTGATGAAAAATGTGAATGTCAGACCACGGAGGAAGATGAAAAATGTTCTTGAGGAGATCAACCAAGTATGAAAAATGTTGGACGACTTCGGTTGGACCATTCTGTCTGTACTTGGTTGGAAGTCGATCACAACTGATTCAACGCAAACTCGCCCTAACTTCAGTGTGTCGTCAATCTTAGTACTTCTAATACTCTTCATCCTTGAAGATGTATTAATATAGAAAAGTACTTAAGAAAATTCCTGTTTCAATTCTTCCTCCGTGGTCTGACACTGTCATATATAAATGTATATATATATATATATATATATATATAGATATATATATATATATATATATATATATAGATAGAGATAGTAGGAGAAGAAAAGAAGTAAGTATCTCCTGAGATCCAAATTTCTCTGAAATCTGGCGATTTTCGGTTCCGAGGATGTGGGTCCCTGCAATTGCACCAGAGGGTGGTACCCCTAATATATATATATATATATATATAGATAGAGAGAGATATATATAGAGAGAGGTTGGAGAGAGAAGAGATAGAGATACCACGACAGAGAAGAGAGAGAGATACCAGGAGAGAGAGCGAAGAGAGAGACAGAGAGAGACAGAGAGAGAGACAGAGAGAGAGTACAGATAGAGAGACAGAGATAGAGAAGCCTAGATATATACAGAGAGAGAGAAGAGAGAGACATAGATAGAGGACCTAGATAGAGACCTCTCTCTCGCTATCTCTCTCTCCTCTATCTCTCCTGCGCTCTCTCCCTACTCTATTCGCTCTCCAGCGATAGCCCTCTTCTTATCCCCTCTCATCTCTCATCTCTATCTCTCCATCTATCTCTACCCTCTCCTAATCTACCATATCTCTCTATATATCTATCTGAAAACTCACACCCCAGAAGTGACTGGAAACCCATACTCCCAGGAGCAACGCAACTGGTATGTACAGGGACGCCTTAACCCACTTGACCATCACGACCGGACATAAGGAAGTGATAGCCGAGGCTATATGAACCACTTCCCCGCCCCGCCGGCACTCGGATGGTAATCTTGGGCCGGCGGGGAAGTGGTTCATATAGCCTCGGCTATCACTTCCTTATGTCCGGTCGTGATGGTCAAGTGGTTTAAGGCGTCCCCTGTTACATACCAGTTGCGTTGCTCCTGGGAGTATGGGTTCGAGTCACTTCTGGGGTGTGAGTTTTCAGTTGTATCTAGTCCTGGGGACCATTCAGGCTTTGTTTGCATATTATATATATATTATATATATATATATATATATATTATATATATATTGATATAATATATATATACTCCATATTTCCGTTTGCTACTTTTCAGCTTCAGGCATGGGTTCCTTGCACGGATTTTCACGCCTCTAGCCGACCAATTAGGGCGAAATAATGTCATGTTGCGATTTAATTTTCTGATGCAGCCTAAGCATATTGTTGAATAATCCTGCACGTGGTTCCATACGGTTTTGGTATTAATTTATGATATCCAAAATCAGCGTCGTTATCTATGAGTGCAATAGGTGACGAAACAAGCGCTGAAGTTACGAGTTTATCATGACCTGTGCAGAGTTGAAATAGGAGCGCCCATTGCGCACGTGTTGGGTTGGGTGGCAGGGGCGCCTAGTCATGGCCCGTTACCATGACAA
The DNA here is from genome assembly GCA_020271785.1 of Procambarus virginalis. Taxonomy (NCBI): domain Eukaryota; kingdom Metazoa; phylum Arthropoda; class Malacostraca; order Decapoda; family Cambaridae; genus Procambarus; species Procambarus virginalis. Next base: position 21,450,839 of record WNGS01042707.1, read on the forward strand.
CACTGCTCTCTTTCTTTCCCCTCGTCGCCTGGAACGTACATTACGGATGAATTGTAGTCTTTGGAGAGGAGGGGAATAGGGGTCATTTTCTTTAATAATGTCATAAGAACTGTAAACGCTGTTCAACAATACAGGTCTCGTACTCTTTCTCGTTGACATTACCTTAGATAAGATTTGCGTTTGTCAGCAGCCTTCAATACTTGCTCTACACTCACAACTTATTGATAATTCTCAAAGTTTTGTTTGAATTGCGCCGTTCACGTCAACGAACATGTTAATAGATTACGATGAGTTACGGCAAATAGTGTCAGTTTATTACAAACTGATAAGGTAACTAAATTTATATATGAGACTATTTAACCTCAACTACCTCAAGTCCATCATCACCAGCAAAATCTGCTATCAGGACAATAACAAACTCTGCTTTCAGACAACACACAGTTTCCCTGTTTAAATCCCTAAACATGCTAAACATAAATTCACTCCACACATTCTCTGTGTCAATTACATTTATAAAAACCCTTTTCTTAAGAGCAAACCCTGTTCTGAAATTCTTCCTGGAGCGATGTATTCATTACTCGGCTGACTCGCATTTGGAACAGGTTCTTCCTCAACATTTAGATATTCGGAAATAAGTTAACCTACCATGTGAAGGATTTGGCAATAATTGGTTCCTGGTTTATCCTGTGCTAACATTATTGTAATTAACTTTATTTAAAGTTTGTTCCTAATTAAAATGTATATGCTCATTAATAAGCTTCTAGGGGTCAGGCTTCAAACGACTTCATGTATGGAAAAAGCTCCTAGCATACAGTTTCAATATGAACATCGAAATCATTCCTAATGAGGGCAAATATTAAACAAAAAAAAGTTAGCAATAGTTATATCCTATGATTTTCTAGTCACCTGTGACTAGTGTCACGAAGCAACTAACAAAACTAACAAACAACAAGTGCCAGACGACAAAATCATTTCTTAAAGTTGCCCCTAAACGCACGCAGCGGCAAGGCAGCAGAAGCAGCAAGAATTACTTTCAGTCTGGCAGACGCCTGCCATCAAAGGCTTCACAATTAACTGTGTGCGTGTTCACAGTCCACCCCCGGGAGGCGCGTCCCCACAGAAGCCTAGCACATACCTTCCTGCCACTAGCTAAACCACCGTCTTAAAATACGATCACATTATGAATGTGGTGTTCATTTAAAGTAGACAGTTTTGCGGAGAATTAAGATTATATAATAGTTAAGCGACTTCAATTATTTTAAAACATTGTAAATTTGTTAAAACTTAAGGTGCCACTTTCTCCAATAGCTTAGTATTTCTAGTTTTTATACACCGTTGGCAGTGTTTACACCCAATATAACTAGGCATGCGGAAGGTGCGAGTTGAGTTTTCGTGGATGGAAAGTTGCTTGGGAGAAGCAACGGGTATTTTACACTAGAAATTTTCACCTTTTGACAATCAAAATGTCGAGCCACTTCCGATGCAGACACAGTTGTGGTCAATGGTTTATACCTCTATGCCACCCTTCCGGTGCTCTATAGGTGCATACCTCTATACCACCCTTCCGGTGCTCTATAGGTGCATACCTCTATACCACCCTTCCGGTGCTCTATAGGTGCATACCTCTATACCACCCTTCCGGTGCTCTATAGGTGCATACCTCTATACCACCCTTCCGGTGCTCTATAGGTGCATACCTCTATACCACCCTTCCGGTGCTCTATAGGTGCATACCTCTATACCACCCTTCCGGTGCTCTATAGGTGCATACCTCTATACCACCCTTCCGGTGCTCTATAGGTGCATACCTCTATACCACCCTTCCGGTGCTCTATAGGTGCATACCTCTAGACCACCCTTCCGGTGCTCTATAGGTGCATACCTCTATACCACCTCCCGCCTGGTGTTCTATGGCTGTTCCCCCTCGATACAACAATTACTGTACTACAAGTATCTAACAAAGCTTGTAGTCCAGTATTAAGTACTCTGCAACCAATTTTTGTATTGTTACAGAATAAGCTGTATCTCTGTATATGAACACTTCTGCCCATACTGTTGAGGCTAAGTGTTGGTAATACGGCTTAACCATAGAGAGAACTACGGGCTCACCATAGCCCGTGCTACTTGGAACTTTTTGTTCCAGGTAGCGAATCTTTAACAACAACAGGCTTAACCATTCAACTTGCCCAAGTAGACGAGTTTTTGTTTTGGCCACTTGAAAGTACAGCACCACCATTGTGCTGTACCTTTAAAAGTACAGAGAGAACCTCTTTTTGTCATAGTTTCACCGATTTCATGCTTATTTTAATTCAGGAAATGTATACAGTGAAGTGATCTAGGAGGCGGATGTGTGAGGGGAGTACCGCTGCTTCTCCGACCCCCCACACACACACACCTCGTCCACGAACGCCTGCAGCGGCTAAAATTACCAAGTGTGGTGGCACCCGGCACACCGTCTGCCTGAGGAGGGCTCACCACCACCCCGAGGGAGGGCTCACCACCGCCCCGAGGGAGCGCTCACCACCACCCCGAGGGAGGGCTCACCACCACCCCGAGGGAGGGCTCACCACCACCCCGAGGGAGGGCTCACCACCACCCCGAGGGAGGGCTCACCACCACCCCGAGGGAGGGCTCACCACCACCCCGAGGGAGGGCTCACCACCACCCCGAGGGAGGGCTCACCACCACCCCGAGGGAGGGCTCACCACCACCCCGAGGGAGGGCTCACCACCACCCCGAGGGAGGGCTCACCACCACCCCGAGGGAGGGCTCACCACCACCCCGAGGGAGGGCTCACCACCACCCCGAGGGAGGGCTCACCACCACCCCGAGGGAGGACTTACCACCACCACCGCCGCCCCGAAGGAGGGCTTACCACCACCACCGCCGCCCCGAGGGAGGGCTTACCACCACCACCGCCGCCCCGAGGGAGGGCTTACCACCACCGCCGCCCCGAAGGAGGGCTTACCACCACCACCGCCGCCCCGAGGGAGGGCTCACCGCCGCCCCGAGGGAGGGCTCACCGCCGCCCCGAGGGAGGGCTCACCGCCGCCCCGAGGGAGGGCTCACCACCACCGCCGCCCCGAGGGAGGGCTTACCATCACCGCCGCCCCGAGGGAGGGCTTACCATCACCGCCGCCCCGAGGGAGGGCTTACCATCACCGCCGCCCCGAGGGAGGGCTTACTATCACCGCCGCCCCGAGGAGGGCTTACCATCACCGCCGCCCCGAGGGAGGGCTTACTATCACCGCCGCCCCGAGGGAGGGCTTACCATCACCGCCGCCCCGAGGGAGGGCTTACCATCACCGCCGCCCCGAGGGAGGGCTTACTATCACCGCCGCCCCGAGGGAGGGCTTACCATCACCGCCGCCCCGAGGGAGGGCTTACTATCACCGCCGCCCCGAGGAAGGGCTCACCGCCGCCCCGAGGGAGGGCTTACTATCACCGCCGCCCCGAGGAAGGGCTCACCGCCGCCCCGAGGGAGGGCTTACTATCACCGCCGCCCCGAGGAAGGGCTCACCGCCGCCCCGAGGGAGGGCTTACTATCACCGCCGCCCCGAGGAAGGGCTCACCGCCGCCCCGAGGGAGGGCTCACCACCACCGCCGCTCCAAGGGAGGGCTCACCACCGCTCCGAGGGAGAGCTCACCACCGCTCCTAGAGAGGGCTCACCACCGCTCCTAGAGAGGGCTCACCACCGCTCCTAGAGAGGGCTCACCACCGCTCCTAGAGAGGGCTCACCACCGCTCCTAGAGAGGGCTCACCACCGCTCCTAGAGAGGGCTCACCACCGCTCCTAGAGAGGGCTCACCACCGCTCTAGAGAGGGCTCACCACCGCTCCTAGAGAGGGCTCACCACCGCTCCGAGGGAGGGCTCACCACCGCCCCCCCCCCCCCGACCGTCCAAGTGGTTGGACACCATTCCTTTCCCCCGGCCATCCCAAATCCTAATCCTGACCCTTCCCAGTGCTATAAAGTCGTAATGGCTTGGCGCTCTCTCCTGATAGTTCCTTCCCTTCACCACCGCCCCGAGGGAGGGCTCACCACCGCCCCGAGGGAGGGCTCACTGCCGCCCCGAAGGAGGGCTCACCACTACCGCCCGAAGGAGGGCTCACCACCACCGCCCCGAAGGAGGGCTCACCACCACCGCCCCGAAGGAGGCTCACCGCCACCGCCCCGAAGGAGGGCTCACCACCACCGCCCCGAAGGAGGGCTCACCACCGCCCCGAGAGAGGGCTCACCACCGCCCCGAGGGAGGGCTCACCACCGCCCGAGAGAGGGCTCACCACCGCCCCGAGGAGGGCTCACCACCGCCCCGAGGGAGGGCTCACCACCGCCCCGAGGGAGGGCTCACCACCGCCCCGAGGGAGGGCTCACCACCGCCCCGAGGGAGGGCTCACCACCGCCGTGAATATTTCCCGGCAGTGACTTTAGGGGGGTCGAGTACTGGCGGAAATCTCATAATCAATCATTCATCACTCGCTGTCTCTTGACATTACCGGGAAACTCGGGACAGCGTCTCTACTACCATCATTTCTCGGGTAATTTAAAACATCTTTACCTAGTCTCCTCTCCCGGCACCTCGGGCACACGACGCCGGTAATGCAATCAGGGTCCGGGGGGTGGGAGGAGGAAACATTCTGTGATCCTTCCAAGACAACGAAACAAGGAATTAAGACAGCAACACGTCCCTATGCACTCACCTGCTGGTCATCCAGATCTCGGTCGTCGAACGTGATATTGAATTTTGTTTTCCCAGACATGGCCACCAATTTACTAGAGGAGTCGCCGTGTTACCGATTCTTGCTGGGGAAATGTGTGTCGTGCAACCGAACAGCCGACAACCGGTCGGGCGAACTGCCTTCAGTAAATAGGGGAAAACTAGCGCGGTTTTAATATATTGGTAAAGCACGAAATAATCACACTGACTAGTGAAGCATTAGTGGGTACAAGGCCTTAAGAAAGGTGTATATGGGAGGGAGTGCGAGAGATGTGTGGTGCGTGGCGTGAGGTTGAGAGGTGCGAGGGTGCAGTGCGACCCCTGTGAGCGCTCTGTCTCGACTGACTGGCTGGTGTGGCCGTTGGTGGGGGTCGCTCCTGCCTCACCCTTTCTCCCCTGCAACCCCCCCGCCCCTCACACTTCGATCACAGCACCTCTTCCATCCCCCCCCCTCTTCCACAACCTCCCCCTCTTCCACAACATAGCCACGCCCCCGATTCCCCCCCCCCTCTCCTCCTTCATATTACAGCCACGTCCCCACACACAATCTCCCCCCTAGCGGTCCTCTACTCTCCCCACCACAACTGCTTTCATTGACGATTTTCCCCCTGGACTTCCTGCCAAAACAAACAAAATAAAACTCCCCGTGGCTCACGTGAGAGGTCCACCCCGTGGCTCACGTTACAAGTCCACCCCGTGGCTCACGTGACAGGTCCACCCCGTGGCTCACGTGACAGGTCCACCCCGTGGCTCACGTGACAGGTCCACCCCGTGGCTCACGTGACAGGTCCACCCCGTGGCTCACGTGACAGGTCCACCCCGTGGCTCACGTGACAGGTCCACCCCGTGGCTCACGTGACAGGTCCATCCCCGTGGCTCACGTGACAGATCCACCCGTGGTTCACGTGACAGGTCCACCCCGTGGCTTACGTGACAGGTCCACCCCGTGGCTCACGTCACAGGTCCACCCCGTGGCTCACGTGACAGATCCACCCGTGGCTCACGTGACAGGTCCACCCCGTGGCTCACGTCACAGGTCCACCCCGTGGCTCACGTTACAGGTCCACCCCGTGGCTCACGTGACAGATCCACCCCGTGGCTCACGTCACAGGTCCACCCCGTGGCTCACGTCACAGGTCCACCCCGTGGCTCACTTCACAGATCCACCCCGTGACTCACGTGACAGATCCACCCCGTGGCTCACGTCACAGGTAAACCCCGTGACAGGTCCATCCCGTGGCTCACTTGATAGGTCTACCCCGTGGCTCACGTGAGAGGTCCACCCCGTGACTCACGTGACAAATCCACCCCGTGGCTCACTTCACAGGTCCACCCCGTGGCTCACGTGAGGTCCACCCCGTGGCTCACTTCACAGGTCCACCCCGTGGCTCACGTGAGAGGTCCACCCCGTGGCTCACGTGAGAGGTCCACCCCGTGGCTCACGTGACAGGTCCACCCCGTGGTTCGTGTGACTCCCAGTTTCGTTTCAGATATAGCTCATAATTTGTTGAGCATTTCATCTATATGGAGCGTCCCAGGGTGAATCCTAGATCTGCTGCGCTGTTGCACTGGATATTGCACGTACATCTGACCGGTTAAGACAACTTGCAATATTGGCAAAGCTGCAAACAGTGGGTATCTCAGGACTCCATTTTCTTCCTTGTGAAGGTAGCCTCGCAATTGGTGTGATAGTGCTACAGGGAATTGTGCCTGGGCCTCTCTTGTGGAACATCTTGTTCAACGTTCTGCTACAATACAGTATTACAGCCTGGACCGATGGTGGTGATTGTATTCTTGTGGGGAAATATTTCCCACTTACTTATAACAATTAACTACTTAATAAATATATCTAATAATAAATAGCTCCGATGACTATTACGGCTTCTGTTAAACTTATAGGACTAACCACAAATTATTGATGTTTAAAGGAAGAAGATTCGTTCTCTGTTTATAAATAATAACTAACTAAAATGTGCAATAGCAAGATTGAGTCTACTGAGTGTGGCGCCATATTTCTGCCAAAGCAGTCATCGTCTCATCAAGTTATGACACGTAACTGCTGATTCTCACTATTAGTCAAAGTGGAGGAAATCAGAGACAACATTTTAAAGGTTAGATTATTAAAATAAAGTTAATAATAAGGCCTGAAATTATTTAATAGTAACTTATTCTCAAATCGGGAATGGCTAACTTGAGGCACAAACGCGGGCTGGGGGAGGGAGGAGGCCGTGTTGCACCACGCCGGCTAGAGTAACATGTATGACTGGCTTACTACTACGGGCTCACCATAGCCCGTGCTACTTGGGACGTTTTTGTTCCAGGTAGCCGATCTGTAACAACAACAACACGACTGGCTCAAACTGGGAGCTCAGCGGCCAAAAGTGCATCTCGAGGGTGACGTTTGGGTCGTCAACAAATGATAAAAAGCAGGTGCTGAATTTAGCAAGTAAGGCATTCAAAAAAACAGTAGTTAAGGCCATAATATACCTGGGTGACAGCAACAGCAGCTGTAAATATATATATATATATATATATATATATATATATATATATATATATATATATATATATATATATATATATATATATATATATATATATATATATATGAAGCACAAGTTTGTAACATCAGGAAAATCCTCTTCCTCTCTCTCCTCCCTCTCTTTTTCGCCTTTCTTTCCCCCCCCCCCCTCCCTTTTCTCACCCTTCCTAATTCTGCCTCCCCTTCTTGAGTAAGAGGTCAGGAGTTGACCTCGCCCTCCATTAGATAAGAGACATGCCAAACAACTTGTAAGGGGCCTGGTGCATGGGCACCGAAACTTCCTCATTTACACTCATTTTTTTTATCAATAACCCTCATGGCCAATGCTCCAACTTTTCCTTATAAATCAATATCATAACATGAACGGAAAAAAGGTAAAACCAAAAAAAAAGATAAAAATTCTTAATTTCAAATTGCTATAAATATCTTATAATGTACAAATCCACGAGGGCCGTGACGAGGATTCGAACCTACGTCCGAGAGGAGGATTTGTTCATTTGATGCATCACGCTATTAAGATTTGTGTGTGTAGTGTAATCTTATAATGTCACCAATTGTTATTTTATTCATTATGGTCTCAGAATGGCATATAACGTTCAATTGCTAGTGAGAAAATTATTTTTTTTAAAGTATAGTTTACTGTAAAACATTTTTGAATGTGGCCATCCAAATATATGCCAAATTTATACGCAAATATTTATAACTCCAAACGTAATGGCTTTATGACAAATCGATTCACTAGGAACCTTAGCACTAAGAACTTTGCACATAATATGTAAAAATGGTGAGAATCTGTCTGAAAATTAATTTTTTATTAAGTCTCAATGTTGAAAATGTTTTTCAAAGAGAAAAATGCATTTAAAGTTCTCTACAATGAATATAGTACTTATAATTTATGATATATCTTGAAGGTTATAATTAAGATGGCTTGGCATTCGTACTCGAATATGTGTGAAAGTTGTAGGTCAATATGTGTTGAAATGAAGTCACGAAAAAATAACCTCCCAAAAAAACCAATATAGGGATAAGTTAGGGATAACTGACAGACATTGGGCCCCTTAACTGTCCAACAGTAGTTAGACATATATATGAATGAGATTAGGTGGATATAAATAGGAGCTGCCTCGTATGGGTCAATAGGGCTTCTGCAGTTACCTTCATTCTTATGTTATTATAATGAAACATATATATTGCAATAACTTTATTACCCATTTATTAGTGATAAGGCCCTCATCTGGTCCGCATTCATGAATATAAGCTAAATATCAAAGAGAATAATGTTTGAACTCTGCAAATAAATCGGCAAAAAATAAAAAATAAAAGTCACAACTTGGGCCACCTGTGGCTGAATAACCTGTTGACCATTTCGTTCAAACTTCACATCTAGTGCCGGATGTGTAGTCTCCAAGATGTGAAAGTCACAACAAAATACGCAAAGAAACAAAGGAGAGAGAGAGAAAAAAAGTGGTTGTCCGCTTTTTGTATAAAGGGACATAAGAAATATTGCCATTGGGCAATGTATTTATATGATATATAATAGAATACATCATAATAACATACTAACTCATCATTATATGTGTGGAATCTGGTCCTCCAGGCGGCACCAGCGCATATCCACTTTGTGGACCTTCCTTACTACTACTCATCCTCTTTGTGCGTCAGACAGGAGCTTGCATCTCTTTATCCCTGATTTCTAGAAAATAGGAGGTGTTATCGTTATTATCAGAGCAGGTTGCCGCCCGACGCTCACGCATTTATGAAAAAAAAATCGTAAAAATTCATTTCTTAACATATTGGGATGAATTGTCACGACGCTGATGCCAATAACGGTAGATTTTTTAAATTTTTCACTATTTTTTATATTTTGAAAAGTCTCCACATGCACCGGGCCCCTTAATAGGGAAACAGTATTAAATTGTTTACCATAACTGTCATTAAGTGATTACATCAAAAGAAGAAATTTCTCAGTAGTAATTAAAGTCAACAGGGCGCAGGGGTTTTTCCCATGAACCACTGGCGATCTCCTAATTAGTAATTATCAATACTCTGTAGTAACTAACGTGTAATGGAGGGTGAGAACCGGTGTTTCTCTTTTGAAGTGAGATTAGGCATTTCCTAGAAGTACTAGTGTTCTGTGTAAGACTAGTAGTACCAGGTTACCTCAACTGTAAATGTTGTTTAAACTCTTTATGAAATGCATCTAAGAGCACCAGTGTGTAAACCTACAGTGGTACAATGGTGTCAGGTAGGGGTTACAATGGTAGCAGGTGTTACCAGTTCACCTGCGCCTTGGGTATGCACTGCTTATTAGAATGGTCTATTCGCTATTCTTTTTTATGACCTGTGGCCAGGAAAGAGCCTGCAAGAGACTCATCATAAGTCTTGAGCCGTCCTTGATGGGTCGGTCAGTACATCAGCGCCTTCAACACCGTGAGATTTCAGCGCTGTACTTTATGAACTGTCCTCAAGGCGCCTCACTTGCCCACTGTCGTGAAGAACTGGAAATTGGTTACCCCAACAGGAGGCACTTTTAGCCATCAATATTGTCATACTGTCTGCCATATTCTCAAGAACATCACCTCCTTCATTCCAAGACTGAATCGCATCCAGAACATGTCCGTCAACACATAGATACGCGGGAAATCTAGCCATCCGACTATATGAAGGCTCTTGCACACCTTACCTTGAAAAGCTGAATATGAGTTTTCATTCGCATATAGTCCTGGTGACCATTCAGGCTTGTTCGCATATATATATATATATATATATATATATATATATATATATATATATATATATATATATATATATATATATATATATATATATATATATATAATAATCTGGCACACACGTAGACG
>WNGS01042707.1:21477576-21502645 GCA_020271785.1 Procambarus virginalis
GTACCATACCTGGAGAGTGTTGGGAAGAATTCTTCTTTTTTTGTTTTTGTTTCTACTCCCCCCGAGTTGAGGCCCGGGCCCCGTCCAGTGAGGCTCGACTCGGGAGGGGGGCCTCTGGCCTGACTCTTGATTGGTGATTTGATTGATTTTGTATGATAACCTTAGAGTGTTTTTCCTAACCAGGCTACGTGATAACTTGTCCACAGGCTTTGCTTGGACTGGCTCGCAGGCCCACATCCACTACAGCTGGTTGGTCTGGCATTTCTTGCAAGAACCTGTCCAATGCCTCTTTAATACCTAAACTTTCATTCTGGCAATATTTCTAATGCTTACTGGGAGGGTGTTGAACAGCCGTGGACCCCGGATGTTCATACAGACAACTGATTGCGCTATGGCACCTCTACTCCTCAATGTTCTATTCTGCATTTCCTTCTGTATCTTTGCTCCAGTATGTTGTTATTCTACTGTGCAAATTTGGGACCTGGCCCTCCAGTATCTTCCATGTATACAGTATGTTATTTGAAACCTTTCTCGTCTCCTTTCCAGAGAGTACATTTTGAGAACTTTGAGACGGTCACACTGCAATCTGTTTGACAAATTTGAAAAGCCAACGCACCACTTTACCTATTATTCCTATTGATCTCATTTTATGGGCTATCACTCCATGGTCACATTGTCGAATGCCTTTCCAAATAGGCATGTGTATACAATGTCTGCATTTTGCTTTTCTCCTAAGGCTTCGTGATTGCATAGTGGTTGAGTAACTGTGACAGGATCTTCCTGCTCTAAATCATGTTATCCTTGGTTGTGAAGATCATTATTTTCTATAAAACTGGAAATTTGATTCCTATTCACTCTTCCAAAAACATTTATTATGTGTGATGTTAGTGCAACTGGTCTATAATTTTTGCCTAAGCTCTACTACCTCCCAAGTGTAGAAGAGCTATATTTGCTGATTTAAGTGCTGCTGAATCTCCCCTGTATCCAGGCTCTTTCCCATATTACACTGAGTGTTCACTACTGGTATTACATATCTTTATGAATATTGAATTCCATGAGTTAGGACCAGGGTTGAGTGCATGAGCATGTTGTCAATTTCTCTTTCAAAGTCTTCTGAGTTCGTGTCATATTAGTTATATTATCTGGAGTTTGGATATCATTCATAAAGAAACTGTCTGGATCCTCAACTTTCATGTGTTTTTGGGTGCTAAACATAGCCTCATACTGACCTTTTAGAATTTCTCTATTTCTTTGTTGTTCTCCATGTTTGAACCTTCAGTTGTAAGTAAAGGTCCAATACTGTTGGAGGTTTTTTATTTTGATTTTCCATGTGTGAAAAAATATTTTGGATTTTACTTTTATCTCTTGTATAGCTTTCTGTTCCAATTTCATTTCCTCAGACTCGTATGATAGCTTCAGCATCTGCTCTTTTTCTTCTTTCTCTTTGTTAGATTTATTTTCCTTGCTTGTGATAGTCACGTCTGTTTCAGTGTTTCCATAACTTTTTTCCTTCTGTATTGTCGTCTGTGTTACTTTTCTAGAGTGGTCCCCTTTCTGACCCTCCTCACAGGCACATACTTGAAGCAGATCTTGTATGCTTCAGCTGTCAGTTGGGCTGTTTCCTGTAATTACCTAAGTGTAGTTACAGGATGAGAGCTACGCTAGTGGTGTCCTGTCTTCCCAGCACTCTTTATCATATGATGCTTTGAAACTACTAACGGTCTTGGCCTCCTCCACCTTCTCACCTAGCTTGTTCCAGTCGTCTACCACTCTGTTTGCAAAAGTGAATTTTCATATATTTCTTTGGCAGCTTTGTTTAGTTAGTTTAAATTTAAGACCTCTTGTTCTTAAAGTTCCAGGTCTCAGGAATTTTTCCTATAAATTTTATCGATTCTTGTTACTGTTTTGATCTTATAGATTTTCGTTACTATTTATTACGTGCTGATCATATCGCCTCTTTTTCTTCTATAAACAGCAATGGTGTGGGAGTTGTCGCTTCAGACTGTATTCCATTGAATGTTTGCAAGGTCTACATTGTTTTTTCCAAGTCAATCCTTTTATTGTTGAATTTGAATTATTGAATAACCCTTCTTGCTTTTTGTTTCTCTTGGATCTACTACCGTTATTATTGTTGTTTGCAGTTTAGTGAGCTTGTGGTCTGAGTATGTAGTATCTGAGATTGTAATGTCTCTGATTAGCTCATCATTGTTTGTGATTATCAGGTCCAGCATTTTTTCTTTCCTAGTTGGTTCTGTAATCTGCTGATTGAGCGAGAACTTGTCACAGAATCTCGGACTTTTATAGAACATTATTTAAAGAGTTTAATGTGGGAATATAACTACAGTAAAGTGGTGCTTGTATGTATTTATAAATACTGTTAACATTAAGACTACTACAAAAATTCAGAAGCCTTTTTTTATTCAGTTAGCTCGAAGAAGTTTTGGACGAGGGAGTTAAGGTAGCAGATATTGGTGTAACTACAGATGAATTGATCGTGTTATACACGAAGCTGCAGTTGAGAGAGAGTGCTACCCTTCACCCCTAACTACCATGGTTTTCCAAAATCTTGTTGGCACTCAATTAATGAAGTTATCTGCCATGGCATCCCTGATATGAGGCCACTACAAAATGGGGATATATGCAATAGTAAGTACCTGGTTGTATTGTAGTATGTCTTGTACTGGAGTTCCTTGTCATTTATTATATGTAGTTTAAAATTAGACAATTTGGTAAAAAAATAATCATAGCATGTTAAGAAGGCATCTTGCCCCTATTTGTAGCTGGTACAAAACTAAGAACACTGAACCTAGTCTAACTAAATCATGGCAAACTTGACTTGATGTTGTTCATTCATTATGAAAGCCACACAGAAACACTTAGAAATGTGAAAACATGAAATATAGTTGTGAGCATTTATAACAATTACAAAACAAGTTACAATGATGAGACATTGTAAGTGTGGTGGCACTTCCAAAAATGGATTATGTCGTTCCAGACCTGATCCTAGAAATTTAATCTTTCTTGACATTTTATCGTTAAATTTTCTGGATTTATCTTATAGCAAGTGATACATGTTAATGTTTACTGTATTTAGACAATATACTAATAAGGAATTTGTGCTATTAAATAATAATTATGCATTTTTTCTGTGGGGAGACTCTTTGGCTCCTGGAGCAACCGGGCTGATGTGCAATACATTAAATCAGTGGCTTTAGTCAATGGAACTCAACCTACCAGGGACCATGAGCCAGAACCTGGCTCTCTCAGAGGCACAGTGAGCAATGGCCCTAAAAAAAAAAAACTGTGGTTGGGGGGGGGGAGGGTTTTCTTTATCTGCCATTAACTGGGTATAGGCCTGTCAGGCCTGTAGGGGCCTGACAATGAGTGGACAGCGCTCGGGATTTGTAGTCCTGAGATTCTGGGTTCGATCCTCGGTGGAGGCGGAAATAGATGGGCAGGTTTTTCACCCTGATGCCCCTGTTCACGTAGCAGGGGCTTGTCCGTGCAGCCCTCCCCCCCCACCCCCTGGAGGGGGGAAGCCCCAGACCCACCTCGCTGTCTACCCAACCCAGTTGGTTAGCTAAAGCAATCTGGGTTGGATATCATCTCTGGCCTCAGTTTCCAAGCAGTGTTTATCTTTGTGGTGTCCTCTGCTGTTTGTGGCCAGGTGTACCTGAAGTGTACCAGGGCTGCATGCACTTAGGTCAGCCTTCCCTAGGTACCCTGTGAGTACTACCCTTGCGTGTCAGGGTTATCTTCCCTGGTGCGTTCAAGACGCCATTTCCGTAGAGGTTTTTTCTGCCCGGTATTTACCCCGCCCTTGGGGCCAGCTGGGGTTTCATGGCCCTTGTTTGGCCTTGGGTAGGAAGTGGTATTGTTGCTGGTTGGGGCATCAAGGTGTTGTGCAGCCAGCTTACCTATGCAGCGGCCAGTTCCTGTTTCCTCTGGGGACGTTGTACTTTTGCATGGTTTTTCTTTCCATTTTTGTTTTGTGTGCCAGGTGGGGGTCTGCCTGGTGAGGCTATAGGACCACTTCTAATATTTTGGCGGCCCTCCACTAGGTGCACATGATTGTACACATCGCAGGGCTTTCAGTGTTGTGTTCTCCACCTTGTTAGCTTTGTGTCTAACCGGTTAGCAACACCTTGCCTAGGCTTCATGTAGCAGTCAGCCTACAGGCCCTGAAAAACCCTGTTGGGGCTCGGTAGACTTATGGATGCGGCTTTCGAGTTCCAGCTCGCCTTGTGCGAGTTTGAAGGTTGCTTTGTGGCCTTGTCGTCTCAGGGGTGAGCTTCATGCTCTCCTTCAGTCCTGGTAGTCAGTTTGCTAGTTTGCAGCCTTCTTCTTTCCTGGCGAAGATCGAGACAGCTGCATTCCGGAAGGGTCCTTAGGTCATTGATGTTTGGTTGGTTAGGCCGGGGGGGGGGGGGAGGTTGCATTATGTGTTGTCCGGTCAAAATTCAGTTACAGTATATTCCTATCATGCCATCTGTTAAACTTCTGCAGTTAACCTGTACTGGTCGTGAAGTCCTTAAATGCCTGTGGTTAATGTCATTCTCTTGGCTATAGAATAACTGTCCACCACCTACAGCCAGCCCTAGGCTACAGTATGTTGTAAATCGTTGGTTAACAGCATCATTTAAATCCTCGTAGTTGGAACATTTCAATGTTTGCCATTTCTCTTTTCACCACTGCTTTTTTTTCACCACCACCACTTAATTTTATTCATAATTATATGATGTGCTTCCTATTTTGTTTTTTTTTTTTATCAGAAAAGGCACTAGTTTCAATGCCTTACTCCTCTGCTAGTCATTTTCCTTTCCTAGCTACAATCACTTCTTTCTTGTACCTTGACATTATCTGAGGTAAGGAAGTTCCTCTTACCCTTGTCTGATGTACCCACACTATTGCAGCATAATTTGGCTTCAACTCCCATGTAGTAATATATCAGAAGAAAAAACCAGTGAAAGAGCTTGAGCAATGAGGCTAGACCGCACACATGTTCTGTACAGTACGTGTGTCCTCGCAGAACGTATGGATGCCTCAGAAAATATTTGCTTAAACAAATACTGTATGTTGGTTCAATTTAACTTTTAAGTTGAAACCCTTCTATAGTTGAAGAGGGTTTATCGATCAGATATTTGCTCGAGACGCCTTATAGAAAAGGCATGTGAAGAGACTTGGAAAAAACATTTGACAGTTAAACAACTTTGTGGAGAGTGATGAGTATATATTGAGTTAATGTATTGCTAAATTCTGTGAAATGTTTCAATGTAGGTAGCAATTCAAGTGTACGAGTTTATGCTATATTACATGGTTGGTTTAATAGTAATGTTGGTGAACGACGGGATTACATAATGACACCCTGGTTATTCAATGTAAATGAAAGAAGTTATGAGGAATGCAAGGTAAGAATGCTAGAGATGGGTGTAAACCTAATGTGTAGGCCTAATATAAGTACAGTAATTGGTATATTTAAAATTTGTGTATGCAGATGGTAGTTCTTTTAGCTGGAAGGAGGGAAACTATCAGGAGAAAGCGCCAAGCCATTACATCTATATAGCACTCGGAAGGGAGCACTTGGAAGGAATCAGGATAAGGATTCGGGATGGGACGGGAAGGAATTGTGCCCAACCATTTGGACGGTCGGGGATTGGACGCCAACTTGCATGAAATGAGACCGTCGCTCTACTGTCCAGCCCAAGTGGTTGGGCATTATTTTAGCAGAGTGAGACATGTTTATTAATAAGATGAGAGAAGACTATTAAAAGTGAATGAGGATAAAAAGTAAAGTTATGGTGGTGGAGGGAAGGAAATTGTGTGTGTGAAAGAACAGTGCATGTGTAATTGTGCAATTGCTCAAGAGGGGTATGTGTTATCGAAGTTTAGAGTAGGGTCAGTCGGGAAAAAGTAAGAGGTCTGTATGGAAAGTGAGGTAATGCCAACTCTTATATGAGTAAGATTGTGTGGCATGAATGAAAAAAAGTCAAAAGGTAGAGCTGTTGACGTGGACAATCTGAGAACATGTGTGGTGTTAGGGGAATGAAATGTCACATGGAATTTAAAAAGTCAGTACTGTATTTGTTTGCTTAGGTTCTTGATTCTTTTACCTTGGAATTCTGCAGCAATTTTGGCACATGATGGATGCTCAAACAAATGAGATTGCTTTCCATTACTGTATGCTGCTTGTTCTTCACCCAAAAATGGCATTAATTTGTTTACTTATTAACGTTTATTTATTCCACAGTTGATGTCACAGTTTACCATCGCAATTTCCACGGTGATTTGAATGAAACCTTATTTATTGGAGAGGTGAATAGCATAGCACGAAATCTTGTCAAGACCACTTGGGAATGTCTTCAGAAGTCCATTGAAATTGGTAAATATATATTGTGTTTTTATTATTATTATTATTATAGGTATTATTATTATTATTATTATTATATTACAGTATTATTATTACAGTATTACAGTATTGGCCCCACCACGGGGCAATATTCTTGGCCCCATGGTGGCCGGCCCAGCCATGGTTTCAGGCGCTACTTGCCCGGTGTCCGAACCCGGAGGTTTTCCGCGACTCCACCTCTTTCAGAAGATCGGCCGGTCTGTTACGAGACTGGTTCGCTCTTTTCCTCGAGTCTTTGCGTCTGGTTTTTTTATTCGGGTTTATCACCATTTGTATGGTGATCAGGTGGCTTCATTGATGGTGTCCCACCTGTGGGCTTTGTCTTGGTGGCATGGTGAAGTTTCCTGGCGGTCCTTCCGTTTCTTTTTGACTCTTCGTCGTTGTACTTCGCTTTCTGTTCGGGTGGTGTTGCCCTTTCTTTCGTGGTTGTTCCAGGACAAATGCTCCATCTTATGCCGAATACTGTCGCCTCGTATCATATGGCGCTGGCGGAGCCGTGTTAGCTTGCTTTCGATATAGATGTTACTTCTGCACCGTTTCGCAAGCTGTCTAGTGCGTTGTTTCACCTCCGGCCTGCTCATACACCGCTTGAGCTGTCCTGGTCTTTAGACAGGGTGCTTTCCTATCTCTCTTCTCCTCGGTTTGTTGTGGCTCCTTCGGTTCAGGATTGTTTTTTGAAGGCTCTTTTTCCTGTTTGCATTGGCCTCTCGGGGTCGTGTCGGGGAGCTTCATGCTCTCCTCCCGTGCAGGGGTGTCTGCTCTTTCGGTCGTGGAGATTGGTTTCTTCGTCTGCAGCCGCCTCTTTCTTTTCTGGCGAAGAATGAGACTGCTGCTTTCCGGAGGGGGTCCTTGGGTTATTGATGCTTGGTTAGTCAGGCGGGGATGCATCGTGTGTTGTGTCCGTTGCGGCCCTCTGCCGTTATTTGCGTGCCACGGCTTCTGTGTCCAGGGTCGCACTTTGGGTCGATCCAGTCTCCCTTTTTCCCTGTTCACGGGAACAGGTCTCTCAGGTCGTCCGCAGGGTTATTAATCCTTCAACAGCGCAATACACACACATACGATTTGACAAAATAATTTAACATAAGTTTTTATAACTTGCACAAACTCTTTCCAATTTTTTTTTTGCATAATCAACTAGGCAAATGCTCCAACTGTGTATAAATGTTCACAGCATAACTTGAAAAACAAGAGAATCAAAATAACTTTAAAATTGAGTATGAAAACTTCAGATTTTCAATTCAGAATAAAAATATATGAACTATCTCCAGTTGTTCATTTAATGTTGTTATTCTCTCAGAATAGCCGCAAATTTTGACCAAAAAAATTGTAACTCCAAATGTATAAAGTTTATGAATCCATTCTGAAGGATTGTAGAACAGACAGCTGAGCCACAATGTCAAAATAATGAGAATCGGTCAAAAACTAGAATTTAGAAGTCACTCAAAGATGAAACTCTGGTTTCAGAGATAATTAAAGTTGAAGTTATCAACAATGAATAAAGGTAGTTATAATTCGTTAATTTAATTGTATGTTTAATAAACGTTGTTTGGCATTCGTACTCGAATATGTGAAAGTTGTAGGTCAATATGTGTTGAAATAAGTCAAGAAAAAATCCCCCCCCCCCAAAAAAAAACAAAATATTGGGATAATTATAAAAATTATAATGATTTAGGAGATATATTTAGGGTACACTTTATATAAAGTGAAAAAGCCCTAATATGGTCCCTAATCATCAAAACAACCTAAAGAGATAAAGAAAATAGAGTTTGAAATCGGAGAAAAAATCAGCCCCCAAAAGTTAAAAGTTTTGCGAATTGTGACTGACTTATTTGTTGACCATTTCATTCTATCTTCACATAGTTAGGGAAACATATGCATTCTCCTGGATGTAAAGGTTACGACAAAATCAGATTATAAACAAAGGAGAAAAAACTAAAATCTTAAAAAAAAATCCTTTAAAAATATTTTTGGGACATTGAGAAAGTAACGTATATTAACATTGGACAATGTATTTAATGATATATAACAAAGTAGAGCATAATAACATAGATACTCATTATTATTTGTGTTATTATGTATTACTCAGCAATGCTATAAAGGCACCAACTGTATATCCACTTTGTGGGCACTTCTTACTATATTGTTCTTCTTTGAGCATCAGACAGATGCTTGCATCTCTTTATTACTGCATTATCCTTCAGTTCCAGTTATTAGAGCTGTTTCTCCTTATCAACAAAACGTTCTTATTTTTTACAAATTCGTCTAAAATCATTTCTGAAATATTTTGATGAAAGTTTCACAACACTGAAGCCAATAAGTTGGAGATTTGTTGAACATTTTTAAGTTATTTTTACATAATTCGAATATTTTTCTCTACCAGGCCCTCAATATGCGCGGTCTAAGGGTAAGTCTAACCAGTCTGCGGTCTATTCCCGTGTCCATGACGTTCGTAAGATTGCTGCTCTTCCTGCCGTCTTGGGAACATGTCTTGGATTGACATTCGGGCACGGGGTTTTGCCAGTCAAACAGGGTCCTGGCTACATGCTACCTCGTAAATGTTCCTGGGCCTAATCGGGCATGTGTCGCTTTCTTGACTTACGAGTTGAGTTGTGGAGCACTGACTGCCTCCCTGGGGTAAGTCCCCTTCTTTATTTAGTCTTTGGTGAAGTAGCTCCGGGGAGCCGTAGGGGCTCCCCCTAGAAAACCCACCTTTGAATGTAATGAAACGCTATTTTCAGGGTGAATCCCGGAGGCTCCCTGGCAACCCTCCCTCCCTCCGGTCGGCGGTTTTTCGCATATTTTGATATCCAGCCTGGAACCGGGGTGTGGATTGCTGGCACGGGGGTCTGGGGCTCCCCCTTTCCCCTCCTGGGGATGAGGAAGGTGTGCAGACATGTGGCTCGTGTGACGTTATGCTTGTTTGCTTATTTTCATTTATGGGAGTTCTGTCCCCTTGTTTGGTTATTTTCGTTGGTTTCACCAGAATAGGGATTTGTTTTGGGGGTGCTTACCTTTCTAGGTGCCTGTCCCGGTTGATGGCAGATATAGAATACTCCAAAATCACCTGTGTTCAGGCCATTGCTCCTCGTGCCTCTCTGAGACGGGCAGTTCTGGCCGTGGTCCCCGGTAGGCCTAGAACTCACCCACATAGACTGATGCCAAAAGTTAGGACTATTCCTATCAGCCTGGATAGCTCAGGGGAGCCTCCGGGACTCGCTCAGAAAATGGCGTTTCATTACATTCAACGCTGCTTTTTTTCAACAAACTTTGCAGTTCTTCGCATACTGCACACATTTCTTATTTTTTTTTTTTTTTTTTTTTAGTATCAAGAGTTGTTACATGAGGAAAGGACATCCTCTACTGCCTCTACTCACAACTATTTTCTTAGGTTGAACTTTACCACTGACCACTGATATATAATAATTGCTGTACTTTTATGTTCAGAAACCAAAAAGGCACAAAAACATGAAACTTTTCACAAAGAATACAAGCAGAGTTGTCACTTGGCGGGATACACTAGTAAACTGAGGCGCACCTGCCCGTGCCACCAAAACCACGGGGTCAGTCAACAGGTTGCTTCCCTTATTCTGTCATCACTTACCGTGAACTTCTCGTTGTTCTTTACCCATTTTTATTATTTTCATAATTTGAAAGCCATGCTAAATTTGCAGAATATAACAAGTGTTCGATTGTATTTTGTTCCTCTGATAGCCATTTAATCTTTATGAACACACTCTGGATTAAATAATTGTATCTGTGCTCTTCCAGTCCAAATACTGTTCATAATGATGAAGTTTTAGATTCAGCTACTCGGAACAAACAGTTCCAAGTAGCACAGGCTATGGTGAGCCCGTAGACTACTATAATGTGAAAGATGGGGAAAATGGAATACTTATTCATGTGAAAATTGTTTAAAAAAAATGGGAAAATGTGTGTTTAACAATGTTAATGTAGAGGAATGTCTGAAATTCCCTCATTGCAAACCATATTTAACTTGATAATTGTTTATACAGATGTCCTCTCAGCACACATTAGTTGTGAGCACACACTATATTATACACTATATTATACATAAGCACTCTTATAAGTTGCAGCACCAACTATCACTAGATTCCTCCCAAATATTGTTACAAACACATGATAAGGTGTGGGCGGAGCACTTACACAGAGCCCCACGCAGTACTAGCGAGCAGGATCCAACAACATATGGTCTTCTAGTTAGATGCTTCTCTCACTTGTGAGGCATGTGGTCTGAACAGGCTGTGTCATATTATGACAACATTTGTGTGCATTGAAAATTTATTAGTCAACGGATGCACATTACATCTGCAGAAGGCGAAAATGCTAAGAGTTTTGTATTTGTGTCTGCAGTTAAGCCTGGTGTCAAGTATAGGGAAGTTGGCTCAGTGATCCAGAAGCATGCTCACTCCCAGGGCTTCTCTGTGGTTCGTTCCTACTGTGGCCATGGCATTCATCAGCTGTTCCATACAGCACCATCTGTTCCACACTATGCCAGTAAGTTGTAAAGTTTTCCATGAATGTGTTAAATAATAAATAATTTTTTATTAAATGCTGTACTATATTACACGTATGTGGTTCACATTCTGAATTAGCATTGGTTGAATAGCAAATTTTTGGCCCATTAGTTTAGGTATTTACCAACTTGTAGTAAAAGTCTATATACAAGTGTCTTGTATTGTTTATTAATTAAGCTAATTAATTCTCTTCTTTTTTATAATCTGTAAAAAGTGTAAATATATATAACCATTTTATGATATTTTCTTGCAGAAAACAAAGCTGTTGGTATTATGAAGCCTGGGCACACATTCACAATTGAACCAATGATCTCAGAAGGTAGGTGTGAATATTTTTTAGACTTGCAACATGTTCATCCCTTTGTTCTTATATAAAATCATTTACACAGTAGAGGAGTCTATTGATTTCCTCAAGGGAAGTAGAAGAACTCCCAAAACCACTTCAAGGTATGCTCCAGGTAAGGGATGTAATTCTAGAAAATTTTGTAAAGAGTAGTTCTGAAATTGGAATTTAGGATATTTGGAAAATATGGGATGCATTTCAGAGAGATTCCACACTAAGGTTATTTTTCCTCTCCTATATCAACAACACACACATCCAGAATTCTTGGATTAAGCATCATCGAAAAATGCAAACTCGTGAATGAGCTTCACTCTTCTTTATTACCAAAACTCCGATACAGCAAGAATACTTTGGAAATACAGTACACACATTGTCACGTGATGGCATGACTACATCTATTATTTTGTTGGGTGGTGCATGACATGTGACTGTTCGACATACAGTATCCCCCTCAAACAAATTGCATTGATTTCCATCACTTTTTCTCACATCACATCCATTATGAGTGATTTTGCTGCATCTTTGTCAGTATTTAGAACATATTTCTCATTTCGTGACGATATCTCAACATTATGGATGCAGTACTCATTAACCCATTCTAAACTTGTCTTGTGGGGTCTACTCTCCTATCTGTGGTAATTGAAGTTAAATTTTCTCATGGATGATTGAATCACACCTCCTGGTAATTAGGCAGTTAAATTTGTATTGATTTTAAAGTGCTGGCCAGTTCCTTTCCTGGCAGACATGCAGTTTAGTTTTATAAATGTTTAATACGAAATCCCCACCACAACTAAAGCCTTACCAAATACAATATTCAACCATCATCAAAACAGTCAGTTACCCCACACACACAAATCACAATAGCCTGATACATCAAATGAACAAATCATATTGAAGTGTATTGAAGTATGTAAGGGCGAAGAGGTAGAACAGCTTGTTGACAGAGCCTGGGTGGATGGGGAATTGTGTAAAACCCCAGTTTGTGTCTCGGAGAGGCTGTGGGATCCGTGTGAGGGCAGTAGCACTGGTTGCAATTCTTTTGACCATGTCATGGTGCAATCGACTAAGGTGCATCTGGGATCATCCCGGACGTAAAGTAGGTTCGAACCCTCATCACGGCTCTTGTGGATTTTTTTCAGTTACCATCAAAATAATTACTATGTACCTATATAACCATAACAAACAACACTATAATCACAATCCACCAATACAACTATATCTGCAGTGACTATAATCATAGCTTCAGATACAATCCAGGTATGATTGCCCGGTCTTCAGTCATTCTTTTCATAACACAAACTTATTTGTATCCATAGATATGGCTGCCTTTGACTACCTCAACCCTTAAATGGTGCAAAACATACTTATACGATTGGACATAACATCAGTTTTTAAAACTTGCACAAATGCTCTCCAATTTTTTGTGCATCATCAACTCGGCAAATGCTCCAATTTTGTCACTTGATCACCAACATATCTTGAACAACTAGAAAATCAAAAATAATTATAAAATTGAACATTGAAAACTTCAGATTTCAAATCAGATTAAAAAAAATAAACTATCACCAATTGTTCATTTGGTGTTATTATGCTCTCAGAATAGTATATGATCTTCATTTTCATCAAATTAGAATATAGGTTTTCAGTATACTGTACTTTACTGTAAAAAAAATCATCGATATGGCATTTGAAATATGCGGCAAATTTAGAAAAAAAATGTATAATTCAAATGTTTAGGGGTTTATGAAAAATCCATTTTAAAGGGATTGTAGAACAGAAAGCTGAACACACAATATGTCAAAATGCTAAGAATCGGTCAGAAACTGGAATTTTAGAAGCCACTCAAAGTTGAAACTCAAGTTTGAGATAATTGAAGTTGAAGTTATCGACAATGAATATAGGTAGTTCGAATTCTTTACTTTACTTGTATGTTTTAATAGACATTGTTTGGCATTCGTACTCGAATATGTGAAAGTTGTAGGTCTATATGTGTTAAAATGAAGTCGTCAAAAAAATAATCCCCCCCCCCTAAAAAGAAAAAATATAGGTATAAAATATAGCCCCTAAATATGATTTAGGGGCTATATTTAGGGTATACATTATATAAGTCAAAAAGTCCTAATCTGGTCCCTAATCATCAAAACAACCTAGAGAGACAAAGAAAACAGTTTGAAATCTGTGAAAAATATCAGCCCAAAAAAATTCTAAGTCCTAAAGTCTGCGAGTTGATTTATTTGTAGACCAATTTCACTCTATCTTCACATAGTCGGGGATGGGTATACACTCTCCAGGATGTAGAGGTTGCAACAAAACCAGATAAAAAACAAAGGAGAAAAAAAAATCACCCCCCTCAATTTTTTTGAACATTGGTGAAAGTAACAGATATTAACATTGGGCAATGTATTTATATGATATATAGCAAAATAGAGCATAACAACATACTTACTCATTATTATTTGTGCTATTATGTATTACTCAGCAATGCTATAAAGGCACCAGCTGTATATCCACTTTGTGGGCACTTCTTACTACTATTCTTCTTCTTTTGTGTGTCAGACAGGTGCTGGTCCTGGAAACATTCATATTTCAACATATTAAACAAGCTACAAGGATGAGGGAAGGGGATGTTCCCTCCATGCTGGATTTGATATTTACCAGGAAAGAGTTAGAGATATTTGACATTCAGTACCTCCCTCCCTTGGGTAAAAGTGACCATGTCTTTTTGGGAATAAAGTATGCAATGCATTATAATCTGGAAGAAAATGAGGTTGAAGCAGTTGAAAAACCTGATTTGAGGAGAGTTCATTATGGGGGAGATATTGCCGGAACAACCGTGGACATCTTCGAGAGAAAACTGGACTGTTTCCTAAGAGAAGTCCCGGATCCGCTGGGCTGTGGTGGGTATGTGGCCCTGCGGGCCGCTCCAAGCAACAGCCTGGTAGATCAAACTCTCACAAGTCGAGCCTGGCCTCAGGCCGGGCTTGGGGAGTAGAAAAACTCCCAGAACCCCATCAACCAGGTATCAACCAGGTATCAACCAGGGGAACTCATACATTCCTTTAAGGAATTTGACTGGAACGACTTGCTGTTAGGACATGAAGTAAATGAAATGTATGTCAAGTTTTGTGAAATATATGATAAAGGCACAAAAATATTTATACCAAAGCAGAGATGCAGAACTAGGAAACAGGATTGGTTCAACAGAAATTGCGAGAGGGCCAGAGACCAAAAGACACAAAAATGGAATCAATATAGGAAGAGGCCAAACCCCCAAACATACCAGTGATACAAAAATGCGAGAAACAACTACACGGCAGTGAGGAGAGAGGCAGAAAGAAATTTTGAAAAAGGGATTGCAGACAAGTGTAAAACAGAACCAGGTCTATTCCATAAATTCATAAACAACAAATTGCAGGTAAAGGAAAATATTCAGAGGTTGAAACTGGGAAAATAGATTCACGGAAAATGAAAGGAAGTGTGTGAAACATTAAACGAAAGTTGCAAAGTGTGTTTGTACAAAATGAAATCGTCAGGGACCCAGACACAATAAGAATTCCAGAGAACAACATAAGGCACATAGAGGTGTCTTGAGACGAAGTGGAAAAAATGCTCGAGGAGCTAAATAAGAACAAAGCAGTTGGTCCAGATGGAGTTTCACTATGGTTCTGAGAGAATGTGCATCTGAACTCAGTATTCCACTTAAACTGATTTTTCCCTGTGTACAGGAGTTGTAGCTGATGTGTGGAAAAAGGCTAACATAGTTCCAATCTACAAAAGTGGCAGCAGGGAAGACTCCCTCAATTATAAACCTGTATCATTGACAAATGTAATAGTCAAAATATTGGAAAAAATAATTAAAACTAAATGGGAAGAACACCTGGAGAAAAACGATATAATATCAGACAGTATGGTTTTCGATATGGAAGATCCTGTGCAATGAATTTACTCAGTTTCTATGATCGAGCCACAGAGATTTTACAGGAAAGAGATGGTTGGGTTGACTGCATCTATCTGGACTTAAAAAAGGCTTTTGACAGATTTCCACATAAGAGGTTGTTCTGGAAACTGAAACATATTGGAGGGGTGACAGGTAAGCTTCTAACATGGATGAAAAAATTTCCTGACAGAAAAATCAGGGCTGTAGTCAGAGGCAATGTATCGGATTGGAGAAATGTCACAAGCGGAGTACCACAGGGTTCAGTTCTTGCACTGGTAATGTTCATTTGTCTACATAAACGATCTACCAGTTGAAATACAGAATTATATGAACATGTTTGCTGATGATGCTAAGATAATAGGGAAGATAAGAAACCTAGAAGATTGTCATGCCCTTCAAAAAGACCTGGACAAAATAATTATATGGAGCAACACTTGGCAAATGGAATTTAATGTGAATAAATGCCATGTTATGGAATGTGGAATTGGAGAACATAGACCCCCACACAACCTATAAATTATGTAAGAAATCTTTTAAGAATTCTGACAAAGAAAAGGATCTAGGGGTTATCTTGAGGTTATCTTGGTTATTTTGAGATGATCGGTGCTTTTAGTGTCCCCACGGCCTGGTCCTCGACCAGGCCTCCACCCCCAGGAAGCAGCCCGTGACAGCTGACTAACACCCAGGTACCTATTTTACTGCTAAGTAACAGGGGCATAGGGTGAAAGAAACTCTGCCCATTGTTTCTTGCCGGCGCCCGGGATCGAACCCAGGACCACAGGATCACAAGTCCAGTGTGCTGTCCGCTCGGCCGACTGGCTCTCTTTGGGGTGGTTCTAAATAGAAAACTATCACCTGAGGACACACCACATTAAGAACATTGTGCGAGGAGCCTGTGCTACACTTTCTAACTTCAGAATTGCTTTTAAGTACATGGATGGAGAAATACTAAAGAAATTGTTCACGACTTTTGTTAGACTAAAGCTGGAATATGCAGTGGTTGTATGGTGCCCATATCTTAAGCACATCAACAAACTGGAAAAGGTGCAAAGACATGCCACTAAGTGGCTCCCAGAACTGAAGAACAAGAGCTACGAGGAGAGGTTAGTGGCTTTAAATATGCAAAAACTAGAAGATAAAAGAAAAAGAGGCGATATGATCACTACGAACAAAATAGTAACAGGAATCGATAAAATTGATAGGGAAGAATTCCTGAGACTCGGAACTTCAAGAACAAGAGGTCATAGATTTAAACTAACAAAACAAAGCTGCCAGAGAAATATAAGAAAATTCACTTTTGTAAACAGTGGTAGACGGTTGGAACAAGTTAGGTGAGAAGGTGGTGGAGGCCAAAACCGTCAGTAGTTTCAAAGCGTTATACGACAGAGTGCTGGGAAGACGGGACACCACGAGCGTGGCTCTCATTCTGTAACTACACTTAGATAATTAGTCATTCACAGCAACAGGCCACCACCATATAAGATCAAGTGTATAAGGCTTCTCATGTGTTATCATACACTATTGCACATATATTCATTCACTTCTTGCAAACTGCTTCCACTTGTTCATTACCCAATGTATCCTCCTACTGCAATTATTTGGGTGAATACAGAAAACTGTTTGACTGTTTTAGTCAACAATGTCCGCATTTTGAACTTCAGTACTAATTTTCTAGAGACCATGGAAAAAAAAATCCGGAATCAAACAAACCATTCTAGGCTTATTATTGTACATATATGTATTATATTAATTTAACACTCGCTCGGCAACAACTCACCATTGAGTCCTCCGTTAAATAGAGGGAAATCCGGTAAGGACTCAGCATCGAGTCCTCCATTAAAATATTTGCCAAAAATCCGGATTTTATCCGATTCTTTTGGGACTGATTTTAAACTGTGTGCCAAAGCACCTCGCGCCGCCTTTGGTAAGCCATGTGGCACCCAGGCGGCTTGGCCCATGCTGTAAGCCCACTTTTTATGCTCCACTGTTTTGACCCATGTCATGCTCCACAAACAACACTGATGACCAGACCACACACTAGAAGGTGAAGGGACGACGACGTTTCGGTCCGTCCTGGACCATTCTTAAGTCGATTCATTCCATTCAGACGATTCTCAATCGACTTGAAAATGGTCCAGGACGGACCGAAACGTCGTCGTTCCTTCACCTTCTAGTGTGTGGTCTGGTCATCATACTTTAGCCACGTTATTGTGACTCATAGCCAACAACACTGAATTGGTAAGTACAAAAAGTTTTAGATATTTTATATAGTTTATATTGTTGTTTATACTTTATTGTATTTGTAATATTGTTCTTCAATTTGCCCTTATATGCATGTATCCATCTAAAGCATTCTACTGTATTATAAATAATTTAATACCAAAATGAGTGCTGTAACACAAAAATTAATGTTAGCAACTGAAAAATATACTAAACATTTGTGGGTGGGAAAGGGGGTTTAGCGGGTGGGCTTCTGTGCGCTCCCTCGTGGGTAACACTTGGCCCATCTTCAACTTGTCGGCGGGTGGAGCGTGGCCAGTTTTTTTTTTATTTTATATGCATATACTCCTCTAGAGAATTCTATTACCTGGTTACCTGGTTGATGGGGTTCTGGGAGTTCTTCTACTTCCCAAGCCCGGCCCGAGGCCAGACTTGACTTGAGAGTTTGGTCCACCATGCTGTTGCTTGGAGCGGCCTGCAGGCCCACATACCCACCACAGCCCGGTTGGTCCGGCACTCCTTGAAGGAAACAATCTAGTTTCCTCTTGAAGATGTCCACAGTTGTTCCTGTAATATTTCTGATGCTTGCTGGTAGGACGTTGAACAACCGTGGACCTCTGATGTTCATACAGTGTTCTTTGATTGTGCCCATGGCACCTCTGCTCTTCAACAACTTGGCATTGAGTCCTCCGTTAAATAGAGGGAAATCCGGTAAGGACTCGGCACTGAGTCCTCCATTAAAATATTTGCCATTTGCCTATTGCGAACTCATTGATTCCAAAATGAAAGATCTAGGACGAAAATTGAGGTGACCCAAGTGAAAAGAGTATACACATTTTATTGCTCTTGCGCGTTCCCGGGTCACTCGCTTGCACTTTCTCTGTTTGCAGCGGGTGGTAAGCCGAGCTTTTGGAGTTTATATGCATTTACTCCTCTAGAGAATTCTATTGTGAACACATTAATACCAAATTGAATATCTTAGGACGAGAATTGAGGTGACAAAGATGGAAAGAGTATACACTTTTCAGAATTACTACGGGCTCCCGTAGAATGCCCGGGTAGTGGGGAGGTCGTGCGCCCAGAGCGTGAAAGTGTTAAGCATATAGTAGGTTTAGGATTGTTTGGAAAAGTTAGATGAGTTTTTTTTAAATATGCCATTGGGGTAATTCAATAGTACAAAGTGTAAATTTTTTGAGGGTCTTAACAGTCCACTTTTGCATGTTTGACCATATAGTTGTTATAAATTCTATTATTGTTGAAGGATGGAATGTTATTACTATGTCCTGTGCATCATGAACACTTACCAAGTCTGGCCACCTTTTTCCTAACCTTTCTCTATCTTCCCCTCAAATTCATTTGAAAGCACTTTCTTCACAGTTTGCACCCTCTCCCCATCCGGCCCGTTGGCGTCGTGAGAGGGCTTAGTAGATGGCTGCCGGAGTGTGATGCTCCGTGGGACAGTCCTCTGTCCTTTTATGGCCTTGCACTCCTGCTGCTGTCTTTTCTAATTGTGCCGGTTCGCTTTTCCTTTTCCTTATGTTTCGTTTTTCTCCCCCCTCTTCTCCTATCTGCTTGTCGTTTCCTGCCGACCTGTCGCTTGTTTTGGATTATTCCTTTGGACTTCTTCTATTTTGACGCCCGGGTGCTTGAGGAGGCATACTCTTGCACCCGTAGAACTGTAGTACCCAACGCCTCGAGCGAGGGGAACCTTTTATTGTCAATCCCCCTTTCGTCGCTGAACCCGATCTCGACGGACTGACGGTTCTTAAGGTGGCGTTTGTGGGGCGTATACTCACGACGCACCCCTAGGGGGCCCCGGCACGATCGGCAATAGCTTCCTGTTGGGTGTCCTGCCTCTAATTGTGGCTCCATGGTGGGTATGGGGGCACATTCGTGGATGAATGTCTTTTTTCGTCTCTATGGCTATGAATGTTTCTGTTGTACCCTCTCAGGCTCGTGGGGTGGGCGACCAAGCCCCCGAGTCGGTCTGTATTGGAAGACCAGGCTCTGTAGCCTCCGCTGCATTGGGCCCCGACCTTGCTCCTCCTTTGGCCTCTCTGACTCCTCCCCTCGGCTCCCCTCCCTCTGTGGTTGGGTCGAGCCCCAAGCCCCCAGTGGTGACTACCTCATCCCCTGGCGCGGCTCCATCTCTAGTTGTCACTACTGCGCCTTTTAACCCCTCTCTCTCTGGGGTTCTCACCGCCGTCCTCGTCACGGCCGCCCTCGTTCGATTCCTTCCCGTTCTGATACCTTTCAAGCCTTGTTTGGTCCCGCTTCGTGGGCCAAATATTTTGATCTCCCTCTTGATTCTGCGCCTCTTGATGATTTCTCCCTCCATCGCCATCTCGTTGATTCCGTGGATGCCTCTATTACTTTCAACCCCACTCGTCTTGGTACTCGTGTGGTTGCTGCTCCTTCTCAGGATGCTGCATCCCGCTTGGCTGCCTTATCCTGCCTTGGCGAGACCCCTGTTCGGGTCTCGAAGAACGCTCAGTTGAATGCCAGTGTTGGCACTATTCTGCTCCCGCCCCATGTTGCGACCGGTGTTCGGGATCTGCGAGACTGCCACGACGATATTCGACATATCCTTACTGCCCAGGGCCATTCTATTCTCCAAGTGGACACGTTTACTCGTCCCCCGCGTGGTAGTCGCCGTCAACCCCTTCGGGTTGTGAAGATTACCTTTGATGGTAGGACCCTTCCGCCCTCCGTTATTCTTGCTGGTGCCAGGTGCTCTGTCCAGGAGTACATTCCTTCTCCTCGGCTCTGTAACAAGTGCTGGAGGTTTGGGCATGGTGCCCTCCGCTGCTCTGGGACTGTCTCTCTCTGTCCTTTGTGTGGTGGCGAAGGTCACTCTAAGTCAGAGTGCACTTCTCCCCAGGCTCGTTGCCTCAACTGCGGTGAGGCCCATCCTACCTTCTCCCGTGCGTGTGTCCATTACAAGCTTGAGGCAGCCGTCCTCAGCTTGAAGCACCGGGAGCGCTTATCTTTCCTGAGGCGAGGCGTCAGGTTCGCCGGCTCCCGCCTTATGCTAATATCTCTTATGCTCGCGTGTTGCGCTCTTCTTCTCCTCGTCCTTCCCACCTTCCTCAAACTCACAACCGTTTCCGGGCTTTGGACCCTGATGCACCCACTGCCTCCTCCTCTGTTCCTTTGAGTTCTGTCCCGAAGGGTCCCCTCCTGGTCCTCTGTCTGGAGTTCCCCTTCTTTCTACCCGGTCTGTCGTGTCTCCTGTGTCTTCTTCCTCGTCTCCCGATCCTCCTTCCCATCCTTCTCCTCCATCTCTTGACTCTCCCCACCGCCTGTGGTGCAGGCGGATGTCCATCGCTCTCCTCACGGCCATCATGTGTGCTCTCGTTCGGCTTCTCCTGTTGAGACACTGGAATCCGTTGCCCGGTACGTAGTTGCTGGGACACCGGTCTCTTTAAGCCAGAAGCGTAAGCCTGGCTCCTCTCCTTCCTCCTCCCCGGCGGGTAAGAAGGCCTCGCTTTCTTCCTCGACCCCTACTACTGGCTCTATTGCTCCTTCCCCTCCCATTTCTGTGGTTGCTCCCCCTGTTCCTGCTATGGAGGTTTCTTTGGCCCCTGCTTCCCTTTCAGTTGCTGCCCTTCCTGCGGTGCACTCCCCTCTTTCTACTCCCCCTCTTCCTGCTGCTGTCCTTGACTGCTCCTCTCCGTTGTCTCCTCCTCTTCTTCCTCCTCCTCCGGACCCCGCCCACCCACCTCTGGTCTGTTCTCCCGCTTCCTTCCCTCCGTCTTTGCTCAGTTTACCCATGCCCCTAACCCTGACTTTGCTGACCCTGATCCCGACCCTGATATTCTTTAACGTGTTATGTTGCTCTTTCGCCTTTGTTTCTTCATTGTTTTCTGTTGTTGTCCTTTCTCTTCTCGTCGTTGTATATTCTTCAATGGAACGTTCGAGGTTATTACGCCAATTTCCTCGAACTCCAACTTCTGATTTCGCGGTTTTCGCCCCTTTGTGTCTGTCTCCAGGAGCCGATGCTTGGTGCTCGTCCTGGTCGTTTTCGTGGCTATTCCTTTCTCTCCCCCCCCCCCAGCCATTGCTGGGGCTCATAATTCTTCTGCTCTCTTGATTCGTACTGATGTTCCCTTTGTTCCTTTACTTTTTCCTTCGCCTCTCCACTGTTCGGCTGCTCGTATCTTTGTAGGGAAATGGTACACAGTTTGTTCCATTTATCTTCCCCGAGTGTCCCGCTTTCTCTTCCTGATTTGAAAAACCACCTGGACTCCTTGCCGGAGCCTGTGCTCCTGCTGGGTGACTTCAATTGTCGTCACTCTCTTTGGGGTGATGTTCTGACGAATACCCGAGGTCGCTTGAGCCATTTCTCCTCTCTTCTTCCTGTCTCTTCTGAATTCTGGTGAGCCCACTCATTTGGACTCTCGGACTCGCACCCTTTCCTGTCTTGATCTTTCTCTTTCTCTCTGCTCTTCTTCTTTACCTAGATTTCACGTGGCAGGTTCTTGATGACCTCCATGGCAGTGATCATTTCCCTATCCTTGTTTCCTTTTTCTCTTTTCGCCCTTCCCTCTCTTTTCCTAGGTGGCAGTTTGCTAAAGCGGACTGGAACCTCTTTACCCTCAGTGCTGCTCTCTCTGACCTTTCCCTTCTGCCTCTCCCTCGCGCTCTCCTCCTTTTTCATGACACTGTCATCGACGCTGCCCTCCGCTCTATTCCTCGCTCTTCCTCTCGGGGTCCACGGAAGTGTGTTCCCTGGTGGAATGCGGACTGTGCTCGAGCTGTTCGCTGTAAGCGTGCAGCCTGGAAGAGGCACCGCCGTCGGCAGACGACCGATTCTTTCTTTTCTTTCGGAAAGCGAGTGCGGTGGCCCGTAGGGCCATCCGTGCGGCTAAACGTGATTGTTGGACTTCTTATGTCTCCACAATTACGTCCGAAACTCCCCTGCCACAGATCTGGAAGCGTATCCGCAAGATAGCGGGTAAGTTCGTTCCCGATGTTTCCCGGTCCTTCACCTCCGTGGTACTCTTGTGGCGGACCCGTTGCAGGTTGCTACTGAACTGGGTTCTCACTTTTCTTCTGTTAGCTCTGGTCTTCATCTTCCCAATCTTTCCTTCTTCGTAAACTGCCCTTGAGTCTCGTCCTTTAGATTTCTGCACTCGTCTTCGACTTTCTATAATGATCCCTTCTCTCTCTCTGAACTTCGTTCTGCCCTGGCCCTCTGCGGTTCTACGGCGGCGGGCTCCGATGGTATTCATTATGAGATGCTTCGCCATCTCCCTCCGTGCACGTCTCAGTATTTACTGAGTCTGTATAATCGGATCTGGGAGTCGTCGTCCGTCCCTGAGGACTGGCTCGATGCCGTTGTCCTCCCTGTTCGCAAACCAGGGTCTCTGGGTACTTCCCTAAGGACTTTCGCCCTATTGCCCTCACCAGTTGTGTCTGCAAACTCTTTGAACGTATGGTTAACGTTCGTCTGATGTGGTTTCTGGAACACCATCACCTCCTCTCCCCTTCTCAATTTGGTTTCCGCAAGTGCCGCAGCACGACAGATGTCCTGGTGAACTTGGAGGTCTCGTATCTTTCGTACTGCTTTTGCTGCGAAGACCTCCGTTGTTGCCGTCCTTTTTGACCTTGAAAAGGCTTACGACACCACTTGGCGTTATCATATTCTATCCCAGCTTCATTCTTTTGGCCTTCGTGGTCATCTCCCTCTCTTTCTCCGCAGCTTCCTCTCTCGTCGTTCCTTTCGGGTGCGCCTTGGTACCGCTCTCTCTGCCTCTTTTCAGCAATACGAGGGTGTGCCCCAGGGTAGTGTTCTGAGCACTACTCTCTTTCTGGTTGCCCTCAATGGTCTTCTTTCCTCTCTTCCTTCAGGTGTCTTCTCCGCTCTCTATGTCGATGATCTTACCCTTTGCTGTCAGGGTGATGATTCACCTTTCCTTCAGCGCCGGCTTCAACTTGCGATTGATGCCGTGTCGTCTTGGGCCACTGATCATGGCTTTAAGTTCTCTACTTCTAAGACTTGTGCCATGTCTTTTACTCGGAAACGGGTCATTCTTCGTCCCTCTTTGTCACTTTATGGACATCCCATTGAGTACAAAGATTCCGCGAAGCTTTTGGGGTTATTCCTTGACATCGTTTGTCTTGGTCTCCCCATATCTCTTACCTCCGTGTTGAGTGCTCTAAGGCCCTTACCCTCCTTCGAGTGTTGTCCCATACCTCTTGGGGAGCGGATAGGCGCACTCTCCTTGCTTTGCATTCCTCTCTCGTCCTGTCTAAGCTCGATTATGGTTGCCCTGCTTACTCTTCTGCTTCTCCTTCTGCTCTTCGCCGTCTTGATGCTTTGCACCATACTGGGCTGCGCCTCAGTTCTGGTGCCTTTCGTTCGACTCCCGTCCTTAGCTTGTATGTTGACACTGGCTTCCTATCTCTCCAGGACCGCCGTGATCGCTACTGTCTTCGCTATCTTGCGCGGTCCTTGCAACATCCTTCCTCTCGCCTCTGTCGTGCTTTAACTTTTACCCCCTCCTGGTCTCTCCCCTCCTCTTCACCTCCCTCTTTCTGTCCGGTTATCTCGCTTACAGGATTCTCTTTCCATTCGGGTTTCTAATGTTTCTCCTCGTGTTGTTCCTTCTTTGCCCCCGTGGAGAGTCCCCCTTCCGCAGTTTTGTACATCCTTGACCCGCGTCACTAAAGCTTTTACCTCTCCTACGGTTCTAAAACGCCTTTTCCTTGAACACTTTTCTTCTCACTCCCGCTCCGTTTCTGTCTTCACCGATGGGTCTAAGTCTGCGGATGGTGTTGGCTACTCTGTTGTTTTTCCTGATCGCACTTATATGTGTCGCTTACCTCCGGAGACTAGCATCTTTACGGCGGAGCTTTACGCTATTCTCTATGCTCTTCGTCTCCTGCTTTCTCGTTGTCAGTCTTCCTTTGTGGTAGTTGTTGACTCTCGTAGTGCCCTCATGGCGCTCGGGTCCTTTAATCCGGTTCATCCAGTAGTTGTCGAGATCCAGCATTGGCTGTTTCTTGTTCACAGTAAGTTTAAGTCGGTTGAGTTTTGTTGGGTTCCCAGCCATATTGGCGTGTCTTTAAATGAGCGTGCGGATGCTGCCGCCAAGGAAGCTGTCCGCTCTTGTCCCATCTCTCGTAAAGGTATTCCATATTCCGACTTTTACCCGGTTATCCATTCCTCCATCCTTACCCGTTGGCAGGCTCTTGGTCGTCTGTTGTGGTAACAAACTCCGTACTCTGAAAGGTTGTGTTTCCTCGTGGCCGTCCTCCTATCACCGTAACCGGCGATGGGAAACTGCTCTGGCGAGGTTGCGTATGGCCATACTCGCTTCCCCATGGTCACTTGATGGAGCGCCGCCCTGCTCCTTATTGTCCTAATTGCATTGTCCCTCTTACGGTCGTGCATGTCCTTCTTGAATGTCCTGACTTCCGGGACGAGCGTGTGTCTTGCTTTCCGACCGCCCCTCGCGGTCACCTGTCCCTCGATAGAATTCTTGGTGACTGATACTTTTGATATCGTTCGCCTTATGCGTTTTTGTTCTCGTATTGGCATCCTTGGTGATATTAGCGCCCTCTGATTATTCGCACATTTGATGGTGCTACATAGCCTTCCGGTTTGGTGCCTTCTTTTGATA
>WNGS01042707.1:21503736-21515152 GCA_020271785.1 Procambarus virginalis
AACAGGGGCATTAAGTTATTATTATTATTAACATCTTTATTGATAAAATTAATTACAATTTTGCCTAATCTGAGGATTTTGATAGTCTTATTAAGTGAGGATAATGCTAGTATTCACTGTCACGCAGGACAGAGGGTCTACATAAGCAATAGGTCTAAACTGTAGGCTGAGGCACTATATATCATGGTTACAATCAATGTTTTAATGTATGGATATGTGAAAACAACTTTCTATTGTGCACTGCCACACAAGGGCAGTGATAAAAAATGGGCCCAACCATTTCTCTTCCGCCCGGTTCTCAAACTTTAATTCTCGATTGTGAGTCGAGAACGAATCCGACTGTACTACCGAGACCCTTGTACTAAGTGTATGTGAAACAACTGTCCCTACAATCGTCCCTTCCTCTTATATTCATTGTACACACATTCTTTTAAATAAAAATTATTATTATATAATAATAATTATTATTATTCCATAATTTAAATAATTTACATAAAAA
The DNA here is from genome assembly GCA_020271785.1 of Procambarus virginalis. Lineage (NCBI taxonomy): Eukaryota > Metazoa > Arthropoda > Malacostraca > Decapoda > Cambaridae > Procambarus > Procambarus virginalis. The sequence goes on from WNGS01042707.1 coordinate 21,504,236, forward strand.
TATTATTTTTACTCCCTGCAACCCCTTGTACAACTGAAAATTATATCAATCACTATATCACCATTTTGTTTCAATCTACACAGCTCCGATTACCGATATCATAAATTTTGAATTAATTAAGTGACGATGGCTCGTTAAGTAAGTAGTTGTTAATGAGTAGAGGGTGGATGAGAGGCGTGAGGATGAGGGGCGAGGAAGGACGGGTTTAGGCTCGTGCGCCGCCCACCTCAGTAAGACAACAAAGATGTCGGCCAACGGGGTTGTGTCTCACGTCTGTGAAACACCTGGCTGCAGTGCCGATGCTAAGCTCCAGTGTCCAACCTGCATCAAATTAGGAATACAGGGATCGTTTTTTGCACACAGGTGAAGTGCGTTGTCAGTCTAGTTCTTGTGCTGAGTGAGGCGCGGGTCGTGTTTCCTCGTGCTCTCGCCTATATTAGTATTTTTAGAAGTTTATATGATAGAATTTATATATATATATATATATATATATATATATATATATATATATATATATATATATATATATATATATATATATATATATATACAAGAAGGTACATTGGGATTGTGAGGATACATAGGATAGTAATTACAATCTTGTGAAGCCACTAGTACGCGCAGCGTTTTGGGCAGAAGAAGAAGAGTTAATGGTTTTAGCGGGTCGTTATTTAATTATTTAGGGATATTGTTATTTGTACAGGCAAGTGTAGTCATTTTTTTTTTAATTGAAAGTTTGATGCTTTCAGAAAAGGTATTGTCCAATTGTACACAGGTGTTTTGACTGGTGGTTGTGTAAGCCAGGCCTGTATATATGGTTAGGTCAGGCTATGTTACTCATTACGGGCTATTCATGCCCGTGCCACCTCTTGGGTGGCTTAATCTTTATCAATCAATCATTTATGTTACTCATTTGCGTTGGGTAACGTTAGGGTTCTCAACTCACAATCGGGGGATTCTGGATTCAGTTCCTGGGCAGGACAGAAATGATTGGGCAAGTTTGCTCTCACGTAATACCAATGTTAATCTAGCAGTAAATAGGTACAGTACCTGGGGATCAGACAACTACAGTATTGTGGTGATGCATCCTGGGGAGGGTCAGTAGTGCTACCTTGGGGGAAATAAAATATCTGAAGTACTGTATATTTATACAGTATATACAATATATATATATATGTACACCAACTTCCTGCTCCTGACAAAATTAATGATTTTAAAATCTATTGGGGAATCAGTCATGTACAATGTGATTTACTGTACTGTATATCCTTTCAAAAGTGGTAAAGTATGAAATTTGGCCCAAAATGTACAGTGCTAATTATGATTTGTGGCAAAGCACTGCTAATAAGTGGCTTTTTGATGTCTGATCCAACTGTATTTTCTTGTACAGTTTAGTTCATTTATTATGCACCCCATACCCATCTTGTGGGCAGTAGTGGAAAGGGTTACAAGAGGCACATAATGGGCTCAGGGACTTCTTGTACAGTATCCAAGTAGTGCAAGGTTCCATGGGTCTGTCTCAAACATAATCACATTCCTTAGGATAGGTAATGTGTTCTATTAATTGTGCACATAAACTGTGAGTTGCATTAAAATACTGGTAGTTTTAAGGTAATATGATGATGATAATTTTTTTTAACAAAGTACCATGGGTATCATCCCCATCTAGTGTGATATTCAATATCACACTAGAACACACACTTTACTATGAACAATTGTAGCCACTTTTTGTTATGAGTACCACACAAGCGAATGAATTTTTTGAAATTGTTTTGATGCAAGACATGTACAATATTTGTATTTTCAATTTTGATTTACAAATAATTCATTTTCTTTCAGAGTTGCTTCAAGGGTTCATGGGAATCACATAAATTACTTCATAAAAAGACTAGTAAGTTCATGTATACCTCTGTAAATAGTTAATATATATTTAGCATCACAATTATTTGCTTTTATATATTGCTTTTCCATTCATTATAAAATTGCATGTTACATGATAATCCAATTTTTTAATACTGTAGAAATTGCTTCCAGTTATGTTGAAGCTTCATAGTTTTACTATGATATGCTACTGTACAGCATTGGTAGAAACTAGGTTTCTTTTAATTTTTGTAGTCGTTAATCAGTGGATTTTCAATACAACATTCTGTAGTGAAAGAATATCTAAAAACACTTAGGGTTAAGAAAAAAGTAGACTAATGCATTGTTGTAATTGTATTGAGATAACATGGTCATGGCAAATTTACAGTGAATGACATAGAGGATTCTGAATAGCAAATTTGTAAGTATGATCGAGTATATCAGAGGAGTTTGTTAATAGTGAGCTTAAGTGTATGCTCATGTGTAGTTGAGTATGAAACTAATGGCAAGAGAATGTATGTGATAAAAAACTTTGGATCAAAATAAGAGAGATGGATGTACTGTAGACATTACAATGAGAGATTGGCTGGATTGCAAAAGAATACAGTACTGGACAGGAACAGAATTTATAATCATACAGTACCATACTGTATATGGTGTGAGCTGAATTACTTAATGTCTTGTAAGGTTCTTTGCAATAAATACTATTTTTCTTTAAGTCAAAGTTAGTACAAGGTTAGTACCCAGTAAAGTTTTTCTCTGAATTTTTAATGATAAATCATGGGATATAAATTTAGTTGTCAAACTTGCATATTCCAGTACAAATGAGCCATACAAATTTTACATTTAAAATTGTCTTTGTGCCCAGGACAGAATGAATGGTACCTCAACAGTGTCACTAGTTTTTGTTTTTATAATTTTTCATTGTATACGTACCTGGGGTAATAATAAATTAGCCTAAAATATTATTGAGAGACTGGCATGCTTTGGTGCCTTAAACAGTACATGTACTTGGTTACCATGCCCGGCTTACCGATTATTGGGGTGCAAACATTTGCAGTGAATATCAGAGGTGTGTGTGTGTGTGTTAAATACAAAGTGAGGAGTTTATGCAGTATTAGGAGGCTAAGAAGAGTACTATTACAAGGGGTTGTGGTAGATGATGCAATAGAGATTGTTTATTGGAGAGAATTACTACACAAGTTTCTAACAATGTAAAGATAAATTAGCACAAATATAAGTACAAATTTATTTAATGTTCTTTTAAGAAATTAATTAAAAATCTAGAACAGGAAGGGTGAGGTGTAGGTTGCATCCACTTTGCAAGTTGCCATCCTTTTTGGTTCAAATTTATGTACATTTTTTTAATAAATTAAGAAACAATTTAGAGTGAGGCGGGTGGTTAGTAGGTTGTCTGCATGTACTAGTTTGAGAAACTTAGCGGATTGTTAGAATGATCTCACTCATGGTGGCAAGATCGTGTACACTAACATTGTTTACACCACCTTGAAAAAGGATGTAGGTTGCATCCAAAAATTTGGTTTTAATTCACCTACACAATTATTTGGTCTTTTCATCACCTTCATTCAAGCACTAAGACATTGTTGTAAGTTTCTCCACTATTATTGGTATTAAGTACAGTGGACAAAGGCTCAAATGCATCTTGGTGTATTGGAAATCGAGATGCAATGAAAGGAGTCCTTTCATGTGTGACCATTATATTCAGTTGCAGTTGAAAATAACAAGACATCTGATGTAGTGATACCATGCAATGCTGAACCATAATTCCCTAAATAAAACTTAAAGGATAAATAAATCTGTTATACTGTATGTGTATGGCACAAATTTTTTCATCAATCATTCAACTGATGTTTTCTCTTCTGTAACATATTTACTTTTGTTTTCATAATGTATACTACCTACCTTCCTATCATGTGGTTACCTTGTGTAACTTCCGAGAATTGATGGCTCCGTGGCCCGGTCTCCGACCAGGTCTCCTGGTTATTGGACTGGTCAACCAGACTGTTGAATGTGGCTGCTTGCAGCCTGATGTATGAATCACAGCCTGGTTGATCAGATTTTCTTCAGAGGTGTTTTTCGAGTTCTTTCTTGAATGTTGTGAGAGGCCGGCCAGTTGTGCCCCTTATGTGTAGTGGGAGAGTGTTGAAATGTCTTGGGCCTTTGATATTGATGAAGTTCTCTCTGAGTACCTATTACACCTCTGCTTTTCAACAGGGGTATTTTGTACATCCTAGTGGTTTTATCTAATGTAATCTGTGATTAGATTTGGAACCAATACTTCTAATATCTTCCACGTGTAGATTATTATGTATCTCTCGCCTGCACTCTAGAGACTACAGATTTAGAACTTTTAATCGGTCCCAATAATCAAGATGACTTATACAGTATAGTGGATTCTAGAAGTAAAGGATCTTTGCACTCACTCTATGTCAGCAATTTCTCCAGCTCTGAATGAGGCTGTTAGTGTGTAACAATATTCCACTCTAGAGAGTACAAGTGTCTTGAATAGTATCATCATTGGTATGACGCCCATTGAAAGACCCGATGTACATTAGATTGGAGATTTGCTGTGTCCTGTATATTGTCGATTCCCATGAAAATCCTAGTATCATCTGCAAACGATGATACAGTACTGTAGTTTGTATCCTTGTCTATATCTGATATTAGAATAAGAAAAAGTTCCGGAACATGTACGGTACCTTGGGAGACCGAGTTTTTCACAGTAGATGATCAGGATTTTACTGTGTTGACTATTACACTCTGTATCCTGTTTATTAGGAAGTTGAAGATCCATCTCTCTACTTTGCCAGTACAGTAATTCCTTTTGTACACATTTTGTACACAATAACACCATGGTCACATTTATCGAAAGTTTTTGCAAAGTTTTTATATTTTACAGTTTTGCTAGTCATCCATAGCACGTAATGCCATGTCATAGTGACCTAGCAATTGAGAGAGGCAGGAATGCCCTGTTCTGAACCCGTGTTGTCCGGGGTTATGTAGATGTTATGTTTCCATGTGATTTGTAATCTTACTTCTTGGCACTCTTTCGAAGTTACTGAAGTTAGAGCTATTGGTTTATAATTTTTTATCTGCTTTACTACCTCCTTTGTGAAGTGGCACTATCTCCGCTGTTTTTAGTCTATCAGGGATGACACTTGATGAATATAAAATTCTATGACTGGACCTGGTGCAGAATACATGGGCATGCTGTCTATGGCTACTTGCTCAGATTTTCTGTTAGTGCTGTAGCTGAAATAAATAAATATTAAACCCACACCTAAAGAGGTTAACACTTTGGTCCAGGAAATGTTTTGGTACAGGGATTGTTCTGAAAACACTGAAACATTATCCCCCTTTTTAAGTGTCTTAATGTGTGGTTAGTATGTATTGTATGTACATTTGTATCTAACTTTTAATTGGGGTTTTCTTAGTATTCTTCATGTCTTTGAACCTCCATGTGCTGTGTAAATACTTTTCTAGCTTAGCTATTGATAACATTTTTACCTCCACTTGCTTCATAATTATCTTTACAATATAAATAGCAAGAGATTTAGATGTGTTCTTTGTGTACAATACTGTAAATATGTTGATTGAGCTCACACCTGAAGTATGACTACATAGTGTACAGAGTGCAGTACAGTACTTTAAATTCTTTGTATTTTCTCAATCTCATTTTGTATTTTTCCAGTTGAATTTTAACCAACACTTTCCACCTTGTCTATAACATCTTTTAGTTTCATCTTTTAGTTTTAGTTTTATTTGCATTGTCGGAGGCGTTTGAGAATGTGCGAGAAGCAGCGCGACCCCACCATGCAGTGTTGTTGTTATTCAAACAAGCGCTCGCCATACGAGATGAATTGTCGGCGATCTGGGCTCTCGTTACCCAAAATGCTCGCCAATTGAGGCGCTCGTCACTCGAGGTTCTACTGTACTCACTTAGGACAATATTTTTTATGCCACAATTCTCGTGTTTGTCATGGCATTCTGTAAGCATCCGTTTCTTTCAGTATACTTTTTCTGTACCTCTCAGCACTGCATTAAATTAAATGACCTCGCATTCATACTACAATGGCCCCACCATTTACGAATTTAATCTGTTCTAAGAGACGGTTCATACACCGAAAATTTGAACACCGAAAAGAATTTTCCAATAAGAAATAATATAAATTGAATTAATCTGTTTCACACACCCAAAAATATTAACTTTTATGCAGAATACTACTCATTGGTACCTTATCTTAATTGAGGACTCTTATTGGCATATGGAAGGTGGTGAGGAGTGTAGAGGAAGAGGTGTTTATGTTTGGAAAGATAGTCTCCCTTTCATTATTACAAACAGCAGTGATGGCATTTTTGGGGTACTCTCTCATACGTTTTGCAGGCATACCACTAGGACCTGGTTGTGGCTCACTGCTTGCTTGTTTTTCTAAGAATCTGTATAAGACACTTGTTTTTCCCTTCATTTTAACATGTCTGTAGTGAGATACCGCATTCATTCACTAGGAATGATCTCTTGTTTTTCCTCTGTTGTTATCCTCACAACTATTTTCTTAGGTTGAACTTTACCACTGACTTTCTTTGGACCCATGGCATAATATACTGTGTAATAATATATATGTTCAGAAACCAAAAAGCAGAAAACAGACATTTTTCACAAAGATTTCAAGCGTGGTAGTCACTAGGCAGGATACACTGGTAAATCCCACGCCCAGCAGAACCATGCGCTCGTCGCCTCATAAATGTATCAACAAACTCGACATCCAATGCAAACCTCGAATACCGAGTCAAGGAATACAAGGAAATTGACCTCATATACCAAAAAATGGGTAAAGAGGGGCATTTGTCAACTGAGGTTCCACTGTACAGTACTTTAGTTAATCGTAGTTAATTTATCTATATTGACGATCTTAGGGTTTCATTACACGACTTACATTTTTCTCAATTTTTATTTCTATGATTATTATCTACTCATTTGAAGGGGGATAGATTTAACAATTTCACGGTAATTTGCAGTGTCCTGCAGAAGTTTTATGCATGCCATTTATTGGCTGATTTTGTAACTAAAGCTGCTAACCTAGTGCTGTAATTTGTATATGCTCGGTACTACTGTATATCAAGTCAAACGTTAACTAACATTTGTTTTACTGATACAGGCTCTTCATGGTTCTCTGAACAACTAGATCAGATCATGCAGTATTTTCCTGGCTATACATATTTTAAGAGAGCAGTTACTCAGTTTAAGAATATTTCAGGAGCCAGTGATTCCAGCTTGCCGTACAACCCATGGCCATACTACATGTTTTCGGGTAAGTGAAATTAATTTGAAAAGCTGCTTTTCTTTGTAAATTTGTTTTCATTCACTAGCCAACATTTTGCATGTGGCTTTATATTACAGTACATGTGGAGCTCTATATTACTTCAGTAACCAGATTTTAATCTATCTTGGTACATGATAAATTTAGTTTTTATTAGTGTAAATTCTGTAACCCATATTTTTATTTTTGTATTTTCCTAACGTGTCATTGTAATTTGGGATGTAAAGTGTTACTCTTTTACTCTTTCCTCAATAGGCAGTTTACGACCATATCCACAAAGCAGCAAAAGAGAGGTTCCCACTTCCATAGGTAGACCAGATTATGCTGATGACCCAAATGGATTTCCACACTCTGAGCAAAAAGTGCGAGGAGCTGCCAACATTAGGTGCCTTTCAGATGAAGAAAAAGAGGGTATGAGAGTGGCGTGCAAGGTATTATATCTGGTATCTTCCATTTTTAAGTCAGGAGAGCCTGGTGTGTGTATCTTTTGAACTGCAGATCAGTGTTGGGAGTTTTATTATTAACTTTTTCATAACTCTGTTATGAAGTTAAATACTTTATTGCAGGGGTGGCCAAACTTGCTTACTGTAAAAGCCACAAATGATAAAGCTCAGATGTTTGAGAGCCATTTGAGAGCTGTGGCTTCCTTACTGAACAATGTCAACAGTGTCTGTTGGCTATTTATAGATGATTTTAACTCATTTATTTTTCCTTAGGTCTGATTTAGGTTGGTAATCATATGAAATGTTTTTTATTAGTTTCATAGTGGCATACCCAGTCACTTGGGCTGGATGGTTGAGTGATGCGCTCGCTTCATGCCAGTCGGCGTTCAATCCCCGACCATCCAAGCGGTTGGGGACTATCCCAAATCCTTATCCTGATCCCTTCCAAGTGCTATCTAGTTGTAACAGCTTGGCGCTTTCTCTCGATAGTTCTCTTTTACCCCTTCATAGTAGCGTTTCAAGTTACTGGCTTTGTAATGACCAAGTGACACTTGATACATATGGCACAAAGATTACCTCCTTTAACTGTGAATGAAAACTCTTCTTCCCACTCTTGCTGAAAATGTGTTTTCATCTTCATATTTTTGTTTCTTACAATTTGTTGAAGCCATCTTCCTTCACAAAGTTTTCAGACACTTTAAATAAGTTTTATATATGAAGTGTACCAGTGTACTAAATTGTACCAGACAATTCAGTCTGCCCAGTTTAACATCAGCACTTATACTGAACTCAATTCTGTTGGTATCGGAACTCTTTATATAGCCACACGTTTCTTATCCTGTAATTGGGTAGAAATTTTCCTTTTCGTGTAGAAATATTAAAGGTAAAAGGACTGCATGCAGCTCGGAAGCTGTGGTTAGGCCACCCCTGCTATGTTGTAATTGTTTTTATATATACTGTACTGTACAGTTTTAGCTTTGCAACTTATTTGCAGTTTTATGATTACACCATACTCGCTGTCAAAGGAATTCTTCTTACCTTTAGAAATATAATTTTGTATTCATTAGGCTGCTCATTGGCTGCTTAACTATGCAAATTTTACTGCAGTAACTATGTTGGTACAATATTAATACAGTATTTGATTCAAATGTGATTTTTTGTTTATAAAACCCTTGTACTGATATCATGCCGCAATGTGTTAATTTGTAAACATTGTGACTGTGGCTTAAGAAGCATTGGTTCCTTACTTAGGTTACAGTGCCATATATGAATAATGACCTGTATAGGTGGTGACATATTACAAAAGTGAAGTCTTAGTTAGATTGATGAGGAAAGCTGTATAATATTAACCCTCAAAGTGCAATCATGTGTTGATCGATTAATGTAGTCATCATCATGTGACGATTTAAGTTTTGAGCCTATATTGATGCGGATATTAGCTGCAAGATTCCAACAGCTAAATGGCAACTCCCAGCAGTCACAGTAGGCCCCAAATATATTTGTTTTAGATGTACAAGTCTTAGTCCCCATCATATGATTGCAGCACTTACTCGGATCAACATAGATTTTCACTGTATATATAGTATTTATTTTGGCATTCTTTCTTTATTTTTGCATACAGATTCATTTTGAATATACAGTACAGTATTTTAAATGGAAATAAACAAAATTACACACTTGTAGTTCTCAGTATTTGCTCCACCAATGCCACTCATTTGGGTCCAAAACTATTGATGCAACTCTTACCATGTTGCAAAATTTTTAACAAGATATTTGCCATATGCAGGCGATGAGTCACAATAACGTGGCTAAAGTAAGATGACCAGACCACACATTAGAAGGTGAAGGGACGACGACGTTTCGGTCCGTCCTGGACCATTCTCAAGTCAACTTGAGAATGGTCCAGGACGGACCGAAACGTCGTTGTTCCTTCACCTTCTAGTGTGTGGTCTGGTCAAGATATTTGCCAGTTTATCCTTCTCCCCACCCATTTTTTTTACTATAACAAGTTGTATGGTAGGAGTTAGAAATATAGTAAAAAGTAAATACTGGTCTGGCATGTCCAGTGTCATCCTTAGGAGCTGATAGTGCTGCTGCCATCATGCAGCAGAGAGTACATTTGTATGCACATATTTACATTACTAGCTCTCAATACACATGGATTAATGTGTATTATAAATCTGTACGATATTATTATACGAGAATACTGTTTATACATGGATTAATGTGACAGTATCAGACCACGAAGGAAGGATTAAGACAGGAATTTCCTTATGTTCTTTTGTATTTAATGATACATCTTCAGAAGGATGAAGATGTATCCTTCTGAGATGTATTACTAAATACGAAAGTACTTGAGGAAATTACTGTCTTAATCCTTCCTTTGTGGTCTGACTGTCACATTGTCCATCACGTGTCAATTTCTTCATGATTTACACACACAGATTAATGTGTATGCAGTATTCTCAAATATTTGAAATCATTCTTCAGTATAGTAGTATTTTTTCTTATTATTTACAAAACAGTAATACCACAGGTTTACACATTGACAAAGTTTACATTCTCTTACAGAATATCAGTTTGTGCAAGTATTCATTGGCTTTGCATCTGTACCAAAGAGAATGGGTTTTTGTTTTCTCTAAAGATAGCTTGTTTAACCTTCAGAATGATCTTTTTGAGGACATTGGTAAAACTTCATGAATCTGGCTACTTTCATGTTGGTTGCCACATGGTAACACAATATTACAATGCATACAGTCAGTGCACGTTGAACAAAACACACATTAGTGCGCATTCTGCAGTCCTAGTGTTAATAAGGAACCAGTGTCATTCTCCTTACCCCCCTTACCCCCTTCAGTCAAAATGTTTGCATACAACATGGAGTATAGTGATGTCATGTGCATCGGGTCTATACCTTTTATATATATATATATATATATATATATATATATATATATATATATTATATATATATATATATATATATATATATATATATATATATATTACAGTATATATATTTTATTTATTTATTTATTTACATTTATTTATTTTTATTCAATTGGTGATGGACTAAAGCATGCATACTATGTCATCATATACAGGATTTCTTAATCAACAAATTTAAATGATTTTCTTGCTATACATTCTGCATGTAATGCAAGTTTCTGTTAACCAGGTTTATGTAATTACATTTATCATGAAGTAGAATTAAAATGTGTATAATGAAGCAATGATTATAATTATTATTTATCTCAGCTCTATGAACTTTCAAG
>WNGS01042707.1:21534068-21567088 GCA_020271785.1 Procambarus virginalis
AAGAACGGAGAGCATAGAGAATAGCATAAAGTTGCGCCGTAAAGACGCTAGCCTCCGAGGGAGGCGACACATATAAGTACGGTCAGGAAAAACACAGAGTAGCCCACACCGTCCGCAGACTTAGACCCATCGGTGAAGATGGAAATAGAGTGGGAGTGTGAAGAAAAGTGCTCAAAGGAAGGGCTTTTCAGAATTGTAGAGGGTAAAGGCTTTAGTAATACAGTCAGGACGTACAAAACTTGGGAAGGGACTCTCCACGGGGCAAGGAAGGAACAATATGAGGAGAAACATTAGAATAGAACAGAAAGAGAATCCTGTAAGCGAGATAACCGGACAGAAAGTGGAGACGATGAAGAGGAACAGGAGCTACAGGAGGAGGAAAAGTCAAAGCACGACAGAGGCGAGAGGAAGGATGTTGTAAGGACCGCGCAAGATAGCGAAGACAGTAGCGATCACGGCGGTCCTGAAGAGAGAGAAAGCCAGTGTCAACATACAAACTGAGGGCGGGAGTCGAACGAAAGGCACCAGAGCTGAGACGCAACCCAGTATGGTGCAAGCATCAAGACGGTGAAGAGTAGAAGGAGAAGCAGAAGATTAAGCAGGGCAACCATAATCGAGTTTAGACAGGACGAGAGAGAGTGCAAATAGAGAGCGTGCGCCTATCCGCTCCCCAAGAAGTATGGGACAAACCTTAAGTAGGTTAAGGGCCTTAGAGCATTCAACTCGGAGGTAAGAGATATGGGCTGACCAAGACAAACGAGTGTCAAAGACTAACCCCAAGAGCTTTGCGGAATCCCTGTACACAATGGATGACCATAAACGACAAGAGGGACGAAGAACGACATGCTTCCGAGTAAAAGTCATAGCACAAGTCTTAGATGCAGAGAACTTGAAGCCATGATCGGTGGCCCAAGACGACACGGCATCAATCGCAAGTTGAAGCCGCCGTTGAAGGAGAGGTGAATCATCACCCCGACAGCAAAGGATAAGATCATCAACATAGAGAGCAGAGAAGACGCCAGAAGGAAGAGAGAAAAGACCATTGAGGGCAACTAGAAAAAGAGTAGTGCTCAGAACACTACCCTGGGGTACACCCTCATACTGTCGAAAGGGGCAGAGAGAGCAGTACCAAGCCGCACACGAAAGGAACGACGAGAGAGGAAGCTCTGGAGGAAAAAAAGGAGGTACCCAGAAAGCCAAAAGAATGAAGTTGAGACAGAATATGATACCGCCAGGTAGTGTCGTAAGCCTTTTCCAGTCAAAAAGGACGGCAACAACGGAGGTCTTTGCAGCAAAAGCAGTACGAATATAGACCTCCAAGTTCACCAGGACATCCGTTGTGCTGCGGCACTTGCGAAAACCAAATTGAGAAGGGGAGAGGCGGTGATAGTGTTCTAAGAACCACATCAAACGAACGTTAACCATACGTTCAAAGAGTTTGCAGACACACACGTGTGAGGGCAACAGGGCGGAAGTCCTTGGGGGATGACCCGAGAGACCCTGGTTTCCGAACAGGGAGAACAACAGCATCGAGCCAGGCTTCAGGGACCGACGACGACTCCCAGACCCGATTGTACAGATTCAGTAAATACTGAGACGTGCACGGAGGGAGATGGCGAAGCATTTCATAATGAATGCCATCGGAGCCCGCTGCCGTAGAACCGCAAAGGCTAGGGCAGACTGAAGCTCAGAGAGAGAGAAGGGATCATTATAGGGGAAATGAGAATTGGGGATTTGGGGAGATGAGAACCAGAACTACAGAGGAGAAATGGGAACCCAGTTCAGTCGCAACCTGCAACGGGTCCGCCACAAGAGCACCATGGAGGCGAAGGACCGTGAGACATCGGGAACAAACTTACCCGCAATCTTGCGGATACGCTTCCAGACCAGTGGGAGAGGAGTTTCGGACGTAACAGTGGAGACATAAAACGCCCAGCAAGCACGTTTAGCCGCACGGATGGTCCTACGGGCCACCGCACTCGCCTTCCGAAACAAAAGAAAAGACTCGACCGTCTGCCGGCGGCGATGTCTCTTCCAGGCTGCACGCTTACAGCGGACAGCCCGAGCACAGTCCATATTCCACCAGGAACGCACTTCCGCGTTCCCCGAGAGGAAGAGGAATAGGGTGGGGGGCAGCGTCAAAGACAGTGTCATGAAAAAGAAGGAGGGCGCGAGGGAGAGCAGAATGGAGAGGTCGGAAATAGTAGCACGGAGAGTAAAGAGGCACCAGTCAGCCTCGGCAAACCCCACCTAGGGAAGGAGAGGGAGGGGCGAAAGAGAAAAAAGAACAAGGATAGGAAAATAGTCACTGCCATGGAGGTCATCAATGATCCGCCACCCGAAATCTAAGGAAGGGATGACGAGCACAGAGAAAGATCGAGACAAGAAAGGAGCAAGTCCGAGAGTCCAAATGAGTGGGCTCACCAGAATTAAGAAGGGACAGGGAAGAAGAGAGGATGAAAGGTTCAAGGAGGCAACCCCGGGTGTTTGTCAGCACATCACCCCAAAGGGCATGACAACAATTGAAATCACCCAGCAGGAGTACAGGCTCCGGCAAGGAGTCTAGGAGGTGTTTAAGATCGGGAAGAGAAAGTGGGACAGTGGGGGGAGATAAATGGAACAAATCGTGTACCATCTACGCACAAAGACACGGGCGGCAGAACAGTGGAGAGGCAGGAAAAAAGTAAGGGACAAAGGGAACATCGGAACGAATCAAGAGAGCAGAAGAATTATGGACCCCAGCTGTTGCTGAGGGGAGGGGGAGAGAAAAGAATAGCCACGGAAGCGACCAGGACGAGCACCAAGCAACGGCTCCTGGAGACAGACACAAAGGAGCAAAAACTGTGAAATGAGAAGTTGGAGGTCAAGAAATTGGCGTAAAATCCGCGGATGTTCCATTGATGAAAAGACATCAGCAAAGAGAGAGAGGAGAGCAACAGAGAGCAAAGAAGAAACAAAGGTGAAGAAGGAACACAGCACGTTAAAAAAGCACAGAGTCAGGAGCAGGGTCAGCGAAGTCAGGGTTAGGGGGCATGGGTAAACTGAGTAAAGAAGGAGGGAAAGAAGCGGGAGGACAGACCAGAGGTGGACGAGCAGGGTCTGGAGGAGGAGGGGCAGAAAGAGGCGAGCGCACCTCAGCAAGGGCAGTAACCGAGATGGAACCGGGGGCTAAAGAAACCCCTACAGTAGGAACAGGGGGCTCCACCACTGAAGTGGGAGGGGAAGGAACGATAGAATCAGAGATAGGGGGTGAAGAAGAAAGCAAAGCCTTCTTACCGACAGGGGAGGAGGAAGGAGAGGAGCCAGGTCTCCGCTTCTGACTCAAAGATACGGGTGTCCAAGCAGCAATGTACTGGGCAACAGACTCCAGCGTCTCGATAGGAGAAGAAAAGCGAGAGCGAACAACACAACCATCAGGAGAGCAATGGATGTCGGCCCGCACAGTCAGACGGCATGGAGAGCCAAGAGACGGAGGAGAATGACGGGAAGGAGGACTAGAGGGAGAGGAAAAAGAAGACACAGGAGACGTGACAGACTGGGTAGAAAGAAGGGGAGCCCTAGACAGAGAACCAGGAGGAGGACCCTTCGGAACAGAACGGAGGGAAACAAGGGAGGTGGTGGTGGGCGTGTCCGGGTCTAAGGCTCGGAAACGGTTGTCAGACTGAGGAAGGTGGGAAGGACGAGGAGAGGAAGAGCGCACCACGCGAGCATAGGAGACACCAGCGAAAGAGGGGAGACGATGAACTTGGCGCCGAGCCTCAGGAAAAGACAAACGGTCTCGGTGCTTCAAGCTGAGGACAGCCGCCTCAAGTTTGTAACGAATACACACACGGGAGAAGGTAGGGTGGGCCTCACTGCAATTGCGGGCCTGGGGAGAAGTGCACTCCAACTTAGAGTGATCCTCGCTTCCACACAGGAGACAGAGAGAGACAGGACTAGAGCATTTGAAGGTACCATGCCCAAACCTCCAGCACTTACCGCAGAGCCGCGGAGATGGAATATATTCCTGAACGGAGCATCTGACTCCAGCAAGAATGACAGAGGGCGGAAGGGTCCTACCATCAAAGGTAACCTTCACAACCCGAAGGGGCAGACGGCGATGACCACGAGGGGGACGAGTAAATGTATCCACCTGGAGGACAGAATGACCCTGGGCCTCGAGAATATGCTTGATATTCTCGTGGCAGTCCTTGAGATCTCTAACACCGATCACAACATGGTGCGGGAGGAGAACAGTGCCAACACTGGCATTCAACCGAGCGTTCTTCGAGACCCGAACAGGGGTCTCGCCAAGGCAGGATAAGGCGGCCAAGCGGGTGGCCGCATCCTGAGAAGGAGCAGCAACGACACGGGTACCAAGACGAGCGGGGTTGAAGGTGATAGAGGCATCCACGGAATCGACAAGATGCCTATGAAGGGAAAAATCGTCAGGAGTTGAATCCAAAGGTTGGAGGTCAAAGTACTTAGTCCACGTAGTAGGACCAAACAAAGCATGGAATGAAGTAGGATGGGAAGGGAGCATACGAGAGCAGCCGTGGCGGGGACGGCGATGAGAACCCTCAGAGAGAGACGGTTCGAAAGGTGCAGTAGTCACAAGAAGAGATGGAGCCGTGCAAGGGGACGAGACGGTCACCACAGCAGGCTTGGGGCTCGACCCAACCACAGAGGAGGGAGGAGAGCAGGGAGGAAGAATCCAGTCTGGGCCTAAACCGGGTCCTGTAGCGGGGGCTACAGATCCCGGTCTTCCAGGACAGTCCGACTCAAGGGCCTGGTCGCCCACCCCATGAGCCTGGGTAAGCGAAGTCAAGTCGTCATCCATACAGCAAACCAAACATAAGGGATGGGACCTGGAACCAAGGGATACCACCTACCAGGGCAGCCAGGGAGGCCGAGCGCGGGCCAGTACAGGGTGTGTCGTCCCCAGCGGTGCTCCCCTTTTCAACAGGGGAGTCCTACTACTTCGTTCATTCTCCCACACTGGTGCTAAGACCCCAGAGTCCCTATCGCCCCAGCCTGGACACCCAACCATCCACTTAGGGTGGCCTCTCACAGGCGACCACTCCAGCGGGTGGTCCGATATATGGCTCACAAGGCCCCTACATGGTGCCCTTCAGCACGTACACCACCCAAAGAGGGGGCACAGGCATCCCACACCGATCCCAGGGAGGTGTACATGAGCCCCTTACCACGGCAAGGAGGCACCACGGAGGGGAACTTATCCCTTAAACATCATGCTATTTTCCATTTCCCAATCAAAGACTTTATTAATACCAGCTTGTGGATTTTCAGTGTCTTTTACAAAGGTAATTTTCGTCCTGATTTTTATATCATTTGCAAAGGATGACACAAAGCCATGACATTTGAAGCTTTGTGTCTTGCTAACAAGCTAGCATGACCAAAAGCACTAAAACAGTCTCCGTGGTGTAGTGGTAAAACACTTGCCTGGCATTCCACGAGCGCTTTGACATGGGTTCGTATCCTGGCCGGGGAGGATTTACAGGGCGCAAATCCTTAACTGTAGCCTCTGTTTAATGCAACAGTAAAATGTGTACTTGGTTGTAACAACGATTCTTCGTGGGGATCATATTCCAGGGACCTGCCCGAAACGCTACGCGTACTAGTGGCTGTACAAGAATGTAACAACTCTTGTATATATCTAAAAAAAAAAAAGTGTGAAGACACTCATATCAGCAGAACTGGGTTGGGGAGCCAGCTGTAAGCCAGGACCAGGTCACCTGGTGGTGGTAATCAGTACTAGTGAGTACTGCTTGTTAAGAGTGAATTACTTGTTTTGTGCAACTCATTTGGGAGTCTCAAGGCTTTGATTTCTGTGGACCCTCCAGTTGTGTGTTCAATTACAAAACAGTGTGATGACTTTCTGGAGACTTTTTCTAGTAATGTGATATTATCACCTTACTAGAAAAACAAACCCCAAACAGAGCTTCCGCAGTTGATGTGATCTTTTAGTATGAAGCAATCAGTTTCTAGGAAGATACCTTTCTGGAGGGAGCCGTAAGAAGCTCCCTCCAGAAAAAAAAAATCATAGTGGAATCCAATTTAAACATAAATCAATGCACCGTAAAGCTAAATGCAACATAAGGATTCTGTTCCAGTAGTACGATAATTATACTAGACTGTTGTAACTGAAAATAATGGTAGTCTTTCAGTGAGTAATGTGCATTAACTGAGCTGTAATTTTGTTCAAAAAATTTAGAAAAATAGATTTTCTGGGGAAAGCCTTGAAAGCTACTATTTACTGATATAGTGCCATCGACTAGGTCACATCAACGGTGGAGTTCTATAGGCTAACTGTGGCAACCTGTTCTCGCAAATTCGTATAGTCAATATTGACTTATTAAATAAGTGCATAGGTGACATACTTAACATAATAGTTTCCCTTGAAAAGCTTCATAGAAAACACCGACCTTACCAAACCTACTTAGTATGTTAAAATAAGCATCTTATTGCTTCGTAATTACAATTATTACCTAACCTATACCTAAAATAGGTATAGGTTAGGTTGACTGTGGACCGGCACCAAAACATGGCCCACTCAGAGGCGTAGGAAACGGTGACATTTATTTTCACCACCTCACCAGACAAGTTAGCTAGAAGGCCAGCGAGTCAAAAAACTACTGCTGGCTTCAAAAGAGAATAAAGCTGCAAAATCTGCCTAAAGCACAAGCTATAAATCTAGCACAAGCTCATTCGCTCCATCTCTCCCATTCATTTGGGGGGAGGTAGGTCACCACCAGCCAGCCTCGCAGCCCTTAGTTTTAGTGCTAATGTAGTATGTACCAGGTTGCCTCTCTTCCATACTGGCTCTGGTGTTCTGCTTGTTCCACTAAGCAGTAGTGTTTGCCATTAGTGGCACTTCCTATACAGTGTGTAGTGTGAACCAAGGTTTGAGTGCGTTCGGAGGGCATGGGCACACGGTTACCTTCCCTGTGTGGTGAGTATGGTCCTTGGTGCTGCCCGTGCATCACCAGGGTTCCCTAGAGTGTTTGGAGGGCACACCGTAGAGGTCCTCCTCGTTTGTGGTGGTCCTTGTTCAGGGAGTCAGGTGTCTCAAAACAATCCTGTCTAACTCAAGCCAGGAGCAACTTTGGCTGGCAGTAGGGGGGGGGGCATTATTGGTGGTTCATGCACTTTTCTCAGCACATCGAGGTCACCTTTCACAGCCACGTTGCCCTTAAACTAAGTTATAACCGACTCCATAGCCCACTAAGTAAACAAAATTTATTAGGATATTAGAGCAAATTAGGTCAAGAATATAAAAAAGTCTTCCATACAAAGGCACATCCTTCAGCAAAACTTGTGACCTCATTGATAAATGACCTCGTTGGAGTAAACTTAAAAAATACAATTTAGCTCTGGCTATGTTGTATTAATTAAAAAGACAACAATTAATTATCTATTTATTAATTCTTAAAAAAGCAGAACCTTAACATTTTTTTGTCTCAGGTACATGATAAGATAAAAAATTCTTTCAGAAAACAGTGTTGAGAATGCAGGACAAAATACATTTCTAAAATGTTAAGTTTAAATTATTCAGACTTTTAAATGAGATGCTGACAAAATACAGCACTAAACTTACCATTAAACTAATAAAAAGGCCAGTTCTGTTTAGTGGCTGTCCATCTTCTAAGCTTTAATAAGTGATGGAGCACAGAAGCCAATATATAATTACAAAGACTAGTGTAAATTATTGCAGCATAAGAAAATAAACAAAAGGAATCTCAGTTTGCACACTGCCCCAATCATTTGACTTCATAAAGTATACATATGTGAACTTTTGCCAAGGTGTGTAAAAACTTTAAATTACATCTTCAGGTAAAAAATAAAAAAAAAATACATACTGTACAATATTTTAAGAGAAAATATTTGTATTGTAATATCCTTTAAATTAAGTAATATTAGTTTTTGTTAAACAATTGCTGTCATATATATATATATATATATATATATATATATATATATATATATATATATATATATATATATATATATATATATATATATATATATATATATAAATTTATTTATTTTAGTGTTTCAATATATTTTCTAACAAATTATTTATAGGTACAGTATTCTGCTTCACTAAACTCATCCGAAATCAAATACTTAAGTCGTAAATTGTTAAAACAGGCTCCTTCACACTTAGTCACAGAACAACTATGAATTATGAAAAATAAAACTGCTATAAAAATTGTATTTTACACAATTTTCCCACTCTTAATGCCCAGTGCTAATGTTCTTCATACTCAAAACATCTAGCATGCCGAGTATCACTTCCAGTTTGAAAGTGAATCATTACCTATTTACATTGCAAATTGTTTTAACATTATATGAACTGTCTTAAAAGGTTTATGGAGGACCCACAAGAGGAAATAGTCAATAAGTGAAGCTATCTTCCAGGGATAATGGAAACAGTAGTACAACTTGAAATACAAATTTATAGATAATGACTTTGCTATATTAACCAAGGTAAATTTTCAAACACTATTCATATTTGGCATTGTGGGATATTACTGTATTACCACTAAAAACTATTTAGTTCCAATGCCTTACCTTTGACCAAAATTTTATCCCCACTTAAAACACAGTATTTTTATTAGTGAAAACCTTTACTAGTGAAATTTTTGTGGGACGCCATATTAAACGTTACTGTCAAATACCCAATTAACTTTGCAGTAGTGTCGCTTTTAACAAATTTCCAAACAACATACATTTGAAAAAGTTTGAGTATGTCTCCACCAAATAGTATATACATAGATAAAGGAAGGTTAATCACACTTATCCCAACACTGGAGGGTACCACAAAATATTCCAATAGAAATTTTAACCTACAGCATTTGTAACTAATTTTCATCTGTACCAGAAAACTTTTCAATAGAAATTTACACATTCCTAGCTAATTTTTATTTAAATATATATTAAAAAAAATTTATTGGGTCAGGCAAAAGTGCTAAGCCAACATGACAATATAACACATGAAAGGGATATGAGAATAGGATAGGAACTGGGATAAAGGACGGAGTGAGGGTACCCAACCACTAATATTACATAAACATATACCAGTCCCAGTTACTCTGTTATTAGGGTGGGGGACAGGGAGAAAACTTCACTATTTCCATTCGACCCTCTTGAATGCCACTTCCATGCTTTGCTTACATACAGCATGTTACGTTTCTCGCTTGCTCGATACATCTACCTCATGCTTTTGGCCTTCCTCCTACCTATAAATTTCCTTAAATATATTTTGCCACTTTCATACCATCAATTAACTCAGCATGACAATGCCACTGTTGTATGCATTCTCTATCTTATGAATAGCAGACATTTTCTTCTTTATAAATTTGTATAACATCAATTCTTGATATGTCTATCATTAAGCCACACATGCCCCTTATATTATTCATTTCTGCTACCCTAACGCTCGGAGTGCCACACCAGTGGGACCACCTACATCATTCAGCTCGCCGATATATCCTTTCTTGTTATTCTGCTCTTCTTCGTCTGGGCTTTCATTAAAATATCCACTTTTCCTTCCACTGATTTTTTCAACTTGCACAAACTCTTAGTTTGTACATCCAACATTCTAGGCATTTAAACTCTCCAACAGATTCCAATACTAAATACACTTTGATTTCACATGTACACTACATTCACAAAATGTTCAATAATCCTTCATAGATCTCTCATTTCCAGACAGAACCACCATGTTTACATCATGAGTTACAATATTAAAGTACAGTACAGTACTCTATTATCTTATGCAAAATTCACACACACACCTATCCAACACTCGTCTCAGCCAGAGAGAGTACATTTAAGTTTAAAGGAAAATACGTAATCCCTAAAAGGGCAGTATGGAATATTAATCTTTTAGCAAATCATGGAAAAAAATTACAAAATGTGGGGATAAAAGAACATTCAGAAGAAAAAAAAAGGGGAATCTTTTTACTTTTGCCATAATAATGATCTTGTGTAACAAGCCAGCCACTGTGCTTGTCACACTAATGCCTTCATGTGTAATTTAAGCTATCTTCTTCATACTTTACCAAAATCGTGTCTTCACAGGGTAACTAAAGCCAACTAGAAACTCACACGGTATGCTTCTGAACAAACTAATATTTGCTTTCAATTATCTGAAAGATTGTATTTCTCAAAGTAATAGTCAATTCAGTATTCTCTATTGTAGACCAGTATTATAAGAAAAAGATACCTTATATACAAAAATATAATTAAGCTTTGTATACATATGGGTACAGTAAAGGTAACAAACATCCACACATTTTTTTTCAATGTAAGTACTGGACAGTAATTTCAATTAGTGCCACTAATGTATGATTCACATATAATCAGAGTTGGTAATAGAATATAGTCATCAATTACACCAGCAATGCAACATTTACATTGCTTAACCCCTACAGTACAGAATATATAACCTCTACAGTGAGTTTTCAATACCAGATTGTTCTGTAGCAGCAAACAACCACACATACATACCGTGTTATGGACTTGGAGATTTCTGTAAGATGTCATATGTACAGTGCTCAAGCCCATTGCAGGAGTTCTAAAAAATACATATACCATACAATAAATTTAATACAATACACCCCAACCCCAATCTTCACTTCATCAAGTACCGTATCTTATATATACAGTACAGCACTACAAGTCATTATACTGACTACCGAGTAAACACAAGACTGATGGCCATCACCTGCTGTTTACAAATAATTATATAGCTCCGCACCATAAATCTACTGTAGTGAATAAATGCAAGTTATTGGTGCTCAATACTGCTGTTGAAAAAAGAAAACCAGCACCTCTATTTGTCACTGTCCAACCACACCACAATTCCATACCATGAGTGTAAATACCTAATTTCTTGATGTGCTTATTTGTCATGATTTATTAACATTTCTTACTCTGTACAGTATAGTTATTACTGTATACACCACTTTGTCTATGCTTCTCGCCACAAATTATTATATTTTTTAACCAGTCTCAATTCCTTTCCTTCATTTATTTCCATATCTGTTTTCCATGCATGTCCAGCTCTGGCCTGCAAAATTACTTAGGTACTTGTTCACAATGGCTGCGCTAGTTACATTTAGAAATTCACTTTATATCAATGGCTAAACACATTTATTTTTACCTAGAATATGATGTAAGTATGCATGTTATAAACATTCTTACTCAAATTTTCTTAAAAAAAATTTTTTTATAAATTTTTGCATCATTGCTCTCGTTATACTCTGCAAGTACAAGTTATACTACGTATATCTTGTATCTTTTCTTAGTGTAAGCCCAACACTATCTTCTCTACCTTAAATTTCATTAACTATGATCATTTGTTATGCAATTTTGTTTTGAAAACATTCATAATAAAATATACAAACATACAAAGTGAGTATAATCCAACATAAAAGTACAGCATATATTTCTTTTGCCATATAGCAGTTACGGTTGTGAAAGTTCTACTTTACACATTATTCACATTTTCTAAAATATAAAACGATTTTAATATGTAGCAATTAAACACTTTAAGAATGCTATTTGTGGATGCATAAAAATGTTTCAAGACTACTGTATCCAAAAGTCATGTTTATTTTGGTACACAATCATTGTGATACTAACAACTATGCTTTAGACAATGTGTGTGCAAAGACCAAGCTATGTATATAATACTTAACAATATGACATACATTACAATAGTTAAACAATGCTTCACTTAAGATTATATTTCCCCAGAGCCCTTACCAATGTTGTATAAAACAAAAGTAATAATGTAGAAATGAAATGACAGCTGATACAAAAAAATCAACTCTGAAGTCACACAAATCATGTGTTATTTCCTTGTCATCAAGCAATGCTCAACACTTGAAAATTACCCAAAATAACATTAACCATCTCAACCTAAGATATATACAACTTTATTAAATTCAGTTATTGAGAGATTTGTCACCATCTCCACAGGTATACAACTGGACACAACTTCTAATTGAAGAAATAATACATAATTCACATGACTTCAAGTTCATTTAAGCTTTCTTCTAGGAGCACAATATACAGTAATTTCTTAATATCTGCACTTATTATTATACCATTATTGATATACTGTACAGTTGAAATTTTGTAAAGGCTTTCTAAACATAACCCTTTACCTTTTAATTTGACAACTTAAGATCATATTGCTCTTATTGAGAAACCAGTTAAATAATACACTACTATATAGAAAATTGTGCAAATTGTCTTTCTTTCTTTTTGAAAGAAACTGATCATTTATGAATAGATTGCAACATTTTACAAGGCAAACATCTAATCATCATAAAAACATTGGGTTTTGTATCATATGATACCACTACACCATTTGAACTTTCTAATATTTTTATGTACACCTGTAATTATATCTGTGCAATCAAGTTTGTCATTTTTCCTGATCCTCAAACTTCCCTCTGGTCAAAACAGTTTTCAGCTTTTCCATTTCTAAAGATATTTTGTTTAATATATCTGTTTTTTCTTTCTTCATCTTATGAAGCTCTTCTATTGCAGCATCCTCTTCAACTTTTGATATTTCCATGATTTCCTCAATTTTTCGTTTTACCCTTTCTATGTTTGAAACTGTATTCTTAATGCCGCCACCACCACCTTGATCTGCACGATCAACAGTATTGTCATATTTCTGGTCAATTTCAACTTCAGTCTCGCCTTCATCATGTACATGAATTTTTGTCCTAGTAAAACTTTTCAAACTCTTATCTATTTTCTGATCACTGTCAAACTCTTTTTTACATTCACTTGTATAAGTAAATTTAGCATTTTCATCTTCATTTTTGTTTGTTTGTGAATTATTCAGTCTGTCAACATTTGTATGTACAACTTTCTGACTTCCCTCTTTAACAGTTCCTACTAAGGTACTCTTGAACCCACAACCCTTCTCATCTACAACTTTATTGTCTTTAATTATTTTACTTGTCTTTGAATCAAGTTTCACCACATTATTACATTCTGCTATTTTTCTCTCATCTTTCTTTGCATCAGAAGGCTTGTGTTTCAAAACTTCCTTTTGTGTACAATCTTGAAAATCTTCAGAACCACATCTGGTCATATTTGGAGCCATGTCTATTATTTTCTCTCTGTTCAAAATATTTACTTCCAAGACACCATGACTGTGCAGGGACTCTCCATCATCCTCAACTTTTGAGCCATCTCTATTGCCTTCTCCATCTTTGACATGCTTTGTGGGTAATGTATCTTGGCAATCTACGGCATCGCCTTGACTTGCACATTTTGTAGTTGTTAATTTAACTTCATGCAAAATTTGCTGTCCATCATCTCCATTTCTTTTAGGTTGTTTATTTACATTTTTAGTAAATTCAGCTTTATGTTCAGAATGGGCCCTAGGCCCAATGTTGCCCACCTCACTAGACTTTATTTGATTGTTGCTTTTAGGTTTATCAATATCAGCCTCTTTTCTTCTATCATGGCCACCAGATGGACCAGGTAACCTCTGTTTAGAATTTGCATGTTTACTGTGTGCAAAGTCATCATGCAGAGACTTGGTCTTGCTTTCCCCCGATATCAATGAAACCATTTCTACATTCTCATTCTCTGTCACATCATCTTTGACTTCACCTTCAGCCTCATCATCATAATCATCGCACTCCATTCTATCACATTCTTCCTCTGCTGCCATTTCATCAATACTGACTACTGCAATACTATCCCTACTTTCTACAGATGCTGTCTCATCCCTTGCTTCTATGCTATTCACGATGTCATTTCTCGTTCTTCCAGGTTTTACAGCAACATCTTTATTTTCTTCCTCTGCCATGGCAACTCTTCTATCAAATCCTTTTTCCTTTGCATCAACTTCCTTCACCTCATCTGCAATTCCTTTCTTTTCTTTATTTATATCTTGTTTTTCATCTAAAAGATCTTTATGTTCTTTGTCTGATGCATCTTTATGTCTTTCACTTGACACATTTTCCTCTACTTTACTTGCTATATCTACCTTTACTTTACTTTCCATATCTTCCTTTGCTTCTTCTTCTTCTTCTGCAGCCTCCTTTACTTCATCTGCCACATCTCGCTTTGCTTCATTTGTCATGTGTTGCTTTGTTTCACCTGCCACATCCTGCTTTGCTCCATCTCCTACATCTTGTTTTGCTTTACCTGCCACATCTTGCTTTGCTTCCTCTGCTACATCTTGCTTTGCTTCCTCTGCTACATTTTGCTTTTCTCCATCTGCTACATCTTGCTTTGCTTTACCAGCCACATCTTGCTTTGCTTCCTCTGCTACATCTTGCTTTACTTTACCTGTCACATCCTGCTTTGCTTCCTCTGCTACATCTTGCTTTACTTTACCTGTCACATCCTGCTTTGCTTCCTCTGCTACATCTTGCTTTACTTTACCTGCCACATCTTGCTTTGCTGCCTCTGTCACATCGTGGCTTACTTTACCTGCCACATCTTGCTTCGCTCCATCTGATACACATTCCTCTGCCACAGCTTCTGTTTCCTTTCCAGCTAGATCTTGGTTTATTTCATTCGCTGTTACATCCTTTATGTCACCTACCACAACTTTCCTCACGTCATCTGCCAAAAGTTCTCTTGCATCATCTGCCACAATTTCCTTTATTTCACCTGACACAACCTCATTCTCATTAAATGTCACCTTCTCTTTTTCATCAACTAACATGTTGCCTTCCTTATCACTTGCCATATCTTCCATGATATCAATCATCGCTTTATTTTCTTCACGTGTCATATCATCGTTGGCTACACGTGCCATATTATCTTCAATTTCTAAACCTACCATATCATCGTCATTGTCTTCGCCTGCAATATCATCGTCTATGTTTCCAGCTGGCATATCATCGTCAATGTCTTCGCCTGCCATATTATCTTCAATTTCTAAGCCTACCATATCATCGTCATTGTCTTCGCCTGCAATATCATCGTCAATGTCTTCGCCTGCCATATCATCTTCAATTTCTAAACCTACCATATCATCTTCATTTTCTTCACCTGCAATATCATCTTCATTGCCTTCACCTGTCAAATTATCTTTATCTGCTTTACTTGATACATATTCCTTATCAATGATTGACACATATTCCTTCTCATCATCTACCAAATAAACTTCTTTTCCTTCACCTGCCAGAGCATCTTCATTTTCTTCGTCTGTTACATCATCTGTATCTTCACCTTCCACATTCTCTTCCGTTTCTTCACAGGCCACTACTTCATCTACGATTTCTTCAACCACTCCCCCATCTTCTGTTACTTCACTATCATCATCATCATCATCATCATCATCTGTTTCTTCACCTGCCATCATGTCATCATCTGTTTCTTCATCTGTTTCTTCACCTGTTAGTAAATCATCATCTTTTTTCATTCCTGCCCTGTCTCCACTTTCTCTTTCTTCACATGTCATATCTTCATTTTCTTCATCTGTAATCAAATCATCATCATCTTCAACATCATCATCCTCCTCCTCCTCTTCCTCTTCCTCCTCCTCTTCCTCCTCCTCCTCCTCCTCCTCTTCCTCACCACCACCAGCACTTGCCATTACATCCTTCTCTTTGTGTCTATCATTCAACTTTATTTCTACACCTATATCATCAAACATTACTTCTCGTGCCTCACAAGTTGTTCCCTTAAGATCTTTTATCACGTCCTCATTTGTATTACAGCTACTTTCACCTGATGCATAAACACACGTGTCAACAATCATAGCCTTTTTCTTCTCTTGTATGTTCTCACGTTTGATACGCTCTTCATTTTCCTTCTCTGTCCTTCTCACAAATGAATCTATGGATTCATCACTTTCCTCGGTATTTTGCTCCATCATCGCTTCAAAGTAGCCTCCATCATGCTCCTCCTTATCCTTCACTTCAGTTCCTGAATCTTCACTAACATTCATTATTTCACATACAGAGTTCTCATCCTCCTTGTTACTATGGTCAAATTCCAGAGAAGACATTTTTGTACTTCAGGCTACTGACTTCATATAAAAATTCAACATATTCTCTTAGCAGCCACAAAAGTTCTTATTTCAAAACTTGTCAAGCAGTGATATTTTTCCCAAGACTGCCGATGAAAAGATACAGTATCTGAAACATGAAGATGAAAAATACACAAGCTTGTAAATGTCTTATCTGGAAGTCAAGAATTTTTTTAATTATCCTTACTTCTAACTTAGATAATAAAAAACATTAAGACATGAATATATCTGCCAGCTATCATGAATATAACTGATTTAAAGATGAGAACTCTAATAACAAAATCCCCGATGATGTATAAATGCAATGGGAACTAAAGAACATTAGCAAACATAATTAACAAAAAAAATGAGAACAGTTAACATGTCTAATACAGCATTTAAAAAATTACCAAAATCCAACTATCAAATCAATGAAAGCATTATACTGTACTATGTGAAACAAAATCTATGTTCAGCAAGATGAGGATCTTAAGAATTTTTTACAGTTGGAAACACTATTCAATAGTTCAAAAATGAAAACACTAGACTGTACATGTACTATCTTATTACAAAGAGTACAGCAAACATTAATTTATTCAATATACAAAAATATTGATTAATAAAGTATATATTTCTCAGCCCCCTAAAAATTCAGCACTGAATGTAATGAAATGCACTTTTCTGGTGAGCCCCCATTAGTTCTTTGAGCTTAGCTCTGGTTTCACTAAGCCTTAGCCCAACACACCCTACTTGTGTAAAGGAGGAAATGTATATGTTTATCTCTCAGAATGTTCGGTAATACGTTTATTGCTTGTGATGTGTGTCTATGTATAGCTTAAGCTACCTCATCCCTTTGTGTGTATTTTACCTCAATAAACTTATTTTAATTTCAATTTCCAACACACCTGGCCTCTGAGACCCCTTTGTTCCCTACTGGGAAAAAGGACCAGAATCTGCCTCACCCAAAAAAGAAAGGGGAACAGGAGATCAGAAATTAACTACCAACTGAAGAAAACTTGCCACTGAGCAAAGGTACAACAAAGCTTGAAAGAAATTACCCATAGGTAGACAAGGCAAATGATCCTTGCCATGGAGTAAATTCACTGTGATGTACCTGACTGCCACCAGGAGATAGTCCAGGTCACCTGAGGTGTCAGCCAGCCCCCTCTCTCACCCTGGAACAGAAGACAAGGAGCTACTGGGGCCCACCAGTAAGGGATATTTCATTGCATTCAATGCATATTTTCTGGGAGGAACTTTTTCATTAGTTCAAGTGCTTACCCATAACAGAAACTCAACAAACAAAAGTGAAATCAATCACCAGACTATGACACAGGAGACAGGACAAAATGGAATGAAGAGAACCCCCTGGAGCAGATAATGAACCAACAGGGCACAATCTGAATGGAGATGGAGCACGGAACCTGGAGGAATCTGAATCCATCGCAGGACATGCCACACAGTCATACCATGCTGTGCACCCAAGGAAGAGTGTGACCAACAACCCTAAGTGGCCTGGTAAGCACTAGTCATGAAGCCCCAACTCAGAGCCAAAGTATCCATAAAGACATCAAGTGAAGGAGGAAGAAGGCGCCAAATAGTGGAACCCCAAAAAGAGAGAGGAGGAAGCTACTTATGCAGCAGCTGGCAAAGGGCAATCAGCATCCAAAACCCAACAGTAGTGGCAGCGGTGAAAGGGGCATAACCGAAGAAACCAGAACAGCCCCCAAAACCACACACTGCCCAGTGGAAAAACCAGGCAGGCAAAGTTCTGGCTCCTGCACAACAGCTCAAGCAACCGCTGAGTCATCCGGGGCCACCTTAACACACGCAGGCGGCAGCACTGCAGCCAAAGCAAAGCCGTTGGTTTTATCGAAAGCAAAACTGACTGAAAGTTCCATACAAGACCCAGCGAAGTCTGAACCTGAGACATGACTAATTAGGACTTTGCCAGGTCACCAGGAACTAAAACCCAATGAGAAAGAACCAAATTGTTGGCTAGCAGATATACGATTGACTGGAAGCCCACACCAGACAATTATCGAGGTAGGCCAGAATAAGAACTCCCAACAAGCAAAGACAACCACAACCCAAGCTATCCTGGTGAAAGCTCTGGAAGCCAGGTTCAAGCCAGAGGGAAGAACCAGAAAGTGGTAATTACTTTCTCTGTTCACTCAATCACTGCTGGGTGAACAGAGGTATACAGTTAAGGACTGGTGCCTAGTCCAATCCTTCCAGGATACGAACCTAGCCCAAATTGCTCACAAAAGCACAAGGCAAGTGTGTTACCACTGCACCATGGGGACTCTACCCCCAGCCTCCCTCAAGCTCTCTGGCCTGCTCCAGACTTTGTCTCAGGTACTAAGACATTTCACTACATTGCCAACAAACTGACTGCTGTAACCAAGTCTATACCAAATAAATATAAAAAACAGTCTCCGTGGTGTAGTGGTAAGACACTCGCCTGGCGTTCCGCGAGCGCTATGTCATGGGTTCGTATCCTGGCCGGGGAGGATTTACTGGGCGCAATTCCTTAACTGTAGCCTCTGTTTAACGCAACAGTAAAATGTGTACTTGGATGAAAAAACGATTCTTCGCGGCAGGGGATCGTATTCCAGGGACCTGCCCGAAACGCTACGCGTACTAGTGGCTGTACAAGAATGTAACAACTCTTGTATATACAGTATCTCAAAAAAAAAAAACTATACTCTGAGTCTTATCAACAAAATACATATACGTAAATATATGTTACATTTGAAATACCCTCCCCACTCAACCAAATGCAAAAGGTCTTCGTCTGAATGGACAAAACCCAAATTGGGGTCCAAGGGAACCCACTGTCCCCCATCTGACTCCACCCAAGCTCCAGAAACTGGGGCAGCTTCCCTGGGGCAGAGCCAGTGTACATGTCCAGTGCCTAGGATAGAAAAGTGGACTCCAAGGAAGAGGCTTCAGAAGGAGCTGGCTGGAAGGAAAATCCTTAAAACATGGAGAGACTAGCCAACTAAATTGCCTCCGCCCTCAAATTGGAAGAAGCCACCTCTAGAGAACGGCCGAGCCACAATCTGATCTAAACCCTGCCTCAACCCAGAAACCTTTAGCTGTTTCGAGGCTAACAATCCTCCAATTTTGCACAAGGTGAAAACAGACATGGCGGGAATATCCATTGGCCACCCTGAACCTGCAGGGGGGAATTCAGTGTGGCAAAATTTAAATAACCAGGATTCTAAGAGCACTAGCAAGAACGAGAAGCAAAATAACAATATGTTGATGCCAGCACCACATTTAGTTGAAAGCTAAAAGCCAATGATGGGCCAAAAAGAGGCTATATGTGTTGGATGGATTACACCAGACAGAAGAGTGAGGGGGGCTGGCTGGCTGAAACCCCAGGTGATATGGGCAATCATATGGTTTTCATATCCTTACATCTTCAGGTTCATCACAATTAGGGTATTTACCCAGCATCAACAATCAAAATCTAGTGGTTTTGTGATTATCTCTGGTTCCATGCTTCCTTCACCCTCATAGATTCTACCAGACTCTGGTCCTTGCTTCTAGTAAGCAACGAAGGGGTCACAGAGGCCTGGTGTCTTGGGATGAGGCTTGGTGGACCCAGAGCTAGGCTTGGGAAGCTACCGAGGGATCCGTTTTAGAAATCCTATTAGCAGTTATATTTACCCAATTCAGAATCTTCAATATTGCTTAAAACAACATTAGCTACAGCATACAAATGCAGAAAAATCCACTATGTTAACTACACATTAACCTACAAAATTAAGTCATCTTCCCTTATACGGGAAATAGGATTGAAGAAATGGTTTAATACAGGCCTGAGCATAAAACGTGAAAAGGAAAGTGATGTTTTAATAAGAATGGCAGGGTCAGAAACCCACTGTACAGAGATAAAATTTTCATCTTACTCAAAAATGCATGTATGTCGTACTTAATGGCTAGAACACCACTACTTGGCCTAGTGAGCAACTGTATTTTTTAATATTTATTTCAAAATTAGCTTGCTGCTAATATTATATTATGCTAACAACATAATTTCTAACTTAACACTTTCGCGCTTTCGGCGAAGCGTAAAAAACGTAAGCTAACCTGTGCTTTGGGCGTCGCGCGCTTAAGCGGTAGGAGCGAAAAGTGTATACTCTTTTTACTGTCCTGACACTAATTGTAGACCTACGTATTTATATTTGGTATCACTGTGTTCGCAATAGAATTCTCTATAAGAACATACATATAAAATACTGCCAAACAGAAACTGTTTGAAACAGTTCAAACAGAAACAGAAGCTCTCGCCAAACTGTTTGGCGAGAGCGCCAAACAGCAACAAATGTTTCCACTCTCTTAATGATTGCGATGACCACATTTATCCTACATCATTGATTATGGTATCATTGGAACCGCAATAAAATTCTCTATACGGACATATGCATATAAATATAGAATCAATGTCGCAACCAACCCACAAGACGGTTGGAAGTGGCTGAAGTGTTACCCGCGGCGGCATACAATTGTTATACAGTACCAAGATGAATCACTGCCATGCCGTTTTCTTTAATAAGCTCTTCGGTTATTAGAAAAAATGTAAATTTCATGGTGAACATTTCTAAACTATCCCCAACAAAATCGGATAGAAAATGGAATTTATACAAATATTTTATCGTTGGACTAGCGGGTGCGTCGGCAAAGTATGTAGTGACTTAAAAGATTGGACACTAACGCTCGTCCGCTTAGCGCGAAAGTGTTAAGCCTAGTTTTACCTATGTTAGGAGTACAGTATTGAGCAATAATTAGCATATTTAAGTCAGATCAGGATGTTTAATAAAATTTGACTCAAATTTTTTAAAATCCCCATTACATATATTATAATAAAAAACTCATTCCATAAGATAAAAATAAAAAAAATTAATACTGTAAGAAAATTTGGCTTGTCAGACAATTTTAGCCATTAGGTACAATATACAGTATATATTACAATATATATAAAATTAAGGAACTGCAGGCAAAAATCATAGAATTTGTACAGGTCTTGAAATAGCTCACCCTTGATTATTTGGTTGGAGGTGATTTACATTTAACTTTGGCTTCTAGATATGCAGATCAATGTATGCGGGTAAACTTGCCCCCCTCCTGCCTAGACACGTACATATACTGTACTTCAAAACTGATTCATTCCTGCCTGAAAGCAAACAAAAATATAATTTTTTTTCTCACACAAACGTTGTAATGTACGAGGCAATCATGCCATATGGTCTAAAAAATATCTTATGCCATATGGCAATGTGACAGTAAAATTGAAAATATTAATATGTTGCTAAATATATGAAGATTAAATAATTAAAACACAAACCTATGCTACAAATACAAGCATATGCTTGTATGCTTGTATTTCATAAAACCATATTTATGCATATTTTTGTGTATATCAAGCATATTTTATGCTTGTTCATAAAAAACCAATGCTATGATACAATATATGATACCTAGCAGTAAATTGGTACCTGGGGATTAGACAACTGTTACGGGCTGCTTCTTAGGAGTGTGTGTGTGTGTGTGTGTGTGTGTGTGTGTGTGTGTGTGGAGAAAAAAAAATTAGTTAGTAGTTAGTGATTGACAGTTGAGAGGCAGGCTGAAAGAGCTGAGCTCAAGCCCCTGCAAGCACAACTAGGTGAACACATACATAAATTCATACATACATACATACATACATACATACATACATACATACATACATACATACATACATACATACACCACAGGGTTCAGTTCTTGCATCAGTGATGTTTATTGTCTACATAAATGATCTACCAGTTAGTATACAGAATTATATGAACATGTTTGCTGATGATGCTAAGATAATAGGAAGGATAAGAAACTTAGATGATTCTCATGCCCTTCAAGATGACCTGGACAAAATAAGTATATGGAGCACCACTTGGCAAATGGAATTTAATGTTAATAAATGCCATGTTATGGAATGTGGAATAGGAGAACACAGACCCCATACAACCTATATATTATGGGAGAAATCTTTACAGAATTCTGATAAAGAAAGAGATCTAGGGGTGGTTCTAGATAGAAAACTATCACCTGAGGACCACATAAAGAATATTGTGCGAGGAGCCTATGCCACGCTTTCTAACTTCAGAATTGCTTTTAAATACACGGATGGCGATATACTAAAGAAATTGTTCACGACTTTTGTTAGGCCAAAGCTAGAATATGTAGCGGTTGTGTGGTGCCCATATCTTAAGAAGCACATCAACAAACTGGAAAAGGTGCAAAGACATGCTACTAAGTGTCTCCCAGAACCGAAGGGCAAGAGCTACGAGGAGAGGTTAGAGGCATTAAATATGCCAAAACTAGAAGACAGAAGAAAAAGAGGTGATATGATCACTACATACAAAATAGTAACAGGAATTGATAAAATCGATAGGGAAGATTTCCCGAGACCTGGAACTTTAAGAACAAGAGGTCATAGATATAAACTAGCTAAACACAGATGCCGAAGAAATATAAGAAAATTCACTTTCACAAACAGAGTGGTAGACGGTTGTAACAAGTTAGGTGAGAAGGTGGTGGAGGCCAAGACCATCAGTAGTTTCAAAGCGTTATATGACAAAGAGTGCTGGGAAGACAGGACACCACGAGCGTAGCTCTCCTCCTGTAACTACACTTAGGTAATTACATTTAGGTAATTACTCTCTCTATCACAGAGTGAGAGAGTGAGCATCACACTGTTGGATTCACACTGCTGCAGGATCCAGGATAATTCAAATTATCTAAGTGTTGGGAGCAGGGTGAGGGCTGCAAGTGGTGTCCCAGAATACATGAAGGTGAAGGGAGTTTGAAAAAAAATTAAGAGATAAGAAATAAGTGTCTGTGAATGAAAAATCTTGGCTAGAAAAGTTGATCTTTCAAAACAGCAGAATGTCAACAACAAAGATGGCCGCCACCACAGGGAAGGACAGCACCCCAACAAAGGAACGTTTTGCAGGTTTCTCACAACAAGATGTAATGAAAAGTGGTTTTCTTGGCGGGTTAGTGATTATCGAGGACACGCCACAGTGTTATGAAGAAAAGGTAATTAACTTATAACAAGAAAATGAAGGTCTCAAGATTGAGTTTTGTAACTTAAAGGAAGTATTTTCCAGCAAGGTAAGAAAATTACCAGCCTCACTAATAAAGTAAGGATACAGGAGGAAGACATCAAGGAACTTGTAAAGGATAATGAGGCATGGAAAGTGAAGAGTAGGGAATTCGAAGAAATTAACAAGAAAATAGACTCATATAGTGAACAAGTCAAAGGGACCCTGAGGGCTAACGTGGAGTTAGGTAAGGATCTGCAACAAGAAACTTCATTGGCAACTCAAATAGAGGAGGTTAATAAAGAACTAGGGAAGTATAAAGAAGAAATAAAAGAGACGAATGCACAAGTTGTAAAAGAGAAAGAGATAATCAAGGAAGTGTGTTTGAAAGTCAAAACCAGAAATGATCAACAAAAAGCAGAAATTAGGCAAGCAATTAGGAAAGAACTGGTTATCAACAGTAAACTTGTACAAAACACTGCAGATAGAAGTAAGTCCATAGTAATTTATGGATGTTTAGAGAAGGAAATTTCATCTAGGGTGGACCAAGCAGCAGAAAAGATGAAAATCATAGAGAAAATAGTAGGTTTACGAGAAGGCCTAAACACAAAGGAAAATGTCAGTGATTTTAGAAGAATAGGAAAATATGAGGAAGACAAGAACCGCCCATTAAGGGTGACTTTAATGGTAGGAAACATATGTTGGAAGTGCTTATAAATGCCAATAAATTGCAGTGATGAGGATGACAAGCTTTGGTCAATATGACAAGACCTCTCAAAGGAGGACAGAGAAAAGCTGAAAATGAACCTCATTGAAGCAAAACGTCTAAATGGGAATAAAAATGAAGACAAATTCTTTTTTCTACAAAGTGTCAGGGACCGGAAAGCTAGTGAAATGGTACATAAAAACAAGGCAACAAAATCATTAGTGGAAGGGGGAGTAAAGAACAAAGAGAAAGGAAACATGTTCCTGAAAATTGTATATACCAACATAGATGGAGTTAGATCAAAAACATTGGAGTTACATGATATAATTCAGCTTAAGGTCCCAGATACTGTCTCATTATCAGAGACGAAACTTGAAGGAAATATTTTAAATGAAGTCGTATTCCCAAGGGGCTACTTAGTTTGGAGACGTGACAGGAAAACTAGGTAGGGGGGAGGAGTGGCTGTGCTGGTGAAAGAACACTTGAAGGTAAGAGAGTTAATAATTGAAAACCTCAAGATATTGACATAATGGCATGCAGGTCTGGAATCAAGGTGATAAACTGATAATTGTAAATGTCTACAGCCCACCAGCAAGCAACACATGGACAAAGGAAGAACTGGATGACAAACAAGAGGGCCTCATAATGATCATGAGAGAAATTATAGTACAAGCAGATAAAGATAAATCATGGCTGTTGATACTGGGGGACTTCAACTTTAAAGCAATAGACTGGGAAGCCTATGAAGCAAGAACAGAGGACTTTTGGACATGCAGATTTGTAAACTTCATTCTGGAGACATTCATGAACTAACACATCAAGCAGGCCATAAGAATGAGGGAAGGGGATGTACCGTCAGTACTTAATCTAGTATTCACCAGGAAAGAAGAAGAGATATTTGACATCCAGTACCTTCCTCCCTTGGGAAAGAGTGATCATCGTCATGTTAGACATTAAATATGCTTCAAGATATTGTCTAGAAGAAAATGGGGACATTGAAACAGTTGTTAAACTCGATTTCAAGAGAGGACATTATGGGGAACTTTGAAAAAAATTTAATGAGTGTATTTGGACAGACTTGTTGCTAGGCAGGGAAGTAAATGAGATGTATGCCAAATTTTGCAAAATATAGGATGAAAGCACTCAAACATTCATACCTGAACAGAGATGCAGGGGCCAGAAAACAGGATTGGTTCAACAGAAATTGCGAGAGGGCCAGAGACCAAAAGACACAAAAATTGAATCAATATTCCATATTCCAAGAGGCCAAACCCCAAACATACCAGCGATACAAAGACGCGAGAAATAACTACACAGCGGTAAGGAGAGGGGCAGAAAGAAATTTTGAAAAAAGGATACCTTTAGGTGCTTCCGGGGCTTAGCGTCCCCGCGGCCCGGTCATCGACCAGGCCTCCATCGATAGCGGACAAATGTAAAATAGAACTAGGCCAAATTCATAAACAACAAATTGCAGGTAAAGGATAATATTCAGCGGTTGAAAATGGGAAACAGATTCACCAAAAAATGAAAAGGAAATGTGTGTGTACTTCCAAAGTGTGTTTGTACAAAATGAAGTCTTCAGAGAACCAGACACAATAAGAATTCCAGAAAACAACATAGAGGTGTCTAGAGACGAAGTGGAGGGTAAGGGAATTATCAGGGGAAAGCGCCAAGCCATTACAACTACTGTATATAAATGAACTAGACGAAGTGGAAAATATGCTCAAGGAGCTAAGTACAAAGCAGTTGGCCCAGATGGAGTTTCACCATGGGTTCTGAGAGAATGTGCACCTGAGCTCAGCATTCCACTTCACATGATTTTTCAAGCATCCCTGTTTACAGGAGTCATAGCAGACGCATGGAAAAAGGCTAACATTGTTCCATTCTACAAAAGTGGCAGCAGGGAAGACCCCCTTAATTATAGACCTGTATCGTTGACAAGTGTAATAGTCAAAATATTGGAAAAAANATATAGTGTTCTCAATGTTCTAGCCAGTGTTCTCAATGCTTATATTCGTCGAGCGCTTACCCACTGCTCCGAATGGAGCAAGTGAGTAGAGAGTTTGGAAGAGTAACTCAGGTATTGGTGAACAACGGATATAGCACACACGGAAATAAAGCTGCTATAAGAAGACACTTGGACCGTTGGTATAATCCAGAACCTAGAACAGAAACCACAATACCTCCAATAAAATTATATTACAAATCAACCATGCACAGTGAACATATAAAAGAGAAAGAATAATGAAAGAAATAATCCATAAAGGAGTAAAAAGCATTACTCCTAACCAAAACATAGACCTGATCATATTCTACAAAACCAAGAAGACTTCCGAACTCCTTATCAAAAACAGCCTGAAGCGACGGAGAACCCTCTACAGCAGTCAAGCGTTGTATACATGTACACTTGCCCCCACGAAGGATGTAACCTTCAATCTAAGTACATAGGTATGACGTCGACCAAGCTGACGAGGCGTTTGACATGTCATCTTCAATCCGGTGCCCCCAGGAACACATGAGACAAGCCCATGACATCACCCTAACAAGAGAAATGTTGAACAAAAATACCTGTATAATAGACAAAACCCAAGATGCAAGAAGATTACAAATTCTTGAAGCAATTCACATAAGAATAGAACAACCTAGCATGAACACCCAAATCACGGAACTATTTACTCTACCCCACCATGAGAGTAAGGACAAGACCAGAACATAATGATGCCAACACAGAAGGTAGGGTAAGGTAATTATCAAAAGAAGGCAACATACCGGGAAGGCTACGTAGCACCATCAAAGTGCGAAATAATCAGAGGGCACTAAATATCACCAAGAAAGCCAATACTAGAACAAAAACGCATAAGGCGAACGATATCAAAAGTATCCGAGTCGCCTAGAATTCTATCGAGGGACAAGTGACCACGAGGGACGGTCGGAAAGCAAGACACATGCTGTCCTGGAAGTCAGGACATTTAACAAGATATGCACAACTGTAAGAGGGACAACGCAACTCGGACAATAAGGAGCAGGGCGGCACTCCATTAGTGACCGTGGGTTAAGCGAGTATGGCCAACCCGCAGCCGTGCCAAAGTAGTCTCCCACCGCCGGTTACGGTGGTAGGAGGAAGGCCACGGGGACACACTACGTTTGAGAGTACGCAGCTTGTTACTAACCACAGAGGACCAACAACCCTGCCAACGGGCAAGGATGGAGGAATGAATAACAGGATAAAAGTCGGAATAAGGAAGACCTTTACGGGAGATGGGACAAGAACGGATAGCTTCCTTAGCGGCAGCATCCGCACGCTCATTGAAAGAAACACCAATATGGCTGGGAACCCAGCAAAACTCTACTGATTTAAATTTACTAGAAATAAGAAACAGCCAATGTTGAATCTCGATGACCACCGGATGGACAGGATTAAAGGACCCTAGAGCCATGAGGGCACTACGAGAGTCAACTACAACCACAAAGAAGGAATGAGAATGAGAAAGCAAGAGACGGAGAGCATAGAGAATAGCATAAAGTTGCGCCGTAAAGACGCTAGCCTCCGAAGGGAGGCGACACATATAAGTACGGTCAGGAAAAACAACAGAGTAGCCCACACCGTCCGCAGACTTAGACCCATCGGTGAAGATGGAAATAGAGTGGGAGTGCGAAGAAAAGTGCTCAAGGAAGAGGCTTTTCAGAATTGTAGGAGGGGTAAAGGCTTTAGTAATACAAGTCAAGGACGTACAAAACTTGGGAAGGGGACTCTCCACGGAGGCAAGGAAGGAACAATATGAGGAGAAACATTAGAAATATGAACAGAAAGAGAATCCTGTAAGCGAGATAACCGGACAGAAAGTGGGAGACGATGAAGAGGAACAGGAGCTACAGGAGGAGGAAAAGTCAAAGCACGACAGAGGCGAGAGGAAGGATGTTGTAAGGACCGCGCAAGATAGCGAAGACAGTAGCGATCACGGCGGTCCTGAAGAGAGAGAAAACCAGTCAACATACAAACTGAGGGCGGGAGTCGAACGAAAGGCACCAGAGCTGAGACGCAACCCAGTATGGTGCAAAGCATCAAGACGGTGAAGAGTAGAAGGAGAAGCAGAAGAGTAAGCAGGGCAACCATAATCGAGTTTAGACAGGACGAGAGAGGAGTGCAAATAGAGGAGCGTGCGCCTATCCGCTCCCCAAGAAGTATGGGACAAAACCTTAAGTAGGTTAAGGGCCTTAGAGCATTCAACTCGGAGGTAAGAGATATGGGCCGACCAAGACAAACGAGTGTCAAAGACTAACCCCAAGAGCTTTGCGGAATCCCTGTACACAATGGGATGACCATAAAGCGACAAAGAGGGACGAAGAACGACATGCTTCCGAGTAAAAGTCATAGCACAAGTCTTAGACGCAGAGAACTTGAAGCCATGATCGGTGGCCCAAGACGACACGGCATCAATCGCAAGTTGAAGCCGCCGTTGAAGGAGAGGTGAATCATCACCCCGACAGCAAAGGGTAATATCATCAACATAGAGAGCAGAGACGACGTCAGAAGGAAGAGACAAAAGAAGACCGTTGAGGGCAACTAGAAAAAGAGTAGTGCTCAGAACACTACCCTGGGGTACACCCTCATACTGCCGAAAAGGGGCAGAGAGAGCAGTACCAAGCCGCACACGAAAGGAACGACGAGAGAGGAAGCTCTGGAGGAAGAGAGGGAGGTTCCCACGAAGGCCAAAAGAATGAAGTTGAGACAGAATATGATACCGCCAGGTAGTGTCGTAAGCCTTTTCCAGGTCAAAAAGGACGGCAACAACGGAGGTCTTCGCAGCAAAAGCAGTACGAATATAGACCTCCAAGTTCACCAGGACATCCGTTGTGCTGCGGCACTTGCGAAAACCAAATTGAGAAGGGGAGAGGTGGTGATAGTGTTCTAAGAACCACATCAAACGAACGTTAACCATACGTTCAAAGAGCTTGCAGACACAACTCGTGAGGGCAATAGGGCGGAAGTCCTTGGGGGATGACCCGAGAGACCCTGGTTTCCGAACAGGGAGGACAACAGCATCGAGCCAGTCTTCAGGGACCGACGACGACTCCCAGACCCGATTGTACAGACTCAGTAAATACTGAGACGTGCACGGAGGGAGATGGCGAAGCATTTCATAATGAATGCCATCGGAGCCCGCTGCCGTAGAACCGCAAAGGGCTAGGGCAGACTGAAGCTCAGAGAGAGAGAAGGGATCATTATAGGGGAAATGAGAATTGGGGATTTTTGGGGAGATGAGACCAGAACTAACAGAGGAGAAATGGGAACCCAGTTCGGTCGCAACCTGCAACGGGTCCGCCACAAGAGCACCATGGAGGCGAAGGACCGGTGAGACATCGGGAACGAACTTACCCGCAATCTTGCGGATACGCTTCCAGACCAGTGGGAGAGGAGTTTCGGACGTAACAGTGGAGACATAAAACGCCCAGCAAGCACGTTTAGCCGCACGGATGGTCCTACGGGCCACCGCACTCGCCTTCCGAAACAAAAGAAAAGACTCGACCGTCTGCCGGCGGCGATGTCTCTTCCAGGCTGCACGCTTACAGCGACAGCCCGAGCACAGTCCATATTCCACCAGGGAACGCACTTCCGCGTTCCCCGAGAGGAAGAGGAATAGAGTGGGGGGCAGCGTCAAAGACAGTGTCATGAAAAAGAAGGAGGGCGCGAGGGAGAGGCAGAATGGAGAGGTCGGAAATAGTAGCACGGAGAGTAAAGAGGCACCAGTCAGCCTCGGCAAACCGCCACCTAGGGAAGGAGAGAGGAGGGCGAAAGAGAAAAAAGAAGCAAGGATAGGAAAATAGTCACTGCCATGGAGGTCATCAATGATCCGCCACCCGAAATCTAAGGAAAGGGATGACGAGCACAGAGAAAGATCGAGACAAGAAAGGGAGCAAGTCCGAGAGTCCAAATGAGTGGGCTCACCAGAATTAAGAAGGGACAGGGAAGAAGAGAGGATGAAAGGTTCAAGGAGGCAACCCCGGGTGTTTGTCAGCACATCACCCCAAAGGGCATGACAACAATTGAAATCACCCAGCAGGAGCACAGGCTCCGGCAAGGAGTCTAGGAGGTGTTTAAGATCGGGAAGAGAAAGTGGGACAGTGGGGGGAGATAAATGGAACAAATCGTGTACCATCTACGCACAAAGACACGGGCGGCAGAACAGTGGAGAGGCAAGGAAAAAAGTAAGGGGACAAAGGGAACATCGGAACGAATCAAGAGAGCAGAAGAATTATGGACCCCAGCTGTTGCTGAGGGGAGGGGGAGAGAAAAGAATAGCCACGGAAGCGACCAGGACGAGCACCAAGCAACGGCTCCTGGAGACAGACACAAAGGAGCAAAAACTGTGAAATGAGAAGTTGGAGGTCAAGAAATTGGCGTAAAATCCACGGATGTTCCATTGAAGAAAAGACATCAGCAAAGAGAGAGAGGAGAGCAACAGAGAGCAAAGAAGAAACAAAGGTGAAGAAGGAACACAGCACGTTAAAAAAGCACAGAGTCAGGAGCAGGGTCAGCGAAGTCAGGGTTAGGGGGCATGGGTAAACTGAGTAAAGAAGGAGGGAAAGAAGCGGGAGGACAGACCAGAGGTGGACGAGCAGGGTCTGGAGGAGGAGGGGCAGAAAGAGGCGAGCGCACCTCAGCAAGGGCAGTAACCGAGATGGAACCGGGGGCTAAAGAAACCCCTACAGTAGGAACAGGGGGCTCCACCACCGAAGCGGGGGAGGGAAGGAACGATAGAATCAGAGATAGGGGGTGAAGAAGAAAGCAAAGCCTTCTTACCGACAGGGGAGGAGGAAGGAGAGGAGCCAGGTCTCCGCTTCTGACTCAAAGATACGGGTGTCCAAGCAGCAATGTACTGGGCAACAGACTCCAGCGTCTCGATAGGAGAAGAAAAGCGAGAGCGAACAACACAACCATCAGGAGAGCGATGGACGTCGGCCCGCACAGTCAGACGGCATGGAGAGCCAAGAGACGGAGGAGAATGACGGGAAGGAGGACTAGAGGGAGAGGAAAAAGAAGACACAGGAGACGTGACAGACTGGGTAGAAAGAAGGGGAGCCCTAGACAGAGAACCAGGAGGAGGACCCTTCGGAACAGAACGGAGGGAAACAAGGGAGGTGGTGGTGGGCGTGTCCGGGTCTAAGGCTCGGAAACGGTTGTGAGACTGAGGAAGGTGGGAAGGACGAGGAGAGGAAGAGCGCACCACGCGAGCATAGGAGACACCAGCGAAAGAGGGGAGACGATGAACTTGGCGCCGAGCCTCAGGAAAAGACAAACGGTCTCGGTGCTTCAAGCTGAGGACAGCCGCCTCAAGTTTGTAACGAATACACACACGGGAGAAGGTAGGGTGGGCCTCACTGCAATTGCGGGCCTGGGGAGAAGTGCACTCCAACTTAGAGTGATCCTCGCTTCCACACAGGAGACAGAGAGAGACAGGACTAGAGCATTTGAAGGTACCATGCCCAAACCTCCAGCACTTACCGCAGAGCCGCGGAGATGGAATATATTCCTGAACGGAGCATCTGACTCCAGCAAGAATGACAGAGGGCGGAAGGGTCCTACCATCAAAGGTAACCTTCACAACCCGAAGGGGCAGACGGCGATGACCACGAGGGGGACGAGTAAATGTATCCACCTGGAGGACAGAATGACCCTGGGCCTCGAGAATATGCTTGATATTCTCGTGGCAGTCCTTGAGATCTCTAACACCGATCACAACATGGTGCGGGAGGAGAACAGTGCCAACACTGGCATTCAACCGAGCGTTCTTCGAGACCCGAACAGGGGTCTCGCCAAGGCAGGATAAGGCGGCCAAGCGGGTGGCCGCATCCTGAGAAGGAGCAGCAACGACACGGGTACCAAGACGAGCGGGGTTGAAGGTGACAGAGGCATCCACGGAATCGACAAGATGCCTATGAAGGGAAAAATCGTCAGGAGTTGAATCCAAAGGTTGGAGGTCAAAGTACTTAGTCCACGTAGTAGGACCAAACAAAGCATGGAATGAAGTAGGATGGGAAGGGAGCATACGAGAGCAGCCGTGGCGGGGACGGCGATGAGAACCCTCAGAGAGAGACGGTTCGAAAGGTGCAGTAGTCACAAGAAGAGATGGAGCCGTGCAAGGGGACGAGACGGTCACCACAGCAGGCTTGGGGCTCGACCCAACCACAGAGGAGGGAGGAGAGCAGGGAGGAAGAATCCAGTCTGGGCCTAAACCGGGTCCTGTAGCGGGGGCTACAGATCCCGGTCTTCCAGGACAGTCCGACTCAAGGGCCTGGTCGCCCACCCCATGAGCCTGGGTAAGCGAAGTCAAGTCGTCATCCATACAGCAAACCAAACATAAGGGATGGGACCTGGAACCAAGGGATACCACCTACCAGGGCAGCCAGGGAGGCCGAGCGCGGGCCAGTACAGGGTGTGTCGTCCCCAGCGGTGCTCCCCCTTTTCAACAGGGGAGTCCTACTACTTCGTTCATTCTCCCACACTGGTGCTAAGACCCCAGAGTCCCTATCGCCCCAGCCTGGACACCCAACCATCCACTTAGGGTGGCCTCTCACAGGCGACCACTCCAGCGGGTGGTCCGATATATGGCTCACAAGGCCCCTACATGGTGCCCTTCAGCACGTACACCACCCAAAGAGGGGGCACAGGCATCCCACACCGATCCCAGGGAGGTGTACACGAGCCCCTTACCACGGCAAGGAGGCACCACGGAGGGGAACTTATCCCTTAAACATCATGCTATTTTCCATTTCCCAATCAAAGACTTTATTAATACCAGCTTGTGGATTTTCAGTGTCTTTTACAAAGGTAATTTTCGTCCTGATTTTTATATCATTTGCAAAGGATGACACAAAGCCATGACATTTGAAGCTTTGTGTCTTGCTAACAAGCTAGCATGACCAAAAGCACTAAAACAGTCTCCGTGGTGTAGTGGTA
Source organism: Procambarus virginalis (assembly GCA_020271785.1). NCBI lineage: Eukaryota > Metazoa > Arthropoda > Malacostraca > Decapoda > Cambaridae > Procambarus > Procambarus virginalis. The sequence continues at coordinate 21,566,834 of WNGS01042707.1, forward strand.
AAACACTTGCCTGGCATTCCACGAGCGCTTTGTCATGGGTTCGTATCCTGGCCGGGGAGGATTTACAGGGCACAAATCCTTAACTGTAGCCTCTGTTTAATGCAACAGTAAAATGTGTACTTGGTTGTAACAACGATTCTTCGTGGGGATCATATTCCAGGGACCTGCCCGAAACGCTATGCGTACTAGTGGCTGTACAAGAATGTAACAACTCTTGTATATATCTAAAAAAAAAAAAAAGTGTGAAGACACTCA
>WNGS01042707.1:21567113-21589159 GCA_020271785.1 Procambarus virginalis
CATAGAGTATTTATTATTCTTACGATTGTACCCAACCTTGTGTTACGAACTAGTACTTTGCTATTTAGAACTATAACTCGATACACGTTTCATTATCACAACCACACTATTAATATTATACTGTATATAGAAATTATGTTCTCTTAAATTACTCCAATTTCTCGTGTACTTCAGTCTTTAGTTTTATTTCTTTGTTTAATATTGACTGTTCACCTTGTAACTTAAAATTCACTAAGTTTTGATAAGCTTTAAGACTTGCCTGAAATGTTATGAGTATTATTGGCTTTGTCAGAATGCACTATATTACCCTTTCAGACGAAATCTATGCAAATGCCATGCAAATAAAACAACCCATCATCCTGAAATAATAGTATTTATAGTAACTATTTGTCAAAAATATCTATGGATAGAGCACTTCATGTGCTCTTTGTGACTAGAAGGATTCAGGACTCTTAAACATTAATGTTTAAATAAAGTACAGTATGTATTTTATTGAGAAAAGGACGGAAAAATTTGTACATTTGTAGATTTCTGAAACTTATACTTTTAAGTTTGATATGAAAGTTTTTTTTATACAGAACATGGTTTTTAAAAATCAAGGGGCTGCCTTTACTCACCCAGTGGGCCCAATATATCCAAGAGTGGCATTGGTTCAATGATATCAGCGTTTATTCAACATTCAACATCGATTTACCATTGCTGTTGGATATTTGCTAATAAACTATATTATAAAAGTTCCATAGCAGATTATTTCTCTGAATATTGAATTTGAAAATAGTTGTTATTTTACCAAAATAATGTGCTTATATTAGTCATTTATTTTTCAGGCAAGACAACTATGGCCTTAGTTACACTGATTCCATATCATTGGATGGAAGATGGGAAAATAAACCTGTTATGAAGCGTGGCGATGAATATGAATCTTTGAAGAATACTCTTGGCCACAAGGCTCTTGAAAAAGCCTGTAGCTGTATCCGTCAATCATGGTATGTATGTTACATGCTGCACCATAGCATATATAACACACAGTTGGAACAGCCAAGCCTTAGAGAAATGCACCAGGGGTCTTTGAGACTCGCCCTTGCCAACCGTGAATATAAAGACCAGAATCTGGATCTCTACGAGCTAAAGGCAGCTTAGGGATAAGAGATCAATCCAAACAGAAAACCCGACCAAAAAAGCATAAGCGCGACAAAACAAACCACTACTTGAAGAAAGATAGGTACCCTCTGGTAACAAATTGATCATTGCTGTGATGTAAACACCCTACTTGTGATGCACCAGACTTCCTCCAGTGGCTATCCAGGTCACTGGGGCCCCGGTCAGCCCTCCTTCTCCCTTGCCTGTAACAGCCTTGAGATATAAAGCTTCACACTGGTGACCCTTTTGCCTCTGTTAGCTTTTTGGGTTCTGGCTTACCTCGACAACTGGTTGGTCTGGGCTCCCAGCTAGTCGCGTGGCGTGTCTGCTCGCCAGGGATTTGCTTCTTTCCCAACTCACCGGATTCGCGTCCTTAGTGAACTGGAGGAAGTCCCATTTGGTTCTCTCTTAGGTTCAGACTTAGCTGGGTCCTGTGTGTCTCTCGGATCGTTTCCTGGTCTCTCTCTCGCGGCGTTGCTGCAGTCCTGACTTCAGCTGTTTTTGCATGGCACCCGGGTATCCACATGCCATGCACCCGGATGTCCACAGAATCGACACATGTGTCGATTGTTCGAGCAGCTGTGCAGGAGTCTGAATTTTTCCGTGCTGGTCTAACCGTCGAATCGGGTCACCATGGGCCATGGCGCCTACCCGAGCCCTCGCTCGATGTGTTCACAGATGCCTCGTCTCTTGGTTAGGGCTTTGTGACCAGTGCTCACCAGGCCGGCCAGGGTCGGTGGGGTCCGTCCTTCCGTCGGGTTCACAGCATGGGGCGGGAGTTCATAGCGGTGTGGTATTCACTTCAGAGGGTTAATCGCTCGCGGATCGACGATCCGGCTCCATTTGGAGTGCTTCCCTGTGGTTCATTGTCTGAACCACAGGGGTTCGATGCGGTCCTTGGCTCTTTGGGGCTGGTCGCTTCAGGTGACTCGTCTGCTGAGTTCTCGGGGTTTGGCTCTCCTAGTGGTTTATGTCCAGAGAGTGTCCAACTTACTGGTGGACGACCTGTCCTGTTTCATTCCCCCTGTCCACAGAATGGACGGTCGACACCGACTTGTTCCGCTGGCTCTGCCGGACGTTCGGACGCCCGGACGTGGACCTCTTCACATCAAGCTTGGTCGAGACGTCTTCCGGTATATACAGCGCCCTTCCCCGACTGCGAGGCCGTCGGGGTCAATGCCTTTCAACTGGACTGATCGATGTGGGGTTACCTGTACCTCTTCCCACTGGTTCGGTTATTGCTCCAAGTCCTGGCTTGCTTGGAGACTTACCAGGGGAGGGTAATCCTGTTGGCCCCTTGGTGGCCGGCCCAGCTCTGGTTTCAGGCGCTGCTTGCTCGGTGTCCGGATCCGAGGGTCTATTAGACCAATTTGTTGAAAGAGGCTCTGCCTCTTTCAACAAATTGGTCTAATCCAGTACGTGGCTGGTTCGATCTTCTCTTCCGCTCTTCGCATATAGTCCAAGTGGTTGGGCATCATTCCTTACCATCCCTGTCCCATCCCAAATCCTTATCCTGACCTCTTCCCAGTGCAATATAGTCGTAGTGGATTGGCGCTTTCCCCTGATAGTTCCCTTCCCTTCTTCGCATCTGGTCTGTCTTTTTGACGTGGGTTTATCACCACTTGTATGGTGATCAGGTGGCTTCGTTGATGGTATCCCACCTGCGAGTTTAGTCTCGGCCGTCATGCTTGTTTACTTGTTTACGATTGGGGAGTTCTGCTTAGTAGTTCGGCTTTCGGTTGCAATTTTTAACCAGCTGTAGTTTGTTTTGGAATGCCTACCTTTCTGGGTGCCTGACCTGGTAGATGGCAGACAGACTGCTTCCAATTACATGAGTGTCTATAGGTCATTGCTCCTCATGCCTCTCTTGAAGTGGGGGGGGGGGGGCAGGTTCTGGCGCTGGTCCCCAGCAGGCTTAGGACTCCACTGATTGACTGTTGCCACGGTCTAATATTTACACATCAGCCCGGTATAGCTATGGGGAGCCTCTGGGTCTCACCTAGAAAATGGCATTTCATTACTTTCAAAGCTGTTTTTTTACACTGACCACCTGACAGTACAGTGGTATTACAGTGTAAACAATACAGTACAGTATTTTGCCGCCCATCGGGAAGTGCTGCTGGGGAAGGTCGCTCCTCTCGCCCCCGACCCCCCCACCCCTCATCGGGACATACACCACTGCCACTAGTAATGGCACTTCATTATTATTTTTTATATATATATATATACAAGAGTTGTTACATTCTTGTACAGCCACTAGTACGCGTAGCGTTTCGGGCAGGTCCCTGGAATACGATCCCCTGCCGCGAAGAATCGTTTTTTCATCCAAGTACACATTTTACTGTTGCGTTAAACAGAGGCAAGGAATTGCACCCAGTAAATCCTCCCCGGCCAGGATACGAATCCATGACATAGCGCTCGCGGAACGCCAGGCGAGTGTCTTACCACTACACCACGGAGACTGTCAAATGCATGATAATGCATTTAAATGCATGATAATGTAAGGACCTTCCAGAAATACTATACTTGTTAGTGGTTTTGCAAAAATTGCCACCTAATCACCAATAAATGTACTTCCACAACTCATTGTACCTCCTTCTATATAAATCAAATAATTTTTTTTCTAGGACCATATTGACTACGTAAACATTGGCACTCCGTTGTCCAACCGATATTATTTGGGTTCACCACGTGGCGAAATCTGTGGGCTGGCTCATACTGTAGAAAGATTCTCTCTTCGGAATAATGCAATACTCAGACCACAAACTGATATTCCAGGTAAGTTATATGAAACATTCTCTAATGCACATATTTTGCACTGCACTGATTATATCTACAAGAAACACAATGCATAATACAAGCAGTAATTGTATTGTTCAAGTACTGTATGTCTTTTGAGGAGATACTTCAGATGCAATCAAATTTTTATTAATTCATTTCTTTTCTTTGTTGTAGGGCTTTACTTAACAGGACAGGATGTATGTTGCTGTGGTTTTAATGGCGCTGTGTGGGGTGGACTTATTTGTGCTTCTTCCATCCTATTCCGTAATGTCAAGAGTGATCTAGAGAATCTCCATCAGATTATACAGGATGAGAGAAAAGCAAAGGCCAAATCTAAATAAATTTATCATCAGTACTGAATTTAAACTAATTAGAACTAGTATTTGTCAAGTCTATGGATTATGTGGTAAGATTTTGAGGTACTTTTATTGTTTTACTAAACAAATAATTCTTCTAATTAGTCCTTTAATTACTCAACACAAAGCTGCTATTAGAACAATATCAAACTCTGGCCCCAGACAGCACTCGGTACCCTTACTTCAATTTTGAATGTTAGATATTAAGTCGCTGCACATCCCCTCATGTGTACTCTTATATATTTAAAACTCTGAACAAAACTGTCAATTCTGACCTCAAACGCTTCCTCAAACGTTGTAACAGAACCCATGGGCACCACACCAGAAACAAATGCCTATTTGATATTCCAAGAGTGCGCCTTAACCTAACTAGAAATGCTCTACAAATCAAAAGAACCCAGAATGTGGAATGACCTTCCCAATCATGTCAAAGGCTGTACCTCTCTCTCAACCAGTTTAAGAGAAAAACTAAGTACTACCTAATAAACTCAATGTAACCTACCTTACCCCCTAAATGTCAACCCATGTCTTACTATTTTCAAACTATACCGTTTGTTGACCAAGTTGTATAATTGCTGATTTCTGCCATGTTCTCCCCCCCCCCCCACCTTTTTTTTCCTTTTTTCAATACAATTTATACTTTAATCTCAATTAGTATTAACTGTGAGTTTAAGTAAGGTTTTTTCCACACCTTGCCCAAAACGCTGTGCGTAGTAGTAGCTTTAGGTATTGTATGTACTAACTCTATCTGTAAATCCAACATTGTTTGTAACTCATCTTCTATATATATAATTTTACCCAAATAAACATTTTTATTGTTATTTTTATTTTCTAAACATTTTGATTTTTTAAATTGGTCGGTAGATTGGCAAATTTAAAAAGAAATGTAAAACCTTGCATGAGGGGGCATAACAGTGCACTTCACAACTACTAAACCAACATTATTATCTTGCAACAGATTGATGTTAAAAAGGACCTCAGAGTCAGTGACAAAATGAACATCAGGACACCTGCTCCGCCTGGGGGCTGCCGGGTCACGTGATATGATTTTACCCTGTGGGTATTGATACCGCTGTCAGGCATTCCAGTTCAGTGGTTTGGATTGTTAGGACGCCTGGCGCACTTATCGCCTTGGGTCACAGGAAAGTTGATAGATTTATCCTGACTGGTTCTTCAGGCAGGGATATAGTGTCCACCTCCAGCTTGGCCAAGAGGTGCCAGGGTTGGGATGGTCTTGGTGGACTTCTGGTGCACCCTCAGGGCTTGGTGGGCGACTGGCTTTTGCTCTGCCAGAAGGCAATGGAATATTATCTTTGCATTTTTTGCTCATTTGGGAATTCTAGTTTGAGGGGCTGTATTTTTGCCTTGATCACCCGGCGTTTTCTGTGTAGGGTGGGGACCAGTGTTAACCTCCCAGAGAGGCTCCTGGGGCTCCCCAATCATCTTCCTATCAGTGTTATTCCCTATGAGGTGCATTAGTCTCTGTAAACGAGCAATGTTAATTTAGCAGTAAGGCTTTCTGTTATAACCTTGAGGTTACTCCAGGACACATCCTCTGTTGTCACTGCCCCTAAATCAACCACCACCACCACCCACCACCTTGAAGTCAGAATCCAAAAATCACTGAAAGTTGCACAACAAGCGGGAGCTCCATTTAAAAAAATCCAACCAAATCCTCGGAATAGTCAAACCTTTGACGTCAAGGAAAATAAGTTATTCAACTGTATATATCTCTGGTGTGCCCCCCAGTTGGATTATTGTATCCAAGTGCCGATTTTACTAGGTCAATGTTGCAAATGTGTGCAATGTTGCACACAAATACCTCCACTTAACCAATTTAGAAGTGAGGAAAGCATTAAAGATTCAGGGTACACTTTGCCAGCTTTTGGGAGATCCTTATTGGTCAGCTGCGCCTCAACCTCAAATTACGTTGGTCGTGGAAATCTCCCACAGCTAAAAAAATGTAATATATGGGTCTTTCCTAGGGTCCATCTACATCAAATTTGAGTAGTTCAGCCCCTCCAGCCTAAAGAGTATGGAGCTGAGAGCAGTCACTTGGGACATTCAAGAAGATTAGCTTGGCAATGTTTAGTAAAGCATAAACATATACAACAACAAAAAAGGTACAAAAATATACGTTTATTCAGATAACTTAATTGCTAATAAATGGGAGCACCTTTACTGATTAGTGTTATGTAAAGCGAATAGTGCATCAGAGTGACTCCTGCCACCTCACTGACCGATCATGCAGCAACACTTGTCGAGAACCGTGTCTTAACACTCATTATCACCAATCTCAACACTCGGCTTATCCATGTACAAAATTAAAAGAATAATGAAATATGCATGCAAGCCGATGTGTGGTGCGCATTTCAGCATACATAATCACCCTTCATGGATGATTGACATATTATGCAGATTAACGTTCATCCTCCACCTTTCCCCAGTGCTGAATGAGACAAGCAGGAATTTAATGAATCAACTTTATAGAGTAAAGAGGGGCAAAAGACTCAGGGGTTCAGACGGGACAAGTCCAGAATGAACTGCAAGTCTGCACAGTCCCGTTTCGGAACTGGGAACAGACGGGGAAACCCACCTGAGGGCAACCCGTCCTCGCAAATTCGTATAGTCAATATTGACTTATTAGTAACGTGCATAGGTGACATACTAAACATAATAGTTTCCCTTGAAAATCTTCATAGAAAACACCGACCTTACCTAACCTACTTAGTATGTTAAAATAAGCATCTGATAGCTACGTAATTACAATTGTTACTTAACCTATTATAGGTATAGGTTAGGTAATAATTGTAATTACGAAGCAATAAGATGCTTATCTTAACATACTAAGTAGGTTAGGCAAGGTCGGTGTTTTCTATGAAGCTTTTCAAGGGAAACTATTATGTTAAGTATGTCACCTATGCACATATTTAATAAGTCAATATTGACTATACGAATTTGCGAGGACGGGTTGCTGAGGGACACCGTCGTTTCGACCACGCCCAAGCGTACCCATTCCGAGATGACCCGACAGAGCAGATGACCCGACAGAGCCTGACCCGCCAGCCCCGAACCCCCGAAGGAGGAGGGGCCACCGCAGGCCGTCGGAAACGACCCGAAAAGCCTACAAATCGTGAGACCAGGCGTAAGCAAAGAGCGCGAACCTCCCCCACCCCCATCGTCTCGTCAATGGGGCGAACCGCGAAAGGGCCGACGCCCCTTACTTATGCACTGAACGATCACCGCGCTGACCAGACGAAGACGGGTTCGAAGGCGGTGCCGACTCAGAAACTAGCACCAGTGGTCTACCACGACGAGAGGAACCCCAAGCTCAAGCACGACCCTTCCAGGAGAAGCCCCCCCCCCCCAACCCCGGGACTCCCGAAGAACCACCAAGTCCGACATCGGATGACAACTAGAAGAGGCTGCTTGCAGAAACTGCCCACCTGCAGACTCTGCAAACAGCAAGGGACAATATGGCGACTAAAACTTAAGAGCCAGGGCCTAGGCAGATTCCAACAAGGAAGCGAGCACCACTTGCCGACACGTGAGACCCGAAGCGAAAAACTGTGACACCGCATCCCGCAGGATCGGCACAAACAGCTGCAGACGACACGTGCCGACGAAACCATGGCACCAGACCAAGGAAACGGCCCCAAGCGCCTCCACATCCTCCTGAAGCCAATCCGAAGACAGCTCCAGGAGGAGAAAAAAACCTCAAGACCAATGCCACTAGCAGGCCACGAGTGCACAAGTCCTCAGCCACCAGTGCAGCCGAAAGCGAGGTAACTTGTACTTGAAGCTGAACCATGCCAAAATCCCGCTGAAGGGCAGGGGCAAACAAACACGCATTGAGGTGTTTGAATTCTCCCCCCTAGGTAAACCTGGACCACCATCAACGCCTCACGCCACTCGAGCGTGCGGGTAGGACAGAAAGTACTCCAAGCATCCAACGACAACACAGGGCAGTCCACTAGCCAGGACGACTCCAGAACCTCATAACGAACCCAGTATGGAGACGAAGACCCAAATCTGAAAGAAGACGGATCCATTATAGAGGCATAATCCGGGTCCCGTATGAAATAAGCCGCAATGGCCGCCTGCACCTCAATAGGCAGGATGTGGGAAGCCGAAAACCTCTGGAAGGACGGAACCGACAGACCCGAAGGGACACGTACCCGAACCCGGGGAGGAGCCGACACCAAATCCAACAAGTACGCAGAGAGAAGAAAAGAAATTCCTCACTCCTTGTAACAGTAACACTCATCCTTGTTTTCCTACCCCTCTCGGAGGGTAGGAAAACCCAGGCAGGGTCCAATGGGGCCCCAAGGCCTACAAGTCAGCCTGTCCCCAACCCCGGGAACTTCCATACCAGGACCCGGGGGCCGAGTCGTCCTCCAAAGCCCTGGCATCCCAAGAGAAAACTGGGGCAGCCAGAAGGGCAAGAAGGAAGGGGGCCCACTAGTCAGACCTTGTCGCCATGGCTGGAGGAACCGACTCAAATGCCTGTCACCCCCCCCCCCGGTAGGGGCAACCCCCAAAACTGCCCGAGTCTCAGAACCTTCTAAACCCTGCCCCGACCCCAAAGCCCTTAGACGCTTCAGGGCAGGAGGCAGGGGGGGGATGACCAGAATGAACCACAGCAGGGGGAAAAAAAGAGGGGGATGCGGATGGAACCAAGGCCAAAGCAACCAATAATACCCCAAGTCCGGGTCCCTATAACCAAAACGTGGCAGCCTCGGGGCTGTTGGAGTAGCAATCAATCTAGCGCGTTGCAGCAACCTAAATCTAGCATGAAATGCCTGAGCTACCTGCACCCTGATAGTCATCAGTGGGCTGGGTGAACTGACTCATAAACAAGCAACAAATCTTGCAGGACTCTTGGTCGACGGTGTCACCGACCCAACAGGCAGCATGACGGAGGCAAAAACAGTGAGTCTCCCAGAGACAAGAGGACAGAGCAACCCTCAAACTTGCACAAGGCGAGAGAAGACCTAGGGATCACATCCATCGGACCTCTTGCGCCCCCACAGGATTTCCCAGGGCCCTTAGACTGGTATCAGTGAGGGTATTTCTAGACAGGGTACTGCGAATCGGCACCCAAAGTCTATCAATCAAACTGCTAAAAACTGAACCCCCAGGACGTGTCCACTCACGGGGGCCTAACAGGGGGTACCACTCAGAAACACAGATATATAAACAAAAGATATAGACAGGGGGCAAGGAACCAAAGGCAGACCCCCACCAGACAAGAAAACAAAAACAAAACAAAAAACATAAGAGGACAACGTACCCAGGCGGAACAGAGCCAGCCGCTATAATAGGTGATAACTAGCTTTGTAGTACCCCCGTGCCTCCTACCAGTGCTAACTACCCTTTACCCTAAGGTAAGGTAAGGTAATTATCAAAAGAAGGCACCAAACCGGGAAGGCTATGTAGCACCATCAAAGTGCAAAATAATCAGAGGGCGATAGATATCACCAAGAATGCCAATACAAGAACAAAAACGCATCAGGCGAACGATATCAAAAGTATCCGATTCACCTAGAATTCTATCGAGGGACAAGTGACCGCGAGGGACGGTCGGAAAGCAAGACACACGCTCGTCCTGGAAGTCAGGACATTCAACAAGGATATGCACAACTGTAGAGGGACAGCGCAATTCGGATAATAAGGAGCAGGGCGACGCTCCATTAAGTTTTTTTTAGTCTCCGTGGTGTAGTGGTAAGACACTCGCCTGGCGTTCCGCGAGCGCTATGTCATGGGTTCGTATCCTGGCCGGGGATGATTTACTGGGCGCAAATCCTTAACTGTAGCCTCTGTTTAACGCAACAGTAAAATGTGTACTTGGATGAAAAAACGATTCTTCGCGGCAGGGGATCGTATTCCAGGGACCTGCCCGAAACGCTACGCGTACTAGTGGCTGTACAAGAATGTAACAACTCTTGTATAATCTCAAAAAAAAAAAGTGACTGTGGGTTAAGCGAGTATGGCCAACCCACAGCTGTGCCAAAGCAGTTTCCCACCGCCGGTTACGGTGGTAGGAGGAAGGCCACGGGGACACACTACGTTGAGAGTACGCAGCTTGTTACCAACCACAGAGGACCACAACCCTGCCAACGGGCAAGGATGGAGGAATGAATAACAGGATAAAAGTCGGAATAAGGAATACCTTTACGGGAGATGGGACAAGAACGGATAGCTTCCTTAGCGGCAGCATCCGCACGCTCATTGAAAGAAACACCAATATGGCTGGGAACCCAGCAAAACTCTACTGATTTAAATTTCCTAGAAATAAGAAACAGCCAATGTGAATCTCGATGACCACCGGATGGACAGGATTAAAGGACCCTAGAGCCATGAGGGCACTACGAGAGTCAACTACAACCACAAAGGAGGAATGAGAATGAGAAAGCAAGAAACGGAGAGCATAGAGAATAGCATAAAGTTGCGCCGTAAAGACGCTAGCCTCCGAAGGGAGGCGACACATATAAGTACGGTCAGGAAAAACAACAGAGTAGCCCACACCGTCCGCAGACTTAGACCCATCGGTGAAGATGAAATAGAGTGGGAGTGTGAAGAAAAGTGCTCAAGGAAGAGGCTTTTCAGAATTGTAGGAGGGGTAAAGGCTTTAGTAATACAAGTCAAGGACGTACAAAACTTGGGAAGGGGGACTCTCCACGGAGGCAAGGAAGGAACAATATGAGGAGAAACATTAGAAATATGAACAGAAGAGAATCCTGTAAGCGAGATAACCGGACAGAAAGTGGGAGACGATGAAGAGGAACAGGAGCTACAGGAGGGGAAAGTCAAAGCACGACAGAGGCGAGAGGAGGATGTTGTAAGGACCGCGCAAGATAGCGAAGACAGTAGCGATCACGGCGGTCCTGAAGAGAGAGAAAACCAGTGTCAACATACAAACTGAGGGCGGGAGTCGAACGAAAGGCACCAGAGCTGAGACGCAACCCAGTATGGTGCAAAGCATCAAGACGGCGAAGAGTAGAAGGAGAAGCAGAAGAGTAAGCAGGGCAACCATATCGAGTTTAGACAGGACGAGAGAGGAGTGCAAATAGAGGAGCGTGCGCCTATCCGCTCCCAAGAAGTATGGGACAAAACCTTAAGTAGGTTAAGGGCCTTAGAGCATTCAACTCGGAGGTAAGAGATATGGGCTGACCAAGACAAACGAGTGTCAAAGACTAACCCCAAGAGCTTTGCGGAATCCCTGTACACAATGGGATGACCATAAAGCGACAAAGAGGGACGAAGAACGACATGCTTCCGAGTAAAAGTCATAGCACAAGTCTTAGACGCAGAGAACTTGAAGCCATGATCGGTGGCCCAAGACGACACGGCATCAATCGCAAGTTGAAGCCGCCGTTGAAGGAGAGGTGAATCATCACCCCGACAGCAAAGGGTAAGATCATCAACATAGAGAGCAGAGAAGACGCCAGAAGGAAGAGAGAAAAGAAGACCGTTGAGGCAACTAGAAAAAGAGTAGTGCTCAGAACACTACCCTGGGGTACACCCTCATACTGCCGAAAAGGGCAGAGAAGCAGTACCAAGCCGCACACGAAAGGAACGACGAGAGAGGGCTCTGGAGGAAGAGAGGGTTCCCACGAAGGCCAAAAGAATGAAGTTGAGACAGAATATGATACCGCCAGGTAGTGTCGTAAGCCTTTTCCAGGTCAAAAAGGACGGCAACAACGGAGGTCTTCGCAGCAAAAGCAGTACGAATATAGACCTCCAAGTTCACCAGGACATCCGTTGTGCTGCGGCACTTGCGAAAACCAAATTGAGAAGGGGAGAGGTGGTGATAGTGTTCTAAGAACCACATCAAACGAACGTTAACCATACGTTCAAAGAGCTTGCAGACACAACTCGTGAGGGCAATAGGGCGGAAGTCCTTGGGGATGACCCGAGAGACCCTGGTTTCCGAACAGGGAGGACACAGCATCGAGCCAGTCTTCAGGACCGACGACGACTCCGACCCGATTGTACAGACTCAGTAAATACTGAGACGTGCACGGAGGGAGATGGCGAAGCATTTCATAATGAATGCCATCGGAGCCCGCTGCCGTAGAACCGCAAAGGGCTAGGGCAGACTGAAGCTCAGAAGAGAGAGAAGGGATCATTATGGGGAAGATTAGAATTGGGATTTGGGGAGATGAAACCAGAACTAACAGAGGAAAATGGGAACCCAGTTCGGTCGCAACCTGCAACGGGTCCGCCACAAGAGCACCATGGAGGCGAAGGACCGGTGAGACATCGGAACGAACTTACCCGCAATCTTGCGGATACGCTTCCAGACCAGTGGGAGAGGAGTTTCGGACGTAACGGTGGAGACATAAGACGCCCAGCAAGCACGTTTAGCCGCACGGATGGTCCTACGGGCCACCGCACTCGCCTTCCGAAACAAAAGAAAAACTCAACCGTCTGCCGGCGGCGATGTCTCTTCCAGGCTGCACGCTTACAGCGGACAGCCCGAGCACAGTCCATATTCCACCAGGGAACGCACTTCCGCGTTCCCCGAGAGGAAGAGCGATAAGTGGGGGGGCAGCGTCAAAGACAGTGTCATGAAAAAGAAGAGGGCGCGAGGGAGAGGCAGAACGGAGAGGTCGGAAATAGTAGCACGGAGAGTAAAGAGGCGCCAGTCAGCCTCGGCAAACCGCCACCTAGGGAAGGAGAGAGAGGGCGAAAAGAAAAAAAGAAACAAGGATAGGAAAATGGTCACTGCCATGGAGGTCATCAAGGACCTCCACCCGAAATCTAAGGAAAGGGATGACGAGCACAGAGAAAGATCGAGACAAGAAGGGAGCGAGTCCAGAGTCCAAATGAGTGGGCTCACCAGAATTAAAAGGGACAGGGAAGAAGAGAGGATGAAAGGTTCAAGGAGGCGACCCCGGGTGTTTGTCAGCACATCACCCCAAAGGGCATGACGACAATTGAAATCACCCCAGGAGCACAGGCTCCGGCAAGAGTCTAGGAGGTGTTTAGATCGGGAGAGAAAGTGACAGTGGGGGGAGATAAATGGAACAAACCGTGTACCATCTACGCACAAAGACACGGGCGGCAGAACAGTGGAGAGGCGAGGAAAAAAGTAGGGGACAAAGGGAACATCGGAACGAATCAAGAGAGCAGAAGAATTATGGACCCCAGCTGTTGCTGGGGGGAGGGGGAGAGAAAGAATAGCCACGGAAGCGACCAGGACGAGCACCAAGCATCGGCTCCTGGAGACAGACACAAAGGGGCGAAAACTGTGAAATGAGAAGTTGGAGGTCAAGGAAATTGGCGTAAAATCCACGATGTTCCATTGAAGAAAGACATCAGCAAAGAGAGAGAGGAGAGTAACAGAGAGCAAGAAGAACAAAGGTGAAGAAGGAACACAGCACGCTAAAAAAGCACAGAGTCAGGAGCAGGGTCAGCGAAGTCAGGGTTAGGGGGCATGGGTAAACTGAGTAAAGAAGAGGGAAAGAAGCGGGAGGACAGACCAGAGGTGGACGAGCAGGGTCTGGAGGAGGAGGGGCAGAAAGGGGAGCGCACCTCAGCAAGGGCAGTAACCGAGATGGAACCGGGGGCTAAAGAAAAACCCCTACAGTAGGACAGGGGGCTCCACCACCGAGTGGGAGGGGAAGGAACGATAGAATCAGAGATAGGGGTGAAGAGAAAGCGAAGCCTTCTTACCGACAGGGGAGGAGGAAGGAGAGGAGCCAGGTCTCTCTTCTGACTCAAAGATACGGGTGTCCCAGCAGCAATGTATCTGGGCAACAGACTCCAGCGTCTCGATAGGAGAAGAAAAGCGAGAGCGAACAACCCACCATCAGGAGAGCAATTGAATTCGGCCCGCACAGTCAGGCGGCATGGAGAGCCAAGAGACGGAGGAGAATGACGGGAAGGAGGACTAGAGGGAGAGGAAAAGAAGACACAGGAGACGTGACAGACTGGGTAGAAAGAAGGGGAGCCCTAGACAGANTTCTTACAAGGCCAAATGTAAACTGTCAACAAAATTATTCGCACACCCTCCGTCACTATGTGATGGAGTGCGAAAAGATACGTGAATTTAGAGACAATTCTATAACCAATGTTCCAGCGATGTGTAAATATTTCATTCAAAATGATCTGCTACCAGAAATTTTAGCCAAATATCCCCAGTTTGCTAACTGTAGGTAGTACTGAGTGATTGTAACTATCCACCGCTGCCCACTGGATGGGGGGCGGTGTGCAGGACAAACATATAAATTTTGACACTAGCTCTCCACATATGTCAGTTGCTTAATTTAGAACCTGTACTTGAGGTCGATCTCGAACCCATTGTTGATGTGACGACTTATATTGAATTTTGTAACTAGCTCATCAAGATTGTAACTTGCTTAGCTAAATGAATTGTGGGGTTCAGTCCCTGAGCCCATTATGTGCCTCTGTAACCCTTTCCACTACCGCCCACAAGATGGGTATGGGGTGCATAATAAATGAACTAAACTAACTATAAGGCCACTAGCACGCATAGCATTTCGGGCAAATCCTTAATCTAACATATTTTAGGAAGGTAATTTCTAGCAAAATTAAACAATGTTTACAGGTACATTGTAAGAAAGTATAAAAAATGTAAGTATATAAAAAATAGATTCTATAAGAAATGACAGAAAAAAAGTAGGTACATTAAAGTAAATTTAAGGGTTATCCACAGGTACATTTTAGCATAATTTGAGGATTATTGCAAGATATTATGTAGCAAACTGTGTGTTTAACAAGATATAAAATAGCAGCAATGATAACAATGGTGAAGTTGTATGGCATAGGTACATATATTGGGGAATTGTGTAGCACTAGATACAGTGCGAGTTTCAAGCACTAGGTAGGAACTATGAAGATGAAATTAGGTACTTTTTGGTTTTATTTTGAAATGAGGCAAAAGTTTGACAGCTTTCAATTCGTTAGGGAGTGAGTTCCATATACCAGTCCCTTTATTTGCATAGTGTTTACACAGATTAAGTTTGATTGTAATTAATTTTTTCAGTTCCATAGACTGTGTCCTTTGCATAGTGTTTGCATGGATTTCGTTTGACTCTGGGGATATCAAAGAGATATTTATTTCTGGTGTGGTGATTATGTGTTCTGTTACATCTGTCCAAAATGTTTCAGAGCAGGGTTTGCACTTAAGAACAGGGTTTTGTAAATGTAATTGGCACAAGAGAATGTGTGGAGTGAGGTTTATATTTAACATGTTTAGGGATTTAAGCAAGGGGGCCGAGTTGTCTGAAAGCAGAGCTTGTTATTGTTCTGATAGCAGATTTTTGCTGGGTGATGATGGGCTTGAAATAGTTTCCAGAGGTTGAACCCCATGCACAGATACCATATGTAAGATAGGGGATAGATGAGCGCATAATATAGTGAGAGGAGAGCAGAGTTTGAGACATATGATTTTAGAGAGTATACCAACCGTTTTTGAGACTTGGTTATGTGTTGTATGTGGGTGCTGAAGTTGAGTCTCTTGTCTAAGTATAGGCCAAGGAACTTTCCATCATTTTTATTGCTGATGTTAACATTGTCTATCTGTTGCTGAATTGCATTTGTTAATTTGCTTCCAAACAAGATGTAGTAGGTCTTTTCTATGTTTAGTGTGAGTTTGTTGGTTGACATTCGTAAGTGGACTTTTTTAATTCATTATTTACGATATTATTTAATGTGTGAGGTTTGGGGTCTGAGTAGATGAGGGTAGTATCATCAGCAAACAATATAGGTTTAAGCACATTATTACAATTTTAATAATTATTATTTCAATTTTAATAATTATTAATATTACAATTTTGATAATAAATTATTATAAAATTTTCAGATGATAGAAAACATAGGGTAGAGGGTGGTATCAACCTGTACATCGAAGACACTCATCTGCACACACAGCTGCTGAACGCCATAAAAGATATGGTAGAAGTGCTGATACTCGAAATAGAAATTCTAAATTTAGTGTTTGTCCTTTTATATGAAAAGGACATAAATGTTCTATATGTATTTGTTGATTGAAAAGATTGTATTCTGGTAACCATATCTAATTGTCATAATAGTCCTTTGTGAGAGTTTCAGTAAAAGCTACAAATATTGCACTTGCCTCATTTAG
The DNA here is from genome assembly GCA_020271785.1 of Procambarus virginalis. Taxonomy (NCBI): domain Eukaryota; kingdom Metazoa; phylum Arthropoda; class Malacostraca; order Decapoda; family Cambaridae; genus Procambarus; species Procambarus virginalis. The sequence goes on from WNGS01042707.1 coordinate 21,583,506, forward strand.
GGGACCAGTTAGAAAGTGGACTTTGTTTTGTGTGTTTTGATGCCTTGTATGTTGGCCTCCCTTTGGGGGTTTTGGGGGGGTTCAATTCCCTGGCACCTTCCTCCGCCCTCGCTTGAAGTCTTTCCTTCGTCAGGAGCTCTGTAAGGTTCGGGTGTTTACGGTTGTATGACAGGTGCTGCGGCGAGTTTGGATTCCTCTGGACTCTCTAATCCGGCTCCATTAGGGCTCTTCAGACCCTGGCTCTTTGGTGCTGGTCGCTTCGAGTTTGCTGGTTGTCTGGGTGACTTCCGTACCGTTCACGTTCAGGATATAAAAACCTAAGTGTAGTTACAGGATGAGAGCTACGCTCGTGGTTTCCCGTCATCCCAGTACTCTGTCATGTAACGCTTTGAAACTACTGACAGTTTTGGACTCCTCCACCTTCTCCTTTAACTTGTTCCAATCATCTACCACTCTATGAAAGAAAACTTTCTAATATTTGTTCAGCACCTTTGCTTCTTTTACCTTGAATCTGAGTCCTTTTGTTATGAAGTTGCTCGTTTCAGGACTTCCTCTTTGTCAATTTCAAACTCACACTGTATCTTGTACTACCCACTTCCCAGTGTTAGTACTTAAGATATTTATCCTTACCAGTGTAATTACCTCTGTTAACTTATATTGTAGTTATTTGTTGATATAAAACCTTGTTACAATGTACCTTTTTATCTTACCTGATATGTTAGATTAAGGACCTGCCCGAAAAGTTATACGTGTTAGTAGTGGCCTTGCATGAATGTAAAAATACCAATCTTATGTAATCTCTCCAACCCACATTACTTTCTTGCAAATAAATTATTATTTGGTCAACTCCAGTTATTTTTTTGTAAGTGGTAATCATATCACCTCTTTTTTTACCTTCTGTTTTCTAGCTTTGGCATATTTAACGCCTCTAGCCTCTCCTCATAACTCTTGTTTTTCAGTTCTGGAAGCCATTTTGATAGACTGCTTTTCCACCTTTTCCAGTTTATTTATGTGCTTCTTGAGATATGGGTAATATACAACTGCTTCATACTCCAAATTTGGCCTCACAAAGGTCATGAACAGTTTCTTCCAGTTTCTTCGAGATAGTATTTCACCATCCATGCAGTTAGAGTCTGAAGTTGGAAAGCGACGCATACGCTCCTCGCACAATGTTATTTGTGTTTCTCTGGTGACCGTTTACTACCCAAAACCCCCCTACATCTCGTTCTTTATTATATATAAATATATATTCTTTATTATTATATATGACTCCTAGTATGTCTGCCCTGCAAGTTCAGACACTGGATGGTGGTGATGTCACATATGGTCCTTTTTTATTATACTAAGGTTCTATAAAGAAAGTGAGGGACTCTTGACTTCATTTTTTTTAATTGGGGAGTGTTATTGGAGGCCTAAGGAAGCAACTGTGATCCCTATGCATGTGCAAGACTTTTAATCTTTGGCAGTTCCCTAATACTGTACTTCATATGATGGGAAGAACAGTCTGTGTGTATTTAGGCACCCCATCATGTGATGTGCAGTTGAAGGGTTAATGTGTCGCTGCCAATTCTTATTATGAGCAACATTATATGGCTGATATCAAACAGAAAGGTGCTGGAAAATATGATGTATCAGTGCTATAAATGGGTAGATAAATGAACTATTAAAAATTTCTTTTGAGATTGTACGTCTTATATATTTCTCTTCCAGGCGTGTACAACACATTCGAGCGGCTCCTTCCTCTGGAGGTTGCATCTTCATCTCGTTTCTGGCCAATAGTTCAGACGGCAAAACATGGTCCTGGGTCTTTGTACGTCTTTGTGGGGATAAACTGTGATGCTGACGAACTTGATATTCTGGAAAATAAGAATGCCTGGATTTTTACTGGTAGTGACATTGATAAGTAAATAATCATTAACTAATTTTACTGTACAATATATTGTCACACAATAGTCTGTATTACTTGATATAAAATTGCATATAGGCTCGCTTTTTAGTTTATAAATTTATTAATATATAATAAACAGACCGTGAGGCAAATCAGAATTGCAAACATAAAACTAAATACTTATAAGAAAGAAGTACTGTACACTGTAATCACTACAATTCTATAGCATTATATAGTGCTCAGTACAGTGTGCATATACTTCATTGTATGTACTGTATTGTTAATTACTGCACAAAAATATTCATGAAATACCAAACAAAATCTTAACATATAAGTAAAGAAAAGTTTTATTGGCTTTACAATTTGTATTGATGCAGGTGACTGTGGATTACTGGAATCTTAGCCGGGAAGAAGTTCTTGATGCTGATGTTCCTCATGTGTTCCTCTCCTTCCCCTCTACCAAGATCCTGAATGGAAAAAGAAATTTCCTGGTATGTAAAATGAAATTGTAACTTTATAAATCTCTGAAGACGATTTGGGATTTTTTTAAGAGTTCAAGCAGGATGAACCTAAGTAGGAAATGTGAAGCCCCATACACAGACGATGAGTCACAATAACGTGACTGAAGATGTGATGACTGAACTACACAGCAGAAGATGTGACGACGGCGACGTTTCGGTCCGTCCTGGTCCGTTATCAAGTCCATTATTATAATAGACTTGATAATGGATCAGGATGGACCGAAACGTCGTCGTCCCCTCACCTTCTGGTGTGTGGTTTAATATTCATGTGAAGCTCAACTTATGCCATGAAAGTGTTACTAAAAGAGAGTTTAACCAGGTGGGCAAAATATCCAAGAGCAATGGTAAATCGATGTTGAATAATAATAATAATAAATAAATGTTTATTCAGGTAAGGTATATACATACAGTGAGGTTACATTAATGGATCGAATTATAGGTAGAGCTAGTACATACAATGCCTAAAGCCACTATTACGCAATGCGTTTCGGGCAGGAAGAACATTAATATCTAGAACTTAACTCCACAAGGAAGATGAATGCAACGTGCCATCACTGAGTTTGAATTACTCGCGGCCCTAAACAAAGGCAAAGCCACATCCCCCGGTGAAGATGGTATCACTTATGACATATTGCGTCTGCTCCCTTTAGTACCAGGGAATCCCTGCTTGAGCTGTATAATATGAGCTATGTTACTGGGGAACTTCCTATCTCTTGGACCAACAGTATAATCATTCCAATTCCCAAGCCAAATCAAGAGAATGCTTTCCGCCCAATTCCCTTACTAGCTGCATTTGCAAAACATTCGAGAGAATGGTCCTAAACCGTCTCCTCCATAGAATAAGAACCATGCTATCCCCCCAGATATATGGCTTCATGCATGGAAGGAGTGTGCATCATTGCATCACCACCTTTCTTACCCTGCACACTGAAAAGTCATATACCACCTTCCTAGATCTTAAGTCTGCCTTTGATATTGCAAATAGACATGTTATCTTGAGTGAGCTTGCAAGAATGAATATTGGTGGTCGGCTTCTTTGTTGGATCAGGGGTTACTTATCCAACAGGAAGTCATCTGTATTTTTCCAGGGGCATAGGAGTGTAACAAGAGACTTTGAACTAGGTACCCCGCAGGGTGGTGTCCTCAGTCCTACCTTATTTAATATCTTAATAAACACGCTGTTAAACTCTATACCGAGCAAACCCAACGTCCACATCATTAGCTATGCTGATGATATAATGATACACACCACTGGGTATGCTAACACACAGAACACTCTTAACTCTGTATTAGATTCATGTCAGGACCTAGGTTTAATTATCTCAGCAGAGAAAACAAAGATACTAAATCGGCGCCCACCCAGGCAGGAGGAGCTGTTCGCAAGATGCCTACTGATGGCTCCCAGCTTGACTATGTAAACAGATTCAAATACCTTGGCCTTGAGGTGCCACTGTATGGTCCTGTTGTATTCAGACTCTGTCGTCAGTATAAAGAGAGGCTCCGAGCTCTCAAGGCTGTTGCAGGTTATCACTCAGGCTATGGTGCCAATGTCAGAATTGTCAAAATGATGTACCTTGCATACATCAGATCTTTAGTGGATTATGCTGCACCTCTGCTTGTTTTGATGCCTGAAAGAAAGCTTGGAGGGCTTGAAAATTGCAGAACGAAGCCCTGAGGATAATCCTTGGGTGCCCTCGTACCACAAAGATACTTAATATGAGAAAGGAACTTAATATTCTGAGCGTTGTTGATCGTGTTACTGAAATTAACTGTCAAATTGGTATAAAAATGCTTAGGCTAACTCATCCTAATCCTTGCACAGAAGCCCTCCAGACTTACTTTATTGAAGATCAGCATTGTTCCAATGGATAACAAAAACTGGAACTCAACTCAGAATGTATGGGGTTCATGATTTGTACCAAGAGAAACAACAACGGCACTTTCCTGCACGTGGGGAGGTTACACCCTTTCCAGTTTTAATCCCTCCCTTTCCACCCAAGAAGCAAATTAGAGATACCCAAGCTTCGTCTTGAGGCAAAGCTCAACGCCTTAAGCCATATTGATGCTCTGTCCACAGAGCATTCTCTCTCTCAAATCATATACACTGATGGTTCCCTACACCGCACCACGGGTGCAGCTGGAAGTGCAGTTGTTCTGACAATGGGCGATGGCTTGTACTTTGAGTGGGGAGTCCGTATAAACAATTGGGCCTCTACCCTTCAGACTGAACTATTTGCCTTGATCCTTGCACTGAAATGTGTACAAGTCTCCAAACTTGATACATTAATTGTAAGTGACTCCTTATCATCCTTAAATGCTCTCAACTCTTTAAGACCAACTGTAACATGCTCGTGTCCGAAGCTAGACACAAATACAACAAAATTATTAAGGATGGTAACAGAGTCCATTTCATGTGGTCTCCATCTCATGTTGGCCTCCGAATGCATGATAGAGCTGATAAGTTAGCCAAAGAATCTGCCTTTAAAGGAGCCGTTGAGTGTAACCTTGGATTGTCAATGAGCAATCTGAGAGCAGCAGTACACCGAGAACTTCAACAAGATCTTGTAGATCTGAGGCAAAGTGAAATTGACACCAGTAATTCCATCTATCATCATACTATCATGCAAGAGGAGCCACACATCTATGGATCATCCAATAAAATCAGCAGACTTCTAGATGTTACTGCTGCTCGCTTAGACTCGGTTACAAGTATCTCTGGGAATCTCATTATCTGCCGATGTAGACCTGACCAAATGTAAACTGTGTCAACAAAATTATTCGCACACCCTCCGTCACTATGTGATGGAGTGCGAAAAGATACGTGAATTTAGAGACAATTCTATAACCAATGTTCCAGCGATGTGTAAATATTTCATTCAAAATGATCTGCTACCAGAAATTTTAGCCAATATCCCCAGTTTGCTAACTGTAGGTAGTAACTGAGTGATTGTAACCTATCCACCGCTGCCCACTGGATGGGGGCGGTGTGCAGGACAAACATATAAATTGTGACACTAGCTCTCCACATATGTCAGTTGCTTAATTTAGAACCTGTACTTGAGGTCGATCTCGAACCCATTGTTGATGTGACGACTTATATTGAATTTTGTAACTAGCTCATCAAGATTGTAACTTGCTTAGCTAAATGAATTGTGGGTTTCAGTCCCTGAGCCCATTATGTGCCTCTGTAACCCTTTCCACTACCGCCCACAAGATGGGTATGGGTGCATAATAAATGAACTAAA
>WNGS01042707.1:21662737-21730237 GCA_020271785.1 Procambarus virginalis
CTTTTCTACCCAACTTTCTTGTCTGCCTTCCCCAGAGGGAAGGCATCTACACACGATTAAACCTACTTTTTAGCAATAATATTCAATTTACAGTTCGCAAAGAAACAAGATACTGTGAGATTTGATGGCACAAAGTGCAATACTATAAGGATGAACTTAGATACTTCATAGTTCAACTTTTCAATGTAGTATAGGTTGGACAATTTTTTAGTTCATTAGGGAGCGAGCATCACACATCGGACACTGTGTATTTTTGGGAAGTCAGTAACTCTCATAGCATTCCAGGCAAGTCTTAAAAACATACTCAAAACTTGCAGGAGATTTTAAGTTACAAGGCGAACAGTCAATCTTCAACAAATAAATAAAACTACCGACTGAAGTATGAGAAATTTGAGCAATTTTAAAGAGTATAATTATATATATTACTTAGTAACAGAGTATGGTTGTGATAATGAAAACTATAATCCTGGCGTTATTTCTAGATAGTAAAGTACTGTGCAAGGTAAGTTAGTAACACAAAGTAGGTTACAATGATGTTAAATACTTTGCTTTAACTTTATTACAAAGTTACTCTAGCAGATAATTTCTCTGAATATTTTAAAAAGTTATATTATTTTAACAAATATTGATGAGCTCATTATTTTTTATTCTTTATTTTTTATTGTGTTAATTAGTCTTGTATTTTTCAGGCAAGACAACTATGGCTCTAGTCATACTGATGCCATATCGTTGGATGGAAGAGTGGGAAAATAAACGCGTGATGAAGCGTGGCGATGAATACGAATCTATAAAGAAGACTTTTGGCCATAAGGCTCTTGAAAAAGCCTGTGAGCTGTTTCCATCAATCAGGGTAAGTATATGTTGCACCATAATTATTAATTTAATTTATTTAATTTATTTTTGTATTTTTATTTATATTGAATATATTATTTCGTTATTTATATTTATTTATTTTTCGTTATTTTTTTATTTTATTTATTTTTTATTTATTATTTACGTGAATATATTTTGGATTATGAAAATACATTCATTGATAATTGAAGCTGTACATTCTTGCAAAGTTGTACACAGTTGATCCAGCCAAGTCTTCAGGTCTTTGGGAAACTTGCCATGTGAGTTAAGATCAAAATCTAGATCTCTTCCAGCTGAAGGTCACTTTGGGATAAGAGATCAGCCCAAAACACACACATTCCCCGACAAAAATCATAAGCACAACAAAACAATACAATGCTTGAAGAAAAGTAGGTACCCTCTGGTAACAAAGCAAACATTTGCACAAAGAAATCACATTAACGTGATGTGTCAGTAAAACAAAATCAGTAACAACCGCGAGGGGGATTCGAACCTGTGCCCTGGGTACTCTCATGCAAACACCTTAGACAACTACACCACGACTTGGCAAAAAAAATGCAACCTGAGATTCATCTGAATCCTCTAGGATTCTCGAGGCTTCCACTGAAGCCGACCCAGGGTTTTACACAATTCCTACTGGTTTTCTCAAAAACATTGCTGTGATGTAAACACCCTACTTGTGATGCACCTGACTTCTTCCAGATGGCTTTCCAGGTCACTGGGATCCTAATCAGCCAATTTCCCCCTCCCCCACACTCCCCCACTCTCTCCCTTGTCTTGTAACAGCCTTGTTGGCCACAAAGCCTTTGAACGGGCTCATCCGCTCACCAGCTTCACATTTAAACCAAGTGTTGGTTTACCTGGAACAGTCACTAGGAGCCATTGCTTTGTTTTATGTTTTATATTTGTGTTTATGACATCTACATTGCATGTGCCAAGGTTTTGTATTTCACTCTAACCGTAGGGCAGGTTCTCTTTGGTATTCAACTTGTGTTTTTTCCCGCCCCACCAGAGAGATCTGCTCTGGGAAGGGGGGGGGGGGGGTTCAGATTTCTCCCCTATGACCTGAATTTACATGTCACCTAGTTAGCTAGCTTGTATCCCAGTAGCAAATAAGACTTGTTCCGTGCTGTGAGGCTTGTTGATGATTATTGTAGTTATCCGTCCCTTGTCTTATATTTTCCAAACGCACCTAGCCCTGCTCCTGAGGTGTGCTAGGACTGTGCTTTTGCTGGGGGTGTGTCTAGGTTGCGTAAGTGATTGTTCTTGTTTGGGACTGCCTATACAGTGCATTTCTCCGCCAAGAGTTTATTGTCAGGGTTTGTCCAGCCGAGACTTGCCTTATACCTGACATACCTACCTGGCTGCGAGATAACCTGGTTGCTAGTTTGCCTTGTTTTCTGTTGGGGCCCTTCAGTGCCTCCCTTGTGCTAGCCACCTTGAAATACCTCCACACATACGACTCTCAGCCGTCATTGAAAGCCTACAGAGAACTAGAGATCAAAACCTGGCACCCCTCGACGAGGCGCACAGAGCAAGGGACTCTGATTACTGTCTCAAATTACTTTTCCTGAACCACCACCTCTTGCAATGTCGCCAGTTGAATACGGCCATCGGCTCATGGGTTATCTTGGGGTATTTAGTTCACAGCAACAAACACAGAATCCAAGTGAATTATCCCAGATTATTGGTCATGTCTAACTCACAGCTCTTGATTTCGGCGACTACCGCAAGGTTTTCTATTTTTTTTTTACCCGAGGGCCACAACCACTAGTGGTCTCGACAAGGACGCGAAGCCGGCGGCTTGTCGAAGGATCCCCCATTTGCCGTGATAATTTTTTTGAATTTGATTTTGAAATTAAAAAGTCTTAGCTTTTACGGCTTCGGCAGGAAGGCAGCTCCATGGGTGTATGACCCTCCGGGTGAATAAGCATCTCCTGTTCTCAGTCCTACATTGTGGCTTGTCGAGCTTGAAACCGTTGTTCCTTTTTTGTATCACGTTAGACCTTTTGAAGAAATTTTCCAGATCAACATCCATCAAATTGTTCAGAATTTTAAGTTTCAATGATATCTGCTCTGTCATGCCTGGTGTACAGTGTTGTTACCCCTGAGCCTTCAACCGTTCCTGATACGAGAGATGACAACTCTGGAAGGATTTTTGTTGGCCGGTGTTGCACGTCCTCCAGAGCAGCTTTGTCCTGAAGATGACGTCTCCATGCTTGGATACAGTAATCCAAATGGAGCCGCACCAGTTATTTATACAATTGAATCACCACCTTCCTTTTCTTAAACTAAGGCTTTATAATGCTGCTTTTGAAACAGTGCAGATCACTGCACCATTAGTGTTTCTTTCAAGGAATCTTAACGCCATAACATGCCAGTTAGTTCTGCTTGCATTGGAGGCATTGTTCTCGATACGTGTTTTTTCTTAATTTCTGTTCTGAAAGACATTATTCCTAATTACAGTGTATGCTGCACCAGCCCTGCCATTAGTAGGATTAGGTGACCCATCAGTGTAGATTTTATCTAATTAACTTCTGGTTTATAGATTTCTTCAAAATACTTACGCATCATTTCTTGTGGTAGCATGTTTGACTTTTTCGTTATCTCATTTATAATAATCCTACATGAGTCATCCTCCCAGGGGAGGTAACCTCTCAACCGGCATGAGCTCACGTGCTTGCTCAAGCAGGTGAAGTTCTTGGGGTAGCAGATTGACCGATAATGCCATTTTTTGCTTTTCTTGTTTGCTCCTGTAAGTAGCACAGAATTCGGATTTTTCTTGACAATAACATAGTAGTGGGACTCTCTGGCTATCTTGCAATTGTTGTCCCCTAACTCCCCTTGCCACTTCGGGGGGGGGGGGTACAGGGCGTTTATGTAGCTCTAGGGCACTAATCCCCCCAGCCACAGGGCATGGCGAGAAGGCACTCCTAAGCATACGCTTAACATTCAATTCCTTACCTCTGCTTTTAACACTGGGGAGAGACATCTCTGCTCGTAGATTCGATGTTTTGGCAGTTGTACGTTTTCCAAGAATAATTGTAATGGTTTCATTTAGTATACTCTCACGTCTTCTCATATCGCTTTGGGAATAAGTTTACAAGACTAGTGCGACATAGTCTATGACGGAGCGCACATAGGCTGTGTACATCAATAAGTAATATAAGCCCCATGTCCATTCCAGGTCATTGCTTTTAGGTCCCTGAAACGGCTTTTCCATGTTCCTATAAATTAGTTCAGCTCCTCTTTCTTTACCCTGTTTGAGCCGACAGTGATGCCAAGGTACTGATAGTGGTCAATCCACTCAAATGGATTGAGTGGAAAATGAGTGGAAATGCTGTGTATAGTGGCTTTGCAAGAATGCACAAGTTACTCACCAATGTATGTGCTTTCACATTCATTTGTATCTGTTTGAAATAAATAAATAATTCAATGATTTTTCCAGGACCATATTGACTACGTAAACATTGGCACTCCATTGTCCAACCGATATTATTTTGGTGCACAACGGGGCGAGGTCTGTGGGCTGGACCACACTACGGAAAGATTCTCCCTTCAAAGTAATGCAATACTTAGACCACAAACTGATGTTCCAGGTAAGATATACGAAACATTCTGTACAACACACACACTTTGCACTACAATGTTTATATCTACAAGGAACACAATTCGTAATACAGGCAGTAATTTGTATTCTACAAGGTCTGTATACATCTTCTGAGGAAGTGTTTCAGACAATCAAATTTTTATTAATAATTCCAATTTATTTTCTTTGTTGTAGGACTTTACTTAACAGGACAGGATATATGTTGCGGTGGTCTTGCTGGCGCCATGTGGGGTGGACTTCTGTGTGCGTCTTCCATCTTACTGCGTAATGTCAAGAGTGATCTAGAACGTCTCCACCAGATTATACAAGATGAGAAAAAAGCAAAGGCCAAGTTTAGATAAATTTATCAACAGTACTGAATTTAAGCTAATTAGAGTTAGTATTTGGAAAAATCTGTGGGCTATGTGGTATGAGATTGAAGTACTTTATTGCTTTATTAAACAAAATTTTGTAAGACTGGCAAATGCTTGATATCGAAAAATACAAGACCTTGCATGTGGGGCATAACAATGCACATCACAACTACCAAATGAACAACATTATCTTGTAGCAGATTGCTGAAGGAAGGGACCTTGGAATCAGAGTCCACCAATCACTGAAAGTTGCACAAGTGGGAACTGCAGAAAAAAACAAAGGATAGTCAAACAAACCTTTGACTTTAAGGAAAAGAAAGTAGTTATTCAACTGTGTAAACCTCTGGTGCGGCCCTCATAGATTATTGTATCCAAGCTTGGACACCTCATCGTCAGATAGACATAGCTGCCTTGGAGAAAGTTCAACAGTGGGCAACAAAAATCATCCCAGAGCTAAGTCGACTCTCATCCCAGTAACGGTTGAGGGCCTCGGGTCTAACAACACAACAAACCAAGCATGAGAGGATGGATCTCATCGAAACTTTTGAAATATTGAACAATTTCGAGGATATTGATCCAAACCACTTCTTTAAAAGGTCAGGTGCAACACAACAGCAATGGTGTCAAGCACAACAAGCCACAATATATGCCAAAAAGCAGATTTTTTCATCCATAGGGTTATAAATCCATGGAAATGCCTATCTGCCGAGACCGTAAAGGCCAAAACACTGCTACAGTTCAAAATCCATCTCGATAAACCCATTGGGATAAATGCGGGGGGGGGGGGGGGGACCTTGAAAAGCCGTCGGTTTCCTGTTCTGTTCTCGATACCTTTAGAGAGATAAGTGACCTTCAGGTAAATTCAGGTAAACTGAAAATATGCATTAGTATAAACTGGCTGATCGTTTTAAATTTAACACTAAGGCAATGCACTGCATGTTTAGCACTGTTGTATTCACAGTTTACCTGAATTTACCTGAAGGCCAACATCTCTAGTAGCCTTAATGAGAACAGGAAGCTGTTGGCCTGTATAAAGTGCTCTCATTATTTTAGAGCATTTTTGTTTTCCCCTCAACCTTCTAAACTGCAACACGGCCTTGGTATCAATGTTTCAGGTTCCAGGCACTACTCCAACGCTCAGTATTTCTAGCTATTCCTGTGCACAAAAAATAAAGTGCTTTTGCATTTTCATTCATTGATATGTGAAAACATTTTGTCACGTATCTCAGATTGTTACAAGATATTTGGCAAATTGATGCGAGTAATATGGAAAAATCATTATCAACTATAACCAGTTATAAAATGTCTTATGTAGTACACTGTAATACAATAGTCGACGTTCTCGACTTACAATCGAGAATTACGGGTTCGATCCTCAGGCAGAACAAAATGGTCAGACTATTTTGTTTTCACTTGATGCCTCTGTTCATCTAGCACAAGTAGGTACCCGGGAGTAAGACAATTGTTGTAGGCTGCATCCTGGGTAAGGTCAGTAGTTCGACCTTGAAAGAGAGAGGGGACACTTCGATACAAGTCCAAAACATATACATATTCACAGGCTTCCTGTTCCCAATAACAGTAGTTATAAGGTTATGTTCAAAACATTGTTCAAAACATGTCTTAATAAAATATATAAATACTGCACCTACTATGTAAACACTGTAACCTGATTCTCTTTTTTGTATAACATTTGTAATACATTAATAATAATAATCCCCCTCTCACTGTCTGTCCTTGTCGGCGTGAGGGTTGAGGGGGGGGGTGGAGGTCTTGGTGGGTGGCAGCTGGAGGGTGATGTTCAATAGCATGACATTACATGTCCTCTTAGAACCTTGTGCTTCTGCAGCCTTCTATACGTACAGATTTTCCTAGACTACTTTTACTCTCCCTCATGTTTCTTTCTTTCTTCTCTACTTCTGCTTTCTGGATGAAACTTCCTGACGACTCGGTTCCGATTTCGAATGTTATTTTCTGTGACTACTTCTGTTCTGATGGAGAGAGAGCTGAGAAGGCGCACATTTCCGCCCATACAACTGGAACACCTGACGTGTTCGAGCGAGGGGAAGCTTTTATGATACACTCTGTCATCGTTACTGAATCCGATCTAGACGGTTCTTAAAATAACGATTACAGGTTATATATCCACGATGCACCTCCACGATGCACCCCTGGGAAGTGCATCGTCGGGTTCCCTATTCCCTAATTGTGGCTCCATGGTGAATGTGTGGGACTTAATCGTGGATTAAATTTTATTCTTGTTCGTTCAAGCCGACTTCTGATCCTCTTTCAACTTCTCAGACTATAGAGAGTCCCCCGAGTCTATCACGAGTACATCACGGTCCCCCGAGTTGGACCGTGATGGAAGGCCGTGCTTCGTAGTCCTGGAAGGGCTACGGAGCCCTTGTAATGTAGCCTTCATTGTAATGTAATGAAAAATGTATCCCTACATTGGACCCAGACCAAGCTGCTTTCTTTTTCCTTCATTCCCTGACATTTTCTCGGCTCTCTGTTGAGGATTTTACCCCTGCTGTCGAGGTGATTCTTTCAACGACGACTTTAACTCGAGATTGATTCCGTGTAGTACTGGGTCATTAATCATGGCTTAAAAGTTCTCTACAACATACCAGAAATAAATCTCTCTGATATCCCCAGAGTCGGACTAAATCTGTGCAAACACTCCAGGTAAATAAAAGGGCCCAATCTTTGGAACTCACTCCCTGGTGAATTAAAAAAATATGTCCAACCCATTCTTTGTTCCAAAGTAAAATAAAAAAGTACCTAATTTCATCCTCATAGTTTCCTACCATGTGCTTCAAACTCTCACTGTGTCTTGTACTACCCCTCTTCCCCAGTATTAGTGCTTAAGACACATCCTTACCAATGTAATCATCTCTGTCAACTTACACTGTAGTTATTTGTTGCTATTAAAACCTTGCTACAATGTACCCTTTCATCTTACCTGATATGTTAGCGTTTCGGGCAGGTCCTTAATCTGTGTGTGTTAGTGGCTTCGCAAGAATGTAAAAATACCAATCCTTTATAATCTCACCAATCCATTGTACCTTTTGCAAATGAATTATTATTATTATGATAATTATTATTATTGTATAACTATGACTTGTGCTATGACATTTACTCAGAAGCGGGGTCATTCTTCGGCCCCCCTTTGTCGCTCTATGGTAATCCTCTTTTGTACAAAGATTGTCAAACTTTTGGGGTTAGTCTTTAACACTCGTTTGTCTTGGTCACCCCATATCTCTTGCCTCCAAGTTGAATGCTCTAAGGCCCTTAACTTACTTAAGGTCTTGTCCCATACTTCCTGGGGAGCTAATAGGCGCACGCTCCTATATTTACATTGCTCTCATGTGTTCTGTCAACTCGATTATGGCTCTCCTGCTTATTCGTCTACCTCTCCCTCGACTCTTCATCGCCTTGATGCTTTACACCATGCTGGGTTATGCCTCAGCTCTGGTACCTTTTGTCCAACCCGTCCTCGACTCAAGTCCATTACATCCAGCGGTCGACCCCACAGACCCGTTCATACATTTTTACATGCTGTTCGTTCAAAACGAGAATTTTCTCAAATATAAATTAATATTATAATATATTAGCATATTGTGCATATATATGCATAGGTTAGGTTAGGCGTTTAGGTTCGCGATTATTTGTATTTGTAGTACGTGGGTGAAGCATTTCAACCCGTTCGCACACCAGGCTGTTTAAAGCAGCGGCCGTCCTCCCCAGACGCATTCATAAATTTTAACATACTGTGTATTAAAAATTGATTTGTTCTCATATATAAATTAATATTCTTATACATAAAAAATTTATGTATAGTTTGGCGTAGGTTAGGTTAGGTGTTTAGGTTATGTTGGTAATTATTTGTATTTATAAGTTCGTGGGTGAAGCATTTACAGAATTTTGGTTCGAACAGAGGACGTGAGCGAAGCACTTGTTCTGGAAGTGTTCGGACGTCATCAGTTGTGAGTCCTGTGTAAACCGTTTTTCATTCATAAACAGGGGGTTTGGCGACTGGATTAAAGAGCTTGGATCTTTGTATGCGAGAACGGGTTGAGCATTTATAGCATTGTGATTTGAACAAAATTTGTAATTGAAGCATTTGGTTCGGAAGTCTTCGAACGTCATCAGTTGAGTCGTGTGTAAACTGTTTTTCATTCATAAACAGCGGGTTTGGTGGGTGAATGGAATCACTTTTGGGTTTTTGTTTTGGAGGACGGACTGCCGAGCCTGTATGTTGGCACCGGCGTCCTGTCTCGATAGAATCGTCATGATCGTTACTGTCTTCGTAGCCCATTCTCCAAACAAAGACCCAAAGTCCATTCCATGCACCCGCCAAACCCCTTGTTTATGAATGAAAAACGGTTAACATACAACTCACAGCTGATGACGTTCGAACACTTCCGGAACAAGTGCTTCACTGACGAATTTTGTTCGAACCACAACGCTGTAAATGCTTCACCCACGTATTACAAGTACAAATAATCGCGAATATTTATATTTGAGAAAATTCTCGTTTTGAATGAATAGCATGTACAAATTTATGAATGCGTCTGGGGGGTCGACCGCTTGATGTAATGGACTCAGAGTCGAGGACGAGTTGAGTTATTCCTACATCATCCTCACTCTAGCTTATGTCGTGCTTTTACTATTGCCAATCCTGTGGGCAATGTGTCATTTCGCCACCTCCCTTTCTCTGTATGAATATTTCGCTTGCAAGATTCTCTTAGTTCATGATACCAATATTTCTCCTCCTGTCGTTCCATCCTCTTCCCCCCCCCCCCCCCGCACTTCCAAAGTTTTGCAAAGGCTTCTACCCTTCCACCAGTACTGAAACACCTTTCCTTGCACAATTTTTCTTCACACTCCCGCTCCATTGCCTTCTTCACAGATGGGTCTAAGTCTGCCAAGGGTGTAGGCCTCTCTGTTGTATTTCTTGACTACACCTATAATGTGTCGCCTGATCCCGAGAACTAGCATCTTCACAGCAGAACTTGATGCCATTTTGTATGCTCTTCGTCGTTTGCTTTCTCGCTGTCAACATTCCTTTGTCGTTGTAGTTGACTCTCGCAGTGCCCTCGTGGCTTTGAAGTCATTTAATCCTATCCATCCTGCGGTAGTCTAAATTCAACATTGGCAGTTTATCTCCAGCAGATTTAAGACAGTCGAGTTTTGCTGGGTTCCTGACCATATATTGGCGTTTCCTTCAAATGACCGTACGGACGCTGTCACTAAGGAGGCTATCCGCAATTGTCCCACGTCCCACAAAGGTGTTCCTTATTTCGACTTCTACGCAGTTATTCCTCAAACTGTGCCCGTTGGTCTTCTGTTACTGGCAACAAACTACCGTGCTCTTAAGGATAGCGTGTCCCCATGGCCTTCCTCCTATCACTAACCTTCGGTGGGAATTAGACGGCTCTAGCAAGGTTACGTATTGGCCATACACCTTTGACTCGCAGCCACTTGATGGAGCGCCGCCCTGCTCCTTATTGTCCAAACTGCATTGTCCCTCTTACGGTCGTGCATATCCTTGTTGAATATCCTGACTTCCAGGACGTGCGTGTGTCTTGCTTCCCGACTGCCCCTCGCGGTCACTTGTACCTCGATAGTATCCTTGGTGAACCTTTGATAATCGCTGTGTGCGCCTTTGCTCTCGTATTGGTATCCTTAGTGATATTTAGCGCTTTTTGAATATCCTGTGATCGAGCTGGTGCTACAATGTCTTCCCACCTTGGCGCCTTTTTTGATGATTATTACTTGGTGACTTCTTTTGATAATTATTTAAACAAGAATAGGAGAAAATGAGTGCTTTGTTACGAGATACGGTAACATCGGATTGTTGAAAGACATGATGAATATGTACTTTAAATAAATATTTGGTTATCCTTTCATTAAGTTGTGCTACATAGCCTTCCCGGCTTGGTGCCTTCTTTTGATAATTACTTACTTCCTTTCATTAAGTTGTGTTAGCCATGTTTGTACAATTTTGTCCTAAATTTCAAATGATTTATTCATAAATTAATGTGCATTTATATTTGAGTTTGCACCCATTTACGGTAAATTATTTTCCCGAGAGTGTCATAACAATAATAGAACAACATGTAAACACTATAATGCTGTATAATCTAGATTTAGATTTAAAGCTACATTTATCAGTGATAGAAAATGTGGTATCAAAATGAAATGTAGAAGTGTTAATATACAATTAACTCGCACTTTTGAGTAAAATATTACAACGTTGCTATATCAATCCAACACAAAGTAATAATAATGTTCAGTATAAGTCAAGATAAACTGCAGTAGGGGGTCACTAGATAATAAAAACTACAACAGGGACAGAAGTTATTGATGAAACAATTTATGGACTTAAACAAATCAATAAATAATAATAATACAGTCATGTTTTCCCGTGGTCACTTCTTCCGGACACTCTGGAGAGGGACCGTAAATGCAGGCAGTCTTGGGTAAGGATCAGGTGCTCTGGAGAGCGATACAAAAACCATGGATAGGCAGAGACGAAAAAAAATATTATTATAACAAACCTTGCAAAAGACGAGGGCAAGAATGGTCGGAAATCATTGAGGAAATGACGGGTCCTCCTCCTTGCCTATCACTTTCTCTATTTCGTATGTAGGGAGGTGAGGTAAAACCGAATCAAATCTTGTACGCATGAACTACTGAAAAATATGAAAAGGGTGGAGGATGTTGAACAATGCACATAAACTAAAAAAATCAGAGGGGGTATAACAAAGTTTGCATCTTCCCCAGACCTCACTGTAGTAAAATTTGAGGGTTATCAATAGGTACATTGTAGCATAATTTGCGTTCAGCATAACCATGATTATAAGTTGATAGTGATTACAATGGTGAAGTTGCATGTCTTGGGCACATATATTGGGCGAGTGGGTAGCACAAGACAGTGCGAGTCTGAAGCACAAGGTAGGAAACTATGAAGATGACATAAGGTACTTTTGGTTTTAATTTTGAACAGGGCATAAGTTGGACAGCTTTTTAATTCAAGAACAGGAACTGTGTCTTTTGTATAGTGTTTGCACAGATTTCGTCTGACTGGGGATTTCAAAGATATATTTATTTCTGATATGGTATATGGGTTTTATTACATCTGTCAAGGAAGAGTTTCAGATCAGGATTTGCATTTATAAACAAAGTTGTGTACATGTAAAGAGCACAAGATAATGTGCGGGGTGAGTGTATGTTTAGAGATTTAAACAGAGGGGCTGTGCGTTGTCTGAAAATAGTTATTGTTATGATAGAAGATTTTTGCTAGGGGATGATGGGCTTGAGTTAATTGGCAGTAGTTAAACCCCATGCACAGATACCGTATGTAAGATGGGGATAGCTTAGCGAGTAGTATAATGAGAGAAGAGCAGAGTTGGGAACATAATACTGTATCTGATTTTAGAGAGTATATCGACAGTTTGAGACTTTTTGGGGATATGTGTTATATGTGGGTGCTGAAGTTCTCTTATCTATGAATAGGACAAGGAACTTTTCATAATTTTTATTGCTGATGTTTACATTGTCTGTCTGAAGTTGAATTTGCAAACTGCACCTACTATCAAGAGGAAGAAGTTGAATTTCATTTGACGAGTTGCTGTCAAATAAAATGTAGTAAGTCTTTTTTATGTTTAGTGTGAGTTTGTTGGTTGACATCCTTGAGTGGACTTTTTTTTTTTAATTTGTTATTTGCAACATTATTTAGTGTGCGTGTGGGTTGGTGTCCGAGTAGATGAAGGTAGTATCGTCAGCAAATAGTATAGGTTTAAGAATGTTAGAGACATTTAGCAGATCATTGATGCATATAAGAACTAGGAGAGGGCCTAGGACGCTGCCCTGTGGCACTCCTACGATTAATGGTAGAGTAGGGGAGGTTATATCATTGATGGCTACATATTGGTGTCTGTCACTAAGATAGGATCGAATACAGTTCAGAGTAAGGCCACGGATACCATAATAGTGAAGTTCAAGTAAGAGGTAGTTATGGTTTACACTATCAAAGGTCTTTCTTAGGTCAATGAAGAGTCCAATTGGGAAATTATTTTGAAGTTGTAAATAAATAGCAACTGAACCTCTAGGAGCAGAACACAGGACCTTTGTGGACACATTAATGCATGAAAGGAGTGCTTGAATGCTTATTGGCATGTAAGGTGCAGTGTAAGATGAGAGATTGATTTCTTCTTTTGTTGAGAATACTTGTGTAGAGGTTCCAGGCATTTCAGCCCCAAGCAGAGTTTCATATACTTTTCTGGTCGAAGATACATTATTGTTGTGCTAGGTATTTCAGCCCCAAGCAGTGAGGGGGAAGGAGGTTGTGAGCCAAGAGTTGTGCAGCCGCCTGATGTGGATAGTTGGTGAAGCCAGGATATGATACTGGAGAGCTACTGGGTTGTAACAGCTTAGTGTTGTATGGTAATGTTATATTATTATTATATATCTTGTATGATGTACCTTTTTTATGTATTAAATGTTTTATATGTTAGCTGGGTTTTGCTCTTGTCCTGGTGAGCTTTCCCAGAAAGCGAGTGAGAGGGAGGGCGGGTCACTGCTGTGGATAGGGTGACAGTAGACACTAATTCACGAAAAGGTTTATTTAGGAGAACATTCCAAACAAGGAGACAGTGGGGAGTCACGGTGGCTCGAGTAGGGTGTGTACACAAAACAACGAGGCCAGTTTTGGAGCCGCACCCCTAAATAGGTGATGCTGGATTCCTCTCCAAGATCAAGAGGCGTATAGGGTGATCAAGGTAAACCGACGGTAGCAACCGACAGTAGCGACTGACGGTAGCGGGAGTGTGGCTGCTTAGATTGGCTGTTCTGTCTGGGGACACTGTCTAACTGTCCGCAAGTAACAGTCTAGTGCAACAACCAGAGCTCCCTTTTGGGTTTAAGTTCCCATCCAGCTCACATATTACCTGACGTGAGACCAGTCTGAACTGGTAGGTTGTGTCATAAACACACTAGTGTTCCCAGCTTTAGTTTTAGTGAGTGAATGATGGCCATATCTGTACTGTACCCATACACGCAGTATATACAATTATGATGACATTGTTGAAAGTACGACATGGAACCGTCCTTCATTCATCCATACTCCGCTACAAATGTGTAATATTACTACCATTTTTAAAGATTATTATGATTTAATAAACGAATTAAAGCAACGTACCGAGACATCTGGCAACCTCACGGTGTGAATAGGTCCTCCAGAAGGATGTCCCGCAGACCTCGCCTGGCCGTGTTGGATGTGCGCACCGTCCCGGCGGCTCCCAGCTTCTCGTGGAGCTAACATTTACTGTTTAGTTTATTGAGTGATAATTATATCCGGAAGGTGACAAGCGGCGCTGAACTACCGGTGTGACGTGCTAGTATTCCCTATACATATACATCGAGTATACAGGCCCTGACCTTGTCTACAGTGTGGATTAACAATAAGAGGCAAGTGGGTACTTGTATTGTATCATTTATTTGTATAGAATAAAGTAATTGAACATTTGTTTTCTTACATTCTTGCAAAGCCACTAACACGCATAGCGTTTCGGGCAGTCTCGACTACAATCGGGAATCGCGGGCGGAACAGAAATGGTCAGGCTCTTCGTTTCGCCTAATGCCAATGTTCACCTAGCAGTAAATAGTTAGTTTAGTTCATTTATTATGCACCCCATACCCATCTTGTGGGCGGTCGTGGAAAGGGTTTCAGAGGCACATAATGGGCTCAGGGACTGAACCCCACATTCATCTTAGCTAAGCGAGTTACAATCTTGATGAGCTAGTTACAAAATTCAATATAAGTCATCATCACACATGGGATCGAGATCGACCACAAGTACAATTTCTAAATTAAGCAACTGACATATGTGGAGAGCTAGTGTCACAATTTATAGTTTTGTCCTGCACACCGCCCCCATCCAGTGGGCAGCGGTGGATAGATTACAATCACTTAAATTTAATTACTACCTACATTTCAAACTGAGATAATGAGAATTCCCAGAGATACTTGTAAACCTAGTCTAAGCCGCAGTAGTAACATCTAGAAGTCTGCTGATTTTATTGGATTATCCATAGATGTGTGGCTCCTCTTGCATGATAGTATGATGATAGATGGAATACTGGTGTCAATTTCACTTTGCCTCAGACTACAAGATCTTGCTGAAGTTCTTGGTGTACTGCTGCTCTCAGATTGCTCATTGACAATCCAGATTACACTCGACGTCTCCTTTAAAGGCAATTCTTTGGCAACTTATCGGCTCTATCATGCATTCGGAGGCCAACATGAGATGGAGACCACATGAAATGGACTCTGTTACCATCCTTAATAATTTTGTTGTATTTGTGTCTAGCTTCGGACACGAGCATGTTACAGTTATGTCTTAAGAGTTGATAGCATTTAAGGATGATAAGGAGTCACTTACAATTAATGTATCAAGTTTGGAGACTTGTACACATTTCTGCAGGATCAAGGCAAATAGTTCGGTCTGAAGGGTAGAGGCCCAGTTGTTTATACGGACTCCCCACTCAAAGTACAAGCCATCACCCATTGTTAAGACAACTGCATTTCCAGCTGCACCCGTGGTGCGGTGTAGGGAACCATCAGTGTATATGATTTGAGAGAGAGAATGCTCTGTGGACAGAGCATCAATGTGGCTTAATGCGTTGAGCTTGCCTCAAGACGAAGCTTGGGCTGATCTCTAATTTGCTTCTTGGGTGGAAAGAGAGGGATTAAAACTGGAAAGGGTGTAACCTCCCACGGTGCAGGAGAGTTCCGTTGTTGTTTNAAAAATAAATAATAATATGTTTATTCAGGAAAGGTACATACATAGAGAGATTTTACATAAGTGGATCAATTTATAGATAGAGCTAGTACATACAATGCCTAAAGCCACTATTACGCAATGCGTTTCGGGCAAGAAAACATTAATATCTAAAACTTAATACTAATTGGACAAAAAGAATAAAATGTTTTGAGAACAGATACAAATAAAGGTACAAAAAAAAGGGGGGAACATGACTGAAAAGCAGCACAAATACAATATGTAGACAAACAGCGTTGAATAAAAAAAAAATAAGACATGGGTTGACAATAGAGGGGTAAGGTAGGTTACAGGGAGTTTATCAGGTAGTGTTTAGTTTTAATCTTAAACTGGTTGAGAGAGGTACAGTCTTTAACATGGTTGGGAAGGTCATTCCACATTCTGGGTCCCTTGATTTGTAGAGCATTTCTAGTTTGGTTAAGTCGTACTCTTGGAATATCAAAACTGTATTTATTTCTGGTGTGGTGCTCATGGGTTCTGTTACAGCTTTCAATGAAGCTTTTGAGGTCAGGATTGGCATTACAGTTCAGCGTTTTATATATGTATAATACACATGAGAGAATGTGCAGTGACTTAATATCTAACATATTGAGAGATTTGAGTAGGGGTACCGAGTGATGTCTGGGGCCAGAGTTGGATATTGTCCTAATAGCAGCTTTGTGTTGAGTAATTAGAGGACGTAAATGATTTTGGGTAGTAGAACCCCAAGCACAAATACCATAGTTGAGATATGGATAGATGAGGGAGTAATAGAGAGTCACCAGGGCAGGGCGGGGTACATAATATCTGATCTTAGAAAGAATGCCAACAGTTTTTGAAACTTTTTTTGATATATTTAGAATGTGTCCCTGGAAATTAAGCTTGTGATCAATGAGAACGCCAAGGAATTTGCCATCTAATTTGTTACAAATTTGGGTATTGTTAATCTTGAGATTTATTTGGTTAGAGGATTTATTGCCAAACAGAATATAGAAAGTTTTGTCAATGTTAAGGGTGAGTTTGTTGGCAGTTAGCCAAAGATGGACTTTATTAAGCTCGGTATTTACTGTGGCATTTAGAGCAAGGGGGTCAGGACTGGAGTAAATGAAGGTTGTGTCGTCAGCAAATAGAATTGGTCTAAGGTGTTGGGAGGCATTTGGAAGGTCATTAATGTAGATGAGAAAGAGGAGAGGGCCAAGTATACTGCCCTGAGGAACACCAATGTTGATGGGTAGGGTAGGAGAAATTGAATTGTTCACAGAAACATACTGGAGTCTGTCAGTAAGGTAAGATTTGAGGTATTGCAGGGAGAGTCCTCTGACTCCATAATGATGTAATTTAAGAAGAAGGTTTTGGTGGTTCACAGTGTCAAAAGCCTTACGCAGGTCCACAAATAACCCAACAGGGAACTCATTTTTATCAAGAGCTGCATGAATTAAGTTAATCATACTAATAAGTGCATCGTTAGTGCTTTTTTTAGGTCTGAAGCCATATTGGCAAGAGCTAAGTATATTGTGCTTGGCTAGATAAGAGTAAAGCTGCTTGTAGATTAGTTTTTCAAAAATTTTTGATAAGTTAGGCAGGATTGAAATAGGTCTGTAGTTGTTAACATCAGTGAGATCACCACATTTGTGGACAGGGGTTACTCTCGCTTTTTTTAGAATATCTGGGAAGGTTTGGAGTTCAAGTGACTTGTTGAAGAGCAATGTAATTGCAGGGGCTAAGGATCTGGAGGCTTTTTTGTAAATTAATGTCGGAATCTCCTCAAGGGCACTAGACTTGGTTTTAAGGGAAAGGATTATCTCATTGACATCAGTGGAATTAGTAGGCTTTAGGTACAGAGACTGTGGATAGTTACCTGAAAGGTAGTCCTTAACCTCAGTACTGGAAGAAGGAATATCATTTGCAAGGGATGACCCAATGGAAGAGAAGAACCTATTGAACTCAATAGCAGAATCAGATGCTGAAAGCTGACCATCGTTATTTGACAGGAGTGTTGGTTTGTTGTTTAAAATCTTCTTTGATCCCAAGATTTGTGAAATTGTGCTCCAAGTTTTTTTAATGTTGCTCTTTATTTGGGTAAATTTATCTTCGTAGTATTTAGTTTTGGCTCGTCTAATTATCTTAGATAGCAGTAAAGAGTAATTCTTTGAGAATTCTTTAGAGACGGTTCCTAGCCTATACTTCTTCTCAAGGTCATGTTTTTTATTAATGGATTTAAGTATTCCCTTTGTAAGCCAGGGATTGTTAAGCCTTTTGGTAGTGACTTGTTTTGTAAGCATAGGACAGTGGGTGTTATAAAGGCTTAGAGTTTTTTGAAGAAAAGATTGTACTGCTAGGTTGATGTCCCCTATGTTACCTAACTCTGACTCCCAGTTGACATTATCAGCAGCAGTTATAAAATTGCCTATAGCAGATTCATTGTGCAGCCTAAAACTTATCTCCCTTGACTCTAGAGGTGGTTTGTTAATGTTAGTTAAGAGAAATGTGGGGTAATGGTCTGTAGTACTGTCGGTGATTATACCTGAAGTAAGCGGAGAGGTTATGTTGGTCCAGATGTGATCTAGAGTCGTGGCAGTACTATCAGTGATTCTGGTAGGTCTAGTGATTAAGGGTATGAGGAAGCAGGAATTCATACAGTTGAGGAAGCTAACAGTAGTAGGGTGCTCAGGCTCGCAGAGGTCAATATTAAAGTCCCCTGCGATAATTAGATGGTTTTTGTTAAGTCTGTTATCGAGTATTAGATTTCTAAGGTTTGAATTGAATTCGGGCACATCAGTGTTAGGAATCCTATAGACTGCTCCCACAGACAGGATAGATTCGGTACCCTTTACTCTGAAACTGGCGAAGATATACTCCCCACAGCAGTCTCTAGTTCTAATTACTTTTAAGCATGTTAGTTCATGATGGTAGTAAAGAGCAGTACCACCACCTCTCTGAGTTTGACGACAGTTGTGAATTGCCAAGTAGTTAGGCATGTTAAAGAGTTGAGTAGTATCCTCTTTCAACCATGTTTCAGTAAGTACAATAAAAGTGAATTTGTTGTCAATAGTTTCAATTAAGGCACTAACATCATCGAAGTGTTTACCTAGGGATCTAACATTTAAGTTGATTACAGAGATATTGTGATTATGTGATAATACATTGTTTACATCATTTGCTGTAAAATATCTGCAGTTCAGATCATTAAAGTGATGATTGTCATAGATAGTGGATAAGAGGTTTAGTTCAGGGTCTAAACTTGCCTGCATAATAAGGATGGTTGCAGGAATACAAGGCAGGAATGGCAAATTACAAAAAAGAATTAAGACATAAAAGGGGAAATATATATAAAACAAGTCTATACAACACACAAACAAAATGAACAAAAAAAGAACAAAAAATGAGGTAGCTTACAGGTACTCTCAGGTACACTAGCTGTAAGTAAATAATTTCCATAAATGAGACACAGGCAAAGCCAGTGGTACAATGGAGTAAGAGAGGATGGCGAGGCTAGGCAACCTTAGTAATAAATGAAATGAGTGAAAAGTTGAGTAATAAACATAGGTTAATTTAAGCTAAGGATTATTTACTAAAAGTAGTAAGTTATGACCGTATACTTAAGAGGCATGAAGATATAATTAAGCACTCGGTTAATTGTGCCCAGAAAATGACTAGTAGAAGGTAAATTAAAAATTAATTAAAAAAGTGAAACAAAAAGAAATTAGGATACCTAGCCCGCACTACGTGACAAGGGGATTAATTATGTTGACTCATTGGGAGCGCTAATAAAGTTAGACAGACCACATTGGTTGAGGAAGGTGTTGAGGTTATCCTCATTAGTAATTGTAAACATTTTACCTGTTGATGTTTTCCTAACTTTAATCAAGCCATCTCTAACGAAGCACTGATGAATCGCGTCTGGGTTTTGATGACGGATTTGACGCAGGCGGTAGAGGAGGTGCTGTCTTTTTCTAGTCAAGCACTCGTTTATGTAAATTCCCTTTTTTTGGGACGCAGCTGTTTGGACAAGATGAGATTTAGTGGACTGGGAGGCCAATTTCAGTCGAATTTTGCGCTGGTTGTGTCCAGATGGGTTAGTTTTGCCTACTCTGTAGGCAGCAATAATGTCAGTTTTGTCTAGATTGACCTGCAATTCTTGTTTTAAGAGATTCTGAACAATTTCAGTACACTTTTCACCTTCGCGTTCAATTGGAATAGCTTGGGACGACACAACTACAGAATCAAGCAGCTTTTGCTGATCTTGTTCATCCTGGGTGACGGAACGTTGGGCGGATAAAGTATTGATACTTGCAGTCATTTTGCTGAGAGCTTCCTCTTGTTTTTTTATGGTTTCATCAGATTTCAGACGAATGTTTTCCTCACGGAGACCATTCAAGTCATGCTGGAGTTGATCACGGCTAGCCCTTAAGTTTCTATTATCATCCTGGAGGAGGGTTATTTCTTGCTGTTGTTGCTGGAGGTTCGAACAGTTGGCTTGATTTTCGGATTGAAGACTCAAGATGATCGTATTTTGAGCCTCAAGGACTGAGCACAACTTTTTGAACCATTGGTTATCAGCCCAGTTAAGGAACTCCGGTGAGGGACCAGAAGCACGCTTGAATCTCGTAAACAGTGATGCGAGAGTGCCAGCAGGGGAGGGTTGAGAGGACAACCCTCCCTGGCTCAATGGGGTGGAGGGGAGGGAGGCACCGCCGCCACAGACCCCAGAGCTTCCAGAGGGAGAAACACGTTGACTGGCACTATTTGTCGGGATGGATGCCTTGTTAGGAGCTTTGTTGATCTTATTTACCAGTACAGTCTTGTTCCTGGGAGACATGATAGGTATAGGATGACTGGAGTATTTGTTGTGGTGGAAACTTGCGGCAGGCAGCGCGGTGGTGGGCAGAGGCGGGCACTGGTACTCACACAGAGAGGATTGTTTTGAATTTAGTTTGTGTCTGAATGAGTCGATTTGGGTTGGTTATTTTGATTGTGCTATGACATGCTTGGACTCCACGTACTTAGCTGCCTGTGGGTGGTGGTCTACATCATCTGGCGGTAGTTTAAGGGCTGAAAATACAGCGTAGAGTGAGGAGCGTAAAAAGCGTGTTGACGCGGGGGGTGTGCGTGAGAATCTCGAGTTCCTCCTTAAGGATCAGGACCCAGTTTCATTGATGGACTTGGCCTTTATTGAGTTCTGATCGTATTCGGCTTACTGATTGCATTATGAAGTTCCTGATTCATCTTGGTTTGTGAATAATACTCTACTTTTCCTGTGGGCTTGACACGGCTTTTGCCATTTATGAATATCCGAGTGACATGAGGTTGGTTTTCCTTGCAGGCCTTTTTGGGCGGTGCCTCGTTTGTACTGCCTGACACATGCATGTTTGCTCCAGTCTCGCCCCTGGCATTGAGCATATAGCAACTCCAAGTAACAGTTACCTGTACTTTCTGGAGCCCAGGCTGCAGAGGATCATAACCTTGGCCTCCACTTTGTAGGTTTGGGCTGTGGTTGAGCTGTCCTCGGACCAGCATTGAATGTAATGAAACGCTCCCTGGATCCTTTTTCCCTTCTAGGTGTGTCCGTTGGCCTGTGTTTGACTCTTACTGAGAATGTTTACTGGTTCACCCACCTTTCTGGTGGTGATCCCTGCACATTAGTGTGGGGGGGGGGGGAGGCGGCAAGTTTTGGTCTCTAGTAGGCTTTTATTAACTTACAAAGCCCTGGTTTTGATTTAATTGATAATGTGGCCCTAACCAGAGCAGCTAGTTACGGGCGGCCACCGAGGCCCCTTCCACAGGAAGAGCCATTTCATTACATTCTATGCTAGATACTTTAAATGCCAACCGCTTGTAAGAATCAGTTTGTACTTCTGTGGGCGAATTTCTTGTGTAAATATATATAGTTTTGTAAAGTCTTGGTAAAGCCTCGTGTTTGTAGCACATATATTAATGCTGTGTATAACAAGTCTTTACGCACGTTGCTTTAAATAAATTACCTTCAATGGATTGCTGCATAAAACCTATTCGACTGTACCAAAATTGCATATGAAATATTAAAATTTGTGTGTCGATACTATTAAATTGTTCCAATCGTCTGTTCCAGGCTGGTGGTTGTTGCCACACATACATAGACAAAGGCTACGAGTTTGATGTAGGCATCCACTATGTTGGCGAGATGGCTACCCAGACTGTATGCAAGACGTATCTTGATCAGATCACAAATGGTCAACTGGAATGGGCACCAATGCGTAGGTTACAGTTTGTAATGATGTACACTAGATGTAGAAATTCAAATAATTTGAATAATATATGTTTAAGCTTGGTAAAGAATCTAGTTTAAGAAACATATCCAATTATGTTTTCTCTGCCTTACTGCACGATCAATGTCCTAGGTATCACTTTTGTTGTTGTATGGTGAAGGCGGAGCATATTCTGGCTCAAACGCAAATTCTGGCTATAGTTTGCACCTGTTTGTGCCTATTCTGAAAGAAGCGGTGTCTGTTCGTTGCTGCTCGTCTCGCGGCGTGCTGTCAGGCTGTGCTTGCTCTCTTTCGCATCCGCTTGGGCTCCTGGCTCTTAGGTTTTCGTCACTGTTTTGTCTGTTGCTGGTTTGCGGAGGCTGCTGTCATGCAGTTTTTGCAGGCGGCTTCGTCTAGTTGTCGTCCTATGTCGGACTTGTTGGTTCTCCAGGGTGGCCCTTCTCGGCCTTCTCGGAATGGTCGTGCCATGGCTCGGGATTCCATTGGTCGGGGTGGGCCATTGGTGCCAGGTTCTGAGCCGGCGCTTCCTTCGGAGCTCTCGTGTCGTCTGGTCGGCGCTTCTTTCGGAGCTCTCGTGTCGTCTGATCGGCGCGATAATCGCTCTGTCCGTCGGTTAGCTTCTCGTAAGGGGCGTTGGCCCTTCCACGGCTCGCTCCGTTGACAAGGCGTTGGGGGGGGGGGGGAAGCTGGCTCTGTTTACTCACGCTTAGTCCCACGATTCGTGGGCGTTTCGGCTCATGTCATCTGGCCTGTGGTAGCATTGAGCGGCGGCTCCTCCTTCGGGGGCTTCGGTGCTTCATCCCCGTGCACTTCGTCGGGTCATCTCGGAGTGGGTGCACTTGGGCGTGGTCAAAACGACCCTGTCCCTCAGGTGGGTTTCCCATCTGTTTCCAGTACCGAAACGGGACTGTGCGGATCTGCGATTCATTCTGGACTTGACCCGTCTGAACCCCTGGGTTCCTTGCCCCTTCTTTCGGATACCTACTCAGTCTCTGGTCCGGGCTTCTTTTGGAGCTGGGTGCCTGAATGGTGTCCCTGGACCACAAGGACACGTATTGGCACATTCCTATTCATCCAGGGTTCAGGAACTGGTTGGGTTTCGTGGTGGGGCGGAAGGCTTACCGCTTTCGTTGCCTTCCTTTTGGCTCGAATCTGGCACTTCGTGTATTCACGCGACTTACCCGGGTCGTGGTGACCCGTCTGCATCTGCTAGAGGTTCGGGTTTTGGCCTACCTTGACGACTGTCTGGTTTGGGTTCCCAGTGTGGTGTGGGACAAACCCCTGTTTGTCTGCGCGCCAGGGGCGTGGTTCTTTCCCAGCTCGCCAGGTTCGGATTCCTGGTGAACTGGCCAACCCATCCTCGACTCGAGTCCATTGCATTCAGCGGTCAACCTCACAGACGCATTCATAAATTTTAACATGCTGTTCATTCAAAACGGGAATTTTCTCAAGTATAAATTAATATTATAATATATTAGCATATTGTGGTTAAATAGGCATAGGTTAGGTTAGGTGTTTAGGTTCTGCTGGCGATTATTTGTATTTGTAGTACGTGGATGAAGCATTTACAGCATTGTGGTTCGAACAAAATTCGTCAGTGAAGCACTTGTTCCGGATATGTTCGAACGTCAGCAGTTGTGAGTCGTGTGTAAACCGCTTTTCATTCATAAACAGGGAGTTTGGCAGGTGCATGGAATCACTTTTGGATCTTTGTTTGGAGGACGGGCTGAACTGGCAGAAGTCCAATCTGGTCTCTCCCAGGTTCGGACCTGATTGGGTCATGTTTGGGACTCTTGAACCGCTTCCATGTCTCTCCCTCTGGAGGCATTGCTACGGTCCCGCCTTCAGCTGTTTCTGGGGGGAACTCCTGGGTCACTCGGCGGTTGCTCAAGCAGTTATGTGGGAATCTGAACTTCGCCATGCTGGTCTACCTGCCGGGTTGGGCTTGGCTTCAGCGTCTGTTCTAGTTCCTTCAGGGAGGCTCCTTCCACCTCTCTCGCGATCGCTGGGTTCATGCTCCAGGGGCTTTGCGTCGTATGCTGCGTCCCGTGCTTCCTCTTTGGGTTTTTCAGGATTCAGTGCCTTAGCGCCTACCCAAGTCTTCCCTCGATGTGTTCACGGATGCGTCGTCTCTCGGCTGGGACTTTGTGACCAGTGCTCACTATGAAAGCCAGGGGTGGTGGGGTCCGTCCTTCCGTCAGGCTCACAGCACGGTGCGGGACTTCGCAGAGCTTTGGCTATCGCTTCGGAGGATTCGGGTCGCTCAGGGTTCGACCATTCGGACTGTTCTCCGGTGGTTCATTGCCTGAACCAATAGGGGTTCTCTTCGGTCCTTGCCTCTTTAGGGCTGGTCGCTTCGGATGACTCGTCTGCTGGCTTCTCAGCCTGTCTCGGTTGACGCCAACGCCTTCAGTTGGTTCTGCCGGACGTACGGACTCCCGGAAGTGGACCTCTTTGTGTCGGCGTGGTCTCGGCGTCTCCCGATATATGTGGTGCTCTTCCTAGACTGCGAGGCTTTCGCGGTGGATGCCTTTCGGCAGGATTGGTTGATTTGGAGTTCCCTATACCTCTTCCTACCGGTCCAGCTGTTGCTTTGGGATCTGTCTCAGTTGGAGTATTACCATGGGAGAGTAGTCCTCGTGGCCCCTTGATGGGTGGCCCAGCCTTGGTTTCAGGCGCTGCTTGCTCAGTGTCTGAACCCAGGGCGTTTTCCGCACCTCCACCTCTTCCAGCAGGTTGGACCGGTCCGGTCCACGGCTGGTTCGGTCTTCTCCTCCACTCTTCTCGTCTGGTCTTTTTGATGCGGGTTTATCACCATTTGTATGGTGATCAGGTGGCTTTGTTGATGGTGTCCCACCTGAGAGCTTCGTTTCGGCGACGGTATGAAATTTCCTGGCGTTCTTAACGCCATTTTTTCTCTCTTTGTAGGTTGTCTTCTATTTCTGATAGTTGTCTTGGCTTTTTCAGGACTGTAATTTGATGCCTAATACTGTTGCCTTGTATTGTATGGCGTTGGTGAAGTTGTTCCTGCTTGTGATTGGGGTGGATGTTACTTCTGCCCTGTTCCATAAGCTTTTTCGGGCTTTGTTTCACCTTTGGCCTGCTCATGTTCCTGCTGAGTTATCCTGGTCCTTGGACAGAGTGCTCTCCTATCATTCTTCTCCTCGGTTTGTGATGGCCCCTTCCGTTCAAGATTGTTTTTCCAAGGCTTTGTTTCTGTTGGCTTTAGCCTCATGAGGTCGGTCAGGGAGCTCCAAGCTCTCCTCCGCGCAGAAGTTTCTACTCCTTCGGTCCTGGTAATCGGTTTGTTCGGTTGCAGTCTTCTTATTCTTTTCTGGCGAAGAATGAGACAGCTGCCTTCCGGAGAGGTCTTTGGGTCATTGATGCTTGGTTGGTCAGGCCAGGAGTGCATCATGTCTTGTGTCCGGTTGCGGCTCTTTGCCGTTACCTGCGCGCTTCAGCTTCTGTGAAGCTGAAGTGTGCTGTGGCCGGGTGATGCCCAACCCAAAGCGCATCCCCGTCCACTCTGTGGCCGGGGATACACTTTGGGTTGATCCGGTTTCCTTCATTCTTGTTCCAGGCCTTGTTCTTGTTCCATTCTGCAGGGTTATTAAGTCTAGCCAGCCTGCAGTTTATCCTCGTGTTCATGACGTTCGGAATTTTGCCACATTGGGCAACATGTCTTGGGCTGATATTCGGGTGCAGGGATTTTGGAGGTCGAACAGGATCCTGGGCACCCGATATTTGGTTAACGTTCCTGGGCCTGGGCGTTCTTTTATTGTTGTAGGTAGCAGGTTGCAGCTAGTTGTCTCAACTTCGCGTTGAGGAGTGTGTGGTGGCCACTTCCCTCTTTTTTTACATTATCTGTGGTTATGTATCTCCAGGGAGTCGTAGGGACTCCCCACAGAAAACCAACTTTGAATATAATGAAACGCCATTTTGTGGGCGAGCCCGGGAGGCCCCCTGGCAACCCTCCCTCCAGTCGGCGGTTTTCGCGTGGTTGATACTTGACCTTCAAACTGGAGTGGCTGGGTCGCCAGCGCGGACGACCAACAAGGCAATGGAGTGTGACGTTTGCTTGTTTCCTTTGGATTGGAGGGAGTTCTGCCTCTCTTCGGTTTTCGGTTGTAATTTATTTACCCTGTGGGGTCTGTTTTATTATGCCTACCTTTCTGGGTGCCTAACCCCGTCGATGGCAGATAAGGAAAACTCCCCCAATCACGAAAGGGTTTTCCAGGGCCATTGCTCCCTGCGCCTCTCTGAGGGGGCCAGGTTCTGGCTCGTGCTCCCTGGTGGGCTGAACTCCAGACTAATGTCCCCGTCTAATGATTCTCATATTAGCCCGATAGCGCCACGGAGCCTCCAGGGCTCTCCCAGAAAATGTCGTTTCATTACATTCAATGCTATTTTATAGTCATGTCTGTCTACAAAGAAAGCTTGATAAAGCCAACCCCGTATTCTGATTCACCAAGAACATTTCCATTCGCCATTTGTTTCTGGCCCAAGGGTTCCACTCTACTGTTATTCGCTCTAGTAAGGTATATAGATATAAGTAATACAATTTAATACAGTAGGAGTGATGTAAACTGACTTGTCTTCACTGTAACATATTTGGTATTCTATTACCAGGTGATGACTATGATGATGTAGTATTTGCTGAGAAAGGTCAAGAGACACGCAAATATCCAGTGTTCAGTGGCAGGGGCAGATGGAAGGAATATCTCAAGAAAACATTCCCAGCAGATAAAAAAAATATTGACAAGTATGTATGGAGTTCACTGATGTTATTTTCAGGATTGTTGTATACTTCGTACAAGTAATTATTTTAGTTCATTTATTATGCACACCATACCCATCCTGTGGGCGGTAGTAAAAAAAGGTTAAGGAGGCACATAATGGGCTCCGGAAATGAACCCCCCCCAAAAAAAAAAAAATTAATTTTGCTCAGCAAGTTAGTCTTGATAGGCTAGTAACAGTTTAATGTGTATCAACAATGGTTTCGAGAACGACAGCTGTCAATAATGATTCCGATGATCAACGTCCCGTGGCCCGGTTTCTGACCAGTCTCCTGGTTGGTGATCTGGTTAACCAGGATGCTCAATGCCGTTGTTAGCAGCCTGATGTATCAGTCACAGCC
Organism: Procambarus virginalis; assembly: GCA_020271785.1. NCBI lineage: Eukaryota > Metazoa > Arthropoda > Malacostraca > Decapoda > Cambaridae > Procambarus > Procambarus virginalis. The sequence continues at coordinate 21,689,758 of WNGS01042707.1, forward strand.
TGGGTGATCAAATGTCAATTGAAGGTGTTCATCAATATCTCTTTTGAACAGAGATAAGCCATTTATTCCCTATATTTATAATTTTTATTCATAAGATTTTGTACACAAATTAAATAATTCAGTAATTGTTGATAAACTGCAATAAAAGGACTTTAGCTGAATGCAAGGTTCCTATGCTGGATTGTAAGTCGACTCTGTGACCTTGGTACTGGTAATGGGCTGTAACAGGTAGGGTCCTAAAGGCTGATCTGGCTCATAAATTGCAGAACACACTATACATGCGGGTACACCCACACCTTAACATGTAATTTTTACATGGATATGATAAAACAGCTCTATGACTGCAAGCACTGGTGAGGTCCATGATCCAGGACCTGAACTAAATACACACTCTAGTCCTAGGAATATCTGTGCTGTTGCATACAAGGTATAAATACATAAAGGTATATGGAAATATGCATAACAAAATTATATGCAATAAAATAAACTAGATCAATTAAGATTTATGGATGTGGCAATTAAATGTATGATGTGTCATAGTAAAGAATTTTATACACAAGATATGGGTATTCTGATTACATGAATATTCAGCAATAAGAGGTTTATTCACTGAAAAGATTAAGTCAGAACTTATTAGAGGATGAGGCATTACCTCGCTGCCTAACGACTCTCAATTTATATATGGCTGCATTAATGTTATATAGCATACTAATTGGCCAATCTAAGCTCTAAAGCAATTAATAACTTATCTTGAATTGGGAACCGGAGCCTATCTGACAGATGGTATGTCTCTTGCCGAGATAAGACGTTGTATTTTAATGATGAATATGGCAGCTTGATGAGGCTGATTTGAATGTCACAGCTTTGATATAAGGATTCTGATTGCTTGCCCTAATATGGAGTGAACGTTGTTGCGTCTCACATGGTAGATGAGGTGGTGGTGGGGCCTCGCTAGCGGTAAACTTCCACACTCTTGATTTTGGATGTATGTACCAGGAGTTCCTCCCTATATACGGTTCAAAACCTCTCCCAGTATTCAGGGAGCTATCACTGAAGATTATCAATAGTTTGTGTGTAAATATCTTGCTGAAAAAATGTCTCTCCAGCCCTACTCAGGAGTGCACTCCTGGATGTTAACATGAGGCTGCCAGGTACCGACGATTCTCCACCGGAGTTTGCTGGTGGCGTCCCTCCACAGTGGAGGTGTCGGTAATGATTATAAAATTATTATTTTCATTATTTAGACTGATTATTGTGATAGTTATATCACAGGATGATTACTTAGTTGATTTAAAGATTATTAACAGTACTTGATAGTACCTTTTGTTCTTTATTAAGGATTTTGAAATTACATCACTGGAAGCTATAACTTTGGTTCCAGCCATATTTTTTTATTATATGGAAGCTTCTAGATTCTTGTGATCACATAATTGGGCATTGCCGAATGTCCAGTTATTAGACCTTTCAGACCAGTTGGCATGAGGTACCTGGAGCTTTGCAATTACTTTATTCACTCTGTATTCTTGAGGATATCCTCATATTGCACTCAAAATTTGCCAGTGCAGGCTACTAAACATATGGCCCTGTATGACTAATCACGTTCCTCTCCTATTTATTAAATATATTTTTATGAGTACTCTACAGTTAAACAATTTTGTTGTTCTTTGACCCAATTTTTATATTTTTGTCAGATTCTTCAAGATGATGATGAGGTTCATCCAGAAATTTTCAATCAGCATTTGTGAAGTTTATTCCACTGTGGGTAGTATGGCTGCTGAGAGTTACTGGACTTCTCAAGTGTTTTACCAGTTTCTACGAGTGGGAAAACAAGACGTGCAAGGAAATTGTATGGGTATGTAAGCACCATCTGGCGGCACTATTGTGTGAGAGTGATTAACGTTGAGAATCACGTGTGAGAAAGGTAGCTGTTGTCATATTTTTCATATCTGTAATAGTACCTACCCTCACTCTAGCAAGAATGTCCTGTTCCTTCTTTATTCATTATATATATATATATATATATATATATATATATATATATATATATATATATATATTAATATATATATTATTTCAAGAATGTACTGCTGGTATTCTGCTGAAGGCTCTGCTGAACTTTAAAATCTAGATTGAAAAAATAATTAGGGCAATAGGGAGCCTTTGACAAGCCGCCGGCTTCCTGTCCACATCGAGGCCACTAGTACGTTAGTGGCCCTCAGATAAATTGGGTTGTGAGAGTACATAACATTGTTCTTACATTCTTGCAAAGCCACTAACACGGATAGCATTTCGGGCAGGTCCTTAATTTAACAGATAAAAGTAAGAGTAAAAAAAGGGCATTTTGTATGTATAATTTTTTTGTATTTTGTGTCAATGAAACTTGCTAATTTTACCTTTACCCTTAGGGACTGACGAAGGATCAGGAGTTGCGTGATATCCTCTGCTATGGTTTTGGTGACTTTGGTACGCCCCCGAGCATGACTGGCTTCCCAATGCAGACATACCTATACAAACACTTCGAAGAGGGTAATAGTTTTGTAGAGTTCTTTTAAATGTTGTAGATGTTAAATAATTATTTACATTAATATTGGACATTTTAATTTTAATGTGACAGTACTAGTTCTTTGCGATAATGAAGTCTTTAGTTTGGAAGATATTGCGATTATAATTAATTAATTTTATTGGGACAGAAAGCCTTTGCATGCTGTATACATATACACTTTGCCATGTATCGATGTCCCCCCCAAGGGTGAACTGACCTTTTACAGGATCCAACCCCGTAACAGTTGCCAAATTCCCAGGTACTTATTTATTGCTAAGTGAAAAGAAATGTGCCCAACAATTTCCTTCCGCCTGGGAATTGAATCTGGTATTCCCGATAGTGAGTCGAGAACGAAACCTCCAACAGTAACTTCGTGAGTTAAAGACTGGTACAGACATGCTTTAAGGAGACATGCTTCCTTTAAGAAGGAAGTCAAGCCTCTGAGACCCACCCTTACCTACTGGGAGCCTGTAGGCAAAATATTTAAAGTAAGAAAGAAATAATTCAACGAAAGACATTACTAAACACACCTTGTATGTACTTTAGGCTTGTAGGGGTCGTCATTGTCAGGTTGGTGAAGGTATGGATGGCTGAAGTGGTGACGTTAATGTTAATTGAAAAGAAAATAAATGCGTCGGCTCTTCAATGTAGTAAAATAGTTTATTACTTGTTCACAAAAATCATTTATTTGTTATTATATTTTCAAACGATATCATTGCTAGAACAGTCTCTCTCATTCGCCATGGTACTGCACAAAATGTTTTCATTCTCTTCAAACCATCCTGTGAGATGGGGGATTTAAGATGAACTTATAGCTAGTTTTTAATCTACGCTGAGTAATCTTTCATTCAGAATAGGGTAGCAGCACATTGCTGTGTATACCTAAGCTTGTTAATAAAAATATTATCAAAGTTGAAAACCACCTTTCTGCTTCTGCCGTTGTCATTGGAGTTATTAAAATTTTCCGTAGTTTCAGAGTTTCAGAAAATGTTGAATGCAAATGATTATTGTTCATTAAACTTATAAATTATTCAAAGTAACTAAAGCACCACTAGCAACACATGACACCACCCTCACTGTGTAAACGCTAAGCACGGGACTGACGGAGTAACTGGATTAGATTTTTAGTATTTTTTATAATGCACCCCATACCCATCCCGTGGGTGGTGGTTGAAAGGGTTATAGAGGCACATAATCGGTTCAGGAACTGAAACTGGGCTGCCCCAAATGCAGTTCAATGTTGCCAGATATCTCGCCGATAAAGCCTACGTCATACTGCATGAAACCTCTATTTTTGTCTTATTTTAATTAACAAAATCAAAATTCAGTTATAAATATATTTAAAACAACAAATATACTTTTTTATGACACATTTGTTGCTCATTATTCTAGTATGAGGTTGATAGCATCGTACACCTGGCAGTATCTGGGGGGGGGGGGACTGCAGCTCAGTAGCTCATATGGGCGAGCCGCCACTGCATAGGCTTATACACGTAATTAACTTGTTACCGGGTATTTGTAGGGCTGCCCTACAGTATATCCGTGGACATTATGCTGTGCAGGCGAAGAGTCACAATAACGTGGCTGAAGTATGTTTGACCAGACCACACACTAGAAGTTGAAGACGACGACGTTTCGGTCCGTCCTGGACCATTCTCAAGTCGCTTCACGACTTGAGAATGGTCCAGGACGGACCGAAACGTCGTCGTCCCTTCAACTTCTAGTGTGTGGTCTGGTCAAACATTATGCTGTACTCGGTGTATTGGTAAAGTGAGCTCACCATATTAAATTGGTTTATTTTCCTCAAATATCCTTATCTTAAAAAAACTCAGGGTTTTATTTATATTTCAGGTAGTTCATACCCTGTTGGAGGAGCATCGGAAATTCCCTTTCATATTATTCCGGTGATTGAGGCTGCAGGTGGCAAGGTTCTCGTTCGTGCTGAGGTGAGTTACTATAGATTTGATTGTGTGTGTATTTCTGAGTTAAGACCAGATGCTACCCGAGTCTTACAGCTGACCTTTTGAAGAAGTTGTCTGGATCAACATCCTCCAAATTGTTCAGTATTTTGAACGTTTCAAGGGCTGATCTCATCGAAACGTTCAAAATACTGAACAATTTGGAAAATGTTTATCCAGACAACTGTTTCAAAAGGTCAGATACAACGCAAATAAGGAGCAACGGTTTCAAGCCCAACATCTGTTGTCAGTCCGTGTAGGACTGACAATAGGAGATGCTAGTTTTTCAAATCCATGGAACCGCCTACCCGCCGAAACCACAAATGGCAAAACTGTTAAATTTACAAATCCAGCTGAAAAAAAATCGGGACAGATGTGAAAAGCCGCCAGCTTCCTGTCCTCGTTGAGGCCACTAGTGTGTTAGTGGCCCTCAGGTCAATGTGTTAGTGGCCCTCAGGTCAATGTGTTAGTGGCCCTCAGGTCAATGTGTTAGTGGCCCTCAGGTCATGTGTTAGTGGCCCTCAGGTCAATGTGTTAGTGGCCCTCAGGTCAATGTGTTAGTGGCCCTCAGGTCAATGTGTTAGTGGCCCTCAGGTCAAATCTAAATGACAGTAAATACTGAGTTAAATAAAGTCCATTTATGGTTGACTGCAAACAAACTTACTCTGAACATCGATAAAACATTTTGCACATTGTTTGGTAATAAGTCCAGCAATAAAATTAACCCAAGAATTAACAATACCCAAATTATGGACAGAGTAGATGGGAAGTTCTTTGGTGTTCACAATGACAACAAACTGAATTTTCAATGTCATATAAAAATATAACTAAAAAAGTAGGCATTTTATCCAAAATAAGATAATGTTCCTCGCCCTGCCTTAATAACTCAATATTATTCGCTCATACTCATCTCTCTCCTATGGTATCCTTCTCTGCCATTTTTAATTACCTCCGACCCATAATTATGCAATATAAATAAGCAATCAGAACAATAGCAAACGCCTGTCCCCAGACAACATTCTGGTCCCTTACCAAAATCTTTGACAATGATAAATATCAAGTCGCTGCACATTCTCTCAGGAGTTCTCTATCAATAAAATTCTGAACTCTGTTGACCAAACCACACACTTGAAAGTAGAGGAACGACAACGTTTCGGTCCGTCTTGGACCATTCTCAGGTCTCAAGTCGACAATCGACTTGAGAATGGTCCAGGGCGGACCGAAACGTCGTCGTCCCTTCACTTTCTAGTGTATAATTTGGTAACATATTTCAGCCACGTTATTGTGACTCCTCGTCTGCAAACTCTGAACTACATTGCCAGTTCCACCTTAAGCACTTGTTAGAGGGCTGTAATAGAACTCATGGACACCACACGAGAAACCAATATTTTTTTTTTATAATCCTAGAACAAGAATCAACCACAGCAGAAATGTTATGCAAATCAAGGGGTCCCAAATTGTGGAATGGCCTCCCAAATGTAATTAAAAGCTGTGCAACTCCCAACCAGTTTAAATGAGACTAGGAAACATTTACTTAATTTCATGCAACTAATTTCAGTGACATTTCTACAACGAAATAAAATACAGGGTATTGTTGCCTTACTGATATCTTAAATTGTACTTACTAGAAATGTATGCCTGACCTCAGTATCGTCTAATTAATGTATTTATTTTTGTAAACCTGCTTACTAAAGGCGTATTTTTATCTTTATACGTATTTATCCCATTAAATCTTTCCGTTGTATTTACTGTTATGTCCTAGTTGTTTTAATAAATATGTGTATTTATTTTGTTATTAATGTTAAAAATCATTTCTGGTCTATTGCTAGAACTACAGACTCCATAATGCAATAGTCTGTTTATCAACATTAAGTATCACCTTTATATTGTATTTCATTTGTTATATTTATTGAACATTCCCACTTGTGTTAGATTCTTAGTATTAAGGGTTTACCCCCCATTATACCTATAAATAATCTTTTGCCTAAATTATTCAATGTTTTGCCCAAAAAGCTTATCATAATAGTGGCTTCATATTTGTGTACAACCTCCTGTACCTACAATTGTCCCTTCCTTACATTCTTTGTGTGCACATTGTGAATAAAATTACTGTTACCATCCTCCTCCTAATGCAGGGCAGTACTCGTGTATAGTTAAGGGGGCTGCAGTGGGCCCACCAGATAAGGGCGTGGATATTTTAGCATATTTTTTTTTTTACAGGTAACCCAGATTATTATTGATGGAAAAGGTCGAGCATGTGGAGTTAAGGTGAGGAAAGGAAAAGAACTGGTGAATGTAACAGCTCCTCTGATCATCTCTGATGCAGGTGTGTATCTAAAATAGTTTATTCATTATTTAATTTCATTCTTGTTACGTATTGAATTTTCTTTATTTTAAAGCCAATATTTTTCTTCCCACCTTGCTGTTTGACTTAAGAATTATTTCTCAATACAGTAATAATATTTCAGTTTTAGGTAAGTTACATTACTGTCTTTGCTTCCTGATACGTGTAGGCAGAAATGTATCTCATATTAATAAAAGCCTTTTCCCAACATCGAGGTCTCTAGCTTGTTGTATGAAATATAACCTCTGTGTAAGGTATGTCATGGAACCACCAGGTATGAGTCTTACCACCCTTGGAGGAGACTTCATAGTGTCCCTAGCAATCTTCATATTTACCCTCCCGTCCCTTATGAAGTCGGGAAGAGTAGGGAGAAGCTCGTGCCCTTACATGGGCTTTCGCAAATAAGTTTCTAAAATCATACAGGGATTTATTTCTATAGTCTTAAATTTAATGGTACAGGATATATCGAGTGTGGTTGTAATTTGTGCACACTATTGAAACAAGACTCAAGTCCCAAAATTTGGACTCGCCTAACAGTCGAATATATCCTAAGTTCCACTTAGTCTACATTAATTGCTACACTTGAAAAGTGTACTTCTTGGATTCTACGACACCGGTATCTTTCCCTGCACCCTGGGACTTGAGCACAGTGGCTAACAACTTCTACAACAGGACAGGAAATCACGTAATTGCCAGCCGTTCCTGGGACTTGTGTGTTTACAATCCTTTTTATTCTTGTATGAAAATCAGCACCAGAGAGTAGTACAATAAGTCTGTCCTAGTTACTACACCACGTGGGGGTGTCCCTCCGATTTCAACCAAGAAGTGGGTAGGATGTCCATACAGCACCGCCGCTCAGAGATAAGTGTACGGCTCTTGGAAGCCAATTAATGGATTGTACAGGTAAAGAGGGAGCGGGAAGTGGGGGACAGACGGAAGAATAGTCTGAAGAGGCAGCTTCGTAGTCGTAGAGAAAAGAGCCAGGGCTTAACCCAGCAGCAGGCCGAGGATTCTTGGGTATTTGTCGTAGTGTAGAAGCACCATCCAAAGCACCAGACGGCGAAGAAGTCCGAGCGGCAGCCAGAAGTCGTTACCTTCCTTACCTTATCTATTTTTTTTTATTTTAGGGGGGGGGGGCTGGCTGTACCAATTATAGAGCTGATTGAGTTAGTGAAGGCCTCTAGGTCTTATGTTTTTTCTTATTATGAGCCTTGCTCAGATGCTGCTGGTGAGTTGATATGGCTGTACTGTCATTGAAGTTTGGTGAGGTAGGCTCCATGAGGAAATCTTGTACGGAGTAGGTAGAGTTCTGCGGCGATGGAGCTCCCACTGAGAGTTCCTCATTTGAGGAGTCAGAGGCGTAGTCTGTAGTTGGTGAATTTTACTTTGGTCTCACAGCCTGAGGTTGAGATTGGCTCTGGAGTCGCAGTGTGGTGGTAGAAGCTAGTTCAGTCGCATCGGTGGTGGTGTTGGTGGTCGTGGATACTTCATATACTTCAGCGAGTATATCTGATGAGATGATGGTGGGAGCTTTGGGGGCTGGAGTGGAAGATGCTGCTGTTTGTGCAGCCTTGGTCTTTAGTGGAGGTGAAGTCAGAGTTGATATCGACTTAGTGGTCGATCTTGTGGAATTCCTTTGTATAGTAGGGAAGGGAGTCTTGCGTCAGGAACTATGATGGGGGTCCAGGCCATTGGCGAGGTACAGCACGTTCAGTTCCTGCTGTATTCGTCAATTCCCTGACGAATCGGTGGTTGTCTGATCCGACAAGCCTCTCTGCTAGGTGTATAATACCAGGGATAATTCCTGCACGTGATGCAAGGGGCTGTGACGGTGCTGGTTGGACCTTGGGTCCCCAGTGTGAAGGCAGGGCCGTCTAGCGGGAGTCGCTATACCGTTTGGTAGGACTGGAAAGTCTTCTGGTTGGTTGGTAGGAGCTGAAATGCTGGATATTGCTCCGGGGGCTCTGGGTACTGCTCCAGGACTCTGGTGGAGTTTGTGAGGTTGGCCTTCTTGGCTTCAACCTGGGACTTGATTTTTTTTCTGTCTGCGAGGGCAGCGGTAGGAAATTGCAGGGTGATCGCCATTGCAGAGCTAGCAGCGATAGTTTTTTTTTTTTGCAGACGGTGTAATGGTGGTCCAGAGCACAGAGGCTGCACTTCTGGACAGGGTGCTGGCACTTGTTAGTGAGGTGGGAGAGATCGTAACACTTAAAGCACTGTTGGAGTTCGTGGTATCTTTTCTTATTTATTAGGTACAGTGAAATCTTAATACCGAAGCAGTAGAGCCCCTGTCTGGCGACCTGTGCAGCTGCTGCTACGGAGGTGAGAGATAACTTCATGGTTTAGTGCTCGTCGTCGTCGGCGCTGACGAACATAATGTCGAATATCCCCAGATTCGGGTTTTCGACCTTGATGCTGCTTTAGATCTCAGATCGCTTTCCTTCCGCGAAATGTTGTTACCTCCTATGGTAATGTGCCTTGCCTAGAGTAGAGTGGTGTTGTTGATTTAGGGGCGACGACGATCATGGGATCGGATGCGCCCCGGCGTACCCGTTAAGGGTGAATCGCGAAGCCAGGAAAGGTGAAACGCCAAGCCAAATCACGAAATGAGTGACGCCAATCACTAGAAACTAATGTCATACGGCAAATAAACGCACAAACGGGTAGATTTTTTTTCAGGGATATTCCTGAACGGGCCCTAAGCCTCTGGCTGGCCCACTAAGTGGTGCTTGTTTCTGTTTTACTTGGGCGGAGTATGAGTATTTATGACTCGTATGGTCGCTTTAGTAAGATTTGACGGGTAGATGATTGAGGAGTTCCAGGAGTCCCTCAAGGTGACAAGCACCGGCCTCGCCCCACACAGAGAACACAGTGTCCTCCGGCAGAGCAGAAGTCAGCCGCCCACCACGATTGAGGGCACACCAGGAGCCCACCAACCCGGCACCTCGCGGCTAAACCGGCCCCCGAACACCGTCACTCCGCCGGGAGAAACAGCCAGAACACGTAAAAAAAAAAAAACTATCAACAATCCCATGACCAAAGGCGATATGTGCGCCAGGCGTCGTACAAACAGACCGTTGAAAAGGGATGCCAAATGGCAGTAGCAAAGCCAAAACGCGAAAACAGGACGTGATCAGGCGGCTCCCAGGCGAAGGTGGTGTCCAGACGTCCGCTTGGCGTCAAAGTTGAACCAGGAGTCCCTAGAGTATTGATTGATTGATGAAGATTAAGCCATCCAAAAGGTGGCACGGGCATGAATAGCCCGTAAGTGGTGGCCCTTTTGAGCCATCACCAGTATCAATAGATGATGTGTATTATACCTATGTATCTCTATGTCTATGTATACCTATATGTATCTCTCATGTGTATTATACATATACAAAACGCTGAACTGTAATGCCAATCCTGACCTCAAAAGCTTCATTGAAAGCTGTAACAGAACCCATGAGCACCACACCAGAAATAAATACAGTTTTGATATTCCAAGAGTACGACTTAACCAAACTAGAAATGCTCTACAAATCAGGGACCCAGAATGTGGAATGACCTTCCCAACATGTTAAAGACTGTACCTCTCTCAACCAGTTAAGATTAAAACTAAACACTACCTGTTAAACTCCTGTAACCTACCTTACCCCTCTATTGTCAACCCATTCATTTTTTTTTTTTTTTTTTTTTTTTTTTTTTTTTTTTTTTTTTTTTTTTTTTTTTTTCTCTATCAAACCGTTTGTCTACATATTGTATTTGTGCTGCTTTTCAGTCATGTTCCCCCCCTTTTTTTGTACCTTTATTTGTATCTGTTCTCAACTTTTTATTCTTTTGTTCAATTAGCATTAAGTTTTAGATATTAATGTTTTCTTGCCCGAAACGCATTGCGTAATAGTGGCTTTAGGCATGGTATGTACTAGCTCTATCTATAAATCGATCAACTTATGTAAAACTCTCTATGTATGTACCTTTCCTGAATAAACATATTTATTTATTTATTATTTATGATACTGGAGATCTGTGGAGGTGCGTGCGACTGCACCCTGCGTGACGGGAGATGTCTCCCTCCCTAGAGTAGAGTAGAGTGGAGAGAGAGAGAGAATGTTGATGTTGTTGTTATAGATTCAGCTACTCGGAACAAGTTCCAAGTAGCACGGGCACGGGCTATGGTGAGCCCGTAACTTACCTGGCACAGGAGCTGGGCAAGAAGCACGGGCTATGGTTAGCCTCGTGGACAGGGGATGTTTCCCGTGAGAGATAGAGATAGATAGATATAGATAGACAGATAGATACAGATAGATAGATATAGATAGATAGATAGCTAGATATAGAGATAGATAGAGAGATAGATAGATAGATAGATAGATAGAGAGATAGAGAGATAGATAGATAGATAGAGAGATAGAGATAGAGAGATAGAGAGATAGATAGATAGATAGATAGATAGAGAAGTAGAGAGATAGATAGAGAGATAGATAGAGAGATAGATAGAGAGATAGATAGAGAGAGAAGAGAGAATAGATAGATAGAAGATAGAGATAGAGAGATAGATAGAGATAGATATAGAGATAGATATAGAGAGAGAGAGAGGGGGGGGAGAGAGAGGGAGGGGGGGAAGAGAGAGAGGGGGGGAAAAAGAGAGGGGGAGAAAGAGAGAGGGGGGGGGGAAGAGAGGTAGAGAGGTGAGGTGTAGGTCCGTCCACGGCGGTTTGCTCGCGTTGCATTGACTCTTGGAGTTGTTGTTTTAAAGATTCGCTACCTGGAACAAGAAGTTCCTAGTAGCACGGGCTATGGGAGAGCCCGTAGTGGATGAGTTGTTGTTTTTTGATTCAGCTACTCAGACCAAAAAGTTTCAAGTAGCACGGGCTATTGTGAGCCTGTAGTTGACTAACCTGGCACAGAAGTGGGGCTGTAACTCCTGTGCAAGTGGCTCTTGCAGATTGATTGATTGATGAAGATTAAGCCACCCTAAAGGTGGCACGGGCAGAATAGCCTGTAAGTGGTGGCCCTTTTGAGCCATCACCAGTATCAAGAGCTGATACTGGAGATCTGTGGAGGTGCGACTGCACCTGCGTGACGGGAGATGTCTCCCGTGTTGTTGTTGACTTAGGGGCGACGACGATCGTGGGATCGGATGCGCCCATGTCTCCCGTGGCTCTTGCACTCTTGGTGCATTGTTTATGCTGCTGCCCTGCAGCGTTCCAATGTTTTTTTGGTTCCCATCTATTTCTTTTTCACTTCATTTTGTTTAAAATGGTTTTCCACATTTAACACAAAACGAAATTGTATAGTTATAGAATGAACTTTCCTTTCTGCAACTGCCTTTTCAAGTTACAGAATGAAATGGAATAGTTTTAACAATATTTAGTACGTGTTTACATCTTTTTAGAAAATATCGTTCTCTCAGTGATTTTTAGACTAACTCTAGACGTGCTGTTGGTTGCGCTGGCGGGAAATTTGAAAGGAAGCTTTCCTGCAAGGTCCGGCCGGCCATTCCTTACATTTTAAACTAGTATTGTCTTAATATTTATGACTTTAGATGGGTAAGCAAAGTCATGGATTTATTACCTTTGGATGAAAAAGCCTACACTGTGGCTTGTTCAGCTGGAAGCTATTGCCCTTGGTGCATTACATTGAAACTTTCCTGAGTTTACCCAAGACCCACTAACACTAGTGGCTTCGACGAGGACAGGAAGCCGCCGCCCCCATTTGCCTTGATCTTTTCCGGTTGTACTTTAAAACTAACAGTAAGGCATTTACGGTGAGGGGTAGTCAGTTCCATGGATTTATAATCGTGTGGGTGGAAAGGCATCTCCTGTTCTCAGTCCTCCATTGTGACTTGAGTTTGAAACCGTTACTCCTTGTTTGTGTTACATCTGCCATTTTGAAAAAAAATTCCGGATCAACGTTCTCCAAATGTTCAGTATTTTAAGGGGCCGAGAACGTGTTTCTCAAACTTCCTCAAACTCCTTCAATTTTGTTTATATAATCTACATGGTAAATGCGGCAACTTTTTCTAATAGATCACGCCCGTAACGAGAAAACAAAAACAAAAAAATGTATATTTATAATTAAAACTTTCAGATTTTCAAATGGGCTTTAAAATGCAAAATATCACCAATGTTCATTTAGTATTATGGTCCCAGAATAGCATATGATCTTCATTTATTATGCTTAGAATATAGTTTGGCAGTATAGTTTACTGTATAAAAAACAAATTGTTAATTTGAAATATGCGCCAAATTTAGACACAAAAATTGATAACTCCAAAAGTTTCGCGTTTATGGGAAAAAATATTGTAGAACAGATAACTTTGCACATATGTGAAAATGGTGAGAATCGATCAGAAACTGGAATATTTAAAGCGTCTCAAAAACTGAAAATCTAATATAGAGAAAAATTCAGTTCAAGTTCTCGGCATTATATATGATCGTTCTACTTCATGGATTTCCTTGTAAGTTTTATAAACATTATTTGGCATTGTACTCAAATATGTGAAAGTTGTAGGTCAATATGTATTGAAATGAAGTCAAAAAATAATAATCCCCCCAAAAAACTAAATACAGGGATAAGGATAAGGGTTAGGGGGATATATAAGTATACTTTATATAGTGATAAAGCCCTCATCTGGTCCCCATTCAGCAAAACAACCTAAAGAGACAAAGAAAATAGTTTGAAATCAGACAAATTCGGCCAAAAATAATTAGGAAAGTTGCTGCCACCTGTGGCTGATTTACATGTTGACCAATTTCGTTCCAACTTCACATACTTAATGACATGTGGCTTCTACATCTTGGAGAAGTATACAACAAAATCAGATAAGAAACAATGGAGTGGGAAACAAATAATCCCTTCTAAAAAAAGGAAAATGGAGGACAAGAAATTTTGGCATTGGGCAATGTATTTATGATATATAACAAAATACAGCAAAACAACAAACTTACACATTAATATTTGTGTGAAACTTTGCCTTCCAGGTGGCAATCGGTAATCTTGGAAGGCACCAGCTGCATATGCACTTTGTGGACCCTCCTTACTACTGTACTTCTATTCTTCTTTGTGCGTCGGACAGGTGCCTGCATCTTTTATCACTACATTATCCATGAGTTTAACTAACTAGGAGGTGTTATTGTTATCAGTAACGTTTGCATACGATTTTTAATTCATATAAAATCCATTTTTTAATATATTGGGATGGAATTTTCACGACACTGATGCCAAATAACGTTAGATCTGTTTAACATTTTATACCATATTGATATTTGGACGAATATTTTGAAGCTCCCAGCCCCTTAAATTAACTTTTCAATAAGATCCGCCCTATCATGCCGGTTTGCAGTGTTGTTAGCCCTGTGGCCCTCAACCGTTCCTGATACGAGAGTTGACTTGGCTCTGGAAGGATTTGTTGCCCGTTGCACTTTCTCCAAAGCAGCTATGTCCTTGTGAAGATACAGGGATACAGTAATTCAAATGGGGGCGAACTTGAGATTTAAACAAATTGAATCGCTACTTTTTTCCTAATAGTCAAAGGTACGCTTCATTATTCTAAAGGTTAGGTTAGCTTTCTTGACTGCTGCCCCCTACCAGCTGTGCAACTTTCATTGAGTGGTGAATTTTGTGTCCAAGGTCCTGCAATTACCTCCTGTACTCAAATTACGAAATGCTATTTTTTTTTACTATCCTTTTTATTTTTCAAATCGCTCATAAATATTTATTACCATGTTGCTACCAATTCTTAATATGGGCAAAATTATAAGGCTATATCTCTGAGAGAAAGTGCTATAAATGGATAGATAAGTAGTCTATTGGAAAATTGTATTTAAGATTGTATATATTGTGGATTTCCCTTCCAGGTGTGCACAACACATTCGAGCGGCTCCTTCCTCTGGATGTTGCATCTTCATCTCGTTTCTGGCCATTAGTACAGACGGCAAAGCATGGACCTGGGTCTTTGTACGTCTTGTGGGGATGAACTGTGATTCTGACGAACTTGATATTCTGAAGAGAAAGAATGCCTGGGTTTTTACTGGTAGTGACATCGACAAGGTAACGAGCCATTATAACTTACTGCATAGTATATTTGATAGTCTCCATGTCACCTGATACAAAATTCTTAGGCTCTTTCAGTTGATATATTTCGGAGGGAGCCCCTTGTGGCTTCCTGAAGCTATCTTCCTGATATTGCTTCATATTAAAAAGTCCAATCATTCATGGAAGTGAAAGATGTGATCTCTTTGGCCTACTGGAGACCAGAGCCAGAACCTGCCCCCCCTCCCCCCCACAGAGCAGACGATAATCCACGACCTCACCAGAATAATCCTCCAGAAAGTCAGCGCAGCTTTACAGACAACTGAAGTCTTTACAGAAAACAAGCTTCGAAAAAAACGCCAAACAATTACCAAAAACAAGTCACATAGAGCTCGAAACTCATTAGTGCCGATTACCACCACCAGGTAGCCCGGCCCTGGGTTCCTGCCAGCTCTCCAAGTCGATTCTATTCCTGATGTTGATGTCACCGTACTAGTTTGTAGTGCTTTCAATCACGTCAGCTCTTGGGTGAGCCCCAAAGCTTCAAAGCCTTAAACTGGCGCCTTCCCTCCTATGTGGCTTCATTGACCGATCCCGAGGCCCTCGCTGTGGGTGCCTTATGACTGAACTGATCGCAGTGGAGATGTATTTATCTCCTTCCTCCAGTTCAGTTGTTGCTCTTGGTGTTGGCCAATCTGGAGCCGTCCTTGGGGGAGGGTGATCGTTGTGGCTCTTTGGTTGTCGGCCCAGCCTTGGTTTCTAGTGCTTCTCGGCTGGAGTCAGAACGCAAGCATTTTTGTGTGGCTCTGTCTCATATGACAGATTGGACCATCGTTTTACTTCACTAGTTATAACATCCTCTGCTCTATGCGTCTAGAGTTTCTGATACATCTCTGCCGCCATTTGTATGATGCGCAGGTGGCGGGTTTGTTGGTCTCTTACCTGTGTCTTCACAGCGACAGTATGAGGTAGCCTGGCACTCTTAGTCACTTGTCTTCAGTTTTGGTGCGCACTATTCTCTCGTTTTTACCTTGGTTATTTCTCGATCGGCATCTAATACTAAAGAATGACACCTCATATCATTCATGTTTGTGGAGTCAGTTATTAAGGTTCGGTGTTGACACCTCCGAGGCGCTGTTCCGCAAGTTCTCATGCATCCTTCACCTCCTGCTTGCCAATGCTCGTCTTGAGCTGCACTAGTCTCTTGATTATGTGTGGTTTTTCTCACCTCACCTGGGTTTACAGTTTCTTCTTCACCTCGTGATTAGTTTTCTTAAAGCAGATTTCCTGTTGGCTCTCGCTTCTGGCTGTTGGGTTGGGAGCTTCAGGCTCATCATCGGAGGTGGTGGTTCTGTTCTTTCGACCCTGGCAGGCAGTTTGTTCATTTGCTGCCGTCTTTCCTGGCGAAGAATGAGTCGATGGCATCTGGAAGGGTCATTTGGTCATCACTGCTTGGTTGGTTTGGCTGTGAGTACATCACTTGTTGTGACTTGTGGCAGCTCTTCCCCGATACCTGCATTCCACTGATTCTGTTTCAGTGGCTGTCTTATTGGTTAATCTGTTTCGAGGCTCGCATTTCCCAGGTTGTCCTCATTATTATCAAATCTAGCCAGCCTGCAGTCCACCCTTGGCCAATGATGTTCGTAAATATGCAGCTTTAGGTTCTGTCTTCTCTAATGACGAGGGCTTATATTGGGGTTTAGGGGGGCGGGGGGGGGGGGTTGTCGTTCTAACAAGGGTGGTGGCCCGATATCTGGTTAGTGTTCCTGGGCCCAGTTGTTCATGTATGGCTTAGGGCCACGTTGTCCAGCCGGGTGTTGCCTTTTCGCCCCCAAATGCCTGCTGCCTCTTCTCCTTCCTGGTTTGTTCCTATCTTGTTCTCTATAGTTAATTAGCCTTTTTGGAGCCACAAAGGTCTTTCTCGAGAAACCCAGTGTTGAATGTAATGAAACGCTAATTTCTGGAGGAGCTCCGGTAGCTCTCTACTTCCCACCTCGCCTTCAGGTTCGTGAGTTTGTTAATCAGGTCCAGAGCTGACTTAAGGAGCCGGCTGGGGGCCCGGGCTTGGCTGCCTGGTGGTGGAAATCTTTACTAACGAGTTTCGAGCTCCTTTGAGTCCCTTGTTCTGTGTCACTTGTTTGCGGTAGATGTTTAGCGGTTTTCGACGCTTTATTTTTATGACCCATCCAGTTGTCCGTAAAGCTGTGTTGACTTCCTGGAAGCTTTTTTCTAGTGAGGTGGCGGATCTAGCGAGAATGGAGGTGGCGCCATCTCAGAGGCGCAACTCTTTGCGCCTCTGAATGGCGCCAGGTTCTCTTTGTGCCAGGTTCTGGCTCTGGTCCCTGGTAAGCGAAAAAGAACTAGCCGTGGTTGATGTGACCCTTAATATGATGCAGTCTCATGAATATGACTTCAGGAGCCAACGGGGCTCCTCTAGAAATTGCCGTTTCATTACAGTCAACTGCGAGTTTGTAATAATTAAAAAATATACAATAATAGTAATTATGTACACAACCTAGGGAGTGTTCACTAAAATCACTAGAATGTTATAACACTATACAGTGCTCAAGTATAGTGTATATTGAATGTATTTATTGTTAATTATTACACAAAAATACTCATTAAATACCTTCAAAAATAATGTTAAAATACAAGCAAACAAAGTTTTAACTGCTTTCCAATTTTTATTTATCCAGGTGACTGTGGATTACTGGAATCTTAGCCGGGAAGAAGCTCTTGATGCAGAAATTCCTCATCTGTTCGTCTCCTTCCCCTCTACCAAAGATCCTGATTGGAAACAGAAATTCCCTTGTGCGTAAAATTTTTTGTAAAATTCTAAAATATGCTTTAAGCTAATTCTTGAAGACAACTACACACACACACAAAACACAAGCACAAGACGGTATATGGGTTTATGAGAGTACAAAGCATTGATGTTTTTACATTCTTGTAAAGCCACTAACACGCATAGCGTTAAGAAAGCTTATCATCCAAACAGTGGGCACAAAATCCAAGAGCAGTGCCAATTTAACAGTGTATCGACGTCACCAATATCGAATTAACGTTGATTCAACAGCGAACCAACACCACCTTTGGATACTGTGCTCACCGGGTGGGTAGAGGCAGGTTTTAAGATAGATGATTATCCTCAAAGAATACATTATATCAGTTAACTGTGTTTTGTGGTACGAAGCCTGGATTCTTTGAGTAATATTAACTTAAAAAAAGACTACTGCTTTGAATAAAATATGAAATGCAAATAGCGGTATAGCTGAAACTCAGGACGGTGCAAAAGCCCCTTAATACGCTATCCAGCACCATCTCTCCGTCCACCATCTTGATCTAGACTCTAGCATGTCGTGATGTTTTCTCTCACTGATAACGTCCGCCCCAGAATATCAGAGGCCTACTTTTGAAACTCTGCAGACTCGCTGTAACAGTGTTCTTGTCTTAGGGTTGTGACGTGCCTACGACCTACCAGCTGGTCTCTGACTCCTCTAGCCACACAAACATATGAAACCAAATAAATTTCATTTATCTCAAGATACATACATATACGGCATATTCGTGATATTCACATGTAAACTTCATCTCATATTTAGATGAATAATACAATGTTTTATTGATATTATTTACAAATGTACTGTATACAATAAGGTACAAAAGGTAGTGTCGGTATAGATTTGAATGATTAATTTTATTATTTATTTATATACAAGGTACAATGGGTTGTGAAAGTACGTACACTATTGCAAAGCCTAGCACACGCATAGCATTTCGGGTACTAAAGCTAACCAATAAATTGTTACAATAGGTACATTGTAACAGAATTTGAAATCGGATAATAACTACATTATAAACTGATTATACTGATGAAGTTGCATTCCTCTTTTGTAATATATTGTGAGAGTGGGTAGCACAAGATACTGTGAGATTTGATGGCACAAAGTGCAATACTATAAGGATGAACTTAGATACTTCATAGTTCAACTTTTCAATGTAGTATAGGTTGGACAATTTTTTAGTTCATTAGGGAGCGAGCATCACACATCGGACACTGTGTATTTTTGGGAAGTCAGTAACTCTCATAGCATTCCAGGCAAGTCTTTAAAAACATACTCAAAACTTGCAGGAGATTTTAAGTTACAAGGCGAACAGTCAATCTTCAACAAATAAATAAAACTACCGACTGAAGTATGAGAAATTTGAGCAATTTTAAAGAGTATAATTGATGTATACTGCATTAGTAACAGAGTATGGTTGTAATAATGAAAACTATATTCATTGCGTTATTTCTAGATAGTAAAGTACTGTGCAAGGTAAGTTAGTAACACAAAGTAGGTTACAATGATGTTAAATACTTTGCTTTAACTTTATTAAAAAGTTACTCTAGCACATAATTTCTCTGAATATTTTTAAAAAGTTATATTATTTTAACAAAATATTGATGAGCTCATTATTTTTTATTCTTTTATTTGTGTTAATTAGTCTTGTATTTTTCAGGCAAGACAACTATGGCTCTAGTCATACTGATGCCATATCGTTGGATGGAAGAGTGGGAAAATAAACGCGTGATGAAGCGTGGCGATGAATACGAATCTATAAAGAAGACTTTTGGCCATAAGGCTCTTGAAAAAGCCTGTGAGCTGTTTCCATCAATCAGGGTAAGTATATGTTGCACCATAATTATTAATTTAATTTATTTAATTTATTTTTGTATTTTTATTTATATTTATATTATTTCGTTATTTATATTTTTTTATTTTTTTCATTATTTTTTATTTTATTTATTTTTTATTTATTATTTACGTGAACATATTTTGGATTATGAAAATACATTCATTGATAATTGAACGGTACATTCTTGCAAAGTTGTACACAGTTGATCCAGCCAAGTCTTCAGGTCTTTGGGAAACTTGCCATGTGAGTTAAGACCAAAATCTAGATTTCTTCCAGCTGAAGGTCACTTTGGGATAAGAGATCAGCCCAAAACACACAAATTCCCCGGCAAAAATCATAAGCACAACAGAACAATACAATGCTTGAAGAAAAGTAGGTACCCTCTGGTAACAAAGTAAACATTTGCACAAAGAAATCACATTAACGTGATGTGTCAGTAAAACAAAATCAGTAGGAACCGCGAAGGGGATTCGAACCTGTGCCCTGGGTACTCTCGTGCAAACACCTTAGACAACTACACCACGACTTGGCAAAAGATATGCAACCTGAGATTCATCTGAATCCTCTAGGATTCTCGAGGCTTCCACTGAAGCCGACCCAGGGTTTTACACAATTCCTACTGGTTTTCTCAAAAACATTGCTGTGATGTAAACACCCTACTTGTGATGCACCTGACTTCTTCCAGATGGCTTTCCAGGTCACTGGGATCCTAATCAGCCAATTTCCCCCTCCCCCACACTCCCCCACTCTCTCCCTTGTCTTGTAACAGCCTTGTTGGCCACAAAGCCTTTGAACGGGCTCATCCGCTCACCAGCTTCACATTTAAACCAAGTGTTGGTTTACCTGGAACAGTCACTAGGAGCCATTGCTTTGTTTTATGTTTTATATTTGTGTTTATGACATCTACATTGCATGTGCCAAGGTTTTGTATTTCACTCTAACCGTAGGGCAGGTTCTCTTTGGTATTCAACTTGTGTTTTTTCCCGCCCCACCAGAGATCTGCTCTGGGAAGGGGGGGGGGTTCAGATTTCTCCCCTATGACCTGAATTTACATGTCACCTAGTTAGCTAGCTTGTATCCCAGTAGCACATAAGACTTGTTCCGTGCTGTGAGGCTTGTTGATGATTATTGTAGTTATCCGTCCCTTGTCTTATATTTTCCAAACGCACCTAGCCCTGCTCCTGAGGTGTGCTAGGACTGTGCTTTTGCTGGGGGTGTGTCTAGGTTGCGTAAGTGATTGTTCTTGTTTGGGACTGCCTATACAGTGCATTTCTCCGCCAAGAGTTTATTGTCAGGGTTTGTCCAGCCGAGACTTGCCTTATACCTGACATACCTACCTGGCTGCGAGATAACCTGGTTGCTAGTTTGCCTTGTTTTCTGTTGGGGCCCTTCAGTGCCTCCCTTGTGCTAGCCACCTTGAAATACCTCCACACATACGACTCTCAGCCGTCATTGAAAGCCTACAGAGAACTAGAGATCAAAACCTGGCACCCCTCGACGAGGCGCACAGAGCAAGGGACTCTGATTACTGTCTCAAATTACTTTTCCTGAACCACCACCTCTTGCAATGTCGCCAGTTGAATACGGCCATCGGCTATGGGTTATCTTGGGGTATTTAGTTCACAGCAACAAACACAGAATCCAAGTGAATTATCCCAGATTATTGGTCATGTCTAACTCACAGCTCTTGATTTCGGCGACTACCGCAAGGTTTTCTATTTTTTTTTTTTTTTACCCGAGGGCCACAACCACTAGTGGTCTCGACAAGGACGCGAAGCCGGCGGCTTGTCGAAGGATCCCCCATTTGCCGTGATAATTTTTTTGAATTTGATTTTGAAATTAAAAAGTCTTAGCTTTTACGGCTTCGGCAGGAAAGCAGTTCCATGGGTTTATGACCCTGAGGGTGAATAAGCATCTCCTGTTCTCAGTCCTACATTGTGGCTTGTCGAGCTTGAAACCGTTGTTCCTTTTTTGTATCACGTTAGACCTTTTGAAGAAATTTTCCAGATCAACATCCATCAAATTGTTCAGAATTTTAAGTTTCAATGATATCTGCTCTGTCATGCCTGGTGTACAGTGTTGTTACCCCTGAGCCTTCAACCGTTCCTGATACGAGAGATGACAACTCTGGAAGGATTTTTGTTGGCCGGTGTTGCACGTCCTCCAGAGCAGCTTTGTCCTGAAGATGACGTCTCCATGCTTGGATACAGTAATCCAAATGGAGCCGCACCAGTTATTTATACAATTGAATCGCCACCTTCCTTTTCTTAAACTAAGGCTTTATAATGCTGCTTTTGAAACAGTGCAGATCACTGCACCATTAGTGTTTCTTTCAAGGAATCTTAACGCCATAACATGCCAGTTAGTTCTGCTTGCATTGGAGGCATTGTTCTCGATACGTGTTTTTTCTTAATTTCTGTTCTGAAAGACATTATTCCTAATTACAGTGTATGCTGCACCAGCCCTGCCATTAGTAGGATTAGGTGACCATCAGTGTAGATTTTATCTAATTAACTTCATTTTTTGCTTTTCTTGTTTGCTCCTGTAAGTAGCACAGAATGAGTTTTTCTTGACAATAACATAGTAGTGGGACTCTCTGGCTATCTTGCAATTGTTGTCCCCTAACTCCCCTTGCCACTTCGGGGGGGTATAGGGTGTTTATGTAGCTTTAGGGCACTAATCCCCCCAGCCACAGGGCATGGCGAGAAGGCACTCCTAAGCATACGCTTAACATTCAATTCCTTACCTCTGCTTTTAACACTGGGGAGAGACATCTCTGCTCGTAGATTCGATGTTTTGGCAGTTGTACGTTTTCCAAGAATAATTGTAATGGTTTCATTTAGTATACTCTCACGTTTTCTCATATCGCTTTGGGAATAAGTGCACAAGACTAGTGCGACATAGTCTATGACGGAGCGCACATAGGCTGTGTACATCATTTTAAGCACGGTAATATAAGCCCCATGTCCATTCCAGGTCATTGCTTTTAGGTCCCTGAAACGGCTTTTCCATGTTCCTATAAATTAGTTCAGCTCCTCTTTCTTTTCCCTGTTAGAGCTGACAGTGATGCCAAGGTACTGATAGTGGTCAATCCACTCAAATGGATTGAGTGGAAAATGAGTGGAAATGCTGTGTATAGTGGCTTTGCAAGAATGCACAAGTTATTCACCAATGTATGTGCTTTCACATTCATTTGTATCTGTTTGAAATAAATAAATAATTCAATGATTTTTCCAGGACCATATTGACTACGTAAACATTGGCACTCCATTGTCCAACCGATATTATTTTGGTGCACAACGGGGCGAGGTCTGTGGGCTGGACCACACTACGGAAAGATTCTCCCTTCAGAGAAATGCAATACTTAGACCACAAACTGATGTTCCAGGTAAGATATACGAAACATTCTGTACAACACACACACTTTGCACTACAATGTTTATATTTACAAGGAACACAATTCGTAATACAGGCAGTAATTTGTATTGTACAAGGTCTGTATACATCTTCTGAGGAAGTGTTTCAGACACAATCAAATTTTTATTAATAATTCCAATTTATTTTCTTTGTTGTAGGACTTTACTTAACAGGACAGGATATATGTTGCGGTGGTCTTGCTGGCGCCATGTGGGGTGGACTTCTGTGTGCGTCTTCCATCTTACTGCGTAATGTCAAGAGTGATCTAGAACGTCTCCACCAGATTATACAAGATGAGAAAAAAGCAAAGGCCAAGTTTAGATAAATTTATCAACAGTACTGAATTTAAGCTAATTAGAGTTAGTATTTGGAAAAGTCTATGGACTATGTGGTATGAGATTGAAGTACTTTATTGCTTTATTAAACAAAACTTTGTAAGACTGGCAAATGCTTGATATCGAAAAATACAAGACCTTGCATGTGGGGCATAACAATGCACATCACAACTACCAAATCAACAACATTATCTTGTAGCAGATTGCTGAAGGAAGGGACCTTGGAATCAGAGTCCACCAATCACTGAAAGTTGCACAAGTGGGAACTACAGAAAAAAACAAAGGATAGTCAAACAAACCTTTGACTTTAAGGAAAAGAAAGTAGTTATTCAACTGTGTAAATCTCTGGTGCGGCCCTCATAGATTATTGTATCCAAGCTTGGACACCTCATCGTCAGATAGACATAGCTGCCTTGGAGAAAGTTCAACAGTGGGCAACAAAAAATCATCCCAGAGCTAAGTCGACTCTCATCCCAGTAACGGTTGAGGGCCTCGGGTCTAACAACACAACAAACCAAGCATGAGAGGATGGATCTCATCGAAACTTTTGAAATATTGAACAATTTCGAGGATATTGATCCAAACCACTTCTTTAAAAGGTCAGGTTCAACACAACAGCAATGGTGTCAAGCACAACAAGCC
Organism: Procambarus virginalis; assembly: GCA_020271785.1. Taxonomy (NCBI): domain Eukaryota; kingdom Metazoa; phylum Arthropoda; class Malacostraca; order Decapoda; family Cambaridae; genus Procambarus; species Procambarus virginalis. The sequence goes on from WNGS01042707.1 coordinate 21,713,692, forward strand.
ACAATATATGACAAAAAGCTGATTTTTTTCATCCATAGGGTTATAAATCCATGGAAATGCCTATCTGCCGAGACCGTAAAGGCCAAAACACTGCTACAGTTCAAAATCCATCTCGATAAACCCATTGGGATAAATGAGGGGGGGCCTTGAAAAAAAAACCGTCGGTTTCCTGTTCTGTTCTCGATACCTTTAGAGAGATAAGTGACCTTCAGGTAAATTCAGGTAAACTGAAAATATGCATTAGTATAAATTGACTGATCGTTTTAAATTTAACACTAAGGCAATGCTCTGCATGTTTAGCACTGTTGTATTCACAGTTTACCTGAATTTACCTGAAGGCCAACATCTCTAGTAGCCTTAATGAGAACAGGAAGCTGTTGGCCTGTATAAAGTGCTCTCATTATTTTAGAGCATTTTTGTTTTCCCCTCAACCTTCTAAACTGCAACACGGCCTTGGTAACAATGTTTCAGGTTCCAGGCACTACTCCAACGCTCAGTATTTCTAGCTATTCCTGTGCATAAAAAATAAATTGCTTTTGCATTTTCATTCATTGATATGTGAAAACATTTTGTCACGTATCTCATATTGTTACAAGATATTTGGCAAATTGATGCGAGTAATATGGAAAATAATTATCAACTATAACCAGTTATAAAATGTCTTATGTAGTACACTGTAATACAATAGTCGACGTTCTCGACTTACAATCGATAATTACGGGTTCGATCCTCAGGCAGAACAATAATGGTCAGACTATTTTGTTTTCACTTGATGCCTCTGTTCACCTAGCACAAGTAGGTACCCGGGAGTAAGACAATTGTTGTAGGCTGCAACCTGGGTAAGGTCAGTAGTTCGACCTTGAAAGAGAGAGGGGACACTTCGATACAAGTCCAAAACATATACATATTCACAGGCTTCCTGTTCCCAATAATAGTAGTTATAAGGTTATGTTCAAAACATTGTTCAAAACATGTCTTAATAAAATATATAAATACTGCACCTACTATGTAAACACTGTAACCTGATTCTCTCTTTTGTATAACATTTGTAATACATTAATAATCCCTCTCTCACTGTCTACCCTTGTCGGCGTGAGTGATGAGGGGGGGGGGGGAAGGTCTTGGTGGGTGGCTGCTGGAGGGTGATGTTCAATAGCATGACATTACATGCCCTCTTAGAACCTTGTGCTTCTGCAGCCTTCTATACGTACAAATTTTCCTAGACTACTTTTACTCTCCCTCATGTTTCTTTCTTTCTTTCTTCTCTACTTCTACTTTCTGGATGAAACTTCCTGATGACTCGATCCGATTTCGAATGTTATTTTATGTGACTACTCTGTTGTGATGGAGAGAGAGCTGAGAAGGCGCACATTTCCGCCCATACAACTGGAACACCTGACGTGTTCGAGCGAGGGGAAGCTTTTATGTAACACTGTCATCGTTACTGAACCCGATCTAGACGGTTCTTAAAATAACGATTACAGGTTATATATCCACGATGCACCCCTGGGAAGTGCATCGTTGGGTTCCCTGTTCCCTAATTGTGGCTCCATGGTGAGTGTGTGGGACTTAGTCGTGGATTAAATTTTATTCTTGTTCGTTCTAGCCGACTTCTGATCCTCTTTCAACTTCTCGGACTATAGAGAGTCCCCCGAGTTGGACCGTGATGGAAGGCCGTGCTTCGTAGTCCTGGAAAGGGCTACGGAGCCCTTGTAATGTAGCCTTCATTATAATGTAATGAAAAATGTAGCCCTACATTGGACCCAGACCAAGCTGCTTTCTTCTTTCCTTCATTCCCTGACATTTTCTCAGCTCTCTGTTGACGATTTTACCCTCTGCTGTTGAGGCGATTCCTTCAACGACGACTTCAACTTGAGATTGATTCCGTGTTGTACTGGGCCATTAATCATGGCTTAAAAGTTCTCTACAACATACCAGAAATAAATCTCTCTGATATCCCCAGAGTCAGACTAAATCTGTGCAAACACTCCAGGTAAATAAAAGGGCCCAATCTTTGGAACTCACTCCCTGGTGAATTAAAAATATGTCCAACCCATTCTTTGTTCCAAAGTAAAATAAAAAAGTACCTAATTTCATCCTCATAGTTTCCTACCATGTGCTTCAAACTCTCACTGTGTCTTGTACTACCCCTCTTCCCCAGTATTAGTGCTTAAGACACATCCTTACCAATGTAATCATCTCTGTCAACTTACACTGTAGTTATTTGTTGCTATTAAAACCTTGCTACAATGTACCCTTTCATCTTACCTGATATGTTAGCGTTTCGGGCAGGTCCTTAATCTGTGTGTGTTAGTGGCTTCGCAAGAATGTAAAAATACCAATCCTTTATAATCTCACCAATCCATTGTACCTTTTGCAAATGAATTATTATTATTATGATAATTATTATTATTGTATACTAATGACTTGTGCTATGACATTTACTCAGAAGCGGGGTCATTCTTCGGCCCCCCTTTGTCGCTCTATGTTAATCCTCTTTGTACAAAGATTGTCAAACTTTTGGGGTTAGTCTTTAACACTCGTTTGTCTTGGTCACCCCAATACTCTTGCCTCCAAGTTGAATGCTCTAAGGCCTTAACTTACTTAAGGTCTTGTCCCATACTTCCTGGGGAGCTAATAGGCGCACGCTCCTATATTTACATTGCTCTCATGTGCTCTGTCAACTCGATTATGGCTCTCCTGCTTATTCGTCTACCTCTCCCTCGACTCTTCATTCGTCTGTGATGCTTTACACCATGCTGGGTTATGCCTCAGCTCTGGTACCTTTTGTCCAACCCGTCCTCGACTCAAGTCCATTACATCCAGCGGNAGACTCCCCCCGTCAGCTAGCCATAGAACTCCCCCGCCAGCTAGCCATAGAACTCCCCCGCCAGCTAGCCATAGGACTCCCCCGCCAGCTAGCCATAGAACTCCCCCCGTCAGCTAGCCATAGAACTCCCCCGCCAGCTAGCCATAGAACTCCCCCGCAGCTAGCCATAGAACTCCCCCGCCAGCTAGCCATAGAACTCCCCGCCAGTTAGCTATAGAACTGCCCCAGCCAGCTAGCCATAGAACTCCCCCGCCAGCTAGCCATAAGACTCCCCCGCCAGCTAGCCATAGAACTCCCCCGTCAGCTAGCCATAGGACTCCCCCGCCAGCTAGCCATAGAACTCCCCCCGCCAGCTAGCCATAGAACTCCCCCGCCAGCTAGCCATAGAACTCCCCCGCCAGTTAGCTATAGAACTGCCCCAGCCAGCTAGCCATAGAACTCCCCTGCCAGCTAGCCATAAGACTCCCCGCCAGCTAGCCATAGAACTCCCCCGCCAGCTAGCCATAGGACTCCCCCCGCCAGCTAGCCATAGGACTCCCCCCCCGCCAGCTAGCCATAGAACTCCCCCAGCTAGCTATAGTACTCCCCCCGCCAGCTAGCCATAGAACTCCCCCCGCCAGCTAGCCATAGAACTCCTCCCGCCAGCTAGCCATAGAACTCCCCCCAGCTATCTATAGTACTCTCCCCCAGCTAGCTATAGTACTCTCCCCCAGCTAGCTATAGTACTCTCCCCCCAGCTAGCTATAGTACTCTCCCCCAGCTAGCTATAGTACTCTCCCCCCAGCTAGCTATAGTACTCTCCCCCAGCTAGCTATAGTACTCTCCCCCCAGCTAGCTATAGTACTCCCCCAGCTAGCTATAGTACTCTCCCCCAGCTAGCTATAGTACTCTCCCCCCAGCTAGCTATAGTACTCTCCCCCCAGCTAGCTATAGTACTCTCCCCCCAGCTAGCTATAGTACTCTCCCCCCAGCTAGCTATAGTACTCTCCCCCCAGCTAGCTATAGTACTCTCCCCCAGCTAGCTATAGTACTCTCCCCCCAGCTAGCTATAGTACTCTCCCCCAGCTAGCTATAGTACTCTCTCCCCCAGCTAGCTATAGTACTCTCTCCCCCAGCTAGCTATAGTACTCTCTCCCCCAGCTAGCTATAGTACTCTCCCCCAGCTAGCTATAGTACTCTCTCCCCCAGCTAGCTATAGTACTCCCCCCCAGCTAGCTATAGTACTCTCCCCCCAGCTAGCTATAGTACTCTCTCCCCCAGCTAGCTATAGTACTCCCCCCCAGCTAGCTACAGTACTCTCCCCCCAGCTAGCTATAGTACTCTCCCCCCAGCTAGCTATAGTACTCCCCCCCAGCTAGCTATAGTACTCCCCCCAGCTAGCTATAGTACTCCCCCCCAGCTAGCTATAGTACTCCCCCCCAGCTAGCTATAGTACTCTCCCCCCAGCTAGCTATAGTACTCCCCCCCAGCTAGCTATAGTACTCTCCCCCAGCTAGCTATAGTACTCTCTCCCCAGCTAGCTATAGTACTCCCCCCAGCTAGCTATAGTACTCTCCCCCCCAGCTAGCTATAGTACTCTCTCCCCCAGCTAGCTATAGTACTCTCCCCCAGCTAGCTATAGTACTCTCCCCCCAGCTAGCTATAGTACTCTCCCCCCAGCTAGCTATAGTACTCTCCCCCCAGCTAGCTATAGTACTCCCCCCCCAGCTAGCTATAGTACTCTCTCCCCCAGCTAGCTATAGTACTCTCCCCCCAGCTAGCTATAGTACTCTCCCCCCAGCTAGCTATAGTACTCTCCCCCAGCTAGCTATAGTACTCTCCCCCCAGCTAGCTATAGTACTCTCCCCCCCAGCTAGCTATAGTACTCTCTCCCCCAGCTAGCTATAGTACTCTCCCCCCCAGCTAGCTATAGTACTCTCCCCCCAGCTAGCTATAGTACTCCCCCCCCAGCTAGCTATAGTACTCTCCCCCCAGCTAGCTATAGTACTCCCCCCAGCTAGCTATAGTACTCTCCCCCCAGCTAGCTATAGTACTCTCCCCCCAGCTAGCTATAGTACTCTCTCCCCCAGCTAGCTATAGTACTCTCTCCCCAGCTAGCTATAGTACTCTCTCCCCCAGCTAGCTATAGTACTCTCCCCCCAGCTAGCTATAGTACTCCCCCCAGCTAGCTATAGTACTCTCCCCCCAGCTAGCTATAGTACTCTCTCCCCCAGCTAGCTATAGTACTCTCCCCCCAGCTAGCTATAGTACTCCCCCAGCTAGCTATAGTACTCTCCCCCCAGCTAGCTATAGTACTCTCCCCCCAGCTAGCTATAGTACTCCCCCCAGCTAGCTATAGTACTCCCCCCCAGCTAGCTATAGTACTCTCCCCCCAGCTAGCTATAGTACTCTCTCCCCCAGCTAGCTATAGTACTCTCCCCCCAGCTAGCTATAGTACTCTCCCCCCAGCTAGCTATAGTACTCTCCCCCCCAGCTAGCTATAGTACTCCCCCCCAGCTAGCTATAGTACTCTCTCCCCCAGCTAGCTATAGTACTCCCCCCAGCTAGCTATAGTACTCCCCCCCCAGCTAGCTATAGTACTCCCCCCAGCTAGCTATAGTACTCTCCCCCCAGCTAGCTATAGTACTCCCCCCAGCTAGCTATAGTACTCTCCCCCCAGCTAGCTATAGTACTCTCCCCCCAGCTAGCTATAGTACTCCCCCCCAGCTAGCTATAGTACTCTCTCCCCCAGCTAGCTATAGTACTCCCCCCAGCTAGCTATAGTACTCTCCCCCCAGCTAGCTATAGTACTCCCCCAGCTAGCTATAGTACTCTCCCCCCAGCTAGCTATAGTACTCTCCCCCCCAGCTAGCTATAGTACTTCCCCCCCAGCTAGCTATAGTACTCTCCCCCCAGCTAGCTATAGTACTCTCTCCCCCAGCTAGCTATAGTACTCTCCCCCAGCTAGCTATAGTACTCTCCCCCCAGCTAGCTATAGTACTCCCCCCCCCAGCTAGCTAGTACTCTCTCCCCCAGCTAGCTATAGTACTCCCCCCCAGCTAGCTATAGTACTCTCTCCCCCAGCTAGCTATAGTACTCTCTCCCCCAGCTAGCTATAGTACTCTCTCCCCCAGCTAGCTATAGTACTCTCTCCCCCAGCTAGCTATAGTACTCTCCCCCCAGCTAGCTATAGTACTCTCCCCCAGCTAGCTATAGTACTCTCCCCCCAGCTAGCTATAGTACTCCCCCCAGCTAGCTATAGTACTCTCTCCCCCAGCTAGCTATAGTACTCTCCCCCCAGCTAGCTATAGTACTCTCCCCCCAGCTAGCTATAGTACTCTCTCCCCCAGCTAGCTATAGTACTCTCCCCCCAGCTAGCTATAGTACTCTCCCCCCAGCTAGCTATAGTACTCTCTCCCCCAGCTAGCTATAGTACTCTCTCCCCCAGCTAGCTATAGTACTCCCCCCAGCTAGCTATAGTATTCTCCCCCAGCTAGCTATAGTACTCTCCCCCCAGCTAGCTATAGTACTCTCTCCCCCAGCTAGCTATAGTACTCTCTCCCACAGCTAGCTATAGTACTCCCCCCCAGCTAGCTATAGGACTCTCCCCCCAGCTAGCTATAGGACTCTCCCCCCAGCTAGCTATAATATTCCCCCCCCCCCAGCTAGCTATAGGACTCTCCTAGGGGTTTACAGTATCCGCCAGTAGATGCCGTTATCATGGTGGTGTCTGGCAACTTTGGCGCGCATTTGACGAGTTTTTATACCCAACTTTCTTGTCTGCCCTCCCCATGGGGGGGGGTGGAGGGGGCTTTGATCTGAGTCTCGTAGTGCCTTCTACAAGAATCATATACAGACGATTAAACCCACTTTTACACACAATTAAACCCACTTTTTTATCATTAAAATATAAGTTTACTGTCTGCCAAGAAATGCATAATGTTGAAAATGAAGCGTGAAAAAATTCCGCCCTCTCTGGGGGGAAAGAGAGAAAGTCTTGGTTCATTTCATTCATGCGATCTCTTAGGAGGGGCGGAGCTTTGTTTGTTTATTTATTTATTTATATACAAGAAGGTACATTGGGTTTATGAGAGTATACAGAGCATTGAAGTTTACATTCTTGTAAAAGCCACTAGCACGCATAACGTTTCGTGCAGGTCCTTAAGCTTCGACCCGAACCGGGCCACTTGGAACCGGGTCACAACTGCGAGAGCTTGTCCGGTTACTTTCTCTTGTGCTATAAACCTTTCCTCTCGCCTTCTTTTCTCTTCTCCCGACTTCACCCTCGCCATTTGGGGAAGATGGCGACGTTATTTTTAAGAGGACGGGTTGTTCTCTAATGATAGTGTCTTCTCACAAACATAATAACATAGGATAAAACCCCACGCTTAGGTATTTGTGTATTTTATGTAAAGATTTACACCAAGTCTTTCGCACCCTCCTGAGTGCTTTGTCGAGGTCTGAGTACAGTACATGGTTAGGACTCTTCCCCCCCCCCCCCTCTCTTCCTATCAGGGACCTGACAGCTGAGTGGACAGCGCTCAGGATTCGTAGTCCTAAGGTTCCGGGTTCGATCCCCGGTGGAGGGAGAAACAAATGGTCAGTTTCTTTCACCCTGATGTCCCTGTTCACCTAGCAGTAAATAGGTACCTGGGAGCTAGACAGCTGCTACGGGCTGCTTCTTGGGGATATGTAACAAAAAGTAGGCCTGGTCGAGAACCGGGCCGCGGGGACACTAAGCCCCGAAATCATCTCAAGATATCCTCAAGATAGGATGAGACTTAATCTCAACGGATAATCACATATTTTTCATATATAATTCTCTATATATGATTGTCTCACAGGCGACCGGATATATACATCGAGAACTATACTCCGCTTATCAGTGTATTATACAGTGAATTCTTATATACTGTATAAAAAGTATATATTATATATATTAGCCTTGGAACCCTCCAGAGGTTGATGGGCCTTAATAATCCTCCAGAGGTTGATGGGCCTTAATAACCCTCCAGAGGTTGATGGGCCTTAATAACCTTCCAGAGGTTGATGGGCGTTAATAACCTTCCAGAGGTTGATGGGTCTTAATAACCCTCCAGAGGTTGATGGACCTTAATAACCTTCCAGAGGTTGATGGGCCTTAATAACCCTCCAGAGGTTGATGGGCGTTAATAGCCTTCCAGAGGTTGATGGGTCTTAATAACCCTCCAGAGGTTGATGGGCGTTAATAACCTTCCAGAGGTTGATGGGCCTTAATAACCTTCCAGAGGTTGATGGGCCTTAATAACCTTCCAGAGGTTGATGGACCTTAATAACCTTCCAGAGGTTGATGGGTCTTAATAACCCTCCAGAGGTTGATGGGCGTTAATAGCCTTCCAGAGGTTGATGGGTCTTAATAACCCTCCAGAGGTTGATGGGCGTTAATAACCTTCCAGAGGTTGATGGGCCTTAATAACCTTCCAGAGGTTGATGGGCGTTAATAACCTTCCAGAGGTTGATGGGCCTTAATAACCCTCCAGAGGTTGATGGGCCTTAATAACCCTCCAGAGGTTGATGGGCGTTAATAACCTTCCAGAGGTTGATGGGCCTTAATAACCTTCCAGAGGTTGATGGGCGTTAATAACCTTCCAGAGGTTGATGGGCCTTAATAACCTTCCAGAGGTTGATGGGCCTTAATAACCTTCCAGAGGTTGATGGGCCTTAATAACCCTCCAGAGGTTGATGGGCCTTAATAACCTTCCAGAGGTTGATGGGCGTTAATAACCTTCCAGAGGTTGATGGGCCTTAATAACCCTCCAGAGGTTGATGGGCGTTAATAACCTTCCAGAGGTTGATGGGCCTTAATAACCCTCCAGAGGTTGATGGGCGTTAATAACCTTCCAGAGGTTGATGGGCCTTAATAACCTTCCAGAGGTTGATGGGCCTTAATAACCTTCCAGAGGTTGAACCGTACCTATCAGATGCAGAAATACAACTACATGAACAAATACTCCTCGGGGAAAAAAATAAAAGCAGCCTAATTGTCATCAGTAGCATAAAATTAATGTACACAAATGAAGATGGAACTGCCAATAACAGAACAGAGTTACAGGAAAGAGTAACACAAGTACAAGCCCACACGATCGCAGTAACAAACGAAACTGACAAGCACTTTAGGAAGTGTAATCTTCCCCAGAGGTCATAAAGTAATAAGGAGAGAGTGCACAGAGGGGAGAGTGGTGTAATTCTTGTTATAGCTACACTTGAGTTTTGAACACCTAGAAATAGAAGACAGAGAGCTAACCGACAAGAATATATTCTAGGAATAGCACCAGTGGAAGGTGTGAAGATAGTGGTAGCAGTAATTTATAATCTCCACCAAACAATAGATGGCCGAGGGAAGAGTATCACATGTGCAATGAAAATTGTCTGAAGATGCTAGAAACGGCAGCCACAGGTAGCAAGCGGAACAAAAGCTAAAATCATAATATTGATGGACTTTAACCACAGATAAATAGACTGGGTAAATTGGGATCCTCTAGGGGGGTGATGAGACATTGAGAGCAAAACTGGTAGACATGGCACTTCTTAAAGCAACATGTCACAGAACCAATAAGAGTAAGAAGAGACAATTTAGCAGCAACACTAGACTTGGTGCTTTCCTCAAATGAAGCAGATGTTGAAAAAATTGAGTATGAGATGCCTCTAGGAGCTAGCGACTCAAGCACTGTCATGCTTGAGTACATAGTGGAGCTGAAGGCATTGTTTACACACAAAACTCATTGGTGAAGAGGGGAGATTACAGGCGCGGGAACTGCTACAGGATGAGGGACGTTCAGCGGAAAATCCGCAGTAATAAAAATTCTTGGTATTTAAAGGATATTGACAGTTGTTTATATAATTGTGTTAGTGATAATAATACTGTACTGTAACTTTCACTAATACTGTATTTTTATCTAATATTTTTTGTTTTGTTTTCCCCAGAGATAAAATGGGATTAATTTCACTTCTGATAGTGTTAGCATTACTGCTTGGTTTTGGGAAAAAGATTATCAAGTTCATTGCATCCAGAATCTGCTCACCAAACCCATTTAAGAAAAACACGTGTACCAACGTCAAGGCCAAAGTCACGGATCAAAAGCAGCGAGATGCTGTTCTTAAGCAAGGTTAGTATTTGTGTTTGTTGTAATGTTAAGATGTTCTATTTGTTAATAAACATTATAAAGTGTTCCTTAATGCACAGGTATAAAAGAAAAACTTGCAAGGCATTTATATGTACACAAAGAGTTTCCAATAGTATAGGAAATGGTAGTATTTTGTCAAGTAAATATTGTATAGCTTCATTGTAATCTTGCAGATCCAGACTACAGTTCGGTACTTTAATTATAACCGAACTCCCTGATTCTGAAATAATCCAGATCTGAAAATTTTGGTGTTTTTTCACTGTAATGTACAAGACAAAATCTTTGGAGTTTTCTTGCCAGAAATGCAAGAATGCATCTTTGCATGTTTTTTACATATTCAATTTATTTGAATTTATCTGAGGGCCACTATCTCCCTAGTGGCCGCAACGAGGACAGGAAACTGCGTGGTGGTTTGTCAAAGGTATCTCCATTTGTCCTAATGATTTTATCGAGCTGGATTTTTAAATTCAGCAGTGTTTCGGTATTGACAGCTTCGGCGGGTTGGCAGTTCCATGGGTTTATAACCCATGGAAATCTATGGGTGAAAAAGCATCTACTGATTTTCAGCATCTACTCAAGATGAAAAGCATCTACTTCCACTAGTCAGTGGAAGTTCCTGTATCTCTCCTCTCTGGTTCGGCTGCTACTCCTGGTGCTTTTGAGATTGGCTCACTTGTGGTTTCTGGCCCTCCTAGATTATTGTCCAAAGCCATTCATCTTTTGTAGTTTAGCAACAGTACAGGTATAGAATTTAACATTATTAATAACACCAATAATATACAAAAGATGCATTTTTGGTAAAGCCATTTAAGGCTAAGCGTTTCGGGCTTAACTTAAAATACATAGGTACAAATTTTAATGTTTAATGGGTTAAACCCTTAATAATAAACAGGAGTAAGCTAATATATATGACTTGAATTTAAAGCAATTTACCAAATGATATCCAACAATTAAGTGACTTTGATAAAAAAAACATAATTACATTTTGAGTACATAAAATTTAAAATAACATCAAACAATTTGCTGTTATTTTCAGAGATGCTGTCTTGAACATATTAGCTCTGATACACATGTTGAACATTAAGTTCTCATAATATTGAACTTAAATTTTATTGTTGTTCATTCTTGCTTTCCTAAAGCCGTGAATGCCAAAACACAGCTGAATTGCAAAATCCAGCTTAATAAAATCAGAATAAATGGGAGGACTTTTGACAAGCCATCGGCTTCCTGTCGTCATTGAGGCCACTAGAGAGAGAGTTACCCTCAGGTAAAGTCAGTTATCTAACCTTCCTAATAAATGTGATCTGACTTAGCCTTAGCCCCTTTAAGGGGCTAAGGCTAAGTCTGCTACTCGTTCTTTACACAACTTGCTAATGTACAGATTTGACCGAAGCCTCGTCGTTTCCTTTTTTTCAGACGTGTGGGTTGAGCGTCTAATTTTGAGCCACGTTATTGCAACTTACTGTCTATATACAATGTGTGTGTACATATATATTTATATACCCTTATATTAAATAATTACACTATATATGTAAATATAATTATATACATATTCACTTACGTATTGTAATGTTGTATTTTCAGGTTTCAGTCTAGACAAAGTTCCAGAGAATTTGGATGCCATTGTGATAGGGAGTGGGGTAGGGGGACTGTCTGTAGCGGCACTCCTGGCAAAGTCTGGAAAGAAAGTTTTAGTTCTGGAACAACATGATCAGGTAAGATTTTGATATCAGTTGTCTTATAAGGTACATTATTTATTTATTTTATTTATTTATTTATTTATATAAAAGAAGGTACATTGGGTTTTAGAGTACATAGCATTGATGTTTATACATTCTGTGGGTTGGAAGAAAACGCACCACGTGGGGGCTTAATTTATTATTAATTATATAAATTAATTACTTAACATAATAATTACAAATTACAAAATTATTATATAAATTACTTAAAAAGTAATTAATACGAAATTTACCACAAATTAAAATAATCATAAATGATTATTAATGAAGTTCTTGCATGAAGAAGCATAGGCTAATTATAACGACTAAATGGATAAATAAATACTGCCTCATAATGAATAGTGAATGGGCATAAAAAATTTTACAGCAAATAATGGATAGCCGTTATCATGCTAATGTAATTCAATTGCCGTGAAATCTGTAATTAGACTGCGGTAATTCCAGTTCTTGGTATTCTTGGCTTATCACTTTGGGGGTTCCGTCGGAGCACCCCCCAAAGGTAACACATTCATTGCAAATTGGGACAAGTGTCCTCAGCAAGCTGCAATAGCGCCTTCCCCTGTAAGGCCAGGGGAAGCAGAGGAACCTGGGAGGCGGGTGGGCGTTTGTAGTGTAACGTCCGGGAGACGGCCAGCAAGAGTGGCCGAGTCCCCTGGACGCGCTTAAATGCCCCAGCGTGATGCGCACGCAACCAAGGACGGTTAGTCACAGATATGGTATTACGTTTTCTTCTGCCCCCAGAAATTTCGCCGTTTGCTTTGCATACAGCGACTATTTTCTGTGGGTTGGAAGAAAACGCACCACGTGGGGGCTTAATTTATTATTAATTATATAAATTAATTACTTAACATAATAATTACAAATTACAAAATTATTATATAAATTACTTAAAAAGTAATTAATACGAAATTTACCACAAATTAAAATAATCATAAATGATTATTAATGAAGTTCTTGCATGAAGAAGCATAGGCTAATTATAACGACTAAATGGATAAATAAATACTGCCTCATAATGAATAGTGAATGGGCATAAAAAAATTTACAGCAAATAATGGATAGCCGTTATCATGCTAATGTAATTCAATTGCCGTGAAATCTGTAATTAGACTGCGGTAATTTCAGTTCTTGGGTTTCTTGGCTTATCACTTTGGGGGTTCCGTCGGAGCACCCCCAATCCCGTGAGGGCCAGCGGCGCGGAACCCCCACCCATGGGTTTTAGAGTACATAGCATTGATGTTTATACATTCTTACAAAGCCACTAACACGCATAGCGTTTTGGGCTATGATATAATTATATAATTCATTAATAAGGGGAATGACTGTTGTTTAGAAATGACTTAGATCCAGTGGTGCAGTGCTGTCTGACCTCTGCAAGTGGACGATGGAATGGGTAAAAGGGAGAAAGGATGAGGGGGAAAGGGAGATAATCAGTTGCGGGGTGATGGTTGATCGTGACAGAAAAATGTTATTACATTATTAACAAGTTAATAATGTTATTTCTTCGTTTTTTTATTCAATAATATTTACATTTTATATATTTAAAAAGTAAGCAGGATGAATTGTACTGGTACGATTCATACTCGACGCACGTGAACGCTTCCTGACCATTTATGCCAGATAATCGGTATGAGACAAAGTTGCCAACCTACCGCTTTCGATACGAATATTCAGCGATAATGTTCATGACTTTAGCAATAGTTTATTAGACAGGCATTTTTTATTCATACAATAGTATATTTTAGTATTTAATACTAGACTTTAGCAGTAGTTCATTAGACAGGTATTTTTTATTCATACAATAGTATATTTTAGTATTAAATACTAGGCAGGTAAAACGACAAAACTGCTACACACAAACGTGTCATATGTTTACAACGTTACATAATTTACTGTATCTTGGGTTGTTGTAGCGTCGTGTTAAACACATAGTTGGCAACTCTGCTTCTGTGTTTGAGTGGCATTAGTAAAGTGGTGTCTGGTGGTCCATGGATTTTTCTAATACAGAAGCATTTTTTCTCACAAACAACTCCGTCATGGCTTCTAAGCAATCAGTGTTGACTTCTTTCTTTCGTAAACAAAATGAGAAGTGTAAGAAAAAGAATGTGTAGCAAACATTGGAATGGGACTGCATTCCCGCAATAGTGTCACAAAGATAATTAATCACATAGTCATTAATAGGAAAAATACAATTTGTCAGCATATCAAGCAGATAAATGGCAAAATTTATGTTTTCATTGATGAATCAACAAGCCTGAGCATTAAAACAACCTTGATAGTTTACTGATACTGTATGTGAAAGTGATAAGGAAGGTAATCCCCCATTTCATGTTCTTAGATCTTTTTGAACTACCTGATCAGAAAGCAGCAACTGTTGCTAGTCATCTATTGAGCCGTCTTAATTATTAAGGGTTTGATGCCTTATAATTGAAACAGAACCTTGTAGCATTTGCTAGTGATGGGGCAAGTGTCATGCTTGGTGTCAAATCTGGCATTGCAACAATTCTCAAGGAACATTACCCTGATATAATAATCTGGCCCCTGGCACTGTCTTAATCACAGATTAAAACTTGCAGTAGGTAATTCAGTGAGAGAAGTTCATGAAATTAATAATTTTCAAGCATTTATGGACAAATTGTACTCAGTTTACAGTAGATCACCTATAAACCAAAAGAAATTATCTGAATGTGCCTCTCAACTGACTTCAGTGGGATTCCTGGCTGCGCCACCAGAGGGTGCAGACGTCGGGCTTCGGCTGTCAGTAGTCGTTTGCCGTTGCTGAGTGGTGGTTTGCTGTTGGGGGTGTGGAGCGCCCGCTGGTCGGGGCTCCGCCTGCCGATATGAACGCGGCTGGTACTAGCCGTATTCGGCGAATCGACACTGTGCGGCTGGACTTTTCTGCTGCTGTGGATTGGCCCGTTGTAGAGGCTGCTCTCCTGGACATCCTCCGTGTTGACGTCCCGAGCTCCTGGGCCTCGAGAAGTTATCGCCTACCAGTGTTGCGGTGTCGTTCGCCACGTCACATGTTTACCAGGAGTTTGTTGCTCGCTGGGATGGCCGCACGCTTCCTCTTCCGGCTTCGGCTGTGTCTGTGGAGATCTCGGATCCCTGGGAGCCCTTGTCGTTTGTGAGTGTTCACGGCGTGATGGTGACCTTCCCTGAGGCGGCCTTCATGCCCTTGTTTACGCGGTTTGGGACGGTGGTGAAGCACCGGTTCAACATTTTGAGTGCGGGACGGCTGAAGGGGGTTCGGCTGGGTTAACGCACGCTTGCCATGCGGCTCACGAGCCCTATACCATCAAGAGTCTCGTTTCGTGGGCTCTCTCGGAGGACCTTCTATCAGGGTCAAACCCGCACGTGTTTCCGGTGTGGTGCTGAGGGCCACGTAGCGGCCGGTTGCGACGCTCCTCGTGCTGAGGCCTCTTCAGTTTTCCTGGAGGATGATTTTCCCCGCTTATCTGTGCGTGTGGATTCCCCGGCGGATCCTCGCTCTGTGCATGTGCCTGGTGCGATTCCCGCGGCGGTTCCAGATGTCGCTACGTCTGGACCTGATCTGTCTGCCGCGCCGGTGAGCTCGGGGGACTTAGGGGCGCCTGTTTCGGACCTTCGTCGTTCGATAAATGCGGAGGTACATTCACATCCGGTGGCCTTGGGGATGCTGTAGGCGTGGCGCCTGCATCTGCTGCTGAAGGACATGTGCTTCCCGGGGTTGGCGGGGCGGTGGTTTGTCTCTCCACCCACGCCCTCTGCCTCGTCGCCTCGGGCAGTTTCCTCGTTGACAAGTACCTCTTCTACTCTGCCGGTTCCGTCACCCTCCCTGGATACCTCACGTGTGCTGGAGTCTACTCTTCCGCCTGCTGTGTCTCTTCCTTCTCCGATTCCAGTCTCCATGCATGGTGGTGGTTTTTTACCCCACGTTATTGAGGATGCTGTTCTGCGTGATCGTGCTGCCCCGGCTTTGGGGCCGCCTGCCGATGGTTCTTCTGGGGCACCGCCTGCTGGGGGTGACAGCTCCGATGATCAGCGGCCTCTTTTTTTTTAAGCACCGTCGCTCGGCTCGGGGTGTGTCACCTCGCCGGTCGTGGGCAGAGGAGCGTGATGCGATGGATTAAGATTAAGATCTTTCATGCCCGTGCTACCTCTTGGGTAGCTTAATCTTCATCAGTCAACCTGCTTGGATCCTTGCTTTATGGTTGATACCTGGTTGATACCTGGTTGATGGGGTTCTGGGAGTTCTTCTACTCCCCAAGCCCGGCCCGAGGCCAGGCTTGACTTGTGAGAGTTTGGTCCACTAGGCTGTTGCTTGGAGCGGCCCGCAGGCCCACATACCCACCACAGCCCGGCTGGTCCGGAACTCCTTGGAGGAATAAATCTAGTTTCCTCTTGAAGATGTCCACGGTTGTTCCGGCAATATTTCTTATGCTTGCTGGGAGGACGTTGAACAACCGTGGACCTCTGATGTTTATACAGTGTTCTCTGATTGTGCCTATGGCACCCCTGCTCTTCACTGGTTCTATTCTGCATTTTCTTCCATATCGTTCACTCCAGTACGTTGTTATTTTACTGTGTAGATTTGGGACCTGGCCCTCCAGTATCTTCCAGATGTATATTATTTGATATCTCTCTCGTCTTCTTTCTAGTGAGTACATTTGGAGAGCTTTGAGACGATCCCAATAATTTAGGTGCTTTATCGCGTCTATACGTGCTGTATATGTTCTCTGTATTCCCTCTATTTCAGCAATCTCTCCTGCTCTGAAGGGGGAAGTGAGTACTGAACAGTACTCAAGACGGGACAGCACAAGTGACTTGAAGAGTACAAGCATTGTGATGTGATC
>WNGS01042707.1:21732737-21762323 GCA_020271785.1 Procambarus virginalis
CCCTCCCCAAGAGAGGGAGGGGGGGAGCCCCCAGACCTTCCCGCCCCAGCTATCCAGCACTCCAGTTTGTTAGCTAATGTGGTCCAGGGCAGACATCTACTCTAGCCTCAATTTCTATAGGTGGGGTTTTACCTTCCTGATGACCTTTGCAGTGATGATGTGTTTACTCACCTAATGGTACTCACCTAGTTGTGTCTGCAGGATCGAGCATTGACTCTTGGATCCTGCCTTTTGAGCATCGGTTGTTTACAGCAATGACTCCTGTCCCATTTCCCTATCATACCTGGTTTTAAAATTATGAATAGTATTTGCTTCCACAACCTGTTCCTTAAGTGCATTCCATTTTCCCACTACTCTCACGCTAAAAGAAAACTTCCTAACATCCCTGTGACTCATCTGAGTTTCCAGCTTCCACCCATGTCCCCTCGTTCTGTTACTATTCAGTGTGAACATTTCGTCTATGTCCACTCTGTCAATCCCTCTGAGTATTCTATACGTTCCTATCATGTCCCCCCTTTCCCTTCTTCTTTCTAGTGTCGTAAGGCACAGTTCCCTCAGGCGCTCCTCATACCCCATCCCCCATACCCCATGTGTGGTAGCCAGGTGTCCTCATCAGTGCTGGGGCTGCATGTGCTTAGGGGTATCCTTCTCTAGGCACCCTGTGAGTATTGCCCTTACATGTTAGGGTTCCCTTCCCTGGTGCGTTGGGGAAACCATTTCCGGAGGGTTTTTGCTGCACGGCATTTAACCTGCCCTTGGGGCCAGCTGGGGTTTTGTGGCTCTTGTTTGGCCTTTGGTAGGGAATGGTATCATGCTGGTTGGTGCATTAAGGTGTTGTGTAGCCTGCCTACCTACGGGGCAGCCAGTTACTGTTTCCTCTGGGGACATTGTATTTTTATTTTTTGTGTGTGTGTGTCTGGTGTGTCTATAATTCCACCTCTATTATTTTGGCGACTCTCTGCTGGTTCCCTGTGATTTTACACGTCACAGTGGTTTCAGTGTTTTGATTTTCCCCTTGTTAGCTTTGGGTTTTAACTGGTTAGCAGCACCTTGCCCGGGCTTACCCTAGCAGTCAGCTTACGAGCTCTGGAAAACCCTGTCAGGGCTCGGTGGACCTATTGATACGTCTTCCGAGTTCCAGCCCGCCTCATGCGGGATTGAATCTTGCTGTGTGCCCTTGTCTCTGGATGATAGTCACTACTTTTACCTCTGACATGCTGCCTGTTTGGGGCATCATCGTCTTCAGGTTATCTTGAGACGATTTCGGGGCTTAGCATCCCCGCGGCCCGGTCCTTGACCAGGCCTCCCTTTTTTGTTACACATCCCCAGGAAGCAGCCCGTAGCAGCTGTTTAACTCCCATGTACCTATTTACTGCTAGATATCAGGGTGAAAGAAACTCTGCCCATTTGTTTCCACCACCACCGGGGATCGAACCTGGAACCTCAAGACTAGGAATCCGAAGTGCTGTCCACTCAGCTGTCAGGCCCCCTATGATGCAGGTATCAGGTCAACGACACCTTTAACCCGGAGTCTTGCGAGTCTGTTGCTGTTGTCAAGCAGGTTCAAAAGGTTGACATGCGACGCAGATAAATCCCTCTACAGGCAAGGTGCATACACACTCCTACCTGCGGCTAGGGTGCCCAGCCGGGGTGGGGGGATGGGGGGGGCTCAGCGCCAGCCAGCCTGGTCCATGGGGGGGGGGACTTTATCGGACCCCCTCCCCCACCCAATTCATCCAGCACAACTTTATTTTGTTTTAATTCATATTATGCTTGCCACGTTTCGTTTAATCTGGAGCTTTGTACACATGTATACACATTTCATAATGCATACTCTTTCAAGTTCAAGTTCAAGTATGTTTATTGAGATAAGCAAGAAATACATCTCAAAGGGATAGAGTAGCTTAGGCTATTTCTACCCCCCTCTACTTCAAGTCCCTCAAGGGGCGCACAAATTCAGTGAGTCAAATACACAAATAACATTACAAGAATCCCATTTAACATTGCAGGTTAATATAGTAAGTACAGCATATTACAAGAATCCCATTTAACATTGCAGGTTAATATAGCAAGTACAGTATATAATCGTCACACTCTTGGGGCAAACTTCTTGTAGCTCCTAAGTATACTGTCTATCATACCATTATCACACATCCAAACAATTTGATGTGGTACACTATTTAATTCCTTATTTCTATAGTTTTCAATAAGTTGACACTCTAATACATAATGTTCTAAGGTGTGGGCGTGCGGCATACCACATAATTTACACTCCTTATCTTCTTCACTGACATCAACACCGTATTGCCAGATATATTTGTATCCTAATCTTAATCTCATGTAAATTGAATCCTTCCAAGTAGACTTTCCTTTACCATAGGTGAAGGACAAATTTGTATTTATTATTGAATAATGCTTAAGTGTGTTACTACTGTCCACCATTGCCATTCTCTTTATCATTTCTTCACCCTCTTGGATCATCTTGATTCTTGTTTTTATTTGTTTCAAGGTTAACTGACATATAACATCAACAAGAGGTTTTTCAGTGGCTCTTTTCGCTATGTCATCAACTACCTCATTCAACAGGATTCCCACATGTGAAGGGATCCACATGAATCTTACTTTATACCCAGTTTTTTCTAATTTCTTAACATTCTCTCTACACTCTATCACAATATTCTGATATACTGGGCGTCTGCTATTTAAAGACTCTAACGCTCCTCTGCTGTCAATAAAGAAGCACGCATTTTTACCACATTTGACTACTTCCTGTAATCCTACTAAAACTCCTTGGAGTTCAGCCTGCGTTGAAGAGACATTGTCAGTTAAGCGGCGTCCAATAACAGTATCTACAGTGCCGATGTCAGTGTACTCCCTGATCAAGACTCCACATCCTGCCTTCCCATCCCTAGCTACTGACCCATCACAATATACATGTAGAGTGTTTTCTGTGGGCAGTTTTCTAATTATACAATCATATGTCGCCCTCAGCTCTCCTATTCATACATACTGTTTTTCTTTTGCAAGGGAGTAATTACTACATCTACATTACACTCCTCCCATGGTGGTGTGAATTTTCTTTTGGGCACCGCAATACACACTGTAATAACATCATACTTTATAACATTAGAACATAAGTTATTCATATATACTCTCTTCTTCATCATACACTGTTCACTACTTCCCACCTTTTGTACCGAGAGGATTAATTCATTAGCTCCCCCACCTCTCATTAATCTAATGGCAGAGGCTACACTTATCTCTGAAATTCTATCCCCAATACTCTGCAGATTAAGCTCCATCCTCATTATCTCAATCATAGCATTTCTTGGGCATCCTAAGATAATTCTCATGGCTTCATTTTGTACCTTCTCCAACTTGCCCAAAGGTTTCTGTATGCATGTAGCTTGTCTCAGCATTTCCATACAAAATGTAATCTTAATATAATCCTAACAGGGTTGTAACACCATAAAGGTGTTTAGTTGTGTTTTATTTAATATTTCACAGAATACATGAGTCAGTCAGACAGGATTTTGAGAGGCGCCAGGTTGGTGACCTTAGTAATTAAAAAAGTCACACCTAGAGGAGTTAATGACCAGAAGTTGACCTGTGGTCAGGTCGTGTTATTTGACCTTGCATCTGCTAAGCTGATAATTGTAGCCGGGTGTGTCCTTCAAACAAGCCGCCATTTAAGGTGTGGCTTTTTAGATGGCCTGGAGTTATCTACTTAGTGGGCGGGGTTTTAGCTCCCAGATTCACAATAAATACCCAGGGAACTGTACATTCAATAGCACAGCAGCATCAGCAGAGAACAGATCAGATAGGCTGGACGATTGAGCAGCAGCCAGTCCAGGCTGTCAGGCCATGTGGGGACTGCCTGTCAACCCCCTCTCTATTCTACTTAGGCTCAGTCCATGGTGAGTTGAACGTGAAGGTGACTTATTTTGTGTTTCCCAAACTTAAGGTTGTGTGATTATCAGGGGCAGACAGCCGTATTGCCCTCAAGGTCTTGTGTGGTGACTCACGTTGTTTATTAATCTGGATATAGTGAACCTTTAGTTCGATTGCTTGAATTATGACACTTATCATGTTAAATAAATACTTGATTCACTTACTTTTTAATCTGACTTTGTGTTCCCTAGATCTTGGATGTTCTGATATATTGCAAACTAGAGTACTCTTGAGTTTATTGACTTGAAGAATCTTGCATGGAACCAGATACATGATTCCAGTTGACACATGCTAACAACATCTTTGATAATTTTGTAATACAGACAAGTTCCATTCCTTGTCTTGTATGTAATGAACTAGAATGGATGGTGGCAGCCTTTTCTACTTCTACTTTCTACTCATCTATCTTCTACTTTCTACTTCTACCTTCTACGTCTACTATCTACTCCCCTCCGTGTTCTCAGTCTCTCCCTTTGCCTCTTCAAACTTTCCCTTTCACCTGACCACTCCACGCTATACTCCCAGACTCCACTCCTTACTCCTTCCACCTATTCCTCCATCCTCTCTACCTCCCTCACCTCAAACCCTCATTCATTACTTTATTATTCTTTTCTTTCACCGCTCAATTTTCCGATACGTTACAGGGTAATTATAAAGTAATTAGTTGTTAATTATTTTGGATTACTTGTGCATAGGCGATAGGCATTCTTCGTCATTATTGTTAAGTGCTCCATTTATAATTCTTGGATGAATTCTCTAACCTTGTATACTTCAGTTACGTAGTAGTATGTTCGGGTGTACGTGCCCCCACTAACGTAAAATAAGTATACAAATACTGTATAGTTAATAAGGCCGCTTCACATGCACACCATAGGCTGCAATTTTCTTACAACTGCAGTTGCAACTTTCCAGCAACTGCAAAGTTGCAATCATTTCCAGCAGCTTCAGTTGCAAACTACTAGCAACTGCAGTTGCACAACATGCCATGCAATCGACTTGAGAATGGTCCAGGACGGACGGAAATGTCATCCCTTCATTTTCTAGTGTGTGGTCTGGTCAGCATATTTCAGCCACGTTATTGTGACTTATCATCTGCATGCCATGCAACTTATAGTTGCACTTAATAAGAAGTTATACCGCCTATGGTGTTTGTTTTCACCCGACGCACAAAAATGCAGCCTATGAACAGCACTGTTATCTTGATGTGAGCACTATAAAAACTGTGGGCACTGGAGACGTAGATGACAGTACCCACCTAGTTCGGGCACCGCTGGCAGCAGGATAAACCCACCAGCAGTAGACGAAGGAGATGCGCCCAATCTGAAGGTGAGTGAGAGCCTAGTGTCAAGGAGACGTGAACGGTGATAAACCCATAGACACGGGAAGGCATCCCTCTTCAGAAAGACATGGCTGCATTGGAGAAAGTGCAACACCGGGCAACATAACTCATCCTAAAACTAAATCAACTCTCATACCAGGAAAGGTTGAGGGCCTCAGGGCTACCAACACTGCGAAACAGACATGACAGGGCGGATCTCAGAAACTTTTAAAATACTGAACAATTACAAGAAGCAAAAATTTCAAGCTCAACAAGCCACAATGCAGGACTGAAAATAGATGCTTTTTCACCCATAGGGTTATAAATCTATGGAATCGCCTACCGACCGAAGCTGTAAATGCCAAAACACTGCTGAATTTTAAGATCTAGATTGGAAAAATCATTAGGATAAATTAGAGGGGGGGACTTTTGACAAGCCGCTGGCTGCCTGTCCTTATCGAGGCCATTAGAGAAATAGTGGCTCTCAACTAATTCAAGTATGGGTGTTGTATGGCAAAGTTTTTACAGTACCTACACACGCGGTATACTGTATACAGTATATAATTATGATGACATTGTTGAAAGTACGACAAGAAAGCGTCCTTCATTCATCCATACTCAGCTACAAGTGTGTTATTTTACTACCAATTTTAAAGATTATTATAATTCAATAAACGATTGAAAGCAACGTACCGAGACATCTGGCAACCTCATGGTGTGAAATAGGTCTTCAGAAGGATGTCCCGCAGACCTCGCCTGGCCGTGTTGAGGTGTGCACCGTCCCGGCCGGCTCCCAGCTTCTCGTGGAGTTTACATTTTACTGTTTAGGTTATTAAAAGTGATTATATATATGTCCGGAAGGTGACAAGCGGCGCTGAACTACCGGTGTGACGTGCTAGTATTCCCTATACATTTACACCGGGTATACAGGCCCTGACCTTATCTACACTGGATTAACAATAAGAGGCAAGTGGGTACTTATGCTGCATATTTGTCGTACAGTTGAGTTACAGCCATATAGGCAGGTCGGGGACGAGCCCCATCAACCTCGCACCCACAGTATATGAAGCCGCAAATTACACCAATTTCCATCTCGCTAAATACCAGATTCCATCCTCACTAAGATTCATCCAGCATATTATTATCTACATGCTTGATTGTTACGTTATGTAATTTATTTAGTGACAAAGACGCCGTTTAGTGAAAATTGTGGAGAGTAGGGAAGGTGGTGAAGGAAGTGATGATAACGGGTGTAGATGGGGTACCAGACCTACAGGTGGTACCTTGGCGTCCCCATTAACGACACGGGATACTTTTCTTCACTCAATAGGAGACGAAGTGATTAAAGTTGATGCCGGTCCTTGTTGGTGTCTATCATGGAATTAACGTGAGACATGCTTGAATTGGGTAAAAAAAAAACACTTGTGTATTGATGGATTTTAAGTAAAGGTTTCAGTTACACACTTTTGTACCTTGCTGAGTGTATTATCAAGGTCTGTCTATAGTTTGGACAAGACTTGCATCTCTACGATTAACACGGTTTATATCCTGGATCCAGTCCTCTTGTTTTTCATGACCTGCTGATCATGTCGCCTCTGTTCCCGACTGTTGGTGTTGCCATGGGGATGTCTTAATTCCTTAGGTGACATCCCCATGGTAACACCGACAGTCGGGATTGGAGGTAACATGATGACAAAAAAAAAGTGACAAACTGAACCGCATTATTACTTTATTTAGAATCAATCTAATAATTTCATTCAAAATGTATTATGCTGCCTAAATTAGTAAAATACGAAGCGAAATACTCAACCTAACCTGTCCTAGGCCTAAATAAGCAATCTTAAGCCTAGCGCATGAAATCTTGTGCATAATTTAGTAATATATATTGCCCAGAAAAAAATTAACATTGGTGGTTGCCTCCTTTTTTGGCCATCTACAAAATCAACATTGGATTTATTTTATCAAAGGTGCATATTTTGTAGACTGTAACATAGCAGCTACAGGTGATCGAGGAAGCCGCGAGTCACCGCCGGGGTGGCGGGAGAAAGCAGTGTCTGCAACAATTCAAAAAAGCCGCCAAGAATATGGGTTGAGGCGCCTAGAAAGTTTGACACAATTCCGGTCCAAGAGTTGTAATGTGTCGCCTGAGGGTGCTGGTGTACTGTTCACTCGCACTTATGCTCGTGTGAGCGGTAGCGACGTTCAACAGTGGTTTTCATAGGGTAATGTAGAGTTTTGTCACATCTTGTACATTCAACATTGCTTATGTCATCTATTTCAAGCGAAATATGGATACATTGCAATCATTTCAGGTATTTTATCATTTACAATAAAAATATTTGCTATTTAGCTCAACGTAAGTTTAGTTTTATATCTAAATTGTAAAATATACAATAATATAGTGTGTCCCTGTCTTTGCCCACACACTTTACACCTCTTCATCTAGGTCCCCACACAAGACTAAGTGCCAGATATACTTAATGTAGCCAAGTCGTATTTGAGCTGTGACAACAAATATCACGCAACAGACTTGTGTGACATGTCACGCAATTTGTCCCATACTCATTTTGTTCGACCTTTTTTCATTGTGATAACGAATCTACTAGTTCCAGCTGCTGGCACCTTCTTCTCTCCTTAAATTCATCTAAGAGTTCTCGTCTATTAGTCTTTGAGTTCTATTTGATAGCCCAAGCAAGAGGGACCAACAAAACTCCTTGGGTTAGATTATTTATTTTTTTCCATCCATGTAATAGTTGTTCTCTGCATTGCAAACTAAAAACAGGAGGGTTGGGATTAATTGTGCTGCATGACAAAAAATTGCCGCTTTTTGTAGCATTAAAGTCTTTTTTTTAACACAAATTTACAGTTTAAGGCTAAAATATGTAGGGTTCTGTGCCTAGGTAATTATTATAGTTACCAGATTTCAACTGGGTAATGTCGAAATTGCGAAATCTAAATGCAAAAAATATCAACTTTCTCTGCGGCAATACGTGTCAGACACGCATCGAATTGAGACTACCTTNTATAATATTATAACTATTGGAGGGGACCTACACTCCCTCCAATGCGTTATGTGTGATTTCCTCCGAGGCTATGGGTCCCCCTTCTTCCAGCCAGAGGTGGTACTCCCTTCCATTTTGAAAAAAAAAATATATATATAATATGTATAATATAGAATATATAATATGTGATATATATATATATATATATATATAATATATATATATATATATATATATATATATATATATATATATATATAATATGTCGTACCACCTATAGCCAGAACTCACTTTTTGGCCTACTATGCAAGGCCCGATTTGCCTAATAGGCCAAGTTTTCATGAAATAAATGGTTTTCGACTACCTAACCTACCTAACCTAACCTAACCTAACTTTTTTGGCTATCTAACCTAACCTAACCTATAAAGATAAGTTAGGTTAGGTTAGGTGGGTTGGTTAGGTTCGGTCATATATCTACGTTAATTTTAACTGCAATAAAAAAATTGACCTCATACATAATGAAATGGGTAGCTTTATCATTTCATAAGAAAAAATTAGAGAAAATATTTAATTCAGAAAACTTGGCTTATTAGGCAAATCTGGCCTTGCATAGTAGGCCAAAAAGTGAGTTCTGGCTACTAGGTACGACATATATATATATATATATATATATATATGTCGTACCTAGTAGCCAGAACGCACTCCTCAGCCTACTATGCAAGGCCCGATTTGCCTAATAAGCCAAGTTTTCCTGAATTAATATATTTTCTCTAATTTTTTTCTTATGAAATGATAAACCTACCCATTTCATTATGTATGAGGTCAATTTTTTTTTATTGGAGTTAAAATTAACGTAGATATATGACCGAACCTAACCAACCCTACCTAACCTAACCTAACCTATCTTTATAGGTTAGGTTAGGTTAGGTAGCCGAAAAAGTTAGGTTAGGTTAGGTTAGGTAGGTTAGGTAGTCGAAAAACAATTATTCATGAAAACTTGGCTTATTAGGCAAATCGGGCCTTGCATAGTAGGCTGAGAAGTGCGTTCTGGCTACTAGGTACGACATATATATATATATATATATTATATATATATATATATATATATATATATTATATATATATATATGTAGGTAATCCAGCCTATAGCTGTAACTCTGTAAACTTCAGTACAGGTATTCCTTGGCATAGAAATGATAATCAATCATCCACCTTTCACTGCGTCTTGCACACTAAAGACAATCAAGCACTCGACCAACTTCCTACAAGTAGTCAACAAGAACTTCCTTCCCATATCTGCAAATTCACTACCCTGACATCAGGTTCTTCCAGGTTTATCTACCAGGATCCTCTGTGGCTCTTCCAGGCTGCTGCACCATGAAGTTTTCCTTGGACTCCAGTGGTACTCCGCTACCGTTTCCACAGAAACATGTGAGACTTCACTGCTCCTCTTCTCACAGTATAAGGTCCAATTCCTCACTATGGGTTTGCTCTTCCACAGAGTACAACATCTACTCCTACAGACTTGAAGTTCCATTCATCAACTTCTTCTCTGGCCTCAGAGTACTCCCATCAACTTCTCCTCAGGACAAACCTGCAATCCATTTACATGCCAATAAAAATGTTCCTCAATAAACACACAAACAAAATAAACCACACAATTAATGTTTCCACCCAACATCTCTCTGTCTTCCGAATGTCGTGGGGAGTAGCTCCACCCTCCAGGACGTTCCTCCATCTTTACTCTCTTATTTTGGCTTTCTGCCTTATCAAAATATGCCTAATATATCACTAAACATTCGCTACTGTCGCTGGGCACACGACCAACTATAGGCAATCACTGTTACCTGATTAAATTTTGTGCTTACCACAAAATTGTCTAGTCGAGGCACTTCCTGGCCGATGCTTGAAAGGGCGCTCACAAGTTGCCCAACGAAAATATTTCAGGACAGCTTCACAACTCTTCCTGCTGTCAAGGACTTGAGACCACAACATTCCCAACTTGATTCCACAGCTGAAACGTCTGCACACTTCCTTCCTCTTGAGGTACATCAACTAGGGGGTTCTTCTCTAACAGGAGCTCACATGGAGCACAGCTTCCCCTCACGATGTCTGGTGCTCAAGTGGGGGTCAAAGCCCTCCCGAAGTGAGCCTCACACTTTCAGTAAACTCTCCACATCTCATGACCAGTCGTTTACTTACATTCTTGATTACTGTCCATACTCTTAAACTATTTATCAAATCTAACCAATTATTTTACGTATGTATCTCCATGTCTATATTTCTTTGACCTCTTATTTAGGTCAGGTCTTGCAGAATAACTCTCAAAGGTAGACTCATTTTTCAGACCTACTGGGATCATAGCAGTTGGCACTATGCTCTCTCCACTTAGAAGGCATCAGCTGCTAGTGGTTTGCTTTGGCATTTTCAAAATTGCCCCCTTTGATGATGCGCTAGGGATGGCTTGTCCGGCGCGAGGGGTCTTGGGCTCCCCCTCCCGGGGAGGGTGGGGGGGGTTGCGCAGACAGCAGCGCAGCAATGTGGTGACATCATGCTAGTTTGCTAATTTTCGTTTGGGTAGTTCTGTTCACTCATTCGGCTTTCGGTAGCAATATTTTCACTAAAATAGGAGTTTGTTCTGGGGTGCCTACCTTTCTGGGTGCCAGACCCAGTTGATGGCAGACATAAAATGCTTCCAACCACACGGGGGTTTCTATAGGCCATTGCTCCTCGTGCCTCTGAGAGGTCCCAGGTTCTGGCTCATGGTCCCTGGTAGGCAAGAACGCCATGCACATTGACTGATGCCAGAAAGCTAATATATCCATATCAGCCTGGAAAGGTCCGGGGAGCCTCCGGGTCTCGCCCAGAAAATGGCGTTTCATTACATTCAATTCTGTTTTTTTGTTGTATCATTATCTGTTTTCTTAAAAAGCTGTTAGGTGCAAGCCTTAATAGATTTGCTGCTTTGTGGTTATGATTAACCATGAGATGTAAACCACATCAGCCTTCCTGGATCTATTACTCTTTCAAGTAGATAAAATATAGGAATATTGCAATGATAAATTACATTTTTTATTACAGGACATTGATGTACCTAAAGCTTTGGGTGACCTGGTTGAAGCCATCATTGGAGCCGTGTATCTTGACAGTGGAGATCTCTCGAGGTTAGTCAAATTTTGTAAGAATTGTTTACAAAAAAATCATAAATGAAAGAATAACATGTTTGAACTTGCAAAATCCTTGGCTGTATAAGCAAATTTATCAAGTCAGATTATATTTCATGTGTCAAACTCACTCGTTTCTCATCATATTGGCCCCCCCTTATGGAAGGCTACTTTATGTAGTGTCACCTCATCATAACGAGTCATTTCATCTGAGTAAGATTTAAGTGTAGTTAAAGGACAAGAGCTATGCTCGTGGTGTCCCACCTTCCCGGTATTCTTCATATGATGCCTTGAAACTACTGACGGTTTTGGCCTCCAACGCCTTCTCATTTAACTTGGTCCAACTGTTTACCAATGTGCTTGCAAAAGTAAATTTCTAATGTCTTTTTGGCAGCTTTGTTTTCTTAGTTTTAAATCTATGACTGTGTGTTCTTGAAGTTGTAATTTTCAAGTACTGTATTCTTCTTTTCACTTTTGTCAATTCCTGTTACTATTTTGAACAAAGTGATCATGTCACCTCTTTTTCTTTTATTTTTTTGATGTGGTATATTTAGTACCTCTAGCCTCTCCTCATAGCTCTTGTTTTGCAGTTTTGAACATCAGGCTGTGCCCATAGAGGATAAAAATTGCAGAACAATGTCCTTCAGGTAGAGGAGTGCAGAAAAGGGAGAGGCGGACAGCAGACCCAGGACAAATGATGAGTCAAGATGAGCCAACACAGCTTGTGATAAGTGAGGGTGGCAGAAAAGAACGTGGCAACTGCTTCCTGGAGCACAGGAGCTTATAGTTTGGAAAGCACAGCTGATGCTGCAATAACAGAACCAAAATCCCTGCAAGAGATGCTCTGCCAAGCACATCAAAATCCTCTGAGAGCCACTCACCATGAAACTCTAGAGAAAGGAAGTGCATGGCAGAAACCTAACTCATAAAGTAGTTGCTGTCTGAAAGGCCATAACTCAACAGGAGGACCCGAAAGAGTAGTCACATGAGAACAAACCCCACATGATTCAAGGTTGAAGTTGTCACCGACCCATAGGGGGCCTACAGTTGTGCCTTCCTTACAGTGACCTGACACCATAGGGGAAAAACAGGAAATAATAGGAATTGACATTGTAGACGAAGCTGCAAAACTTGCAACTAAGAGAAGAAATGTAGACATTTACATACCACAGAGTCTATCACAGATTAAGAAAGTAATAGAAACAGAGCAATGCAGAAGGTGTACAGTGACCACAACACAGCAATTGCAACATCAGGATTTGCAAGTTGATACAAGAATCCAACCAACTATGAACCACTTAATTCGATGAAAGGGAGCAGTAGAACAACAGAAGTACACTTACATTGCATCAGGCTTGGATACCCATGTGCATGGGAAATTGGCTTACAGGTTCTATAAGATAAGTCTCCACGGTGTAGTGGTAAGACGCTCGCCTCCCCTGATGTCTCTGTTCACCTAGCAGTAAATAGGTACCTGGGAGTTAGACATCCGTTACAGGCTGCTTCCTGTGGATAAGTAACAAAAAGGAGGCTGGTCACGGACCAGGCCACGGGGACGCTAAGCCCAAAAATCATCTCAAGATAACCTCAAGAACCTGACCCAACAGGTGTCATGGCGGAGGCAGAAGGAATGAACGTAGCCATCTGGTATGGATGACATACAATCCCCAAATTCGTTCAAAGCAAGATCAGGTTCAGGGAGAAATCCGTACAGACCTCCCAAACCTGCTGCAGATTACCAGGGCCCGAAGGAATCAACCAAGCATGTTACCCAGGCACTGGAACACTATGCAAGATCTGGAAAAGATAATACACTGCTGAATCTATATATATACGAAACCATAGTGTGGTGTCCCTGTCTCGTAATGCTTTGGAGAACTACGTATTAAAACAGTGTAGTAGGCAACACTTCCTGGCTACAACAGCTGAGAATGCCAACCTCGATATACTAATGCATAGTATGCAAGTACTGGGTGCATTCTAAGCCAAGAAATGCTGCAACAAACCCAAGTAAAGATAGGAAACCCAAGAAATCTAACTCAACATGGGAGAGGACCACCACAAGCAAGGATGACGTCCAAGGAAGTGACCCTTCCCCAAACACCCCGGGGGAAGAAAACCCTGAAATGCATGCAGTACTAGACAGCACATAGGGAAGATAACCCTGTGCACGTGCAGCTCAAAGCTCACTAATGTCCAGGCTCACGCTACACTGAAAATGCAAATAAAATCTAATGATCAGGAACAATAACTTAACTGAAGCAGGAGACTGGAGCCCAAGTGGAGAGAGGCGACCCGATACTCATACTACACGCATCAGCATAGAACTCAGGGCAGTGTCACCAGCTGACCGCAAGCTACCGCCCCCTTCCCTCAGACGAGTGGGAGAGGTTGGGCTGACGAGCTGCAGCTGGTGTTTTTTTATTGTTTATAATGCTAGGGACTTCTTTTGTCAGTTCATGAGGTTACAGTCTCTACTACAGCCATCTGTCGATTGTTTTGTCTCGCTGACTTTCTGGGTGCCCTCCCTGGTTGTGGTATAAATAAATAAATACTGTAAGTAAATAAATGTCACTGCTCCTTACACCTCTATTAAGGGGGCCAAGTTCTGGCTATTGGCCAAATAGTACTCCAAAACTGATGCAACCCTATAGATGGTGCACTATCAGTAATAGTTGCTTCAGGGAGCCACAAGGGGGCTCTCCTCTGAAATTGAAAATATTTTTCTGGTAGGTGGAGCAGGTTTTTATAAAGCTGCTCCAAGAGGGTTAAACTCATTACAGTATTTTTCAAACTCCAGCTCTTATTCATTATTGTAAATCAACTTATAATATCAAATTTATCATACATAATGTAGGATATCCAGAGAGGAAATGCTCACTGCATCCATGGTTCCTGCCCACCATCTGAGGAGCTGGAGGAGCTATTCAACTTGTGACAAGCAGCCTTGTACCCTGCATGTAATCAATATTGTAACTTTTTTTGTGTAATGATATTTTCACTTAAAGTTAGATAAATATACACACATACCAAAAGAATTAGGGTGGTAGGAGAAGAAAATGTGTGTTCAGTGAGGATCCACAAGGTCTTCTCTGAGTACTCTTTATTTTCTTCTCCGAGGCTATGGGTCCCTACACTTGCACCAGAGGTAGTACCCCTTCTATGTGGGATATATATTTAATTACATAATGTTTGTCCTCAGAAAACCTGGAAGGTAATAGAATTGCTCATCGGAGTCAAAGTGGAGGAATCATTCACAAACATCCCGGTGAACTGTGTGCGTGAGCTCTATGAGAGAGCACCTGGAAAAGTAAAGTTTGAGAAAGTTCCTCGTCATAAAAATGATGACGTTGCCAAGTATAATGTGCAGGTAAGTGAACAGTGTGCTACATTCACTCTTAATCACTGGTGTAATTGTTGATGTAAATATATTAGATGAGATGATATAAAGATGAGATTAAAATTATTAAGAAAATGAAAAGCAGAAATGAGAGCAGATAGGTTATTGATTGAAATGAGGAACGGACAGGAACCTGAACTTTAATGGTGTGTTGTCCCCAGGAAGGCTCAGGGTATTTTGGTTCCCCGATTTCCACTGTGGACTTTTTGAGGTTTGGTACTGTGGTGCTTTCCTTCTGTCTCTTGATATGTTTATGGATGTCTCGGTGCTGGGATTGGCACTGGGATTCTTCTGACTCTTGAGGGCTGGCCCAGCTTGGTTCAGGCACTGCTTACTCGGTTTGAACCCGGGTGTGTTTCTGCTGCTCCACCCGTTTCAGAAGGTTGGGCTAGTGACATATTTTCCTGGTTCGGCTCTTCTGCTCTACGCCTCTTGAGTTAAATATGCATATTTATCGCCATTTATATGGTGATTGGATGGCTGGGTGAACGGTGTCCCACTTGGAATCATCTTCTCGGCTGATGCGTGAGATTTCTTTGCGGTCTTTTCACCATTTTCTCTTTCTTCGTTGTT
Source organism: Procambarus virginalis (assembly GCA_020271785.1). Classification (NCBI taxonomy): domain Eukaryota; kingdom Metazoa; phylum Arthropoda; class Malacostraca; order Decapoda; family Cambaridae; genus Procambarus; species Procambarus virginalis. The sequence goes on from WNGS01042707.1 coordinate 21,748,146, forward strand.
ACTCTTCAATTTGCCAAGCTGGTTGTTTTGTCCTTTCTTTCTTGGTTGGCATCTGATTCTGAATACTGTCTCCTCTTATCATGCTGCTACAGCTTGTGTTCGGGGCTGACACTTTTTTGGCCCCATTTTGCAAGCTTTCTCATGCTTTAACCTCCAGCCAGCTTGTGCATCTCCTGAGCCTGCCTGGTCTCTTCACCTGGTTCTTTCTTTCCTTTTTTCTCAGTTTCTTGTGGCCCCTTCCATCATGGATTGTTTTTTCAAGACTGTATTTTTACTCTCCTTGGCCTCTAGTTGTTGGGTGGCTTAGCTTCATATACTGCTTTCAGGCAAGGTGTTTTGTTCTTTTTGGTCCTGGTGAGCTATTTGTTAACTTGCAGCCGACTCCTTATCCGGCAAAGAATGAGTCGGCGGGCTTCCGGAGGAGTCCTTTCCTTGTTGATGCTTGGTTGGTTCAGCCAGGGGGTGCATCATGCTCTGTTTGGTGGTGGATCTTTGCCGCTACCTTGTGCCATCGGTTCTGCTTCGGTGGATTTGTTAGTTGATTTGGTTTCCTTGGTTCCCTGTTCCAGGGCTTGTATTTCTCAGGTTGTCCACGGTATCATTAAGTCTAGCCAACCTGCTGTCTACCCTCGTGCCCATGATGTTCGGAAGTATGCCACTCTGACAGCAGTGTTTGCTAATATGTCTTGGGCCAATATTTGAGCACAGGGGTTTTGGAGGTTTACCAGAGTCTTGGTGGCCATGTATCTTGTTAACGTTACTGGTTCCTTGTGTTGCTTTGGGTTGTGAAATTACTGAAGTGTAGTTACAAGATAAGAGCTATGCTCACAGTGTCCCTTCTTCCCAGCACTCTTTGTTATATAATGCTTTGAAACTACCAACTATTTTGGCCTCCACAGCACTCGCATAACTTGTTCCAACTGTCTACCACTCTGTTTGCTAAAGTGAATTTTTTTATTTCTTCAGCAGCTTTGTTTAGTTAGTTTAAATATATGACCTCTTATTCTTGAAGTTCCAGGTCTCAAGACCTGACGAGTTTTTTATCGATTATCGTTACTATTTTGTACAGTGTTGCTTCCTTTTGAGTGTGTGTGTGTGTGTCGCAGTAGACAGTCTTATCCTCGAGTTGATTCTTGCAGTGCTGCCTCCTCCCTGGTGAGTGCCCTTTATTGTACTTCTCTGTGGGTAGTTAGCTTCAGGGAGCCAACTGGACTCCTCCCCAAAAACAGCATTGAATGTAATGAAACGCCAGATTCTGGCTGAGCACTGGAGGCTCCTTTCCCAGGGTGTCGGTGTGTTTCATCATCATAGAACTGTCAGTGGGGAGGGCCAGCTGACCTGGAACGCCTCCCTCCTTCCCCCATACGAGGTGGTGGTGGGACAAACTAGCTTGTGCTAGTTTCATGAATTTTGTTGGTTTATTTTCATTGTTGTGGGAGTTCTTTTGGTAAATTTTTGAGGCTGCAGTTTTGTTTTAACCATGCAGTAGTCTGGTTTGTTTTCCCTAACTTTCTAGGTGCTTTCCTCGTGGTGGCAGTTATGATTGACTTAATGTAAAGTGTTCATAGGCCATCACTTTCTGCACATCTGAGGGCCAGGTTCTGGCTCATGGTCCCTAGTAGGCCAATAGAACTCTGCAGTTGATGGCACGTAGTCGTATGGCACTGATTCAGTAATAATAGCTTTGGGACCTCTGGGGGCTCACCCAGAAACTGGCATTTCATTACATTTGACACTGTTTTTCCATTAAAGTATATGCCATCATGTACACCATTTGACATTATGAGGAACACCGGTGGAGTATGAAGCCTACCTCTGGGCAGAGTGTCATTACTCATGGCTAGGCATATGAAGCCTTCTCCATAGGATGTACAGTATAGTGGTTATTCTGGGATAGTGGAATTAAGGCATAACCTACTTTCAAATGTGTTTTGTAACTTTCAATTGCCAAACCTAGTTGTTAACAGATTGTTGAGCAGCTAAGAATGAACTTTATATTGATTGGAAATGTGTTCACTCACATTGTTCTCTTAATACATTTTGTATAATTTCATCCCAACAGATTTTGGGCTTGCCAATTCTTTGTGGTCAAGGGAAGAATTATAGAACTGCAAGGATAGCAGCAGCAAAACTGGGACTTCAAAGGTTACAATCTCTTCAGGATCAGTAAGCCTTGCTGCTTGTTACTCTTAAGTACCTTTCTGTTTTTGCCATACTAGATGAAACTGTAAACCAACATAAGCAATATAATGTCCTTTTTCTTGTTAATTATCAGTCATGGAAGGGGAATTTGTGTGCGTGCATGTGTAATTTCCTAAGCGTGGTTGCAAGATGGAGAGCTACACTTGTGTTGTCCTGCTCACTTACCTATCAGGGACTTAAGAGAGTGGGATCTTGCTCTTTATGCTCTCCTCTTAGCCATTTATACCTGGTGCACTAATTACCCCTCTCATTAATAATATTTTCATCATCTTTCATTTTAAAGTTGTGGTTGGAATTGGCTTCAGCAACCTCTTGAATGTATTGCACTTTCTTACCATCTGTACACGTAACGAGATCTTTCTTACTTTTCTTTGACTCGGTTGCATATCTAGTTCCCACCACTGTCCTCTTGTCTTATTTCTTTTTAATTAAAATAGGTTTCCTTTATCCACTTTATTCCTCTCAAGAACTTTCATGAGACTCAGAATTTAAGGATTAGTTTTAAAAGGTGGGCCAGTTGATGCTGGCATAAGACTAAGTGGTGCTGGAATGTAAATACTTGTGTACTGTTATATTGTGTTATTGTGATTGTATAGATTGACATTTAGTTGTGTTTTATACTGTCCTCAGCTGTGTAGCTGTGCCAATTCGGTAGCCTCATGTTGATGAATGATAATAATAAATGATATTTTGAAATATAACTTGAATGTATAAATGATACATATTGAGATACTGAGACATAACTAGTCACCTATGTACCTATGCACTGTGCACCAATACACCAATGTACAAAGTCTCTCTGGAATCAAAGGTGAATGTGTTTCAGCTTTTTATCTTCACGTGCAATTTATTGTGCACAGTGCTATAATGTCTTCCTTTTAGCCATATTTATGCAAGTCATTATCATCCTCCTTTTTACATCTCAGGTATTTTACTTTTTTGTCCATGTGTTTATCTGAGCATTCCTTCAGCTTGTTCAGAAATGTTTAGTCAATATCCAATAAGAGTGAGTCAATGCATTTTTGAGTTTTGGGGGTTATTTTTTTTCAATATCTTTTTATTTCAAAGTACAGTATATGTGTATTCCTCCCATTGTAAATAAAAATTAAGTACAGTCTATTTTTTATGATAAAACATTATTGCATTGAAATCTTCCATTATTTTTTTGTAAAGAAGTAGTCAGTGGTTTATTTTTACTTAAGTGGAGTTTATTTTGTATACTTAAATAATGTAAATAATGTGATGCTCCTTCAAATAGAAATGTCTTATTTTATTAAAACGGTAAAATATCAAGTTGTATTAATTACCAGATAATTACACACTAAAGTTCACAATGAAATCACAAAGGCGTGATTTATCAATGAAAATCATCGAGTCAGTGGAGTGACTTGAACCAGGGCTCTTATGATTCCCAGACACCTGCCTTAACCAACTTGCACAATGCCTTATTTTCAAATGCAATGTTTATAAGTTGCATTTAATTTGATATATTTTTCTTCAAATTACAATAGTACTGTGGCTAGTATTTAATTTTTATATTTTTGGCAGCACTACTGATGCTATCCTATTCTATATGAGGAATTATAGAGCTAGCCATAATGTTAATCTAATATCCTCATCTCTCAGAATAGTTAAGTCATATTTAAAATCAGTGACATGGAATGCAAGTCTAGTCCACTAACCTGTACAGTGGCACCTCGACTTACGATTGTCCCGACTTACGATAATTTCGAGTTATGATGTAAATTTGATCGAAAAATGCGACTTGACTTACGATAGTGTTGTCGACTAACGATATTTGTTGGTACACGTTTGGGTCGACCAAGCACGTGGTTCCCGGTCACTCGGGCCGACCTGTCTTGGTTTACTAGAGCTGCTCGCTTAGTGACGATCACGCCTATAAGAAATTCCGTTTTTGTGGTGATTATTTGCTTTTTGAACATAAAACTGATTATTATATATCATGCCATGGGTCCCAAGAAAGTCAGTGGTAAGGTTCAACATACGAAAACCCATGTAAGGATGACCATAGGGCAAAAACAAGAGATCATTCGTAAATATGAAGATGGTGTGCGGGTTGTTGAACTAGCTAGGCAATACAACAAATCTCGGTCAACGATATCCACCATATTTACTAAGAAAAAGGATATTATGAGTGCTAAAGTGGCAAAAGGCATATCAATAATCACGAAACATAGAACACAAACACTTGAGGATGTTGAACAGTTATTATTAATTTGGATACACAGCAAGGAGTTAGCGTGTGATAGAGTTTCAGAGGCCATCATTTGTGAAAAAGCAAGGAAATTACATGAAGACCTTTTAAAGAAAACCCCTGGAACGAGTGATGCAAATGCGAAAGAGTTTAAGGTGAGCAGGGGATGGTTTAAGAAATTTAGAAAAAGGAGTGGCATTCATAGTGTTCTGAATGTTGTGTGTTGCGAGCTGGTGGAGGAACACAGCAAAGAACTGACCACCGAAGAACTTCACAAGGAGCAGCAACAAGAGACAGCTGAGGAAATTTCTTCAGGGGAGGAGGAGACAGTACAGAATGTCCCTTCCTCATTAATTAAGAAAATGTGTGCAGCATGGGAAGAATTGCAAACTTTTGCTGAAACGACTCGCCCAAATCACGGTGCAGTAGGTCGTTGCCTTAACCTTTATAATGACACTGTGATGCCTCACTACACACAAAAATTAAAACATACGGAAAAACAAAAATCTATGGAAAGGTTTTTAGTGAGACAAACAAGCAGTGAGCCACAACCAGGTCCTAGTGGCATGCAGGCAAAACGTAGGAGAGAGTGTACCCCAGAGAAGTCATCACTGCCTGATGTTATAATGGAAGGGGACTCCCCCTCCAAAACAGTAACACCTCTCCTCCTCCCGCTCCTCACCATCTTCCATACGCATCAAGAGTCCTCCATAAGGGTAAGATAAACATATGTACTGTATAGTAGTTAGAGAAAAAAATTGTATTCAGTATAAAATGTATTTTTAAGTTAATATTTTTGGGGGTGTGGAACGGGTTAATCCAATTCCCTTTATTTCTTTTGGGAAAAATCGCTTCGACTTGAGATATTTTGACTTATGATACATCTCTGGGAACGGATTACCATCGTAAATCGAGGCCCCGCTGTACTAACAAATTTTGGGTAGAATTTGAGAATATCTTCCAATATCCATGAGTGAATGAAATAAAAAGATTAAAGTATCTCTTGCCATGTAGTCTATTGATAACTAATAATGTTGAGGAGTGTAACCTAGCTCTTGTTTAGAGTCTGCAGTTGGAATGCTCACTGAGATTCATTACCTAGAACCATCTTCCTATTTAATGATATCCCAGCCTAATTTAAATCATTGCTATGTAATGCTGGTTGGTGGATGGTTTATTCTATCCATATACATAATTATCAGTTCTAAACATTTAATTCCTTATGATTGTGCTTTCTGCCCTTTTGAGTGCCGGTGATTGCTTCTCTGTCAGCCTAGTATCTTGAAATAGTGTGCTTTTGGGGGTATATGGAGCCCCTTGTGCTCACTGAAGCTATCTCAGAGAGGACTCCCAGTTACTAGAACATATCAGCCGTGGAGTTCTGTTCAGCATACAGGTTATCTTGAGGTCTTGAGATGATTTCGGGGCTTTAGTGTCCCCGCGGCCCGGTCCTCAACCAGGCCTCCACCCCCAGGAAGCAGCCCGTGACAGCTGACTAACACCCAGGTACCTATTTTACTGCTAGGTAACAGAGGCATAGGGTGAAAGAAACTCTGCCCATTGTTTCTTGCCGGCGCCCGGTATTGAACCCGAGACCGTAGGATCACAAGTCCAGTGTGCTGTCCGCTCGGCCGACCGGCTCCTACAGGGGACCAGAGCAGGAGCCTGGCCCCCTCACAGAGGCATAGGAAGCAGGTGACACTCCTCCACCTCTCCAGAAAGTCCAGTCTCAAAACAAGTGTGCACTCGTTCAACCCACCCCTCTCTCTCTCATGAGGAGGGCAAAGGGGCCAGAACTCACTCTGTCCACTGGCTGGAGCAATCAGTTATGTTGCTGATGTATCATAGACAACATGTTTGTTGTAGGCCACCATTGTTGTCAGTAAGCTGTGGCTTCAGCCAAGTGCCTTGTTTTGACTTGATCCTGTGTGGCCTTGTGTTAAGCATTGTTGGTGTGGCAACTCGCCTATGTACCAGTGGCTAGGGAGAAGGAAAAATAGATGCAGCAGGAAAGGAAGCCAAAAACTGCAGCAACCAGGATAAAACAAACAGGCTGGAAGTTAAAAAGTAACTGGCATTAAACCCGAAATTCATGCAAAACAGTCGATCGAAATAAGTCCCTATTAATTTTTGGTTGCAAAGAAAAGGAGATAACATCTAGGTCAGAAAGAGCCATAGAACAAGCAAAAGTACAGTGGTAGATAAAATTGTTGGGCTAGTGGAAGGTCTTACAACCAAAGAAAATGTCTGCAACTACAGAAGAATTGGCAGGTAGAAAAAAGGGAGCTGATGGAAGAAGTACTAAGGAATGTTAGGAAATTACAAATTGATGAGGAAGGGAAATTATGGTCATTAAGACGAGATCTTTCAAAAGAAGACAGAGAAGCTGGAAACTGAACCTCGTAGAGGCAAAACATCTAAATGAGAGCAGGAATGAAGAAGAAATCAATTCTTTCTGTGGGAAGCCCTTACAGCTTCCTGGAACTATTGGGTTAATGTGTGATATATCAATATATCAATTACAATATATCAATATCAATATTTATACCAGGGCATTAATCTATGGAGTTCAACCTACGGGCACCACGAGCCAGAACCTGGTCCCCTCAAAGAGGTTGTAGGAAGCAATGGCCCTGGAAAATCCCCTTGTGGTTGGGAGTTTTCCTTATCTGCCATTGACTGGGGTTAGACACCCAGAAAAGTAGGCATAACAAAACAAGCCCCACATGGTAAGAAAATGACATCTAAAAACCAATGAGAGAGGTAGAACTCTCTCTACTTAGAGGTAGAGTCCTCCCCTCCCCAAGAGAGGGAGGGGGGGGAGCCCCCAGACCTTCCCGCCCCAGCTATCCAGCACTCCAGTTTGTTAGCTAATGTGGTCCAGGGCAGACATCTACTCTAGCCTCAATTTCTATAGGTGGGGTTTTACCTTCCTGATGACCTTTGCAGTGATGATGTGTTTACTCACCTAATGGTACTCACCTAGTTGTGTCTGCAGGATCGAGCATTGACTCTTGGATCCTGCCTTTGAGCATCGGTTGTTTACAGCAATGACTCCTGTCCCATTTCCCTATCATACCTGTTTTAAAATTATGAATAGTATTTGCTTCCACAACCTGTTCCTTAAGTGCATTCCATTTTCCCACTACTCTCACGCTAAAAGAAAACTTCCTAACATCCCTGTGACTCATCTGAGTTTCCAGCTTCCACCCATGTCCCCTCGTTCTGTTACTATTCAGTGTGAACATTTCGTCTATGTCCACTCTGTCAATCCCTCTGAGTATTTATACGTTCCTATCATGTCCCCCCTTTCCCTTCTTCTTTCTAGTGTCGTAAGGCACAGTTCCCTCAGGCGCTCCTCATACCCCATCCCCCATACCCCATGTGTGGTAGCCAGGTGTCCTCATCAGTGCTGGGCTGCATGCGCTTAGGGGTATCCTTCTCTAGGCACCCTGTGAGTATTGCCCTTACATGTTAGGGTTCCCTTCCCTGGTGCGTTGGGAAACCATTTCCGGAGGGTTTTTGCTGCACGGCATTTAACCTGCCCTTGGGGCCAGCTGGGGTTTTGTGGCTCTTGTTTGGCCTTTGGTAGGGAATGGTATCATGCTGGTTGGTGCATTAAGGTGTTGTGTAGCCTGCCTACCTACGGGGCAGCCAGTTACTGTTTCCTCTGGGGACATTGTATTTTTATTTTTTTGTGTGTGTGTGTCTGGTGTGTCTATAATTCCACCTCTATTATTTTGGCGACTCTCTGCTGGTTCCCTGTGATTTTACACGTCACAGTGGTTTCAGTGTTTTGATTTCCCCTTGTTAGCTTTGGGTTTTAACTGGTTAGCAGCACCTTGCCCGGGCTTACCCTAGCAGTCAGCCTATGAGCTCTGGAAAACCCTGTCAGGGCTCGGTGGACCTATTGATACGTCTTCCGAGTTCCAGCCCGCCTCATGCGGGATTCAATCTTGCTGTGTGCCCTTGTCTCTGGATGATAGTCACTACTTTTACCTCTGACATGCTGCCTGTTTGGGGCATCATCATCTTTAGGTTATCTTGAGACGATTTCGGGGCTTAGCATCCCCGCGGCCCGGTCCTTGACCAGGCCTCCCTTTTTTGTTACACATCCCCAGGAAGCAGCCCGTAGCAGCTGTTTAACTCCCATGTACCTATTTACTGCTAGATATCAGGGTGAAAGAAACTCTGCCCATTTGTTTCCACCACCACCGGGGATCGAACCTGGAACCTCAAGACTAGGAATCCGAAGTGCTGTCCACTCAGCTGTCAGGCCCCCTATGATGCAGGTATCAGGTCAACGACACCTTTAACCCGGAGTCTTGCGAGTCTGTTGCTGTTGTCAAGCAGGTTCAAAAGGTTGACATGCGACGCAGATAAATCCCTCTACAGGCAAGGTGCATACACACTCCTACCTGCGGCTAGGGTGCCCAGCCGGGGTGGGGGGATGGGGGGGCTCTGCGCCAGCCAGCCTGGTCCATGGGGGGGGGGGGCTTTATCGGACCCCCTCCCCCACCCAATTCATCCAGCACAACTTTATTTTGTTTTAATTCATATTATGCTTGCCACGTTTCGTTTAATCTGGAGCTTTGTACACATGTATACACATTTCATAATGCATACTCTTTCAAGGTTTCTGTATGCATGTAGCTTGTCTCAGCATTTCCATACAAAATGTAATCTTAATATAATCCTAACAGGGTTGTAACACCATAAAGGTGTTTAGTTGGGTTTTATTTAATATTCACAGAATACATGAGTCAGTTAGACAGGATTTTGAGAGGCGCCAGGTTGGTGACCTTAGTAATTAAAAAAGTCACACCTAGAGGAGTTAATGGCCAAGTTGACCTGTGGTCAGGTCGTGTTATTTGACCTTGCATCTGCTAAGCTGATAATTGTAACCGGGTGTGTCCTTCAAACAAGCCGCCATTTAAGGTGTGGCTTTTTAGATGGCCTGGAGTTATCTACTTAGTGGGCGGGGTTTTAGCTCCCAGATTCACAATAAATACCCAGGGAACTGTACATTCAATAGCACAGCAGCATCAGCAGAGAACAGATCAGATAGGCTGGACGATGAGCAGCAGCCAGTTCAGGCTGTCAGGCCATGTGGGGACTGCCTGTCAACCCCCCCTCCACCCCCCCCCCTCTCTATTCTACTTAGGCTCAGTCCATGGTGAGTTGAACGTGAAGGTGACTTATTTTGTGTTTCCCAAACTTAAGGTTGTGTGATTATCAGGGGCAGACAGCCGTATTGCCTTCAAGGTCTTGTGTGGTGACTCACATTGTTTATTAATCTGGATATAGTGAACCTTTAGTTCGATTGCTTGAATTATGACACTTATCATGTTAAATAAATACTTGATTCACTTACTTTTTAATCTGACTTTGTGTTCCCTAGATCTTGGATGTTCTGATATATTGCAAACTAGAGTACTCTTGAGTTTATTGACTTGAAGAATCTTGCATGGAACCAGATACATGATTCCAGTTGACACATGCTAACAACATCTTTGATAATTTTGTAATACAGACAAGTTCCATTCCTTGTCTTGTATGTAATGAACTAGAATGGATGGTGGCAGCCTTTTCTACTTCTACTTTCTACTCATCTATCTTCTACTTTCTACTTCTACCTTCTACGTCTACTATCTACTCCCCTCTATGTTCTCAGTCTCTCCCTTTGCCTCTTCAAACTTTCCCTTTCACCTGACCACTCCACGCTAACTCCCAGACTCCACTCCTTACTCCTTCCACCTATTCCTCCATCCTCTCTACCTCCCCACACTCAAACCTTCATTCATTACTTTATTATCTTTTCTTTCACCGCTCAATTTTCCGATACGTTACAGGGTAATTATAAAGTAAGTAGTTGTTGAATTATTTTGGATTACTGTGCATAGGCGATAGGCATTCTTCGTCATTATTGTAAGTGCTCCATTTATAATTCTTGGATGAATTCTCTAACCTCCAACAAGAACCGGCATCACTTTAATCACTTCGTCTCCTATTGAGTGAAGAAAAAAAACCCGTGTCGTTAATGGGGACGCCAAGGTACCACCTGACGTAGGTCTGGTACCCCATCTACACCGCGTTATCCACCTTCCTCACCACCTTCCCTAGCTCTCTCCCAACTTTCACTGAACCGGGCATCTTTGTCCTAAACTAAATTACATAACGTACACAATCAAGCATGTAGATCAATAACTAAGTACTACCTAATTAATAATGTAACCTCCCTCACCTCCAAAATGTCAACCCATGCTTGCTATTTTAAACATGCTGTTTTGTTGACCAAATTGTATTTTGTTATTTTTCATGCCCTGTTTCCTCCCCCTCTTTTTTTCCATTCTTCCTTATTTTTTCTCAACACAATTTATACTGTTAATCTCAATTAGTATAGTTTTAGTCTTAGTGTTTTTCATGCCCGAAACGCTTTGCGGTAGTGGGCTGTTAGGTATTGTATAATACTAGCTCTATCTATAAATCCATAACTTTGATGATAGTACCTTGTAGGATGTACCTTACCTTGAAAAAAAATTATTATTATTTATTTATATAATATGCTGGAGATGAATCTAGTGAGGCTTGGAGGTCTGTTGTTATTTAGCGAGATTGGAAATTGGTGTAATTTGCGGCTCATATACTGTGGGTGCGAGGTTGATAGGGGCTCGTCCCGACCTGCCTATATGGCGTAACTCAACTGTTACAGACAAAGTATGCAGCATTAAGGTACCACTTGCCTCTTATTGTTAATCCAGTGTAGATAAGGTCAGGGCCTGTATATCCGGTGTAAATGTATAGGGAATACTAGCACGTACACCGGTAGTTCAGCGCGCCTGTCACCTTCCCGGATATATTAATCACTTTTAATAACCCAAACAGTAAAAATGTTAGCTCCACGAAGAGCTGGGAGCCGACCGGGACGGTGCACACCTCAACACGGCCAGGCGAGGTCTGCGGGACATCCTTCTGAAGACCTATTTCACACCGTGAGGTTTGCAGATGTCTGGGTGCCTTGCTTTCAATCGTTTATTAAATTATAATAATCTTAAAAATTGGTAGTAAAATAACCACGTATAGCCGAGTATGGATGAAATGAAGGAGCCTTTCTTGTCGTACTTTCATACAAGTCATAATAATTATATACTGTATACAGTATACCGGCGTATATAGGTACAGTAAAAACTTTGTCATACAACACCCTTACCTTGAGGATACCTTGAGGTGCTTCCGGGGCTATTCTCCCCGCGGCACGTTCATCGACCAGGCCTCCTGGTTGCTGGTTGCACCCTTATAGAATTACTGTGAGACCACTATTTCTCTAGTGGCCTCGATAAGGACAGGCAGCCGGCGGCTTGCCAAAAGGAGTCCCACCCCCCGTCCCATTTATCCTAATGATTTTTCCAATCTAGATCTAAAATTCAGCAGTGTTTTTTGGCCATTTACAGCTTCGGTCGGTAGGCGATTCCATAGATTTATAACCCTATGGGTGAAAAAGGCTCTATTTTCAGTCCTGCATTAGTGCTTGTTGAGTCTTGAAATTTTTGTTCTTGTAATTGTCGTATTTTAAAAGTTTTGAGATCCGCCTGTCATGCTGTTTTCGCAGGGTTGGTAGCCCTGAGGGCCCTCAACCTTCCTGGTATGAGGTTGATTTAGTTCTAGGGATGAGTTATGTTGCCGGGGTGTTGCACTTTCTCCAATGCAGCCATGTCTTTCTGAAGAGGGATGCCTTCCCGTGTCCATATCACAGTTCAGTCTCCTTGACATAGGCTCTCACTCGCCTCAGATTGGGCACATCTGTCTGGCAGCGCATCTCCATCGTCTACTGCTGGTGGATTTATCCTGTTGCCAGCGGTGCCCGAACTGAGTGGGGTACTGTCAACATCTACGTCTCTATTGCCCACAGTTTTTATAGCGGTCCGTCTAATTACCGCAAGCTACCGGCAAGCTACACAGCTACACAAGCTTCACCAAGCTTCCTGGCAATATAGTTAGTAATAAATAAATTGTATTTACTCATTATAATGTTGGGGCTGAATGTACAACACGAAAAACATAATTTTAATCTGAAAAAATATCTTTTAATAAAGAAATTAGACGAAAATAAAGAGATGGTGACGCCAAATCAAGTCACGATCCATCGGTACGGTTAGGTTAGGGTTTGGTTAAGTTAGGTAGGTTAGTCAACCTAACCTAACATCATATTTATTCATTACCATCGTATGCCAGGAAGCTTGTGAAAGCTTGTGTAGCTTGTGTAGCTTCGGTAATTAGACGGACCCCCGTTTATAGTGCTCACATCAAGATCGGCCGACCTAAACGCTGCGCATACCTAGTGCTTTACAAGATTGTAATTACCATATTATGTAATCTCTCACATTCCCAATGTACCTTCTTGTATACGAATAATTAAATAAATAATAAATCACAGTGCTGTCATAGGCTCGTGTCCGAAGCTAGGACAAAATACAACAAAATATATAAGGATTGTAACAGAGTCCATTTCATGTGGTCCTCCATCTCATGTTCTGGCCTCCGATTGCATGATAGAGCTGATAAGTTAGCCAAAGAATCTGCCTAAAGGAGCCGTGAGTGTAACCTTGGATTGTCATGAAATCTGAGAGCAGCAGTACACCGAGAACTTCAACAAGATCTGTAGATCTGAGGAAAGTGAATTGACCCAGTAATTCCCATCTATCATCAAACATCATGCAAGAGGGCCACCATCTATGGATCATCCAATAAATCCAGCACGACTTTAGATTGTTTACTATGCTCGGCTAGACTCGATTACAAGTATCTCTGGGAATTCTCATTTTCTGCCGATGTAGACCTGACCAAATGTAAACTGTGTCAACAAATGTATTCGCACACCCTCCGTCACTATGGATGGAGTGCGAAAGAGATACGGAATTTAGAGACAATTCCTAAACCAATGTTCCAAGCGAAGTGTAAATATTTCATCCAATAAATGATCTGCGACCAGAAATTTTAGCCAAATATCCCCAGTTTGCAACTGTAGGTAGTAACTGAGTGATTGTAACCTATCCACCGCGCCCCACTGATGGGGGGGGGGGGGCGGTGTGCAGGACAAACATATAAATATGGCACTAGCTCTCACACATGTCAGTTGCTTAATTTAGAACCTTTACTTGAGGTCGATCTCGAAACCCATTGTTGATGTGACGACTTATATTGAATTTTGTAACTAGCCTCATCAAGATTGTAACTTGCTTAGCTAAATGAATTGTGGGGTTCAGTCCCTGAGCCCATATGTGCCCTCTATCCTTTCCACTACCGCCCACAGGATGGGTATGGGGGGTGCATAATAAATGAACTAAACTAAACTGTCATAGCTGCATTTATGTGCGTCGGTGAAAACAAACATCATAGGCGGTATAACTTCTTATTAATTGCAACTACAAGTTGCATGAAATGCAGATGATAAGTCACAATACGTGGCTGAAATATGCGACCAGACCACAACTTAGAAAGGAAGGGATGACATTTCCGTCCGTCCTGGACCATTTCAGGATTGCATGGATGTTTGCAACTACAGTTGCTAGTAGTTTGCAACTGAAGCTGCTGAAATGATTGCAACTTTGCAGTTGTTGGAAATTGGCAACTGCAGTTGAAGAAAATTGCAGCCTATGGTGTGCATGTGAAGCGGCCTTATTAAACTATACAGTATTTGTATACTTATTTACGTAGTGGGGGCCACGTACTCACCGAACATACTACTAGTACTGAAGTATACA
>WNGS01042707.1:21762423-21783454 GCA_020271785.1 Procambarus virginalis
TACGATGATCTCTTGTTTTTCTCAATGGTCATTCTCACTTGTGTTTTCTTGCCTTGAATCTTACCACTGGCTTTCTTGGAACCCATGGTGAGATATATAACAACTTTATGTTCAATAGCCAAAAATAAAAAAACTGTAAATCCTTGCAAAGAATTCAGGTGGGAGGCACTGGAAACTGAGGCGCGATCGCCGTGCCACCACGTGCTAGGTAGGCCATACGCGTATCAACAACCTCGTATCCCGAATAAAGTTGTAACCCAATTCAAATTTTCCGAAGAAATCGAGCTTGTAACCCGAAAAGTTTGGTAAGAGGGGCATTCATAAACCGAAGTACCACTGTATAATCTCAATGTGTCAGAATGGTTTTTAACTTGTTTTCTGTGGGTAGCCCTACAGCTATCATGGGCCTGACAGCTGAGTGGACAGGGCTTCAGATTCGTAGTCCTGACGTTCCGGGTTCAATCCCCGGTGGAGGTGGAAACAATTGGGCAGTGTTCTTTCACCCTGATGGCCCCTGTTACCTAGCAGTAAATACCCCTGGAAACACAAACCGAAACTGTCTCTATTTTCCGCATGTTACAACTTGAATACGGTTGTTACATCTTGGCTTAATGTGTTTATGACTTATTAGAACGTTGTTACAACTTGCTATATTGGTTGTGATAACTTGTTAGGAGGTGTTTAAAACTTGTTTGAACATTGTACCAACGTCGTAGTTTCGGTGTGTGTTTGGCGGGTAGGTACCTGGGAGTTAGACAGCTTCCTGGGGGTGTATAACAAAAAAGAGGCTGGTCGAGGATTGGGCCGAGGGACGCTAAGCCCTGAAATCATCTCGAGATAACCTCAAGATAACAGCCCCTACAGCTTACTGGGCTGATATGTAGGTATTCAACTATGGCATCAGTCGAGTGAAGTTCTTACCTACCGGGAACCACGAGCCAGAACCTAGCCCGATTAGAGGGGCACGAGGAGCAATTACCTATGGAACAAACCCCCCACCCCCCCCACCCCCCCACCATGTGTTTGGAAGCATTCCATGTCTGTCATTGATCGGGGTTTGGCACCCAGAAAGATAGGTGTAACAAAAACCCCACATGGTAAAATTTGCTACCTAAAGCTGAACTGGGAGGCAGAATGCCCAAACTTTTTTTTTTTTTTTTTTTTGGGGGGGGGGGGGAGTAAAGAGGAAGGAGAAGGCATAGGTGAAGGGAAGTGTAGAAGTGGGAAATACAGTGAGAGGTATGAAAGCAGGCAGGCTCTCCGCCTTGCTGACACGATGTGTGGTGTGTTGGCAGCTAAGCTAAGCTGGCCCCCCAAACTAAAACAAGCAAACGGTACTCACGCTGCTCGTCTACCCCACCCCAGAGAGAGAAGGGGGGGGGGCCCCTGAAACACGCCGGCTGCTCCTACATTCAGTTTCTCGGCTGATGTGGACTGTGGAGGTCGTCGACTTTGGCCTCTGACTCTGCAGTTCTGTGCCTTGTGGAGTGTTTATGCAATGTGTGGTGTGCAGGCCAGGAGTAACTAATCAGTACTGGGGCTGCATGCGCTTAGGGCCACCTTCCCTAGGCGTCCTGTAAGTACTGCCCTTACATCTTGGGGTTCCCTTCCACAGGGCGTTTGGGAACCGTTTCAGTAGGGGTCTGTTGCTCTGCAGTTGCCTGCCCTTGGGGCCAGTTGGAGTTTTTTGTAACCACTGTTTGACCTTGGGTAGGAAGTGGTATCATTGCTGGTAGGGGGTACAAGTTATTGTGAAGCTAGTCTCCCATTTTACACAGCAACCGGTTCTGTTCCTCCTGGGGACATTGTGCTTTTGCAGTTTTTTTTTCTTTTGCCTGGTGAGGGCCTGCCCCCTTGGTTTATTTACCCTTCTGTTATATTGATGGTCCTCTGCTAAGCCTCCTTGCTTTTACATGTCGCAGAGGTTCAAGTTTTTAGCAGTTTTCGTGGTAGTTTGGTCCTAACCGGTTAGCAATACCTTGTCAGGCTTCCTTTAGCAGTCAGCCTAAGGGCCCAGGAAAACCCCATTAAGGCTCTTTGGACCTATGGATGCGCCCTCTGGGTTCAAGCTTGCCGAGTGGGAGTTTGTAGGTTGTTCTGTCCCCTTGTCTTAGGGTGACACTCGCCACTTTTGCCTCCGTCATGTTGCCTGTTTGGTAAATGACACCTTTGACCCAGAGTCTTACGAGTCTTGCTCCTTGCTCGTGCTCCAGCTTACCACATCCCCTGATATTGATATTTGGGTACATGCGGCTTCGGCGTTGCATGCTCGATATCAGTTGCTGCAACACTAGGTTGGTTACTCACCCGGATGCCCCTCAGCTCCCCCACAATTACTTGGGTTATAGGGACCCGAACTCGGGGGCGTTAGTCGCTTTGACTTTTGTTTTGGCCACGCTCCCTCATCCTTCCCTGGTTGGTGTTGTTCGTCCTGCTCTTCCCCACCCCCATGCTCCCGGCTTCTGTCCCGCTTCAAGGACTGCACCTTCCAGGTTGGCGACGGAGGCATTCGAGCCTGCTCCTCCCACCGAGGCTTCTGGGTCTTACCAGCGAACCCCTTATTCTCGGCCTTTTCCCCTGGACTTTTCTTTAGGGGCAGAGGGTGTGGAGGACAACTCTGCCCCAGGTCCTGGCGTGGAGGATCCTAGGGCTGGGGAGAAGTTGACTTGGGGGCCTGGGTCCTGTTTGACCCCACTTGGGTGTTGGTACCCTCGCAGCAGGGCTTGTTGTTGCAAGGGGAGGGGGGTTTTCTTACCCCTTCCCTGTACAGGTATGATTTGGGTTCAGCTCGTTTCCCGGTTCAGTTCTGGCTTCCCCGGGGTACTTATGTTCCTTCCTTCCTTCCGGAGGTTTTCGGCTTCTTGAATCCCGCCTAAAGAGGTTCGGGAGGCTATTGCGGCTTACCTCCTGCGAGACCCGGATTATGCCTCGGTGATGGATCTCTCTTCTTTTGAGTTCACTTCGACCTTTCACTTTTGGGTGCGTTAAGAGTTTACCGGAGTCTCCTAGTCGGCAGAATGTCCTTTTTTCGTTGGGGGGCATGACATGGGTTTTTGTCAGACCCGCATGCTTGATTGGTGGGAGACTTTCACTGTGTTACGGGTTTACTTGGGGGCTGAGTTTGAGCACATTAATGCGTGCTTGTTTGCCCCTGTGTATCTTCGGGATGTTGGCATTGTGCAAGTTCCCTCCCTTTCGGCTGCCTTGGTGGCTGAGGATTTGCGCACCAGGGAGGCATTTGGCCTCGGTCTTGCGTTCTTTTCCCTTCTCAAGCTGTTCTTGAACTGGCTTGAAGAGGATGTAGAGGTGCTGGTGCCAAGTCTTCGTTTGGTTGTGCTTGCCTCAGCAGCTACGGTGTTGTCTGCTTTGTTGAAGTTGTTTGTGCCAATTCTCAAGGTCTCTGTATTTTGCTTCTCGCCTCTCGTGCCGACAGGCTGTGCTTGCTCTCTCCTTGGAATCTGCTTGGGCTTTGGCTCCTAGGTTTTTGTCGCTTTTTTGTCTGTTGCTGTTTGCGGAATCTGCTGTCACGCAGTTTCTGCAAGCAGCTTCGTTTTACTGTAACCCAGATTGACCATTGCACTTCTTTGCATTAAAATATGAAAAAAAACATGGTGTGCAGAAAATAAATTCTTTCCAAAAAATTTTCTCTTATATTGTTAAAATACAGTCTCTGATCACAGGAAACTAAAAAAAAGTATTGTATGTGACATACTTAAGTTGCGATGGAGCCGAGATGTTGAGCAAATTATGGGCGCTGAGCGATGGAGCGCTCAAGGTCACTAGGGTCCCGCCACCCCGTGGGGCGGCAGTTGACGCGAATATAATGTTTCACAATTATTTTGATATTTCTCATTCGTTTCTTCTCTGTTCTTTTGCTGTAATTTTATTCAAAAGTGTGGAATTTGTGGAATTTATATACAGTAGTTCAATATATGGAATATTGCTATGCTGAAAATTATGGGGCTCATGTGTGTGACATGTATATTATATTCTACGATCAATCAGTGTTTTTTGCTGTTATTACACTACATAGTAGTAGTAGTAGGCATCCTTCAGTCTCGGGAGACTATGGAGTTGCGCTCTGGTTGTCAATCCTGGTGCAGCGTCTGGTGTGACTGATGAGGCCAATCCGAGAGTGGCAGTCCATCCCACACCGAGCACAAACAAAGTCCGATTTTGGTCTGTCTTCCTGGCTACTGGCTTTCCTTCTCTGTCTCTTTGCCTCCGATTCCTTGGCGAGTAACTCCTCGAACTTGGAGAGACCTCTTTGAACAGACTGCCTCCAGGCTGAACAGTCTGCAGCCAGTGTCTCCCATATAGCAAGATCGACGTCCATGGCTTTCAGGTCCCTCTTGCATACGTCTTTGTACCGTAGCTGGGGCTTGCCTGTTGACGCTTTCCCTGCCTCAACTCTCCGTACAGGAGATCCTTGGGGATCCTGCCGTCGCCCATTCGCACAACGTGCCCGAGCCAGCGCATTCGTCTCTGTTTCAGCATTGTGTACATGCTGGTGATTCTTGCTCTCCCCAAGACGTTGTTGTTTGTCACCTTGTCCTGCCAGGTGATGTCCAAGATGTGTCGAAGGCAGCGCATGTGGAAGGCATTCAGCTGTCTTTCCTGACGGGCGCGGAGTGTCCAAGACTCACTGCCATAAAGGAGAGTGCTCAGGACACAGGCTCTGTAAACCTGAATCTTAGTATACTCAGTCAGCCTATTGTTGACCCACACTCTCTTTGTCAGTCTGGACATGGTAGTAGATGCCTTACCGATGCGTTTGTTTAGCTCCGTATCAAGAGAGAGGGAGTCAGAGATTGTGGAGCCCAGGTACACGAAGTCGTGAACGACTTCCAGTTTGGAATTGGAGATGCGGATGTCAGGTGGGGAGTCCACTCCTTGTCCCATGACTTGTGTTTTCTTCAGGCTGATGGTGAGTCCGAAAGCCTGAGAAGCCTCGCTGAAGCGGGTCATGAGCCGTTGGAGGTCTTCGGCTGAGTGGGCAGTGACTGCTGCGTCGTCGGCAAAAAGGAAGTCGCGCAGACACCTCAGCTGAACCTTTGTCTTGGCTCTCAGCCTGGCGAGGTTAAAGAGTCTACACTACATACACTTATTGTATATACCTATCTACATACCTGTTCACCATAACAAACCACTAAGATGGTATAGTGAGCCCAAGACAACAAGAGTGGCCGCGACACAGCAGCTAGCAGTCTGCTGGCTGATTCCCTCCCACCTTCAACATCCATTGACCAATATTCCACCTCCCACCATACTGTTATTGTTTTATTACACTATTTACTCATGTTATATATAAGTATCTACATGTTTTATTCACTATAACTGTACATCTAGCTGGTATGATAAGTTCAGGCAATAAGAGAGGTCGCACCCCACACACAGCTGATGGCTGCCTCCCTCACTGGTTCAGTTCCAGACGCACTAACATTCCTCCCACAACCATATTGTTTGTGGTCTTATTACACTATATACACACAAAATATATACATAAGTATCTACATGTTTTATTCACCATATCTGTACAACTAAGCTGATATGACAAGTTCAGGCAATAAGAGAGGTTGTCCCACATACACAGCTGTTGGCTGAACAAATCCAGAAGGGCCATGGTGAAGGTTCGAACC
The DNA here is from genome assembly GCA_020271785.1 of Procambarus virginalis. NCBI lineage: Eukaryota > Metazoa > Arthropoda > Malacostraca > Decapoda > Cambaridae > Procambarus > Procambarus virginalis. Next base: position 21,768,063 of record WNGS01042707.1, read on the forward strand.
TACGTCCGAGAGGATCCCAGGTGCACCTTAATCAACTGTGCCACGATGTGGAAAAGAATTGCAACCAGGAGTTCCACTGACCTCACTCGAATTCTGCAGTCTCTCCGAGAGACAAACCAGAGTTTTACACAATTTCCCCATGCACCCGGGCTCTGTCAATAATCTATTCTACCTCTTCTCCTTCGATTAAGGCATGTCTGGGATCCTCTTGGATGTAGGTTCGAACCCTCATCACGGTCCTTGTGGATTTTTTCATTTGATGCATCACGCTATTATGATTTCTGTGTGAGCTGATGGCTACCTCCCTCACTGGTTCAAGGCCATACGCACTAATATTTCTCCCACAACAATACTGTTTGTGGTGTTATTACCCTACATACCCACATTATATATAAGTATCTACAAGTTTTATTCACCATAACTGTACAACTATGCTGGTTTGATGTCCAAACAGCATAGTGGCCACTACATAACAGGTCACACAGCAGGTAGCAGATGACAGCTTTACCCACTCCCTCACCAAAATGGTTCCTCTCAATAAACTGATTTCGCTGTTATTACACTCTATACACACGTTACATATAAGTATCTATACTTGGGTTCATCATAGCGAACCACTAAGCTGGTATTGTGATTCCAGACAATAACTTGTTGCCACACACCAGCCAGCAGACAACGCTATCTCCTCCCCTCCCCTCACCAACAATACACCTCCTCCCACATTGCTAATTCTCAGCACATTCCTGCTATTATCAGAATCCTGATCACTAAATCATGTACATGATTAATTTTCCACATGTTTATTTTGTAATGGAACATGAGAAATTCTTTGAAGAATTTTAGATGGACGAAATAATGGCAGTGTGCTGTGGCTAGCGCTGTGAACATCTTTAACAGCATTTATTCACTAATATCTGAACATTCACTGATATTGTACACAGTCTTTAACAGTCAGGCTCTTCTGTAATACTATCATGGCTAAATAATACCAGATACATATATATCTGGACTTTTTTAGGCAATGCTGTGGTCACAAGCTGAACAGCAATGCTGTTAACTCATGCTGCGTGCGCCAACCTTGGTTACTCACTCAGTACTGAGACCTTCACACCTGGGAATGTTGCCCACGATTTTTTGTAAATGGTATCTGTTTAGGAGAGCCCTGAATTAGCTGATGTGAACCCCGTGTAGCAGCGGGAGTTTTGAATGATAAGGTATACCTATAAGATCCCTGAGGCGCGTTGTGCACCACCCGTTGTGAGCCTCAAGACGCGTTGCGCAGTGCAGTGGTTAAGGCAGTTCATTACACTTGACACTTTTATTTTTTCTGTTGTATTTTCATGCATTTAACTGTGTGTGCCTTAAATTGTTTGTGAATTTGTTGCAGATAGTTAAGATGATGAAGCAAGAAAAGGGGAAGAAAGAAAGGATGTGTTACAATCCATGGACAGAACATGTGTTGTCAGATAAGAGCATAGCAGACAGTGTTGAAGCACTAATAGGAGCTTACCTACTCGTTGGTGGCAGTGAATCAGCCATCAACTTTCTTCATATGTTGGGTATTGGAGTTTATAATGTAAGCATGTTGGTGGAGGTTCTTTACACACAAATCATTTAATGAAGGGAAAATGTTCCTTAAAATGAGAGCATTAGCAAAGTCATTGCTATAAGAGGTCATTATTGCATATAAGGATGTTCTCCTTGGATACTGGAATATGCACACTGCAATTACTCTCATTCTTTTCATAAAAAAGAAACAATATAATTCTCAGCCTTGCCGTCTAATGTATGAACAAGATGGGTGGTACAAATTAATCCCTGTAAAGCTTCTCCCCTTCTAGCTCCTACCACATGTGCCACTCAAGCATGCTTACTTTGATATGGTGAGGGAGGGGGGGTCTCTCTCTCTGTGCCACTTTAAGGTAGGTGTCAGTAGCTTTTGGTACAATCTCATGAATGCTGTGATGTATCTGAATGAATTAACCTTTTGGCTGCACACCTGTTTTAGTAGCTAACAACCTCCTGGTGCACAAGAAAAATCATTTCATATTTTTTTTGTTTAGTCTATTGTTAAAATGATCACTGGAAAAATACTAAACGATTTGTATGTGGCTTGCTTTGGTGATGGTGAAATTTGGAAGTTTTAGAATGATGTCACGATTTATGAGCGTTCAACAAGCAAGCGCTTTGGGGTGGTCATACCAAGCTAGTCGTGAAGCGGGAAATGACGCATCAATATAGTTTCTGGGGGAAGCCCCGTCGGCTCCCTGGAGCTATCCAGGCTGAATGGATATGTATAACTTTCTGGCATCAGTTAAAATGCTTGGAGTTCTTGCCTACCGGAGACCACGAGCCAGAACTTGGCCCTCTCAGAAAGGCACGAGGAGCATTGGCCTATAGAAACCCCCTGTGGTTGGGAGCATTCTATGTCTGCCATCGACCAGGACAGGCACCCAGAAAGGTAGGCGCCTCAAAACAAACCCCTATTCTGGTGAAAATATTGCTACCGAAAGCCGAATGAGTGGACAGAACTCCCCAAACAAAATTATCAAACTATCATGACGTCATCACGTCGCCGCGCCACCGTCTGCGGACTCCCCCCTCCCTCCCTGGGAGGGGAAAGGGGGAGCCCCAGACCATCCGCGCCGGCGATCCAACTGGCAATTCTTAGGCTGGATGTCAAAATACGTGAAAAACACTGCCGACCGGAGGAAGGGAGGGATGCCGGGGAGCCTCCGGGATTCGCCCAGAAAATTGCGTTTCATTACATTCAACGCTAGTTTTCTGGGGGAAGCCCCGTCGGCTCCTTGGAGCTACCTCACCACAGATAAGGAAAATAGGGAAGGATCCGGGAGGCGGACGCCACGCGCCCTAACCTAAAAAAACAAAACGAGGAGAAGAAAACAGACCGCCAGGGCCAATGACCAGGACGGCACCAAAAATCAAGAGCAGGCCGGAGGTGAAACAAAAGAATGGAGCAGAATTAACAGTCACACCGAACTCAAGCTGGAGCGGCACCGCCAGCACCACCCAAGACGAGGCGACAGTACACGGTCCCAGATATGGTCCCGGAACAACCTCGAAGGGAAGACAAGACAAAAAATACTTTCAAAATCAAAAGGACATCATCAGCAGCATTTCCTAGATTGACCAATATAAGAACTGCCTTTAAAAACTTGTTTAAGGAATCGTTCAGAACCTTGTACAGGTATACCACATATATCAGACCAATCCTGGAGTATGCAGCTCCAGCCTGGAGTTTATACCTAGTTAACACTATTGTTCTCTTTGGACATGACTCGTGTCCATTTTTTTCTCTCGAGTCCTAGCCGAGGACAGGACTTGCGTCCACTGCAAAATTATTTGTATAAAATTCATTTTTTATCCGATCGACCTCGGGATAGTTTCAAAATAAGCACCTTTAGAATGTGCACAATTTGATACCAAAATGAAAGATGTAACACGAAACTTGATGTCAGAACACTTAAAAGATTATAAATACGTTCTTGGGTCTAAATTTAAAATTTTAAAATATTTGTTAAAATTCTATTTATTATGCTATTATTATGGTACTGTACTAGTTTTAAAATGCGTGCCTTTATATTGCGAACAATTTGATACCAAAACAAGCGATGTAACATGAAATTTTATGCCAGAACACTGAATATGTATAAATAATTTTGATGATTAGCGTCCAAAATTAAAATATTTGTTAAAATTCCAGTTTATTGCTCTATTATTAAGGGACTAGTTTTAAAATGCACGCCTTTATTTTGCAAACAATTTGATACCAAAACGAGCGATGTAACATGAAAATTGATGTTATCAAACTGAACGAGTATACACATTAGACTGCGGTGTGCAAATTGGTGCTCGTTCATAGGTAACTTTAGGCTTTGCTGCAGGGAGTCTCGCCAGGCTTTTGGACATTATATGCATATACATCTGCTGGGAATTTAATTGCGAACACAATGATACCAAAACGAACGACGTAGCACGAGAATTAAGGTGAGAAAACTGAAACGAGTACTGTATTCACATTTTACTGATTTTGTGTGCTCACGGTAACTTTTCCGACTTTAGGCTTTGCTGCGGGGAGTCTCACCAGGCTTTTGGACATTATATGCATATACATCTGCTGGGAATTTAATTGTGAACACAATGATACCAAAACGAACGTCGTAGCACAAGAATTAAGGTGAGAAAACTGAAACGAGTATACACATTTAGGCGTCGCTGCATGCTCGCCCGCACCATTGGCCCCAGGACGTCAAAGTCTGCGGTACGCGTGTGGCGCCGGCGATAGTGCTAAACACAAGACTCTGCCTGGGACTTGGGAGGCCGGTTTGTATTAGTTGGTGTTCGTAAAGTTGTGACTTGTGATGAAATTCACTTTTCTGGTAGTTCTTCAGTTGCTCCTCATCCCTCCTTTGTTCTCTTTCTTTGGGGATTTTGGGGCTTGGTATTGGCAGCTCCTAAGTGGGTCTGGACCCTTGGTGACATGGGCTGCCATCTCATGAAGGCCAGACCCATTAGGTCTAAGTTTGGTCACCCAAGGCATTGATTGGTTGCCCCTTCCTCATTTTTCATTTCCTTCTTTTTAGTAGCTTGTTTTGTGTAACCAAACATTTTTGGTGGGTTTTCTCAGTTTTGGTAAATAATAATATTAACAAGCTTCCCTCACAACATGGGGAGTTCTGGTCCTGTTTCTGGTAGGTCAGCATATGGGTGTTGGAGGCCTGGTGTGATTCTCATGGCTTAACAATAACAGTATTTAAGAAAAATTGCATAACTTAAGGATGTGTTCTATCATTTGCAGTAAGAAAATGCCTCCCAAATTTAGTACATAATAGTAAAAAGAAAAAAAATTTAATTCTCAAATTTTTAACTGGCCCTATCACAATTATTCAGATTTTTTAGATCCACTGTTTTTCATTGTTATTCTTAAATTCTTGGGTGGTAAAGTTGAGTGTATTGACTGAGAAACTATATTTCAGAACGAGTCTTTGCTGAAATCACCCTTAGAGATCATCTCTCCACTGCTGAGCGAAGAGTCGTGGGCAAAGACTGAAATAAGAAGATTATACTACACTGCATGCCTTGATCGACTAGAGGAGGCAATTAACTACAGATTTGATGACCAAGCTTTTATTGTGCAGGCTGTGACCCACAGCTCTTATTCTCCAAACAAGGTAAAGCAATGCAGTATTGGGCAGACTCTTACCCATAGCTTTTACTCTCCGGATGGTCTGCATTCTGTGTGTTAATAGTGCTTCCGAGCTGGTTCCTACAGTACAGGTATATTAATTTTTCTGTCAATTTTCTGTCTCCTAAAATTGTCCTTCCTCTTGAAAACATACTCTGGTTTATACTGTCACAAAGAATAGTAACTGTTTTGATCCATCTAACTTTCACTGTTATTCTCTCTCCTGGATGAACAGTGTTTGAATAGATTCTTAAACTTGACACAACTTGCAATCGAGAGTTCAAATCCCGGGCGAGACAGAGATGGTTGAGGACATTTCCTTCCAGCTAATGCTGAAAGCACCTAGCAGTTAATAAATACCTAGGAGATAGTCAACTGTTGTGGAGTTACATCCTGGGCAGGGTCAGTAGTTCTACCTGGAAGGGGGATGGGGAACTTCAAAATAAGCCCCACATATATACATACACAGGCTGCCTGTCCCAGACAAAATTAAAATAAATTTAAATTTATCATCCAAACATCCATTCTTTATCTTTTCATAATCTCAACACTTTGTGTGTTGAGAGATCTTCATTTCTAGCTTTGTGTGAAAAATCTATTGTTGTTGCTGTTGCAGATGGCTGAATTTCTTAACTTCTCTGTTAGTTGTGGTGCTGTATTAGGATGCATTCTGTTCTGTACTGATTTTCTTATCAGATTGTAATGAGCAATCACACTTTTTATAATTCTACACTACACCCCTCACAGAATCTCACTCTTTCCAATGTACAGTAGCACTTTTGTCTCTTATCTTAATTATAGTTACCTTACCTTGCAATGATTTTGGTTTTTGGATTTTGATTACATTTTACTGTACTGTACACTAGACATCCTCCAGTCCGATCACTTTGGTTTCAATCAAGATTGGGTTAGTAGTCGTGATCAGACATTTGGTCGAAGCCTCGCAGCCACAAAAAGTATAAATTTTATGATAAAAAATACATAACAGTACATTACAGATTCACTAGATACTTTAAAACAAACAAGTTTTTGTCAAATATTATATAATATGGGTATTTGCCAAGGGTCCTGATATTTCTCCATACGATTTTGTAATGATGTTTTGGTGAGCATAGTTGTGTTAATTTAGGGAGGTGGAAGTTATGTTGGGTAGCAAGAATGTTGCAAACATATTTCCCTCGACTAACTCATTTTCATGTGAATGTGATGGGCTGTTACTGAGAAATAACAGCAATTTGCTGTGCTCTATCTTCGACGAAGAGACACCTAATCATCTTAAATGCCTCAAGAACATAAAAAATGAAACTAAAGAGGGTTTATTAGCCCAGAGTTGCAAGAATCATATAAAATCTAGGAAAGGCAGAGAGCAAAATACCATGAATGAAATAATAGAACAAAATATAACCAGTGAAGAGCAGGGGTGCCATAGGCAAAATCAGAGAACACTGTATCAACATCAGAGATCCACGGTTGTTCAACATCATCCCAGCGAGTATAAGAACTATTGCCAGAACAACTGTGGACGACTTTAACATAAAACTAGATAGTTTTCTTCAAGAAGTACCGGACCAACCAGGCTGTGGTGGATATGTGGGCCTGTGGGCCGCTCCAAGCAACAGTCTGTTGTACCAAGCTCTCACAAGTCGAGCCTGGCCTCAGGCCAGGTTTGGAGTAGAACAACTCCCAGAACCCAATCAAGCAGGTGGCAACATAATCCTGGGCAACATGGGTTCATGATGGGGAAGGGGGGTTGCCTTTCACAATTGATAGACCACTATGACATGGCCTTAGTGCTATGGAAGGCAAGCAAAACTCAAATGTAATATACACATATTTTGCAAATGCTTTCAACAAATGTGACCATCGTATTATTGCATTATGGTCACATTTAAACCATTATCATATGAACTATCACTCACCAGGCCACATACAGGATTGGGCCTGTTTCTTCAAGTGCAAAAGTTTGAGGCTGTGGCATGCCCTTAGGAGGATTTGGCTTCCTCCAGACTCCATTCTCTGGTTATACTCTGACTGCTTTCCTGCTTCCCAGTACAAAGTTCATTGCCTGAACTGAGGGGGAAGAGAGGGTAATTTTGGTTCTCTGCCCTGTGGAGCTGGATGTTTTGGGTAGTTAGGCTTCTGGCTTCTCGGGAAGCGAGAGCTTTTATTGTGCAGGCTGTGACCCACAGCTCTTATTCTCCAAACAAGGTAAAGCAATGCAGTATTGGGCAGACTCTTACCCATAGCTTTTACTATGCTTTTGGAACAAGTTAGGTGAGAAGGTGGTGGAGGCCAAGACCGTCAGTAGTTTCAAAGCATTATATGACAAAGAGCTTTTGGGCCAATAGGCCTTTGCAGTTACCTTTGTTCTTATGTTCTTATGTGTTATGCTGTAATTGGTTCAACAAACTACAGCGTAACACACAGTTCATGTGTGGGATGTGTCCGATGTTCTCGTGAATGGATTGTTTTGCTTCTGTCTTATTTACACGGAGTGTACCATCAACGTTGCATTCTTTCATTGGATTTGCGAGATCTTGGGGTCCCCAACATGGACACCCTTGCATCGGCATGGAACCTGTGCCTTTCCTCCAACATGGCTCCATTTCCTGATTGTGAGGCTCTCACAATGGATGCTATTCAACTGGATTGGTATAGGTGCATTTGCCTTTATCCCCAGGTTCAGTTGTTGCTCACCCTTAACCACCGTGCTGCGCCGAGTTTATTGTGAAATTCCCCCGGTGCGCGTGAAATAAAGTGTTCCCCAAAAATTCTTTTTTTTTTCGTAAAATGATAAATTCCCTTCCCTGAGCATGTCTATGTAAAAATAAATACCAAATTCCACTTATTTTGGCTGTGGGGACGTGGACAAGGTGCGCTGTGACGTCATCAGGGCCTGGTCACCCGTGCGTGAATCGCCCAGACACTGTCACGCAGGCCATTCAAGCACCAGGTGTTGCCACAAATATATTTTCAATTATTTGTTTTATGTATTTCCAATGCTGTTTTATTTGTTTTTTTATCGTATATGATGCATATTTGTGTCCTTTACAATATGTATACAGTAGAACGTTCATAATGTTCCATGGAACTATGATACATGTGTCAGTAATGTGTCCACAATAAATGTTTATTGTCGCAATATTACCTGTTAAAAATTCACTAAAATTACAATATGTACAGTTCACACACTATTTACACAATAATACGCAGTATTGCACACTCAGTACTTCGGAAGTGAGTAATAATCAACGAAGTAGTCCATGGTACACAGCGCGACTTCGCTCTCAGTGCACCAGGTACAGATAAATTTTTACTTCCTGTTTCTTCATTCTGAGTGCTTGCAAATAATGCACTTATGTACACCCTTGGCTTTAGTACTTGTAGGTTGTATGTAACCAAGCTAGTAAAGCATAAGGTAGTATTGAAAAGATTATAGGAAAAGATCAATTTGTAAGGTAGTCTTGAAAAGATCGCTTTGTATGGTCCCACACAGGAAGAGATTCAGCTTGCCTCAAAGAGTGTCCTTCAGTCAGGAAGAGATTCAGGGATTCTTGAAAATATCTATGGAAAACATCACCATGGAAGCCGCTAACACTGTTCATCTATGCTACTTGTATCAGATGAAACATCACTGAACGCAGAAATCGATTCATCTATGTATCATCTAAATAAATTGGAGATAGCATAGGATTGCAAGGGTGGCGCTCGGAGCTACAACTGGATACGCTCGCTGTATCGACCTCATAGGTGCTGTATCACTTGCATCCGACCTTTGTGGTAGGTCCTTATTGCGCCTAGCTTCACCAATATTATGACCCTTATGTTCTTCAAACAATAAGGTTTGAATTTCACCGACAGCGTTATCTTTCAACACCGTGTCAGACAGGTGTTTGGGAGCCAGAGGCGCATGCGCCACCCATAGTTGCTCATTCAGTACTTACCCAGCCAGCAGCCCTAGGGCATTCTGGGAATTTTTTCCAAGATGGCTGCCTCTCACTGGAGGTCCTAAGAGTCCATTTCGTACACAACCAACCTCATACACATTTAGAATTGGTACCGAAAAATCAAAGAGTTTTCTCGGTTGGCGCAGTTTCCGTTTTAGAGGGTAGAACGGATTAATCCAATTTATATTATTTCTTATTGGGAAAATTTATGCGGGTTGCGAATTTTCAGCTTACGACCTGTCTCTGGGAATGGCTTCAGTTCAAAAACCAAGGTACCACTGTGCCTTAAATGTGTGCACGGACACTACCACAAAGGAGGCTATCTGCACTTGTCCATTTCCGCATAAGGCATTTCCTTGTTCAGATTTCTACCCAATCATTCTTTCCTCAATCTGTGACTGTTGGCAGGGTTATTGGTCTGGTGTTACAGGTAAACAAACTGTGCAATCTTAAAACTAGCCTGTTCCCAATTGACTTCATTCTAACACCGTAATTGACAGCTCTGGCTAGGTTATATGTTGGCCGTACACACTTAACTCATGGGGCCAATGAATGGAATCTCCCTGCTCTTATTGTCTAAACTGCATTGTCCCACCTGGTCATGCACCTCCTTGTAGAATGTCCTCTTTTCAGGACATTCGTGTGTCATGCTTCTCCTAATGTCCCTCAAGGTCATTTGTCCTTCAACAATTGTAATTACCATTTACAAGTGCTAATGTAATTGTAATAAGCAATTACAAAATACTTTTTTTCTTAGGTCTTTGATTAACCGCATTACATTCATAATAGAATATACAATAGTCAATATTGGTTATTATATATTTATATCGAAGTCTCATCTACAGTATATGAAAAGATTGATGTAAAACCTGGCAATAATGAAGAAAATTGGCAATTGATGTTGATGACAGTTAGATGACAGTGTTGACGGTAAATAGGAATTTGAGCAAATCATGCTTGGCCTGAGCTGTTTGAAGGTGAAACTGATGAAGTTTGTGGAGGGAAGGCAAGTCTTGATCCCATAAGGATATTTGATTTTCCATTCCGTGATGAAAGTGGAGGAATGAGGCACCCACTGATGTGGGACTGGTGTGGGACAGCATCGAGGCTGACCCCGCCCAACCCCACTAAGATATAATGGAGCTTTGAGAACGTTATCTCTCTCAGAATAGTATTATCTTTGTATATTTGGGATGGACCTCAGGATTTGGCTTCCATGGGTTTGGGGACTTTCTATGCTGCCATCTATTGCCTTCACTGTCAAGGCTCCAGAATATCATAGAGATGAAGGCTTCCATTTCCTGTTCCTTTCTTGACTAATAGGCTTTATTCTGCAAATAATAAAATTTGCTATTGTGGAAGCCAGACCTGCAAGATAATAAAAAATCTTACACAAGTTTACAGGTAAGCTCTGGGCATAATTGTCAAATGTATGATGTTTCTGTTGGTGCAGACTTAACACTTTGTCAAATTTTCCTTAAGTGCTAAGTTAGATGCATGTTGTAAGCTTTGTCTACTGTCGTCGGTAAGTAGATGAATATTCAGTAACCTTGAAAGGGTCCAACTTTTAAGATTTTTTATTATGAAAGTACTGTACAACACAATAGCTAAATTATTCATTTGATGAATTAAGTTGTATAATGAAAAAAGTACAAAAGGTAATTACTAACACAACATAATTTTACAGAGAGATGCTTCAGAATTTGCTGCTAGGTCGTACCATTTGGATTGGTTGGACGGCCAAGAACAGAATTGCATTCTTGTTCTTGGTACAGGAATCTGGCAGACTTTCATATCTATTCTTCTTATTAAGGAACTTGCTGAGCAGGTAAGATTCAGGCCTAGTCTGAAAAACCTTTATACCAGTAATATCTTGCAAATGTTTTAACCATTAACTAGCGATACGTGTGGCAGGCGGTAATGGTAGGATGCATGATGAGCACTTTATTAATTGGCTGATAGTCCTTTAAATGTCCCGGGCCCTCAAATGTATAGGGCTGATGCTCCGGTCACCTGGAGAGACTGGCCCGTAAGGTTCTGTGTGGACGTTTGTTTAGCACCAGAGAACGCTGCAATCATTTGCCATATTAAAAAAAAGAACACTGAATCTTAACTTTCTTCCAGGGATTAAACAAAAAATAATATCTTCAGTTGCATCACCATCCATTGATGGTGGATGGGCTAGGAACTGGCTTTTCATGGTTTCAATGGTGCAAAATTTCCAAGGACTTGACTGTACCCTGAAAGAATGAATAGGAAAAATTTTTATAAATATAATTTAAAATTATTTGCCTAAATTGTATCAAACATTTCTTTATTACTACCAAACTGAATTTTATAATTTTTTTTGTAGTTTTCTCAACACTCAGAAAGCAGAGTTCTATGGTCTTGTTCACCCGTTTCCCAAATGTTTCTTTCTTCAAGACAGTTTTTTTGGTCTCTCTGTCTGTCTCCAGTTGTGCAGTAGGTGAGTTTCATGAACTCCTTGAATCACTGGGCTTTTGTTTGCTTACACCTGACAACTTTTCTGGGTGAAGAATGAGTTTGTTGGGTTCCAATTGGGGTACCTTAGTCATGTGATGCTGGTTGGTTTGGCCGGAGTGCCATCATGAATTATGCGTCAGGTGGCGCTCTCTCCCTACCTTGTGCCACCTTTTCCTGCCGTTGGTGATTCTTTGGTTGTTAGCGTGTCACCTTGGTTTCCTGATCTAAGGCTCTCCTTTCTCAGGTTCTTGCAGTGTCAATTAATCCAGCCATCCTGTGGTTACCTCGCCCCATGAAGTTTGGAATATGTCTCTTTCAGCTGTCTTTGCGCATAAGTCTTGGGCTGATTTTCAGGGCGTATTTTTTGGAGGTCGAACAGGGTTCTGGTGGTCCAGTATGTTTGTCAGTTGCCTGTCCTTGGCACCTTTTGTGGGCTTTGGTCATGTTGCCAGCCAAGAATCTCAACCTTCATCTTGATACCTGCAGTACTTCCTCCTCCTGTTAAGTGCCACTTAGTTCCTTCTCTGTGGGTTTTAGCTTCAGGGAGCCATATGGGGCTTTTCCCAGGAAACTGGCTTTGAGGAGTAATAAAACCACTATTTCTGGATGAGGCCCCAGTGGCTTCCTGACATAGCTCCTCTCTCCAAGTCTTTGGGGGTGTTTTGCACCATCAGGAATTGAGGGTGGAAGAACGCTAACAGCAGGCTGCCTCCCTCCTTTCCCCAAACTAGTAGGGAATGGGGCGTACAAGCTGAGCTAGTTTCATGATTTTCCAAAGGTTGTTTATGAGTTTGGGAAGTTCTTTCTTCTGTTCTCTAGGCTGCAGTCTCATTTGGAGCCCGCAGTGGTTTTGTTTTTGTTTTCACTGAACTTTTGGGTGCCTTTCCGGTGGGTGGCATAATGAATCTTAGTTAGATAGTAGCTCCTGAACAATTTCCTTTGGTGTTTCACCTGGTGAACAGTTTACTATCCCGGACCACACCATAGATCTCTCTCTTTGTTAGTTTTTTAAGCCTTTCCAAATAATTTGTAGGTTATGTATGGTCATTTTCTCCTATTCCACATTCCATAACAGGCATTTATTCACACTGAATTCCATTTGCTACATGGTGCTCCAAGCACTTTTTTTATTTGGTCATTTGAAGGGCATTAAATCATCTAGGTTTCCTATCTTCTCTACTACTTTAGCATCATCAGCAAACGTGTTCATTTAATTCTGTATTCCTTCTGGTAGATCTTTTATGTAGACAATGAACTTCTGGTGCAAGAACTGAACCTACAGTACCACTGTTACACTCTCCAGTCGATACATTGCCTCTTAATTATTGCCCTCGTCTTTGTCAGTTAGAAAATTTTTCATTCCATGTCGGCAGTCTCCCTGTCACCTCGTCTGCATGTTCCAGTTTCCAAACAGCCTCTTGTGTGGGCGTCTGTCACAAAGCCTTTTTCAGGTCAGATACACAGTCAACCCAACCATCTCTTTCCTGTAGAATATCTGTGGCTCAATCATAAAAACTAAATAGATTTGCTACACAGGATCTTCCTGTTCTAAAACCATACTGTCTATTATGTCATTACTTTCCAGGTGTTCTATCCATTTGTTTTAACCATTTTTTCTTGTGCTTTGAGTACCATGCTTGCTATAATATTGGTCAGTAATTAGAAGGGTCTTTCTCTCTCTGCTACTGTTTTTGTAGATTGGAACTATGATTGTCTTTTTTTCCATAACTGCCAAGTTTCCTGTGGACAAAGATGTTTGGAATATAAATTGAAGTAGAATGCTCAGCTCAATTGCACATTCTGCTTATGGTCTCTGGCCACTTGCAATTTCTGTTGAACCTCTCCTGTTTTCTTAGTTTCTGCGTCTCTGTTTTAGTATAATTTTGTTGTTTCCCTTTATCATGTATTTTACAAAATGTGTAATTACCCAAGTGTAGTTACAGGATGAGAGCTACACTGGGTGTCCCATCTTTCCAGTACCCTGTCATATAACACTTTGAAACTACTGACGGTTTGGCCTCCCCCTCTTCTCACTTAACTTGTTCCAACCATCTACCATTCTGCAAAAGTGAATTTTATTATATTTCTCGCAGCTTTTTGGTTAGGCTAAAATCTTGACTTTGTTCTTGAAGTTCCAGGTCTTAGGAATTCTTCCCTATCAATTTTGTTGATTCCCATTACTATTTTGTACAGAGTGATATAATGTTTCTTTTTTCTGCTATCTTGAAGATTTGGCATATTTAATGCCTCTAACCTCTCCTGATGGGGGGGGGGGGGGGGGGAGGCACTGCGTTGAGCTTTGGCTCTTTGGTCCCGACTCTCAACGTCACATCAACAAGTGGACATATCCTGGCCTATTGGCTCTAAGATATCTACACTTGAAACTGTGTATGGGTGTCTGTCTCACATCATCAATTCCTAGTGCATTCCATGCGTTAACTACTGACACTTAAGAGTTCTTACCAATGTCCCCTGTTGTTCATTTGGGTACTCAGTTTCCACCTGTGCTCCCTTGTGCATGTATTCCCTGGTTAAATAAACTGTCTTCATCTACCCCTATCAATCACTGTGAGAATCTTTATATCATGTCTCCCCTAACTTTCGTCTTCTCTCCAGCAACGTGAGGTTTAGTTTCCTGTAGTCTCTCCTTCATAGCCATATCCCTCAGCTTGGGTACTGGTCCTGGTAGCATACCTTTGGAACCTTCTCCAGTTTGGTTTTGTGCTTGAGTAGATAAGGACTCCATGTTGGAGCTGCATACTCCCAGGATTGGTCTGGTATATGTGGTATACAAGGTTTGAATGATTCCTTACACATTTTAAAGCTGTTCTTATGTTTGCCAACCTGCATTTGCCACTGATGATATCATTTTGACGTGGGCTTCAGGGGACCAGGTTCTGGCATGATATCAACCCCCAGGTTGATATCAGGAGCCGGTCGGCCGAGCAGACAGCACGCTGGATTCGTAAGCCTCTGGTCCGGGTTCGATCCCGGGCGCCGGCGAGAAACAATGGTCAGTGTTTCTTCACCCCTATGCCCCTGTTACCTAGCAGTAAAAGGTACCTGGGTGTTAGTCAGCTGTCCACGGCTGCTTCCTGGGGGTGGAGCCTGGTCGAGGACCGGGCCGCGGGACACAAAGCCCGAAATCATCTCAAGATAAGCTCAAGATAACCTCAAGGTCTTTCTCATTCCAATTCTTGAAGAATTTTATCTCCAAATGATACCTTGTATCTGGCCTCGTGTTCCCTACTCCTATCTTCATTACTTTACATTTACTCAGGTTAAACTGTAACAGATATTTGTTGGACCATTTCTTGTGTCCTCCTCTGTCTTAATCCAACTCATATTTTGGTATTGTCAGCAACATTGAGAGGAATGAGTATATATATTCTCTGGAAGATTATTTGCTTATTTCAGAAACAGGATAGGTTCGAGTATAGAGACCCTTGGGGACTCCACTGGTGACTTTATGCATTCATGTGGAAGTGGGAGAGGGGGGGGGAGTGGAATTGGGTGTGTTGATGGGAGGAATTGGGAGGGGCCCAGGTGTGCCTGATAAGCAGCCCAGCCAGCCAGCTGTGAAGCCCTAGTTCTGATATCTTGTATAGTGTTTAATGTCAGTGAGACAAACACAAACTTTTAATACATTTCTTAGTACTACATTGCCAGAAAATCTTGGCCACCTTTCATTACAAAGATTTTCTTTCATGATTTGTTTAATACCCATAATTTTTTGCTAATACCACATCAGGTAG
>WNGS01042707.1:21783479-21806523 GCA_020271785.1 Procambarus virginalis
CGACGACAAGAATGACTCGGCCTTGGCGCAGTTGGTGGTTAACATTGACAAAAAACTTTCTATATTTTGTTGGTAATAAACTCCTAGATCAAGTAATCTAAGAATAAAGGCAATATGGTTTAGCTAAATTTATTTTACGTACAAAGTAGGTGGTAAATTTCCTTGTTGTTCTCATTATTGGATAAATAACTGGAATTTCCAGGGGACACATCTTAAATTATACAAAAAAAAAGGGTTGTCTAAAACTGTTGGCATTCTCCTTAAGAAAAGATATTATAGTACCAGTCCCCTGCCCTGGTGACGCTTATTGAACTACTCTCAGCATAAGTCTTATCTCCAGTTATGGTAGTTTGTTCTTGGGGTTCCATTCTACCAAAATCTCAATGTCCTCTCATTATTCAACCTACAAAGCTGTTATTAGTCGTCGCTGGGGGTTTGTAGTGGTAGACACTCGCCTGGCGTACGCGAGCGCTATGTCATGGGTTCGTATCCTGGCCGGGGAGGATTACTAGCCGCAATTCCTTAACTGTAGCCTCTGTTTAACGCAACATCAAATTCTGTACTTGGATGAAAAAAACGATTCATTCGCGGCGGGATCGTAATCCAGGGAACCTGCCGAAACGACGCGTAACTAGTGGTTGTACAAGAATGTACAACTCTGTATATATCTCCCCCAAAAAAAAAAAAAAAAAAAAATAGAAAATATCAACTCTGGCCCCAGACAGCATCACGATACCCTTGCTTAAATATTTGAATATGTTAGATATTAAAGCATGGACATCTCTCATGTGTACTCTATATTAGTTAAGACATTTAAATGTAATTGTTAACGACCTTTACACGCATTCCTAGAGTTATAACGAACCACATGTGCACCACACCAGAAACAAATTCCTATTTGGATATACAGAGTTGCGCACCTTAGCCAACAGAAATGTCTAAAATCAAGAACCCAGAATGTGGAATGACCTTCCCAATCATGTCAAATACTGTATCCTGCCTCAACCCCAGATTAAGAAAAAAAAACTAATACTACAATAAGTTCCATGTAACCTACCTTATCCTGTGTTGATCACCTGCTGATGGGTGTTAGGCCTGCGGAGTTTGTTCTACTCCCCAAGCCTGGCCAGGCCAGGCTCAGACTTGTGAGAGTTTGGTCCCGCAGCTGTTGCTTGCGAGCAGCCCGCTAGGGCTCCATAATTCACCCACCCAGCGGCTGGTCCGGACACTTCTCTTTAGAAAACAGTCCAGTCTTTGTCTCTTGAAAATTCCTGGTTCGCTGTTCGCAATATTTTCTTACTGTCGCCTGGGGAGGACGTGTGAACACGCCGGACCTAGCTGATGTTTTATACAGTTGCTCTCTGTATTGTTCCTTGGCACCCTCTGCTCTTCTACTGGTTCAATCTCTGCAATTTTCTTCCATATCGTTCCATAGTCCAGTATGTTGTATTTTACTGTGTATTGAGTTGGGACCTGCCGCCAGTCAGTATTTCTCCAGTGTGTATCATTTATTTGGTACTCTGTCTTCTTTCTAGTAGATAGTTTGGAAGCTGTGATTACGATTCCATAATTTAGGTGCTTATCTCGTCTATGCGACCTAATATGTTCTCTGTATTCCCTCATATTTCAGTAACAATCTACCTGCTTTGCAAGGGGAGAGTGAGTACCAAGCAAGTACTTGAGACCGGGACCAACCAAGTGGACTTAAAGTACCAACATTGTGAGGGATCCCGTAGATTTGACCAATTCTCATAATCCACCCTCCAGATCATTTTTGCGGCTTGATGCAATATTTGCCTTGTTATCCCCTAAACGTTAGATTGTTTATACATAGTAGGACATCATTATCCAAATCCTTGTCATGCGTTTTTGTTTACTATGGGAATGGTTCATATCCCCTAATGTCACACCATGTCTTGATATTTTCAAAGAATACTGTGTTGACCAAGTTGTAATATTTGATTCTGCTGACCCACCCCCCTTTCTCCTTCCTTTTTCAACCACATTTACTATTGTTCCAAATTAGGTAATTAAGTCTTGTCTTATGTGTGTCTTCCACACACTCTGCTCGAATGCATGATATTAGAGTGTACTTTAGGTAGGTTGTACTATTACTAGCTCTATCTATAAAAATCCAACATTATATCATCACCATGTCCTGGGTATAATTTTCAAAATTGTTTGTAACACCATCTTCTATGTAGCTGACTTTTAGATCCTCATAAACAATAGTTTGATTTTGATTTATTCGAAGTGTGCCTGTCTAGTCCCAAGCTTGTACGTCTAAGGTTGGTGATACCTCTTCCAAACATCCTTGAGTCAGGCCAGTCAGACCTTGGTTTCCGGCACCGCTGGCACCTGGTTTCCACACTCCTGAATATTTTATCTGCTCCCACTCTCCAGCAATTGCGTGGGAAGGGGCGCGTGCTGCTTCAATTAGTTCACCTTGTGTGCTGGTTCTAACACGGGAGTTTCTGATGTTGTTACTCTTAGATTGACGTTTCCGGTCTGTTTCTTCTTATGATTCATTCTCCTCCAGATCCTTCCTGCTAAATCCTTGGTTCCCTTATTTTATGTGGTTAGTTGGCTACATGAGCACCTCAGCCTCTCCAGAATGGAGCATTAATGTAATGGAAATGCATCTTTCAGTGGGGCTCATTGGTTCTTGGTCGTGTCACTCCTAACCAATGTGGTGTGGTCTAGTTGGTGGTCTAGTCTATGCTCTGCACTGAAAAGTATTGATATGGAGCTGCAACTCCCAGGGTGCTGCACACTTGTTGTCGCCAGCTATAATTAGGTGGGTTATCCCCAGTGGGCCAGCCAGAACTTAGGGCCTTATGCAGGAATATCCTGGAAAACAAAAAAAAAGGGGGGCAGGTGGTTACAGACTAATGCATTGGGGAAGCATATTGCAGTATTCATTTCTCGATATTTGTTTTTCGGTATTCATAAAAAAAAACTGCTATTGTCACTATGGAGCAAACATGGTAGTAAACGTGCCTCTGGCCGCCCAATTCCCTATCAAAAAACAGTGTAATAAGATCACTCTGTTAGTGAAATTCCAGTATTATGTTTAAAGAACATAAGGGTCGTGATATTGATGACGCTAGGCACGATAAAGACCTAATACAAGTGATACAGTGATAACGCACCGATGGGACGACGATACAGCGAAGCAATCTATGCAGAAGTGGAGCGCAACTTGACTCAACCCGTGCCATCTCCAGTTTTCTTATAGATGATATCTGATGATTTCGTTTTCTAGGTCTTCAGTGATGATACTTATGATACAAGTAGCTAGATGAACAGTTTTAGAAAATGTATGTGAGGAGTGGACATGAGTGTACTAAATTGAAACTATTGAACAATTAATGATTGCAGCAATTAAAACTTTGGGTGAACCATTTAGTGGACACATGGACCAGTTCCTTGAAACTTATGCACATTCTACGTATAATATTGTAAAGGAACACAAATGTGCAGCAGATATGATTTCAAATAATGTATATTTAGAATATCATGGAATAAATGTATTGAAAATTAATGATTAATATTTTTATTTTGTGGCAATTGCGGGTCTTTTGAATTGCCCATTGCTTTATTTTTAAAGTGGGGCGCTTAATTTATAAGATGAAACACTTTCAATTAAAGCGCACACCAGAATGTACAATAAATGTGCTGCAATATTAAGGATTGCTTAAGGGCTAAGGGTTAAGGATTGCTGGGGCTAATGTGAAGTGTGGCTAGCTTTAAGAAACCACCATGGCCCAGTCAGGTAAGGAGGTGTTTATCACTTACATTCAATGCATAGTTTTTTGTTTTAAATTTGGTCACGTGCAAGGGATTTTCCCATGGTACATTATTTTAAATTAGTTATCTATTATAATGATACTCATGTTATATGCAGAGTAACTGCATTGAATTCAGAGACTGCGTGTTTTAGGGGTGCAGTTTATTGCGGGAGTTACTTGCACCGAGTTGAAGTTAACTTACAGTGCAATGCATTTATGTTACTACGTGATACGGGCAAGTCTTTCACCTCGTCATTCAGTGCGATATTGCCCCGGGAAGGATATCCGACTTGCAGGGTACGAGGGCCTTACTATATGTGATATCCGTTCATGACCATGATTCTGCTCTATGACCATCATTTACCCCAATTTATCACTTCTGCTCAGAATTAGAGAGGCATTTAGTCTAGAGAAAAGAAAGGGAATTCAATATTACCGACCATATACAGTAAAATGTCCACTTTAGCAACAATTTCTTCATAAAGTGTGTTATTTGAGGAGGATGTCTCGAATTGTCTGGATATCATCTACGTAGTCGGATAATTGAGATTTAATTCCCCATTGCGATGTAGATAGTCTTCAGCGGTTACCTTGTGGTCTCTGTCCCTTCCCATGGTAGTCCTTCTCCAAAGCCACATCTTGGGGTTAGAGATTTGGGTCGGATTGTAGCTCTGGCTTTCCTCCCAGAAGTGGTCTCGTCCATATTGATAATGAGGGGGTAGTTGGAACCGGGTTCTGGTCCTGGAGCCCCTCTTACCCTGATGCCTATCGGTCTTTGCGCTAATCACTCGTCCCACTTTGTAGTCTAATGGTTGTGAGGAGAGTTTTGTACATCTGCACCAGACGCTATTCATTATGGCTATCTGCCTGGGGTTATAGTGGGGGGTCGACCTTTGGGCACCCTTGTGTGCCTTTTAACCTCTCATGGATTTTGGTCTCCACTGAGGGTATTTTGTTGAATGGGGTTTCATTATAGTCCTATCACATTCCGTCCATGTCTGTAATATTTGATGCATCGGACCTGCTTTCCTTATGGGGCATTGGATTTGGGAGGATTCCCTATTAGATACGATTTCATACCTTTACCTGAAGAGTTCCCATCTTCCTATCCTGCTGGGCCCTTGCTGTTGTAGCATAGGGGCCGATATTGCTTTGGCTCTTCTCTGACAGAATGCGAGCACGCTTTTTGCCATGAGGGGCCTGGGCCTCATTCGATCGTATAGGGTCTGTCTCTAGTGCTTATTAGGTGCAGGTATGGAGTGTCCTTTGTAGTCATACTGGCAAGCTGACTAACCCTTTCTCTTTCCTTGGACGCTTGGCATACTGGATAAGCACTCGACCCAAAGCACTCATCAAAGGATACCTGATCAACACACCCTGCTGACTTGCATCGTCAGGGCTTGTGACTTGTAGGTCAGGCATGCGAGCTAGCCGCAATCGAAATATGGTCTGATTAAATTAGATCGGCGTGACAGCTGCAGACTGCTGTCTACTTGGGCCCATCAATGGGCACTGCCTGGGGGCCCCACAAGCATAGGGACATGTCATATAGACATATGCAAGAATGTGTAAAATATTTAGGTCTTATTGGCAAACACACTTACTATAAACCTACATCCTGGTTGTGGGAGGACTAACTACTAAGCTAAGTATATATATTTCCAGTGAATAGCTTTCAGCAGAAAAGTAATGCTTTTGAGTGGAGCAAAGGAAGAGCTGCCAGATCAGCAGCAATTGACACGGAGGTACTAAGAAGAAATAAGTTAACTTGTTTTTGATGAAGTGAGAGTGATTGAACTTTGTGAAAATGGCCGTCCATTTTTTTACTTTCCTGGTAAGAAATTCTGCTAATTCGGATGTTTAGCCCACTAATATGGGGGTTGGGGGTCCCATATGATCCAAATACCCAAGCATAGACAGTATAATACACACTCAGTCAGCTGAGTATGTGAATTTCATCCAGTGACAGTGACATGACAATAGGCAATAATTGTTGCTCTTTACCTATGACCTTTCAAGATAAAGCTAATTTAAAGGACCTTTAAAGGACCTTTAAACCCATCCTTGATGTTTACTTTTAATACACTTTCTTAATTTGAAGACAACCCCAAGAATTTTGGGAAATGTTGCAGGCTTGTGAGTGACACAATACAGCTTCCACCAGCTATGGACCTTATGCTGATACACTTAATGTTACACTTAACTAATTGGGCTGTGACAAAGTGGTTGTATAGATAACAAAATAATGCCATACTCTACAAGACTATAAGAGATACAAGACTAAATACGACAAGATACAATTACAAGACTACTGTATTTGCAAGACAATCAGAGAGCCGTGTCTGAACATTGGGGGTCCATGGCTCTTCAATTCCCTCCCAGCAAACATTTTGAAATATTGCCAGAACAAAGGTAGATATCTTCAAGAAAACATTTAAATAAGCATTTACAAGAAGGGCTGGACCAAGCAGATTGTAGTGGATATGTGGGCCTGCAGGCCACTCCAAGCAACAGCTTGTTGGACTAAGTTATCACAAGTAGAGCAAGGCCCCAGGCAGGGCTTAAGGAGTAGAAGAACTCCGAAACCCCCTTCAGATATGCTGCCGAAATAAATTGTAAATATTGTACAGTACTTCTATTTGTAAACTTATTTGAAAATCAAGCATCTCCTTTTATATGGGTATTTTAAATAAACTTTTTAATCCCTAGATTCGTGGACCGTTGATTAAAGGCAACAAGCGTACAGTATTTGTTGTGAACACTGTTCCTCTGGTCCACCAGCAAGCATTTGCAATAGAAAATCACACAGGACTAAGTGTTGGCAAATATGAAGGCTCGACAGGTGTGGATTATTGGACTGATGCTTCGGTGAGTAATGGCTGTAATGCATTCCCTTTTTGTTGTTTAGGTACAGTAGAATACTGTAATCTTCATATCATACAAGACCATTGTGTTTAGGGTAAATGTATTAACAATAGATTGAATTAAGAAAGAAAGCAATGGTAAATCCAACTTAATCTTCTAAAGGAAACCCAAAAAGTGAAAACATTCCAATGTATGTATGGATATACAGTACATACTTTGTGTATTATACAATAAAATATCATTTATAATCTTATTTCAGGTAAAATTAATATTGCAACGCTAGCTCAATTAAAGCATAGCTGATTTTGTTTTACTCAAAAAGTAATCCTTAGTCTACAAAACACAAGAAAATAAGAGGCACTGAAAACATTGCATTACTCATCACAGTTGTACTATTGTATACAATTTACAATACAATATAATTTTTAATCCTTTTTTTCAAATAAAATTACATTACACAATAGTAGTTCACTTAAAACAAAAATAGTTTTTTATACTGAAAAGGCAATCCTTTACTTGCATAATAATTTTAGTTATCTGAATTTTTTTTTATTATTATTAAATGTTAGAATCGTCTTAAGAATCAGAAATCATAATAAAGATACCGATTCTGATTGCTTAAAAATGCTCAATTCTTCCAATTCTTGATACTGATTCTGATTAACCCTTAACACTTTTGCGTGCCTGACGGGTGACCCCCTGCACACCACAGGGTAGGCCAAGCATTGGCTGTTAGCGCACAAACCACACTCAAATGTTTATACTCTTTTTTTCAGCTTTCTCGCCTCAGTTTTTGAGCTACGTCATTTATTTTGGTATCAAATTGTATGCAATATCACGGCGCACATTTTAAAACAGCCCCATAATATTCGGATAATAAATGGAATTTTTACAAATTTATTAATCGATGATGGTGTTACCGTCATCAGGGCCTCGTGTGTACTGTATTTTGGTTTTATGACGTCGCGACCGTCATCAGGACGCGAGAGTGTTTAAATGCGCAATACATACGTGTATGTATGTATGGACTAGGATATCAGTTTCTCAAACTTGCTCAAATGCTTTCAAATTTGTTGTGCATAATCTACTGGCAAATGCTCCAACTTTGTCTAAATGATCACCAATATAACTTGAAAAACAAGAAAATAAAAAATAATTCTAAAATTGAATATTGAAAACTTCAGATTTTGAAATCGGCTGCAAAAATATAAAATATTGCCAATTGTTCATTTGGTGTTATGCTCTCAGAATAGCATATGATCTTCATATGATAGCATTCACGATCTTCATTTTCATAGATTTAGAATATAGGTTTTCAGTATACTTTACTGTAAAAAAAAAATTAGCAATATAGCATTTGAAATATGCACCAAATCTAGAAAAAGAAATTTATCCTCCAAACATTTAGGGTTTATGAAAAATCCATTCTTTTGGGATTGTAGAACAGACAGCTGTGCACACTATATGTAAAAATGATAAGAAGCAGTCAGAAAATTGATTTTTGGAGGGGAGCCCCTTTGGCTCCCTGGAGCTATCCAGACTGATATGGATATATGAGACTTTGGCATCAGTCAATGTGAATGGAGTTCTAGGCCTACCGGGACCACAAACCAGAACCTGGCCCCCGTCAGATGAG
Source organism: Procambarus virginalis (assembly GCA_020271785.1). Classification (NCBI taxonomy): domain Eukaryota; kingdom Metazoa; phylum Arthropoda; class Malacostraca; order Decapoda; family Cambaridae; genus Procambarus; species Procambarus virginalis. Next base: position 21,791,772 of record WNGS01042707.1, read on the forward strand.
GCACGAGAAGCAATTGCCTATAGAAACCTACTCATGTGGTTGGAAGCATTCTAAGTCTGCCATCGACCAAGTCAGGCACCCAGAAAGGTAAGTGTCTCAAACAAAATCCTATTCTGGTTAAGAAATTGCTACTGAATGCCGAACTAGTGGACAGAACTCCCCAAATGAAAGCGAGCAAACGCGCTTGAAGTCTTGAAGTGAAGTCACCGTGCCGCTGTCTGTGCAGCTCCCCCCTCCCAGGGTGGGGAAAGAGGGTGCCCCCGACCCTCATGCTGGCTATCTACACCCCAGTTCTGTGGCTGATGCGAGACTGGCAAGGTCGTGCAACTCTGGCTCCAGATTTCTGTCCTGTGCCTTGTGGTGTGTGCTGTACTTGGTGGTGCACAATCCAGGAGTATATTCACCAGTACTCAGGCTGCATGCACCTAGGGTCACCTTCCCTAAGTGTTCCAGTAAGTACTGCCCTTGGGGCTTGCGGCCATCTTCAACAAGTCACCTTGGGGGCTACCTCCACAAGGTCTTTTGCTGCTTGGTGATTGACCGCCCTTGGAGTCAGTTGGGGTGTTTCCTTCACCCCTGTTTGCATCTTGGTAGGGGGTAGTTTTCGTCAATGTTTGGGGCGCAGAGTACTGTGCAGCTAGTTGTAACCTCTCATAGCGGCCGGCTCTGTTCTGCCTGGGTACGTTGTCCTCTTGCGGGGTTTTTCTTGTTTTTGTTTTCCTGCCTGGTGGGGGGTTTGCCTCATGGTTTTGGTCTCCCTATAGTATCTTGGTGGTCCCCTGCTAGGCCCTCGTGAGTGTACACCCGGGGGGGGGGGGCAACTATAACAGTTTTACATTGGTAACTTTGGGTGCCGGTTAGCAGTACCCTGCTTGAGCTATTGGTGTCACAGTAAGCGGGACACTTACTGGGACGTCCATTGTCGTTCTAGTACTACTGGGATGACATTATCATCCCAGTAGTGTGATTAAGTGCTTCCCTTAGTGTGATTCTGTCCAAGGACCCTGGGAAACCCTGCATGGGTCAGATGGATGTGACTCCTGGGTCCCTTTCTGTCGCCTTGTTTGAGTCAAGAGGGTTGCTTGGTCCCCTTGTCTCCGGGTGACCTTCACCGTTTGCCTCCGTCATGCTGCTTGCTGGGTCTGTGACACCTTCGACCAGGAGTCCTGCGAGTTTTGTTGCTTGTTTGTGACTCGGCAGCTCAGGCGTTGCATGCTCGTTTTAGGTTGCTGCAGTGTGCTAGGTTGGTTGCTGACCTGGAAACTCCGAGGCTGCCCCGTTTTTGTTATAAAGACCCAGACTTGGGGGGAAGGGGATGTTAGTCGCTTTGACTTTGGTTCATTCTGCCCCTCCTTATCCTTCCCCTTCGGTGGTTCCTAGTTCTGCATCTCTGTTTTAGTATAATTTTTGTTGTGCCTTTTATTATATATTTTACTTGATAAAAGTAAAGTAAAGTCGTTTAGTTCCCTGTCTCTTCGGGTCCGTCAGTCCCGTCCTTTCGGAGGTTTTCAATTTCCCGCTTCCCGGCTCATGAAGTGCGGGATGTCCATGCGGCTTACCTTCTGCATGACCCGGATTATGCCTCTTTAATGAATCTTTCGTCCTTCAGGTTTGGGCTTTCGTTTCCTTACTGGGTTCGTTATGAGGTCCTGGAGTCGTAATAGCTTGTGGACTGCCCTGTTTTTTCATTGGGGGTTTGGCATTCGTTCTGTTGGTCCCACACGTTTGAGTGGTGAGAGGCTCTGATGGTCGTCCAGGTTTACCTGAGAGGCGAGCTTGAGCACCTCAATGAGTGCTTGTTCGCTCCTGCTCTTCCCACGGGATGTTGGCATCATGCAGGTCATCTCGGAGTGGGTTCCCTTGGGCGTGGGCGAAACGACCTCATCCCTCAGGTGAGTTTCCTGCCTGTTTCTGGTTCTGAAACAGGACTGCGCAGACCCGCAGTTCATTCTGGACTTGTCCTGTCTGAACCCGTGGGTTTATTGCCCCTCCTTTCAGATGACTACTGTCCCAGATTCGTCTTCTTTTGGAGCTGGGCACTTGGATGGTGTTTCTGGACCTCTGGGACACATATTGGCATGTCCCGATTCATCCGGGGTTCAGGGACTAGCTCGGTTTTGTTGTGGGGAGTCAAGGTTACCGTTTTCATTGCTGTCCATTCGGCTTGAATCTGGGTCCTCGCGGTTTCATACGCCTTACCCGGGTCATGGTGGTCCGTCTGCATCTATTGGGGTTCGGGTTCTGACCTACCTCGTCGATTAGCTAGTGTGGGCTCTTAGCCAGTCCGCTTGTCTGCTCACCAGGGATTTGGTTCTTTCCCAGCTCGCTGGGCTCAGGTTCCTGGTGAAGTGAAGGTAATCCCATCTGGTTCCTTCTCAGGTTCGGTCTTGGCTGGGTCATGTGTGGGACTCTCGGACTGCTTCCTTGTCTCTTCCTCCGGAGTCAATGCTTCGGCTACAGTCCCACCTCCACATGTTTCTGGAGGGCTCCTGGGTCACATGGCGGTTCCTTAAGGGTTTGTGCAAGAGCCTGAACTTTGCTGTGATGGTCTACCCGCCGTGTCGGGTTTGGCTTCATCAGCTGTTCTGGTTCCTTCTGGGACGTCCCTTCTGCCTCTCTCACAATCACTGGGTTTGGCCTCCGGGAGCCTTGTGTCGGCTGCTGCATTGCCGGCTTCCCATTTTAGGGTTTTTGGGGTTCAGTGCTTTGGCGCCTACCCGAGCCCTCATTCAATGTGTTCATGGACGCGTCGTCTCGTGGCTGTGGCTTTGTGACCAGTACTCACCAGGCTGGTCAAGGGCGGTGGGGTCCTTCCTTCTGTCGGGCCCACAGCACGGTGCAGGAGTTTGTGGCAGTGTGGATGTCGCTTCGAAGGGTTTAGATCGCTTGCCGATCGACGATCCAGCTCCATTCGGACTGTTCCCCAGTGGTTCATTACCTGAACCGAGGGGGTTCGATACGGTCCTTGGCTCTTTGGGGCTGGTCGCTTTGAGTGATTCGTCTGCTGAGTTCTCGGAGTTTGGCTCTCCTGGTCGTTCATGTTCAGGGGGTGTCCAACGTTCTGGCAGACAGCCTGTCTCGATTCATTCCCCTGTCCACGGAATGGACGGTCGACGCCAGCTCATTCAGTTGACTCTGCCGGACGTACAGGCTCCTAGAGGCGGATCTCTTCACATCGGCGTAGCCGAGGCGTCTCCCGTTGTATGTGGCGCCCTTCCCTGACCACGAGGCCATCGGGGTCGATGCCTTCAGGCAGGACTGGTTGAGGTGGGGTTTCCTGTACCTCCTCTTCCTAGTTTGGCTGTTCCTCCAGGTCCTAACTCTTTGGAGACTTACCAAGGAATGGTAGTCCTCTTGGCTCCTTGATGGCCAGCCCAGCCTTGGTTTCAGGCGCTGCTTGCTTGGTGTCCGAACCCAAGGGTCTTCCTGCGGCTCTACCTCTTTCAGCAGATGGGTCCAGTCCATTACGTGGCTGGTTCGATCGTCTCCTCGAGTCTTCGCTTCTAGTCTTTCTGACTCGAGTCTATCACCATTTGTATGGTGAGCAGGTGGCTTTGTTGATAGTGTCCCACCTGCGTGCTTCGTCTCAACGGCAGTATGAAGTTTTCTGGCAGTCCTGTTATTTCCTATCCCTTCATAGGTTTACTTCTGTCTCTAATAAGGTTGTTTATCCTTCCTTTCGTGGTTGTTCCAGAACCGTCATCTTATGCCGAATACAGTCACCTCGTATCGTGCGGCTCTGGCGGAGCCACTGCAGTTTGCGTTCGGCATTGATGTTACTTCTGCTCTGTTCCGCAAACTGTCTCATGCGTTGTTTCACATCCGGCCTGCTCATGCGCCGGCCTGAGCCGTCCTGATCTTTGGACCAGGTGTTCTTTTTCTCTCTTCACCTCGCCTTATGGTGGCCCCCTTCAGTTCAGGATTATTTTGCCAAGGCTCATTTCTTGTTGGCTTTGGCCTCTGGGTTCGGGTTGGGGAGCTTCTTGCTCTCCTCCAGCTCAGGAGTTTCTGCTCTTTTGGTCTTGGTGATAGGTTTGTTCGTTTGCAGCCATCACCGTCTTTTCTGGCGAAGAATGAAACTACTGCTTACCGGAGGGGTCTTTAGGTCATTGTTGCTTGGTTGGTTCGGCTGGGGGTGCATCATGTGTTGTTTGGTTGCGGCTCTGCTGATACCTGCGCACCATGGCCTCGGTGGCCGGGGACGCGCTTTGGATTGACCCGGTTTCCCTTCTTCCCTGTTCCAGTGTTTGGGTCCCTCAAGTCGTCTGCAGGGTTATGCGGTCCAGGCAGCCTGCGGTCTATCCTCGTGCCCACGACGTTTGTGAGTGCTGCTTTGGCTGCCGTCTTTGGTAGCATGTCTTGGGCTGACATTCGGGCACGGGGTTTTTGGAGGTCGAACAGGGTCCTGCTGCTCGCTACCTTGTCAGTGTTCGTGTGGCTAGTTGGGCCTTTGTTGCGTTGGGTCAGCAGTTGCAGCCATTTGTCTCGACTTAGAGTTGAGGAGCGAGTGCCGACTGCCTCCTGGGTAAGTCCTTCTGGTTTTGTCTTTTACTAAGTAGCTCCGGGGAGCCAAAGGGGCTCCCCCCAGAAAACCAGCGTTGAATGTTTTGAAACTCCATTTTCTGGGTGAGACCGGAGGCTCCCCGACAACAACCCCTCCCTCCCTCCGGTCGGTAGTGTTTCGTGTATTTTTTTTATATCCAAACTGAGAACTGGGGTGTGGATAGCTGGCACGGGTGTCTGGGGCTCCCCGTTACCACTCCCATTGAGGGAGGAGCTGCACAGACAGCAGCGCGGTGAAGTGGTAACGTCATGCTCGTTTTCATTTGGGTAGTTCTGTCCACTAGTTCGGCTTTCAGTAGCAATATTTTAACCAGAATAGGGGTTTGTTTTAGGGAGCTTACCTTTCTGGGTGCCTAACCTGGTCAATCGCAGACATAGGATACAGTACTTCCAACCACACGGGCGTTTCTATAGGCCATTGCTCCTTGTGCCTCTCTGAGGAGGCCACGTCTTGGCTCTTGGTCCCCGGGTAGACCTAAAACTCCATGCGCATTGACTGATGCCAGGGTGTAATGCATTCATATCAGCCCGGTTAGCTCTGGGATGCCTCTGGGTTTCACCCAGAAAATGGTGTTGCATTACATTCAACGCTGGTTTTTTATTCTTTGCCATAATTTGTTTTTCTTTTACAGTGGTTGGAGGAGCTGGCAAAGAAGGAAGTTTTGGTGGTTATTGCTCAGATCTTTCTTGATCTTATTCTTCATGCCAGGTTGCCACTGTCATCAGTAAATCTGCTTATTATGGATGAATGTCATCATGCCACAGGGAAGCACCCTATGCGAGAAATTATGAGGCAGTACGAGACTCTAAAGAAAATAAATCCACAGAAATGTCCTAGAATTCTTGGGCTTACAGCTTGTGTCATTCATCGAAAATGCAAAAAAAAACATGTGTTGGGCATGTTGAAGGAACTGGAAGCCACAATGGATTGTGCATTAGTGACAACTACAAATCAAGCAGAAGTTAATAAGTACAGTACTAGCCCCAAGGAAAAAATTATTTGTTATGAATCTGATGAAAGTTCCGAGTACAAAGATATAATCTTTGCGCAGTTGCAAGGAATTATAGAAGATGTAAAGGAACTAGATGATATAGAAGTTAGATATAGAAAATTGGTAAACAAGAAAATAGAGAATATCAAGTACATTTTGTGTACCCTTGGCGATTGGTGTGTGGCTCGGGCAATCAAGTATGAGATGAACCATTTTGATGATATTGAAAAAATGGATGATGTACCAGCAGTTCGGGATTTGATGAGTTTACTGAGCAGGAGGTTGGAACAAATATATAATTTTGTATTAAAGCGGAATGTGCCATGGACCCTCTTAGTCATGTTACCAAGAAGGTAAAGAAGCTATTCTCAATATTTCGTGCATGTAACAGAGAGGTATATGGATTGATCTTTGTTGAGAGGAGAAACACTGCCAAGATCCTGTATGATTTACTGTTGGAAGCTGCTAAAATGTCTAATGATCTTGCTTTTGTTAAGCCTTTGTATGTTGTTGGTTCAAATACCCGCTTGGGTGCTGACATTCGTTTGGCTCAATTAGAACTTTCCAAGCAGAAGGAAAGCTTAAGCAAGTTTCGTAATGGGAGTTGCAATTTCATAGTGTCAACTAGTGTCTTGGAGGAAGGTGTGGATATTAGAAAGTGTAATGTAGTTATACGCTTCGACAAGCCAGTGAATTATCGGGCATATATACAGTCGAAGGGGAGAGCACGTGCACATCCATCAAGGTATTTACTCATGGTGGAGGAGAAAGAACTGAAAGACTTGCTGGAGACATTAGAAATGTATAGAGAAATAGATATATCCTTGACAAAATTCTGCCAAAATCGTCAAGTACCTACAAATGAGAAGACAAGTCGTATATTTTCTCTAGATGAACATATTGTTCCTTATGAGCCATATGGACCAAGTGGACCCAAAGTCACTTTAAATTCTGCTATGCCACTTATTAATGTGTATTGTGGTACTCTTCCTCAGGATAAGTTTACAGTATTGGCACCAGAAATTAGTTACAAATACACAGATGATGGATTTGTGGCAGAGATACAGCTTCCAATTAATTCATGCCTGAAGTCTAAAATATGTGGGGATTGTATGGAGAACAAAGACCTTGCCAAAAAAAGTGCTGCACTGTATCTTTGTAAAACGTTGCATGCAATGGGAGAATTGGATGAGTTTTTACGGCCTACAGAAGTATTAGATGATAGTATACTAGATGGTCTGGTGGAAGTTCCACTTGAAGGAGTAAAGGAGGGGGAACCTGAACCTGGTACAAAGAAGCGACGTCAAGTCTATGATAAGGAGGTGTGCGAGGCATTTACCCATTTCCATGAAGGACACTACAAGTTGTATTCAATTATCATTCAACCAAAGGGCATACCCCATACTAACTTAGTAATTGATTCCTCCAAGAGTGATGTAACGATGGGATTGATTTGTAAAAAAGAATTAATTCGTTGTCCATTCCCACTCTACTTTTCTAAATGGGGGGAAGTGGAAGTCAAGGTGAAATTTGTAAAGGAACTTGTAGAACAAAGTTCTGAGCTGATGAGTAAAATTGAACATTTCCATAAGCTAGTTTTTGAGACACTATTGCACATCAATACCTCACTATTTGTCTTTGATTCTAAAAGCTCAGGAGTATTTATTGTGCCAATAGGAAAAACTGGTACAATTGACTTAGATGTTCTAAATCAGATATTCCCATTGACATCTCTAAGATTGCCCAATATGTTTAGATCACAAACAGGAAGTTTCCAGTTTGAGAGATCTACTTTTGAGGATGCTGTAATTTACCCTGTGTATATACAAAACACTGACCTGTTCTATGTTACTGAAATATTTAATGATATAAATCCACAAATTGCATTTCCTGACCCAAAGCAATCATATGCTTCTTATGAACAATATGTGTTAAAAAAATTTGGTAAGAGGACCACCAATCTCCAACAGCCTTTAATAGCGGCAAAGCACCTACCAAGAGAACTCAACTACTTAAAAAAGTTGCCAGATACTTGTAAGAAGAGTGATCAGAAGACTGGACGTGAACCTGCCAGGTACATTCCTGAACATTGTGTCGTACTGCCTCTGAAAGCCTCTCTCTGGTGGCAGATCATGTGTATCCCATCAATTCTTCATCGTCTGAATAGTTTAAACTTGGCCCATCAACTGAATGTTACCATGAATGCCCCAAATTATCATACACAGGATTCAGAGTATCCAGAAATAAATTTTAATTGGACTGAAGAAATAATTGCAAGAATAAGAGATCATGAAAAAAATTTGTCTGCATTATTAGTGAAAAGGAAGAGTGACTATATCCATCCATTTGTAATTGTTCAAGCTCTCACACTTTGTGCCGCTCATGACAATATGGATCTGGAAAGATTGGAAGTTCTTGGAGATACTTTCCTCAAATTCATCACTGCAGAATATTTATATTTAAAAGAGACCGAGCATCATGAAGGAAGACTCTCTCTGCGCCGTGGCAAGCTGGTTTGTAACAGGACTTTGTATTCCCTGGCAAAGAGCAGAAAAATACCACAGAAGATCCAGTCAATCAATTTGACACCCCCAGCAAATGGTTTCCTGCCAGGTTTTTTGGTCAAACCTGATGTTAATAAGATTCTGAGAACCTTGAACCTTTCCCATGATGCATGGTCTAGTCTTCCTGATTTTGGTCTGGATAACCTGCAAGAGGTATGTTTTTCTTAGAATTTTATTGTGCAGTTTCTTTATTTTTTCTGCAGTTTGATTATTTACTATTTCTAGTGGCCTTGACAGGTACAGGGAGCCTGTGTCACATCGAAGGTCCCCCTGTAATTGCTAGAGATTTTTTCCAGCTATATTTTGAGCTGAAGCATTGTCTTGGTAATAGATTCAATGTTTAGCTAATTCCATGGGTTAATTTTAATTACCTTAATAATGAAAAAGTGTCTCTTGTCAGTTGTACATTGTGGCATGTTGATATTGAAGTTACTGTCTCATGTGTTTATGTATATTGGACATTTTTAATGTTGTTTTTCTGGGAAAGCCCCTGTTAGATTCTTGAAGCGCTTTCCTAGATAACTTCTCATATCGAGTCAAATTAGTTATAGGATTTCTGTTGGCTCACCGAGACGAGACCTAGAACTTGCTTCTTCCCTTCCCTCCCCCATCCCCCCCATCCCCCACCCCCCATCACCCCCAGAGGCAGAGAGATCTAGGGATTCATTACAATCACCCACACTGAGAATGCATTGAGAAAGTAAATGAAGCAATATGATTATCTGTAAGGGTTGCCTAAATGAAGCTCCAGAACACCCAACTGACTACATATTTTTCACTTAAATCCTAAGGTTTCACTCAAAACAAAACTTAGAACTCCTTAGTGCACAAAGCCATAAACAGATGATGTCCTGGACCCAGATTCACGTTGCAGTTACGCAAGTACATACTTACAAACGCGTACATCTTTCCTCAATCTTTGACGGCTTTGGTTACATTTATTAAACAGTTTACAAGCTTGAAAACTTCCCAATCAGCTGTTGTTATTGTTATAAACAGCCTTCTGATGCTTCGGAGTTCATTAACTATTTAATAATTGTAAACAAAGTTGCCAAAGATTGAAAAAAGATGTACAGGTTCGTAAGTGCGTGCGTTCGTGAATCTGGCCCCTGGGAGCTGCGACTTGCAGTCAGCTATGGGACAGTCCTGATTCTGATGTCAGATTGCTCTGACCTTACTGAGTTGCCCAAAACTGTAGCGAGTCCCACATTTAAGAAATAAGTACCAGCTATCCTTTGGACTTTCTTCTGTNGCACGATCCCATCAGCCGAGGAACTGAGGTGTGATAGCCGGCGCGGGGGTCTGGGGCTCCCCCTTCCCCCTCCCGGGGAGGGAGGAGCTGCGCAGACATGCGGCGCGGCTGGTGTGACGCATGCTAGTTTAACTCGTTTTTCTTTTGGGAGTTCTGTCCACTCGTTTGTTCATTTTTGTTGTTAACAGAATAGGGGTTTTTTTGTGGCGCTTACCTTTCTGGGTGCCTGTCCCGGTCGATGGCAGATATGAATGCTCCAATCACATGTGCATTCTATGGGCCATTGCTCCCCGTGCCTCTTGAGGGGGGCCAGGTTCTGGCTCGTGGTCCCCGGTAGGCTAGAACTCCACCCACATCGACTGATGCAAAGTAGTTAGAATATCCATATAAGCCATGGATTGCTTCAGGGAGCCGTAGGGGCTCCCCCCAGAAAAACCAGCGTTGAATGTAATGAAACCCCATTTTCTGGGTGAGTCCCGGAGGTTCCAGGAGCTATCCAGGCTGAATGGATATGTATAACTTTCTGGCAACAAAGTGCTTGGAGTTCTTGCCTACAGGGGACCACGAGCCAGAACCTGGCCCCCTCAGAGAGACATGAGGAGCAATGGCCTATAGAAACCCCCCAGTGGTTGGGAGCATTCTATGTCTGCCATCGACCAGGGACAGGCACCCAGAAAGGTAGGCGCCCAAAACAAACCCTTATTCTGGTGAAAATATTGCTACTGAAAGCCAAAGAGTGAACAGAACTCCCCAAACAAAATTGTCAAACTATCATAACATCATCACGTTGTCGCGCCACCGTCTGCGCAACCCTCCCCTCCCGGGAGGGGAAAGGGGAGCCCCAGACCATCCGCGCCGGCGATCCAACTGCAGCTCTTAGGCTGGATGTCAAAAACATGCAAAAAAACACGCCGACCGGAGGGAGGGAGGGATACCGGGGAGTCTCCGGTACTCACCAGAAAATAGCGTTTCATTACATTCAATGTGCTGGTTTTCTTGGGGGAGCCCCGTCGGCTCCCTGGAGCTACCTGACCACAGATAAGGAAAAAGAGGGAAGGATCCGGGAGGTGGATGCCATGCGCCCTAACCTAATAAACAAGACCACAGACAAAACTAAAAGACCCTGCAGACAACCCCACAGACCGACCTCAGAACAGGAAGGAGGGAATGAAGGGAACCACAGTCAAACCAAAACATGTCCACGACCCCAGAGGCCAAGACGGGCAGGGAACAGCGAAGAACCGCAACCGAACTTATAAAGGAAGCCCCCGGCTGAACAACCAAGCAGCAACCCAAGGACACAAAACGAGGAGAAGAAAGAAAATAGACCATCCGGCCAACGACCAGGACGGCACTGGAAATGCAGAGCAGGCCGGAAGTGAAACAACGCCCAAGACAGCAAGCGAAACGGAACAGAAGGAACAGCATCACCGAAAGCAAGCTGGAGCGGCTCTGCCACCGCCACCCAAAACCTGGCGACAGTACAGGTACCAGACGACGGACTGGACAACCCCTGAGGGAAAGATAAAACAACCCTATCAGAGACCGAAGGACCCTTCGCAGTGATAGGACAACCGGAAGAACTACACACCACCGCGAGACAAAGTACAAGGGGGAGATCAACAATGAAGCCACCAATACCCACACAAGTGACGAGAAACTAGAAACAAAACCCGAGACATGAAGACTCAAGGGGAAGAACGATCTAGCCCTGAACAGGCTGTACCGATCAGCAAAAAGAGGCAGAGCCACAGGAAGACCCACAGAACCGGAACCGAGGAAACCAGCAGGTTTTGCAAAGGCAGGCAAAACCAGAAGGAATGGCCACCAGGGAAACCAGGAACCCAACCCAGCGAGCCGAAAAGGAACCAACCCAGACGAGCAGACATGATGTCCTTCTGGAGGAACCCCCCCCCCCTCAGGACCCCTGAAGGACCAACAAGGCCAAACCCCGAGGAGCCAGGGCCCAGGCAGAGGCCAACGAGGGAAAAGGAGCACCACGAATGAAAGTGCGAGATGCGAAGCAAAACAGTGGTCACACAACCCAAAGGAGCAGCACAACCAGCTCCAGCAGAGAAAAACAATGTACGTGTCTACAAGGTATACAGGAGGGGAACTATACAGGACGTGAACCGCAGGAAAACACATACACACATTCGGAAAAGGAACAAAGAAAAACTGGAGCCAGGACCGGATCCCAGCTACCGTCCCAAGAACAGGACCCCAACAGTAGGGCGGAGCGGTGGACCAAAAGTCCACCACCCCACAGATAGGCAACAACAGAAGCCTGCAGCGAGATACAAAAAAAAAATTAAGGAATTCGGCACCAAACCGACACTGGGGTAGTCCAAAGCTGAACATGGACAGAAGCCCACCCCAGCACCCAACATCAGTATAAGCAATAAGCACGACCAGATACACAGCCATGTGTAGCACAGGAGGAAAAAACAAGAAATAGGCAAGGAAAAAACCCGAATATGGACCAAGTAGCAGCCGGGAACGCAATGTACATGACCAACCACAAGTGTGGAGTGGGAGGTTGCACAAACACAGAGGGGCACCATGGATATCAAGGCGCAACCAGGCACTGAAATATGGCAAGGAAGGAGTGTCCAGAGAACAGAGATCAAGCAAGAAAGGAGGACACAAAAGCACGGACTGAGGGAACGATGGAGTGTCAAAGAAAGAGAAAAAGACCCAGGTGCCGAAAAAACCAACAAAAAGCACCAAAATGCGGGGCAGTGCCCCCACAGTACAAGAAAGAACAAGAAACACGGACAAAGTAAAGTCACAGAAAACATACGCAAGGTATCCAGGCAAAACACACACAACACCTAACAAACCCCGTTAGGAGCATCGACGCAACCCTGTCAAGCGGAAAAGTGACAGAGTAAAACAAGGGGGGGTACACGCACAAGGCACACACACGATGGGTACTCAGCTTCCTCGTAATTACCTAAGTGTAGTTACAGATGAGAGCTACGCTCGTGGTGTCTCGAGTGCTGGGAAGACGGGACACCACGAGCGTAGCTCTCTTCCTGTAAACTACACTTAGGTAATTACGAGGAAGCTGAGTACCCAAACGAGCCACAGACATTAAAAAAGAACCTGATCAATGTCAGAGGAGGTAGGAACGGAATGCACTAGGAAGTAATGTGGAGGCAGACTCCACACACATGCAATTGTAGAGAAGACAGAGCCCAGTAGGCTCAGGAAAATGCACACCTTCGACCGACAGTGAAAAGCGGATCAAAGAGCCAGAGCTCAACCCCCGCAAGCAGAACTAGGCAAGTACCCACACCAAAAGTCGAAAACCAGCACCTGGCCGACAGAGCTGCCAGACAATACAATCTCACCTGCAGAGTGGAGACACAACCGTGCCACAACACAGTCGAGCCGAGTAACATACCAGGAGCATCGCCAGTGGAGTCCTGACGATATGTGTATAGAGGCTGTAGGGATTGGATGTATGGTACCCGAACAAAAACGAGAATTTGAAGTGGAAATATGTCCAAAAGTGGGTGCCCAGTTATAAGACGAGGTGCAGTACAGAGGTGGAAGTGGCACCACACGGAGCCACCCCACCCCCAGAAGCAGTGAAAAATGAAGTGATGTCCACACATATATAAAAATCCAGAACACCCCCAAGCATCCAGAGGGCTATGACTGGAGAAGAAAGACGAGAAAGACGTAGAAAAACCACGATAAACGACGTGGAAACACACAAGTACACCTTCCAGAAAACGAAACTAACACCCCGGCCCAGCGCGCAAGGTATGAAACCGCACCATCCAGGAGGCAGACAAAGAGGAGCTCCAGCTTATTTCAAACAATCCTAAGTGTTGTAGTACAGGATGATGATAGTGAGTGGTGTCCCAGACAACATAAAGGTATAGTGCTTTTGAAAAATAGGTGAGATAACAGGAATGTGCCAAGGGAAGTGAAAAAATTGGATGAGAAAAAGTTGCCCTAGTGTTTACAGTGCAGAGAACAGCATTCAAGATGGCCGCCGGTGGCAAGAGAAAAAACACAACAGAGCTTGATTTTGATGGGTTCAGTGATGAAAGCATTGAGATAACCAGTCTATACAACAAGTTGGCAAATTAGATACTATAGTGACCTCTCATATAGAATTAATTAGTAAATTGAAAGAAAGTAATGACCATTTAAATAGCAAAGTTGTATGTCTTGAGGGGTGTAGTGAAAGACCTGTGCAAGGATAGGATTAAATTGGAAACAAATTGCAAAGCCATGGAAGAAGAAAATAGTCTCTTAAAAATAGCTTTGGAAGAAGTTAAAGTAAATTTAAACACAAATGACTACAATAGGTTAGGCAAGGAAATTCAACAGGAGAAACAGCTTTGTCAGCACAGATGGAGGAAGTTGCACAGGGAATAGAACAGTGCAAGAAAGATATGCAACTCACTTATGCGCAAGTGGCCAAGGACAAGGAAAAAATAGAAGAAGCAGTAAAAGAAGTCAAACACTGCAGCAACCAAGATAAAACAAACATTAGGCTAGAAGTGAGAAAGAATTGGCATCTAACCCAAAGTTGGTGCAAAACATAGTTGATCGGAGTAAGTCCCTGATCATTTTTGGATGCAAAGAAAAGGAGATAACATCTAGGTCAGAAAGAGCTGTAGAAGAAGCAAAAGTAGTAGATAAAATTGTTGGCCTCGTGGAAGGTCTTACAACCAAAGAGAATGTGTGCGACTACAGGAGAATAGGCAGATATGTAAAAGGGAAAGATCAACCTTTGAGGATCACCCTAAACGGTGCCAAACAGATGGAAGAAGTACTAAGGAATGCCAGAAAATTACAAAGCGTGAGGATGGGAAAGGGTGGTCGTTAAGACGAGATCTTTCAAAAGAAGATAGAGAGAAGCTGAAACTGAACCTCGCCGAGGCAAAACGTTTAAATGAGAGCAGGAATGAAGAAGAAATCAATTCTTTTTTCTACAAGTGATAGGGGTAGGCAGACCAGTAAAGTGGTACATGAAAGCAAACCAACAAAATCATTAGAGAAAGGGGGAGTGAAAAAATACGAAGAGGGGGAACAAGTTCCTGAAGATTGCATACACCAACATAGATGGAGTAAGGTCAAAGATACTGGAGTTAAGTGAATAATACAGCTGCAGACACCAGACATGTTGCACTCACGGAGACAAAACTTGAAGATGTTATTTTAAATGAGGTCATATTCCCAAGGGGCTACTCAATTTGGAGACGGGACAGAAAAATTAGGAAAGGCGGTGGCGTTGCTGTGCTGGTGAAAGAACACCTAAAGGTGAACGAAATAATGACTACCAATCCACAAGAAGTTGACATAATAGCACTAGAGATCTGCCATGAGGATGATAAACTAGTGATCATAAATGCATA
>WNGS01042707.1:21810843-21830818 GCA_020271785.1 Procambarus virginalis
ACACTTTTCACTTTTGTCACCTCAGTTCTTGTGCTGTCTTTCATTTTGCTATCAATTTGCTCGCAATAGAATTTCCTACAGGGATTATATGCGTATGAGGTCCAAAAGCCCGGCACGCCCCACCCGTAGCAAAGCCAAAAGTTGGCCAAACGTTACCCCGTGAGCTCCATTGATTTTATTTAAGTGAGCTGTTTCGTAGCCTATCAGTAACATGTAAAACATCTTAAGACTGTGTCGCACTCCTAGATGGTGCCTTTTGGTTGCTCTTGTTAAAGACCGTCCAAATACGGCTTGAGAATAGAACAGTATCCCACTAATTCCGCCACTCTGTACACTGACACGGAAAATGAGGACAATAGAAACGTGAGCTGAACTAAACTCCAGTGTATTTACAGGTCATAACATACAAAAACAGTCACATACAATCATACACCTAAGATACCACCATGTGACCTGTACAGGCTTGGGAACAAAGTCCAGTACACCCTACTAATGCAGTAAATACAGACAGCCACATGCTTTGCAAACTGAAGTTATCTGAATGTTCCAGTTTCATGATCGGGGTTGGGGTTTCACACTTCCCGAACTCAAGTTCAGTAAGTGCAAGGTTCGCATAAATAGTTCAAGAAATGTGTAAGCATCCGCCAGGCTTTGCGCTGTCTCTTGGTGGTGGGTGGGAGATGGCCTAGTTTGCCCACTGACGGTGTCGGGTGCCACTCTGTACTGTGACGTCATAGATTCGACGCGCATTGTTTCCATTGTTTCGATTTGTCACGAGACTGGAGTGTTCATTCCGTATCTGTTGGATATACATATCTGTACAATCGAGGAACATCTGTGTACCATGTCAGCTCCAAATGCACACATTGTCAGTGAAAGCACCAACAAGCTGGATACGTAAAAGAAAGAGGTCAGTGATGACATTTGAGAAGAAAGTTCAAAATTAAGAAGGTGGAGAGCGGTTGTCCCAAGAAGTGTCATATGTACTGAATATGGCATTAGCAAAATTACTGTTTTTGATCTTCTTAACCCTTAGACCGCACAATACATACATATATGATTTGACATAATAATTTTATGTCATAATAATAACATAATTACATAAGTTTTTAAACTTGCACAAACACCTTCCAATTTTTTTTTGCATAATCAACTAGGCAAATGCTCCAACTTTGTCTAAATGATCACAGTATAACTTGAAAAACAAGAGAATCAAAATTATTTAAATTGAATATTGAAAACTTCAGACTTTCAATTCAGAATAAAAAATTGAATTATCACCAATTGTTCATTTAATATTATTCTCTCAGAATAGCATATGATCTTCATTTTCATCCAGTAGAATATAGGTTTACAGTACAGTTTACTGTAAAAATAAAAAACGGCAATTGGGTATTTGAAATATGTCGCAAATTTAAACCAAAAAAATTATAACTCAAAATGTAAAGTTTATGAAAAATCCATTCTGAAGGGATTGTAAGAACAGATAGCTGAGCACACAATATGTCAAAATAGTGAGAATCGGTCAAAAACTGGAATTTTAGAAGCCACTCAAAGTTGAAACTCTAGTTTCAGAGATAATTGAAGTTGAAGTTATCAGCAATGAATAAAGGTAGTTATAATTCGTTAATTTAATTGTATGTTTTAATAAACCTTGTTTGGCATTCATACTCGAAGATATGAAAGTTGTTGTAGGTCAGTACGTGTTGAAATGAAGTAAAGAAAAATATCCCCCAAAAAAGCACAAAATATGGGGATAATTATAATGATTTAGGAGATATATTTAGGGTGTACTTTATATAAGTGAAAAAGCCCTAATATGGTCCCTAATCATCAAAACAACCTAAGAGACAAAAAAATAGTTTGAGATCAGAGAAAAATCAACCCCCAAAAAATTAAAAGTCCCAAGTTTTTCGAGTTGTGACTGATTTATTTATTGACCAATTTCATTCTATCTTCACATAGTTAGGGAAACATGCATTCTCCTGGATGTAAAGGTTACAACAAAATCAATTAATAAGCAAAGAAGGAAAAACTAAAATCTTGACCAAAAAATTCCCTTAAAAACATATTTTTGGGCCATTGATGAAAGTAACATATATTAACATTGGACAATGTATTTATATGATATAACAAAATAGAACATATTAACATAGTTATTCATTATTATTTGTGTTATTATGTATTACTTAGCAATGATATAAAGGCACCAATTGCATATCCACTTTCTTACTGCTATTCTTCTTCTTTGAGCGTCAGACAGGTGCTTGCATCTCTTTATTACTGCATAATCCTTCAGTTCTAGTTATTAGGAGCTGTTCTCCTTATCAACAAAATATTCTTTTTTTAAAAGATTTGTGTAAATTCAATTTCTGAAAATATTTTGATGAAAATTTCACGACACTGAAGCCAATAAGTTGGAGATTTGTTTAACTTTTCGAGTTATTTTTACACAATTCAAATATTTTTCACTACCAGGCCCCCAATATGCGCGGTAATATGCACGGTCTAAGGGTTAAGGCTAAACCTATCATTTTTTACTATTTCTCTAGAAATGAAAGTGATAAGGCAATACGAAATAGAAAGGTAGTAAGTAAAGCAAAAGTGGAGTGTGTTGATAATGCAGTGTGGGAGTGGTACAAACAGAGGCGTGAGGTGACGAAGAAGCCAGTGGCAGGCTGGCTGCTGTGAAAAAGGCATGTGAATTTCACCAAGAAATGAATATTCCTCAGAAGTGTGTATATTGTAGTGATGGCTGGGTCAGAAGCTTAAAACCTACCATGGCATTAGGTTCATTTGGGTACATGGTGAAAGCAATCTGCTGGTACTGTTGGTGCTGACGAGTATTCAAGTAAATTTGCAGAGATGGTACAGGAACAAAATTTATCTCCAGAGTAAATTTAAATGCTGACTAGACAGGTTTGTACAGGCGTATGTTTCTCACAGACACGATGGCTCATAGTGGTGAAGACAATCCTTCAGGTGGTTATAACCAGAACGGAGAATTTCTTTGTGCTGTGCAAATGCAGCTGTCACACGCACAAATTGAAATTACTGTACTTGTGACTGGAATTAGCAAAAAACCTGGGTTTTAATGAAATTTATCACTTTCGCTCAGCGACGACTTGGCATTGAGTCCTCTGTAAAACAGGGGCAAGTCCGGCGAGGACTCGGCATTGAGTCCTCCGTGCGGCAACAGTAGCGGCGTTTTCGGGAAGATTTTGTTGCGGTTTTGGATATTATATGCATATACACCTGTAGGGAATTTCATTGCGAATACATTGATACCAAAATGAAAGACCTTGGACCAGAATTGAGGTAACAAAGTTGAAAACAGAATACCCATTTTATTGTTCTTTATTAGCGCTCACGGGAGTAACACTCTGTCACTTTCTCTGTTTGCTATGGGTAACGCCAGGCATCTGGACTTTATATTTGTATATACAGTACGCCTGTAGGGAATTCTATTGCGAACACAATGATACCAAAATGAAAGACCTTGGACGAGAATTGAGATGTCCAAAGTGTAGAGAGTGTACACATTTTATTGCTCCTGCGCGCTCCCGTGTAGCACGCTCTCATTTTCTCACTTTCTCGCCAGGCTTTTGAGCTTGATACGCATTTAGTCCTGTAGATAATTTCATTGCGAATACATTGATATCAAATTGAAAGACCTAGGACCAGAATTGAGGTAACAAAGTTGAAAACAGAATACCCATTTTATTGCTCTTTATTAGCGCTCACACGGGTAATGCTCTGTCACTTTCTCTGTTTGCTGTGGGTGCTATGCCAGACATTTGGACTTTATATTTGCATATACTCCTGTAAAGAATTCTATTGCGAACTCAATGATACCAAAATGAAAGACCTAGGACGGGAATTAAGATGTCCAAAGTGAAGAGAGAGCTCTTGCCCGCTCCCCGGTAAGAAACTCTCATTTTCTCGCAGGGCTTTTGGGATTTATATTCATTTAGTCCTGTAGAGAATTCTATTGCGAACACATTGATACCAAATTGAAAAACCTAGGACGAGAATTGAGATGACAAAGTTGAAAAAGTATACACTTTTCAGAATTACCCCGCCCTCTAATGTAATGAGAGGTGCTTGGGGTGGCGCAGCGCTCTTTCTGGTAACCACGGCCTGTTTTCATCACGTCGGTGGGTGGAGATCGCTGCTGTTTTTGACATTATATTCATATACTTCTGTTGGAAATTCTATTGCGAACACATTGATACCAAAATGAAAGACCTAGCACGAGAAATGAGTAGACAAAACTGAAAAGAATGTAAACATTTTATCCCTCTTGTGCGCTCCCGAGTAACTTTCTATCACTTCCTCTGTTAGTTGCGGATGGTAAGCCGGGCTTTTGGAGTATATATGCATTTAGTCTTGTAGAGAATTCTATTGCAAACACATTGATACCAAATTGAAAATCTTAGGGCGAGAATTGAGCTGACAAAGTTGAGAAAAGAAATTCTCAACATTTACCATGCTCTCCCTCGCGCTCCCGTGAAACGCCCAAGCCCACCTGGGGTAGTGGGGAGGTCGTGCGCCCGGTGAGCAAAAGTGTTAGTCAGCTAGGTGCCTCCCTGTGATTTATAAGAACCAGTCAAGCGTGTGGGTCTCGAGTAATATTTGGCGAGTGGATTAATAAGAACTTTGTACCTGAGGTGAAAGAGCACCTGAAAAGTGTTGGCTTCCTGCAAAACAGCAAAGTTGTGCTGCTGCTAGATAATAGTTCACCACCCTGAGGTGATGAGCTAGTAAATGACAGAATCATTGGAATGTTCTTACCACCCAATACAACTTCATTGATCCAGTCCATGGATCAAGGGATAATGTAAGAACCTTAAACACCAAGGATGTTTGTCAGACGTCTGAATATCAGCCTGGAACAATTAATGACTCATAAAGTCTGCTATCTGGACTATTGCTAGTGCATGGGACGAGGTAAAGCAAACAACACTGAGAAATGGTTGGAAAAAATTTGGCCCCATGTCAAGTGGGGCCCGAAACGCTATGCGTATTAGTGGCTTTAGGTGTTGTATGTACTAGCTCTATATGTAGATCCAACATTATGTTTGTAAATCAACTATGTATGTACTTTTTCTGAATACAAATTTATTATTATTACTGTATTATTATTATTATAAGATTATAAGTCTGTTTCCTGAGGAAGATGACTAGGCAAATTTTGAAGGATTTGCGGCAAAGAAAGTTAGAGTGAGGAAAAAATTAAGAGAGCAACTCCTAGCCTATGTCAGGGGGATTAAGTCCCCAGAACTGAGAGCAGAACTGGTGACTAAAACAATAAAAGATGACATAGATAGGTGGATAGATTTTGATGAAGCCCCAACCATTCAAAACATAACTGATGAGGAAATTATAGAATTATGTACATCAAAAAAGCCAGAAGAGTACAGTGAAGAAGGTGGCAAAGAAGAGGATAAAGAAGGGTTAAAGGAAAAATGTAATATGGAACAAATTCAGAAATATTTTGAAGGCATTCTGGCCTTTATGGAAACAAGTAACAGCGAGTTTGAAACTAAGGACATGATGCAACCTGTCCTCTTAAAAAGAACGTCGCATTTGGCCGTTTGCCCATATGGCTGAATTTGGACGTAATTTGAAAATGAAAAAATATGAAATAAATTTAGGATTTTTTTTTTCAACAACAGTAAGTTAAGGGTCCTCTGATAGGTTAGGTGGGCAGGAAATTCTCATAAAGTTTCAAAACATTATGAAAAACGTTAATTTAAAGTGTCCTCTCATAACCTCTGCGCGTACGCCGGACGACTCAAATAGAAAACGGAACAGAACATCACTTTTGTGAGTCGATTTCATTTCAAATTACGTCCAAATTTGGCCATATCGCGCATACCAGTCAAAAGTGACGTTCTTTTTAAGAGGACGGGTTGCATGATGAGCTAGTACAATTTGTATATGAAATTTTTGAAAACAAGATCAAAGGGAATGGTTATCTTGAGGTTATCTTGAGATGATTTCGGGGCTTTTAGTGTCCCCGCGGCCCGGTCCTCGACCAGACCTCCACCCCCAGGAAGCAGCCCGTGACAGCTGACTAACACCCAGGTACCTATTTTACTGCTAGGTAACAGGGCCATAGGGTGAAAGAAACTTTTGCCCATTGTTTCTCGCCGGCGCCTGGGATCGAACCCAGGACCACAGGATCACAAGTCCAGCGTGCTGTCCGCTCGGCCGACCGGCTCCCATAATGAAACAAATATCAATTAAAGAGTCTTGTAAAGGCTTCCAAGAAAGCTTGCATTGCCTCACCTGCACCTGACTCATTATATGTTGATCCAAATGCTTCAACATCTGAGGTTGCCCTATCACCATTATTCTCCACTTGAGTCAACCCAACTCCACCAACATCCACCACCACCACTTCCATGTAAATAATTATGCTTCATCAACAATGATCATCAACATAACAAGTGGATCAGAACTTCTCTTATTAGTGAGTACAAACAAAATACTGTCGCATTTATGTTACGAACATGTAAATTTTTTCCCCAAGATTTACAATCTTCGTTTACGAACTTTCACGGTAACCGACGGATCTCATCCCCGAGTGGTTCGTAAAGCACGTGGTCGTCTCTACTAAAATGAACGGCTAGGGCACTCCAACTAATTTAAACACAAATGAATAACCTACTTGTCCTAGTTAACTGATCAAAACTTAACTTAATAGGTCCATGCCCGCTGAGATCACCAGCCCATGTCTTCACACCGCCGCTCCCAGGATACAATTACCTCAGACCCGCGCGCTCTGCCTGCATGCGGCCTGCATTCGAACGAATGTGTTCGAGCTGCTAGGCCTAGTAATTTCTTTACTAGGCTGTCTCCTAAACTATCCTTCATTTACTTAGAAACTTAGAAACTGTTAAGCAAAATCAAGCTGCTCATTACTGGGACAACATCTAAGTAAATGTATCAGTACTAATTAATTGCATAGTATCTAACATAGGTCTCCACACAGGTCTGGGGTGGTAGGGCTAGCTTTACATATCTGCTGCCACATGCACACAGACTTGAGTGTAACATTACTGCTAAACAAGACTACTGACTGAAATATGTCCTCACAGGTGATAAGTATATATATAATAGCTTACATAAGGTAAGCTAACTGGAAATATTGACATACACAAGAATTACAGTAACTGACATGAAGTGAGCTGGTAACGGACCGCATGATCGCCACATGGTGAGAGTGATTCTCTCTTCCCCTCAGGAAATGGGAATCCACTTTAACCAAACAATATGTAGGATGTTAAACATACTTTGCCAACAGCCTCATTCCTCTACACGTTTAACTGGACGACTCCAGTGCTCTGCAACACATCTCTGGGTCAAGCAAACAGGAAACAACATACCCGTTCACCTCATTCAGATGACAAGGTTGGTATCCCTAATCCTACAACATACAGTCAAGCCAGTGAGACCTACAGAAATACCGGCTGCCTCCTACTGCTCTCCTGCATGCCGGCACATAACCTCTCACAATACCAAGAAACAAAAAAACAATTATACCTAATACCTCAATCATAGTCTCCATTCCAATAACAGACTTCAATGCAAGGCACAATCTTGCAATTTAATCTTTATTCAATCTTGATGGTTAATATACTAAAATACTTAATACATAAACGTTATGAGTTGGTTATTCATCAATTGGATATAACTGGATCATAACAGCTCTCAATATACTTAGCCCTGTGGTTGCTGTCATTATACTCAGCCCTGTGGCTGCTTTCATTATACTCACTCAAGATTGTGCTTTCTCCTTTAGAGGATCATGGATGATGATAATACAACTGCCTCCCAACGCTTGGTCTCGCTGATGGTTTGGAGTAACAATTCCACGTTACCCTTTACATGTTCCACTGAACAATTTGTTCGGACTATGCTGGAATTCATTACAGTGAGGGTCCAGTGAACTTGGAGGGAAGAACCTGTGGGCAAATTTGGACCATTATTTAATGCAAATGGTATCAGAGTTTTTAGGATACAGAGTACTATTTTGAATAACCCCCTTCTTCCCCTAAAAAAGCCAAGATTGTTTGCACCAAATTTCTGGCAAAAATTGGCATAGTTTAGCAAAATTTGAACTATATGAGTAGTGTTGTATTGTGTGCAGAGGTATTTACTGAGTGTTTTAGATGCATTCACTAGGTAAATTGTATTGGCATCATTTAAATGTATGAAATTTTATAATGCAAATATATATAGTACACTGAGTATACAGTTCATTAGCAGTAGACATTCATTGAAGAAATTATATTATCATATACATTAGTTGAATAATTTACATTATATAGAGGTATTTACAGGACACATTGTACTACCTTACCTTGAGGATACCTTGAGGTGCTTCCGGGGCTTATCGTCCCCGCGGCCCGGTCATCGACCAGGCCTCCTGGTTGCTGGACTGATCAACCAGGCTGTTGGACACGGCTGCTCGCAGCCTGACGTATGTGCTCGCAGCCTGACGTATGATTAGGTATTCTGATTACTAAGTCTTATGATTACTAAGATTAGGTATTCAATGAGAAAATTATATTGTTGTGTATATTAATGCAGTTTTTTATCTCTTTCAGCTTGCTCTATAATTGATGTAGTTTATTCACATGACATCCCTCAAATCAGTGGTGCAACATATGGTCTGAGAAAGATGGTAAGTTACACTAATGAACTTGGAGAGATGATGGGTTTCACGAATGATTCAGGAGAGATAGTAGGTTATGCTGATGATCTGGGAGAGACTGAAGGTTACTGTGAAGATCTGGATTATCTGGAAGAAATGGTAGGTTGCATTAAAGGTCTGGGGAAGAGAGTAGTTTGTGCCGATGGTTCACAAAAGACATTAGGTTATGCCAATGATCCATGGGAGACCGTAGGTTATGTCACATATCCATGGGAGATGGTAGGTTACCCCAGTGATCTGGGAGAGACAGTAGATTATGTCTGGAGAGAACAAGGTGCCATCAGGTCCATGATGGTCTGGATGTTCTGGTACTTGTTCCTAGTGTGGCTGCCTTCTTACCTGCAGTTCCAGCTTTGTAGGCTCTGCTAAAGTTGCTTGTCCCCCTTCTTCGGGAGGTGGTGGCAACATTTTACTTCGTTCACCTTGTATGTCAGTAGGCTGTACATGCCAAGTCATTAGATTTGGCCCGGTTCTTTTGTCTGCCTTTCCCATTTTTGTTTCTCAGCTTCCCTGTGGAGGCTGCTTTGGCTGTGATTTCAGCTATTGTTGCTCTCGTCCTCTCAGTCCTATTATTCTGTAAAGGTTTCTGTCCCTTCTGCTCTGATGGGTTGGCTGGATTGGGGCCTCGCCTAGTGTGTCGGGGTAGGCCTCTGGAGTGTTGATTTCCAGGTCCTTGCGCTTCCTTCAGCTGGCCTCGCTCTGCTTGACATCACAATTATGTGTTGCAGAAGGGTGTGTCTGCTCATGGGTCTTTACGTTAACTCTCCTGCCGTTTGCCCCTTTGACAGTGCAAAGGGGAAATGTCTGGCCTGTCTTGACAGTTCCTAGTCAACTGACACTGGTTTACCAAGCTGTTTCACAGGGTCTTTGGTGAAGTTGTTCACCTTCCTCCTCCCCCCTTNATCAAATGCAATTCAGCTACAGATAGAAATATAACATCAGTAATAAAAATGATGGCAAGTTCTGGCCTATTCCTAGACAAGAGACTCAACTTCAGCAGCACCCACATACACACATAACTAAGAAAGTCTCTAAAAAACGTTGGTATACTCTCCAAAATCAGATATTTATCCTAACTCCCGCTCTCCTCTCACTATATTATGCACTAATCTACCCCTATCTTAATTATGGTATCTGTGCATGGGGGTCTACCACTGCAAACCACCTTAAGCCCATCATCACGCAGCAAAAATCTGCTATCAGAATAATAACTAACTCAGCTTTTAGACACATTCAGCTCCCTTGTTTTAAATCTCTAAACTTGCTAAATATTAACTCTCCCTCCACACATTCTCCTTGTGTCAACTACATTTACAAAACCCTGTTTTTAAATGCAAACCATGCTCTGAAACTCTCCCTCTGGATGGATGTAATAGGACCCATTTTCACCACACCAGAATAAATATATCTCTTTGATATCCCCAGGGTCAACTTAATCTGTGTAACACTCTATGCAAATTAAGGGACCTAGTCTATGGAACTCACTCCCTAGTGAATTGAAAAACTGTAAAAGTTTTGCCTTATTTAAAAACAAACCCAAAAAGTACCTGATTTCATCTTCTTAGTTTCCTACACTGAGCTTTAAATTTGCTCTGTACCTAGTGTTACCCAATCTCCTATTTTTATGTATTTAACCCTACCAACCTTATCATTGTTCATTGCTGTCGTCTTTTATGTGCTAGCCATATGCTGTTTTGTGCCTACCAATTTTTGTCTACTACCATTCAAGCTGTCATTGCAATCAATCTTAGCTGCCTATGTGCTTTAATCCACTGTACCTACAATTTTCTCTATTTTTTTTTTCTTGCCATGTATCTGTTATCATTTTTTTATAATATCTTGCAAGTATTTACCTACTTAAAATTTTCTTAGATTAAGGACCTGCCCGAAACGCTGCGCGTACTAGTGGCTTTACAAGACTGTAATTACCATTTTATGTATCCACACATTCCCAATGTACCTTCTTGTATATGCATAAATAAATAAATAATAAACACAATGTCTCTTCAACGCAGGCTGAACTCCAAGGAGTATTAGCAGGATTACAGGAAGTAGTTAAATGTGGTAAAAATGCTTGCTTCTTTATTGACAGCAGAGGAGCGTTAGAGTCTTTAAATAGCAGACGCCCAGTATATCAGAATATTGTGATAGAGTGTAGAGAAATGTTAAGAAATTAGAAAAAACTGGGTATAAAGTAAGATTCATGTGGATCCCTTCACATGTGGGAATCCTGTTGAATGAGGTAGTTGATGACATAGCGAAAAGAGCCACTGAAAAACCTCTTGTTGATGTTATATGTCAGTTAACCTTGAAACAAATAAAAACAAGAATCAAGATGATCCAAGAGGGTGAAGAAATGATAAAGAGAATGGCAATGGTGGACAGTAGTAACACACTTAAGCATTATTCAATAATAAATACAAATTCGTCCTTCACCTATGGTAAAGGAAAGTCTACTTGGAAGGATTCAATTTACATGAGATTAAGATTAGGATACAAATATATCTGGCAATATGGTGTTGATGTCAGTGAAGAAGATAAGGAGTGTAAATTATGTAGTATGCCGCACGCCCACACCTTAGAACATTATGTATTAGAGTGTCAACTTATTGAAAACTATAGAAATAAGGAATTAAATAGTGTACCACATCAAATTGTTTGGATGTGTGATAATGGTATGATAGACAGTATACTTAGGAGCTACAAGAAGTTTGCCCAAGTGTGACAATTATATACTGTACTTGCTATATTAACCTGCAATGTTAAATGGGATTCTTGTAATATGCTGTACTTACTATATTAACCTACAATGTTAAATGGGATTAAATTAAATGGGATTCTTGTAATGTTATTTGTGTATTTGACTCACTGAATTTGTGCGCCCCTTGAGGGACTTGAAGTAGAGGGGGGTAGAAATAGCCTAAGCTACTCTATCCCTTTGAGATGTATTTCTTGCTTATCTCAATAAACATACTTGAACTTGAACTTGAATACAGAATATGCGGTCATATTCAATGAGACATATATTTATACGTATATATATATGTACATGTATGCATGAGAGTGTGTACATGTATATATAACATTAATAATATTGTAACTAGCGTCAAAAATTTTATTTGCTTAGCTAAACGAACTATAGAGGGTTCAGTTCGCCGATTATGTGCCTCTGTAATCCTTTACACCACCGCCCACGGGATGGGTATGGGGTACATAATAAAGAAAGAAATTGAATATTTACCCATAAACATAACGTGTATATATAAATAAATAAATAAATAAATAAATAAATAAATAAATAAATAAATAAATAAATAAATAAATAAATAATAAATAAATGTTTATTCAGGTAAGGTACATACATACAAGAGATTTTACAAAAAGTGATAGATTTAAATGTATAAATATATTCTGGCTGCCTGTCCCCCAACACAATAAATGATTATTATTAAATTATATACACGGGAAGGAAAAAAATGTGCATTGTAAGTATTAGATGCTCGTAGTGCTCGGACTGGTCGCTTGTATTTTGTTAGCTCCTCTACCATTTTCTCTGGTCTCCGCCGTGTTGTATGAGGGATTGAAGTCACCACGTGTATGATTAACCAACCCGTGAGATGGAAATTTGAGATTAACTCGTATAGCTAGCTTTGCATCTGTACTCTAAAATCTTTCCTATAGAATAGGGTGGCAGAATTGCTGTGTTTTGATCATGGGGAGACCTCGATGCATTTTTTTTAATAACATGCTTCGGTATATACAGCAATGTGCTGGTGCCCCTCCATATATATATATATATATATATATATATATATATATATATATATATATATATATATATATATATAATATATTATAAAATTATAAAATGTATGTATGTATGTATGTGTCGGGGGCAGGCTTCCTGCCCCCAACAAAACGAATTATTAATCATTAATAATTTTGAATGATTTTATACATTTCTTATACATTTGTTTTAGAAATATTACTTGGTCTCCATGCCGCAGTGGTGAAGCACTTGGCCAGCATGAGCGCTTTGGCCTGGGTTCGTATCCTGGCGGGGGAGGATTGACTGGGCGCCAATCCATAACAGTAGCGTCTTTTCACCCAGCAGTGAATGGGTCCCTGGAGTTGTTAAACAATTTTGTAGAACATTCTTGCATATTCGACATTAATAGCTTACCAGCAAGTGTTTTTAGAGGGTTTTAGTCTTTCATTTAGCGATTTTTTCTCTAGAGTATCTATTAAAATTAAGTTTCAGTAATCTAGGATTCTAGGGAAATATGGGAAAAGTCTAGAGATTCCCCCTAGGGAATTTTTGGGTTTGTAGTTGGTGGTGGCGGGCGGCCTGAAGACTGTGGCGGCGGTGGTCCCGGCACCTCTCTTCCTCACACTGCCTCCAGCGGCACGCTGCTCCTCTACACTTCTCGCCACCCACTACCACACTACTCTGGTCTCGTCAGTGGCACTGGCAGCGGGTGTGCGTACTCAGGTAAGGAGAGAGTGACCATGTGGGTAACCTCAGCGCCTTGCTGCACCTGTTCCTGCTCTACCCTACTCCTCCTCGCACTATATTCCTCATTTAAGGAACCAGGAGCACAACAATATTCGTCCAAATATGAAATATAGTGAAAAATGTTAAACAAATCTCACGTTATTTGGCATCTGCGTCGTGAAAATGTCATCCCAATATGTTAAGAAATGGATTTTATACGAATTTTTTAACAATAAATCCGTGCGCGGCTGGTACTGATGATACCTGTAACACCTCAGAGTTAGTGGAACTGGTATAATTAATGCAGTGATGAAGAAATGCAAGCACCTGTCCAACGCACAAAAAAGAATGGTAGTGGAAGGACCCTTTGTGGAAGGGTCCACAAAGTGGATATGCAGCTGGTGCCTTCTAGCATTGTTGAGGGCCACCTGGAGGGCCAAATTTCACACTTAATAATGAGTATTTTGCTGTTTTAATATACCATATTAAAATAATGATATAAATAGATATATAGATATATATATATAGATAATATCTATATCTTTCTATATCTATCTATCTCATAAAGACGTTACCCAGTGCCAGTAAAGGTATTTCGTTTGTCACTTTGTACAAGCAGCTGTCGACTAATTTTAATTTTGGGGGTATTTTCTTTTTTCACCTACATTTCTCAGTTGATTTTGTTGTAGCTTCCACATCTTAGAGAATGCATACCCGTCACTAAGGACGTGAAGTTGGAACGAAATTGGTCAACATGTAATTTAGCCACAGGTGGCAGAGCTTGTGATTTAATTTTTTTGGCCGAGTTATTTACAGATTTCAAACTATTTTCTTTGTCTCTTTAGGTTGTTTTGCTGAATGGCAACCAGATGAAGGACTATCAATTATATAAAGTATACTTATATACAGTATATCTATTCCCATTTTTTTTTTTTTGCTGGGGTTAGGGGAGGTATTTTTTCTTGACTTCATTTCAATACATATTGACCTACAACTTTTACATATTCGAGTACCAATGCCAAACCATATTTATTAAAACTTACAAGATATGTCATAAATTTGAGCTACTACATTCATTGTCGAGAACTTTAATTTAATTTTTCTACATGAACAGAATTTTAAACTTTGAGACAACTTACAAATTTCAGTTTCTGAGCGATTCTCACCATTTTTACATATGTGCAAAGTTCTTGGTTCTAAGGTGTCATTGCTGTCGTTTATTCATAAACCTATTACTTTGTGAGTTATAAATTTTTGCGTCTAAATTTTGCACATTATTTTGATGGCCACATTGAATATTTTTTTTTACAGTAAACTATACTCTCAAAAAATATTTTACAGGCATGAAAATGAACGTTATATGCCATTCTGAGCCCATAATAAATAAAATAAAAATTGGTGAAATTAAAATTTTTGTTAATTTGAAATTGTGAAATTATAAAAATTTTGAAATATTTTTTCCCCCGTTAAGGTTATGATATTGATCCAGTAAGAAATGTTGAAGCATTTACCATGTTGATTATGAACAAAAAATTTGAGGTGTTTGAGAAAGGTTACAAAATTGTGCACCTGGCCTGTTAACAGTATCTCACATGGTATTTACCTATGGGGCTCGCCACCTGCAAAGTACCTCATACCAATTAACGATTATCAATCAGATCATAGAGCACCACAGCTTAAGTGGGTAAAGATGGTGAGCAAGCACTCGACACGTTGTCTTGTGCTGCCCACATTGCCCAGCACCTCACTATCATCACTCACCCAAAACTGTTTCCAGAAGGATGTACTCACCTAATTGTGCTTGCTGGGGTTGAGCTTTGGCTCTTTGGTCCCATTTCTCGACTGTCAATCAACTGGTGTACAGATTCCTGACCCTACTGGGCTCTTATCATATCTACATTTGAAACTGTGTATGGAGTCTGCCTCCACTACATCACTGCCTAATGCATTTGTTAACTACTGTGACACTGAAAAAGTTCTTTCTAACATCCCTGTGGCTCATTTGAGTACTCGGTTTCCAACTGTGTTCCCTTGTTCGTGTTCCACCCATGTTAAACAGTTTATCTTTATCTACCCTGTCAATTCCTCCAAAAAGTTTGTAGGTAGTGATCATGTCTCCCCTAACTTCAGACTTCCAGTGTCGTGAGGTTTAGTTCCAGTAATCTTTCCTCTCGGCTCAGGGACTAGCCTGGTGGCATACCTCTGAACCTTTTCTAACTTCGTTGTGTGTTTCTAGATGTGGACGCCACGCTGGTGCTGCATATTCCAGTATTGGTCTGTCATATGAGGTATACAAGGTTCTGAATGATTCCTTACATAAGAACTGATTCATGGGTTCATTTACGTGATCCCATGAACACAACAAATAAGTATCTCTCGACTCTAGGTCGGGAATACTGGGATCGAATCCCAAGAGGGACATAAATGGTTGGGCACGTTTCTTATCACCAGAATTTGTGTGGGGAGCCACTAACACCAGTGGCCTCGATGAGGACAGGAAGTTGGCGGCTTGTCAAAAAAATCAAAGGAAAAAGCATCTGTTTTCAGTCTTATGTTGTTGTTTGTTGAGTATGAAACCATTGCTCCTTGTTTGTGTCACATCTGACCTTTTGAAGACATTTGGATCAACATCCTCCAAATTGTTTAATACCATATTTTAAAAGTTTCGATGAGATCTACCCTGTTATGTCTGATTTGCGATGGTGTTAGGCCTCTGGCCCTCATCTGTTCCTGACACGAGAGTTGACTTAGTTTTGGAATGACTTGTGTTACTTAGCAGTAAAAATGTACCAGGGGTTAGTCAGCTGTTATGGGGTTGCTTCCTGGGGGAATAATAATAATGATATTGATATGTTTTTATATTCGAAAAATGTGTATACAAAGAACATAAGAGTAATGTACAATTGCAGGGACAGGAGTTGCACATACTAATGAAGCCACTCTTATGCAAAGCAATTCGGAGGGTCAGTAGTTGGACCTTGGGGGATTTCGATACAATATTAACCTAATTTACAGGCAGCCTGTCCCTGACCATATGAATTATATACAATCATTCCCTACAAATTAAGGTGCTTAATGTATGGAATTTCTTCATGAGTACCATATTTCCTGACCAATGTATCCCACCCTATTCACTTAAGTAAATCCCATCTACTATTACGTATGACAGTGTAATATACCTTGATTTAAATTAAATAAATCCCATCTACTATTATGTATGACAGTGTAATATACCTTGATTTAATCAAACCCTTATTCAAGGGGCCACTGGTAGGGCCTGCGCTGCATTGGGTTGGCGGTTGAAGCCAGTTGTCTCAACTTCGCGTTGAGGAGTGAGGACTGACAGTCTCCCGGGTAAGTCCTTGTGTTTTTCCTTGTCTTTGAGTAGTTAGCTATGGGGAGCCAACGGGGCTCCCCCAGAAAACCAGTGTTGAATGAAATGAAACGCCATTTCTGGGCGAGTCCTGGAGGCTCCCCGGCATCCCTCCCTCCCGTTGGCGGCATTTTCGCATGTTTTTGACATCCAGCCTAAGAACTGCCGGTTGGATCGCCGGCACGAGGGGTCTGGGGCATCCTCTTTCCTTCTCCCGGGTAGGTTGCGCATGTTTGTTTTGGGGCGCCTACCTTTCTGGATGCCAGACCCGGTCGATGGCAGACATAGAATGCTCCCAACTACACGGGGGTTTCTATTGGCCATTGCTCCTCGTGCCTCTCTGATGGGGCCAGGTTCTGGCCATGGTCCCTGGTAGCCAAGAACTCTATGCACTTTGATGAAAGAGTGCTAATACAGTAGGTACATATCAGCCTGGATAGCTCCAGGAAGCCTCCGGGTCTCATCCAGAAAATGGCTTTTCATTACATTCAAAGCTGGTTTTATGACTATTTTAAGTATCATTATGAACCATTAAGCAATTCATCCTATTATTCATCCTATCCTTGCATATTTTTTTTAAATTGTAACTGCATGCATTGAATAATGTATGTTCTGTTTTCTTTGTAATTTTTAATGTAAGAGCAGCTTACAATTTTTGAACGTGTGTTCTATTAACAGCATTTGCTATTGTAGCCACATTTGGTCATTATTGTGATGTTGTTATGACAGAAATGATGTGCATTCGTGTTAATTATGCTTGGGAATAATGGACACTTTCTTTTCCTTAGAATAGGGGGTATGTCTGATGACCAAAGTCTACAGCAGGCCCTGGCCATGTCTCGGGAGGCAGAGACAATGAGACAGACTGGTGGTGGCAACACTGGCAGCTTTGTTGGAAGTGCCATAGTTGGCAGTGGTTCAGCTGGCAATGCTGGCAAGGGAATGGGTTCACACGACAGCTCTTCATCTACAGAAATCCCTGATATCACTTTGATGACTGAGGAAGAACAGATAAAATATGCTGTGCAAATTTCTTTGGAGGAGTATGGTAAGTTCACACTGCTGTTCCTGCTTGCAATGCTGCAGGTGTTTATTTTATTTCCACTTCTTGTCCTCTCCAATACTTTGGTGAAACTGGCCATACACTGAATGGCAAAATAAAAGAACACACAAGAAGTATTAAGTCTGCAGACACTTAATAAATCAGGAGGAGATTACCAGTGGTAGCATGAATAGTTTTCCTTTGATTATACAAAAATCTATGAAGTTTTGTGTTATTAGACCCTTCTGTAAACTGCTGAAACCCTTTCTTTTAAGGATCGTACTGCTCTCTTAGCCAGGCTTAGCTCCTGCGAGAGTGCGGCAACACTGAAATGTATACTCTTTTTTCAGGTTTATCACCTCAAATATCGTTGTACATTGCTCATTTTGGTGTCAAAATGTTCGCAATAGAATTCCCTACAGGAGTATACGCATACAAGGTCCAAAAGCCCGTATGCCACCTGCACCAAACCCAGAAATCGGCCGAGCATTGCCCGTGAGCGCGCAAGAGCAATAAAATGTGTATACACTTTTCACTTTTGTCACCTCAGTTCTTGTGCTGTCTTTCATTTTGCTATCAATTTGCTCGCAATAGAATTTCCTACAGGGATATATGCGTATGAGGTCCAAAAGCCCGGCACGCCCCACCCGTAGCAAAGCCAAATGTTGGCCAAACGTTACCCCGTGAGCTCCATTGATTTTATTTAATTGAGCTGTTTCGTAGCCTAGTCAGTAACATGTAAAACATTCTTAAGACTGTGTCGCACTCCTAGATGGTGCCTTTTGGTTGCTCTTGTTAAAGACCGTCCAAATACGGCTTGAGAATAGAACAGTATCCCACTAATTCCGCCACTCTGTACACTGACACGGAAAATGAGGACAATAGAAACGTGAGCTGACTAAACTCCAGTGTATTTACAGGTCATAACATACAAAAACAGTCCATACAATACAACACCTAAGATACCACCATGTGACCTGTCCAGGCTTGGAACAAAGTCCAGTACACCCTACTAATGCAGTAAATACAGACAGCCACATGCTTGCAAACTGAAGTTATCTGAATGTTCCAGTTTCATGATCGGGGTTGGGGTTTCACACTTCCCGAACTCAAGTTCAGTAAGCGCAAGGTTCGCATAAATAGTTCAAGAAATGTGTAAGCATCCGCCAGGCTTTGCGCTGTCTCTTGTGGTGGGTGGGATGCCTAGTTGGCCCACTGACGGTGTCGGGTGCCACTCTGTACTGTGACGTCATAGATTCGCGCGCATTGTTTCCATTGTTTCGATTTGTCACGAGACTGGAGTGTTCATTCCGTATCTGTTGGATATACATATCTGTACAATCGAGGAACATGCTGTGTACCATGTCAGCTCCAAAGCACACATTGTCATGAAAGCACCAACAAGCTGGATACGTAAAGAAAGAGGTCAGTGATGACATTTGAGAAAAAGTTCAAATTAAGAAGGTGGAGAGCGGTGTCCAAGAAGTGTCATTGTACTGAATATGGCATTAGCAAAATTACTGTTTTTGATCTTCTTAACCCTTAGACCGCACAATACATACATATATGATTTGACATAATAATTTTATGTCATAATAATAACATAATTTCCATAAGTTTTTAAAACTTGCACAAACACCTTCCAATTTTTTTTTTGCATAATCAACTAGGCAAATGCTCCAACTTTGTCTAATGATCACAGTATAACTTGAAAAACAGAGATCAAAATCAATTTTAAAATTGAATATTGAAAACTTCAGACTTTCAATTCAGAATAAAAATAATTATCACCAATTGTTTCATTTAATATTATTCTCTCAGAATAGCATATGATCTTCATTTTATCCAAGTAGAAATAGGTTACAGTACAGTTTACTGTAAAAAAAAAAAAAAGGCAATTTGGTATTTGAAATATGTCGCAAATTTAACCAAAAAAATTATAACTCCAAATGTGTAAAGTTTATGAAAAATCCATTCTGAAGGGATTGTAGAACAGATAGCTGAGCACCAATATGTTCAAAATAGTGAGAATCGGTCAAAAACTGGAATTTTAGAAGCCACTCAAAGTGGAAGCTCTAGTTTCAGAGATAATTGAAGTTGAAGTTATCAGCAATGAATAAAGGTAGTTATAATTCGTTAATTTAATTGTATGTTTTAATAAACCTTGTTTGGCATTCATACTCGAAGATATGAAAGTTGTTGTAGGTCAGTACGTTTTGAAATGAAGTAAGAAAAAATATCCCCCACAAAAAAGCACAAATACAGTGGTACCTCAGTTAAGAGTTTAATCGTTCCTGGGACAGCTCTTATTCCGAAAAACTCATATTATGAAGCTAATTT
>WNGS01042707.1:21832118-21858225 GCA_020271785.1 Procambarus virginalis
TGGGTGCGTTGGGCGTGGTCGATCCGCCCCATCCTTCTGGGGTTCCCGTCTGCTCTTTGCAGACATGAGCCTTCGAATCTGCGGTTTTTCTGGACTTCTTCAGTCTGCGCCCTGGTTTCTATGCCCTCCTCGGAGGACTGTTGTCTCCTGTCCAGCTTCTGTTGGGGGCTGCGTGCCTGGATGGTGGCCCTGGACTTCCAGGTCAAATTATTGGCACTTGGTGTTTTTTTTTTGCATCTTTACCAGATCTTGGTGCCCTGTCTGAGTCTGCTTGAGATTCGGTGTCTGGCCTACCTCGACGACTGGCTGATGTGGTCTCCCAGTCAGTCCTTTTGTCTGCTCGCCAGGAGTGTGGTTCTTTCCAGATCGCCGGGTTTGGTTTCCTGGTGATCTGGAAGCCATTCCATCTGTTTCCGTCCCGGGTTTGGACCTGGGCCTTGATTAGGGCTATTGGGCCACTCCTTGTCTTTCCCTCCAGAAGTATTACTGCAGCTGTGGTCCCGCCTTCGGCTGTGCATGAGGGGGTCCCGGGTTGCTCAAGCGGTTGTGCGGGAGTCTGAACTTCGACGTGCTGGTCTGCCCGCGGGGTCGGGTTTGGCTTCGGCGTCTGGCTGGTTCCTTCAGAGACTTCCCTTCCGCCTCTTGCAATCATTGGGTTCATTCCTCCGGGGATCTTGTGTTGGTGCTGCGTCACCAGCTTCCTCTTTGGGGTTTTCGGGGTTCCGTGCCTTGGCACCTCCCAGAGCCTTCGCTCGATGTGTTCACGGATGGGTCATCTCTCGGCTGGGGCTTTGTGACCAGTGCTCACCACGTCGGCCTGGGATGGTGGAGTCTGTCCGTCCATCGGGCTCACAGCACGGTTCGGGAGTTCGTGGCTGTCTGGTTTGCGCTTCAGAGGGTTTGGGTCCCTCGGTGCTCTACCATTCAGCTCCATTCGGACTGTTCTCTGGCAGTTCTTGCCGGAACCACAGGGTTTCTCTTAGGTGTTGACCTTTGGGGTTGGTTCCTTGGAGTGGCTCGTTTGCTGGATTCTCGGGGTTTGGCTAACAGTGAGTTTCATGTCCGGGGTGTGTCCTGCGTCCTGGCGGACAGCTGTCTTAGTTCATTCCTCTGTTCGCGGATTGGCCAGTCGTCGCTGACTCGATTCGTTGGCTCTGCCGGATGTATGGACTCCTGGCCATGGACGTTCTTCCAGTTTGCATGGTCTAGGCGTCGCCCATTTTATGTGGCGCCTTTACCCGCCTGTGAGGCGTTCACGTTGGATGCTTTTTGGCAGGACTGGTCGAGGTGGGGGTACCTGTTCCTCTTCTCCCAGTCCAGCTGTTGCTTCGGGTTCTGGCTCGGTTGCAGCCCATTCCCACGAGAGCAGTCCTTATGGTTTCCTTGGTGGCCGGCCCAGCTTCTTTTCAGACGCTGCTTGATAGGTATCCGAACCCGGCGCGTTTTCCCGCGGCTCCGCCTCTTTCGGCAGGTCGGATCGGTTCTGTACGTGACTGGTCCGGCCTTCTCCTCGGCTCTTCGCGTCTGGTATTTTGACGTGGGTATCACGATCTCTGTGGTGTTCGGGTGGCCTTGTTGACGGTGTCCCACCTGCGAGCTTCGTCTTGGCGACAGTATGACGTTCCTGGTGTTTCTATGCACTTTTTCTTGCTCTTTGTACGTTGTCTTCTCTTTCACATCGGGTTGTCTTGTCCTTTCTTGGGTTTTCTGGACTACAGTTAATTGATGTTTTCTTACTGTTGCCTCGTTTTATGCGGCGCTGGCGGAGCCGCTCCGGTTAGCGTTCGGGGTGGACGTCACATCCGGCCGTTTCGAACACTTTACCGTGTTTTATTTCACCTCCGGCCTGCTCATGCGTCGCCTGCGCCGTCCTGGTCCTTGATCAGGGTGCCGCCTTCTTCTCAGTTTGTGGTAGCCCCTTCGGTTCAGGTTTCTGCTCCTGGTACTGGTGTAGATTTGTACGTGTGCAGCCTTTCTCCGTCCTGGCGACTGTCAAGACAGCTGGTTTCCGGAGGGGTTCTTGGGTTATTGATGCTTGATTGGTTTGGCCGGGGGTGTGTCCTGTGTTGTCCGGTTGCGCTTTTTGCCGTTACCTGCGTACCGTGTCTGGGGATGCGCTTTGGTTTGATCTGGTTCCCCTCGTTCCCTGTTTCAGTGCTCGGGTCTCCCAGGTCGTCCGCAGAGTTTTTCAGTCTTCCAGCCTGCGGTCTGTCTTTGCGCCCATGCTGTTCAGACATTTGCAGCTTTTGCTGTTGTGTTGGTGACGTCTAGGGCTCATTTTGGGAGCAGGGAATTGAGGGTCTCACAGGTTCTTGGCCGCCCATTCTTTATGCGCGTCTGCTCCTGTGCGTTCTTGTTGCCTTGGGTCGCAGGGTGCATCCTGTTGTCTCGGCTTCGCGTTGCGAAGTTTGTGGTGGCTGCCTCCCAGGTTAGCCCTTTCTTTTCCTTCTCTTTTGGTATGAAGCTCCAGGGAGCCGTAGGGGCTCCACAGAAAACCAGCGTTGAATGTAATGAAACACCATTTTCTGGGTGAGCCCCGGAGGCTCCCTGGCAACCCTCCCTCCCACCGGTCGGTGTTTTTTTTTCGCGTTGGTTGAAGCTTAGCTTCCGAACTGAAGCTTGGCAGCCGGCGCGGTAGATCCGGGGCTCCCCCCCTCCCCCTTTCGGGGCGGGGAGGGCTGCGCGGATGATCGGCGCGGCAGTAAAGTGTGATGTTTGCTTGTTTCCTTGGGATCGTAGGGAGTTTCTACCTCTCTGTTCGGTTTTTCGTTTTAGTTTTTTACCATGTGGGGTTTGTTTTGTCATGCCTACCTTTCTGGGTGCCTGACCCCGGTCGATGGCAGATAAGGAAAAACCCAACCACAAGAGGGTTTTCCAGTGCCATTGCTCCCTGAAACCTCTCTGAAGGGGCCAGGTTCTGGCGCTGGTCCCTAGTAGGTCTGAACTCCATAGCTAATGTCCCGGTCTAATATAACATACATTAGCCCGATAAGCTCCAGGGAGCCTCTGGGGCTCACCCAGAAAATGGCGTTTCATTACATTCAACGCTGGTCTTTTAACCCCTAGTGAGTGGCTAGGGCAATGCATTAATGTCTGCCCAGATACAAATACAGTACTGGTAACACTTTCGCTGCCCCAGCTAGCGACCCGCCGAGCAGTGTGCGTTAACTCACCACCGCCAACAAATGTTTATATTCTTTTTAGCTTTCTGACCAATTTTTGTGCTACGTCATTCAATTTGGTATCAAATTGTTCGTAATAGAATGCTCTAAAGGAATATGTGCATATAAGAACATATATCTCACTTTTCTATACTTTCAACAAAAACCCAATAACTTTTCCCTTGTACGTGTTTCTTTCAATGCTTTCGTCATGAATTGTCTCTGCTGTTGACCCCATCTAGAAGTCAATTTGCAGTGTTTATAAAGCTGGTACCAACAAATACCCGAGATAAAATGTCGACATCATCAACGTCGACGTCGTCATCAGGCAGAGAACGTTTTACAGTAATTCCAAAAAATTCGATAGTATAAAATAGTAAAGTCCAAAAATTCAAAAAATAGTTTTTCTTATAGAATGATTAATTTGGATGGAAAATGTATGGAGAAGTGAAGGTACACTAAATATCTAAATTTTTTAATATGTTTATTTGATAATATAATTTGCAAAATATGTTATATTAAAAACACTTTCGTGTTCTGACGATGATAAAACACATACTCCAACAGTAAACATTCCAATGTCACTAAAATTCATCATCCAATTGCTAAATCTTTAATTTTCAGTTCCTGAGCTATTCTGTTTACATCAGTCAGTACAAATACTTACAAAAAAATCATTATTATTGTGTGGACAGAGCACATATAGGGCACGGGTGGATCGACCAGTGCTTCCTGCTTGTTCATGAGACATACATTCATATATTAATTGTTGTCACACATAATTTCTCATAAATTCATGTTTTTTTGTATCTGTACTCTAGAGAATTCATTTGCCAACACTTTGACATCAAACTTGTAATTATAACCCAACAAACAACTTGGATTTTTTTTAATAACCCAACAAAAAAAGGCAAAATGATTATAAGCATTTTACGGGTTGCTAGCAGGGTCCCGGTAAGCCCAGAAAATTTACGGTCAGGGACATGTGGAGAGGCAGAAATGCAAGTCTTAAAATATTTTATGCCCTACAACAGTTTACAATTACTGACAGTTTAGGAGGCTGGTTGCACATCAATATCTTGATGGCTGGGTTTAGGTGAACAATCATCACTGAAACGAACATTTGTTTGTTCCACTGAACAACATAGAACAAACTGTTCAGACTGTTCAGGAATTCTTTATTGTCCAGTTCATTAAGAGTGAGAGGACCTACTATAATATGTTTAGGGATTTATATTTCATTTAGGCGACTTATGATTTATTGTCTGATTTTGATTTTAAATGTAAACAGAATGTGTGTGTTGACTTATGTAAACGTGGGTACAGGATAAGATCTATGGTACAGCATACTCATAGTAACCTGTATTGCTTATAGTATATTTTTTCATATTGTACTCTGATTTATACTGTCTTTTGTGTATTGATTATTGAATACTGCATACCTGTAGTGTATTTAATGTTTGTAGTTTTTTTTCCAAAGGAAACGGTTCCTTATTTTTATTTCACTTGGTATTTTATTTGTATATATACCAATGCATAGAAATTGTGGTTGTTTGTGAGCACTATGATTTATAGTACATCATATTTTGTCCATTGGGGACAAAATTTTGACATCAAAATACAGAGTATTATTCGAGAGAACTGGTTGCTTTGAGACCCACATGAGCCTACTAGAAGCCAGAACCCAATTCTGGTGCTCTCTTCAAGGCTTGGGAACTTGAGAATCAGGGGATTAACCCAAACCAGAGATTAAATCTATCGGAAAATATAAGTACAAGCAACTGTTGTTTCAACACTTTCAGAGTAGCTGTATTGGCTATCCTCTTTAGATTGGATTTTGATGTTATTTAAATTCCAGGTTTCTTGTTTGAATCTTCAGCTCGTGTGCCCACAGAATTTTGCACTGGGTAAGCTACTGGCTACGGCAGTCAGCTGTTCCCTTTGGCGTTTTAACACCAGCCTCTTGTTTTTATAATGTATTCATGGAAAGTTAGCTTTTGAGAAGGTGTGGTAGATTGGTGGCTTCCATGTCTAACACCTGATTCCCTTCTACCTCTCAACCTCTGGGGTAGGGAGGTTGTGTGTGTGTGTGTGCCCTGGTTTTTGCCTATCTACTTGCCCCAGCAGGGGTTTTCTTTGGTCCATTTTCCAGGTTTGATCAAGTTCCCCTCTCTTTTGGAATCATGCCCCATTTTCTTTACCATGGTCAGCTGTTGGAAACCACAGCTCACCAGTGAAGATGGGGTTTACCTGGATTGCCTGGCTGTGCTTCTCTATACTACAGTATGTACAGTTAATTCCTGTCAATATTGTAGTAATCAGATCCCAGCAGATGTCAAGGGACTTCTGTTGGGATCTGTCTTAGACATTTAGTGCCCTGTGTCTCCTTATTGTGCTACAGTTCACAGGTTGTGCTGGGCTTCACCTTATACTAGGTGCCATCTGCAGATGCAGTTCACCCAGCTGAATTTACACCCTTACTCTTTCATCTTCATTCCCTGTGTTGGACATTGGGTGGCTTTCCTATGTGGTCTAGTGCTTACTGTGAGCATTTGTCTCCCTTGGGCCTGCTTGGGGTGCCACTTCCTCTGGAAGTGTGTGCTATTTTAGCAACAGGTTTTCACTGCAGGTGTGTGCACCTCACTATCACAAGCAAGTCCAATTTTTGATAGTTTACCTAGTGTGTGCTGTGGTACTTTTGAATCTTAATTGAATTCCAGTCCTGGGCATTGGAGTTGTGGCCCTGGCAATTTCTGGACTGTGTGATCAGCTGTTCAGGGCTATGTACTCAGTTGTCATTTTGGGCTGTATACCCAACTCTGACCAAGCCATGTGCCTGTCTCTGTCCAGGCTGTAAACTCTCCTCTGTCTGGGCTGTGTACCCAACTCTGTTTGAGCTGTGTCACCTCTCTGAATTGTGTGCCCATCTGTTTCTAGGCATTGACCCTGGCTGTTCCTGGGTAATGTGCCCAGGTGTTCCAAGATGATGTACTTTGTCTTTCCCTTGCCTCCTTTCTTGATGTTTCCAGACCACATGCTCCACTGCTTCAGGTCAAAGTGTCAAAATATTTCAGAGTTACGTGATTGTTGCCAAGAATTTCCTAGACATAGTGACCATTTATTCCAGAACAGCATATCTGGTGTGAGCTGGAGTAGTTTGTCTTGGATTTCTTAGTGGCTCTTTCAATGGCCTGGTTGTGGTACTGTAACATCATCAGTTTGGTTGTGGACTTGATGCCCAGGGGTATCTATGGAATCCTCAAGTCTGGTGGCTATTGATCTGTTCTCGCTCCCTTGTTGAGTGTTTTCTGGCTGCTGCTGGGCTCAAGGCTTGATCTGGATGGTCCTTCTTGGTATTGACCTGGCTCTGCTTGGGGGTCCCTCGACCATGCTGTGCTTGTATTTAGCTTTTCGAATGCTGTGAATGC
Source organism: Procambarus virginalis (assembly GCA_020271785.1). Lineage (NCBI taxonomy): Eukaryota > Metazoa > Arthropoda > Malacostraca > Decapoda > Cambaridae > Procambarus > Procambarus virginalis. The sequence continues at coordinate 21,838,708 of WNGS01042707.1, forward strand.
CTCTCTTCCCTGGGTCCTCTTCTGCCATTTTTTCCCATGGTAAGCCCTGGCTATATTTTTCTGTTTACTGCCTTGTCATTTTTAGAATGCAAGCCTCCTTTGCTAAGATACCATTAGGAGTTATCCCTGGGATCTACTGAGAGGGGCTCCTCCCTGAAACCCATTACTAAATGTAGTAAAAGGTCCACAACACCCTTTGCTGGTGTGGAGCCTCAGTAACACTTTATCTCCAACCTGTTCTCTTCTACTTCCTGGGTTGAGGTTTAGGTGGCTCATGAATGTTTACAGTTTTTTCCTGGTTTTGGCTTGATCTCTAATCCTTAAGCTACCCTTATCTTGTCCCTCTCCCCATCCGGCCCGTTGGCGTCGTGAGAGGGCTTAGTAGACGGCTGCCGGAGTGTGATGCTCCGTGGGACAGTCCTCTGTCCTTTTATGGCCTTGCACTCCTGCTGCTGTCTTTTCTAATTGTGCCGGTTCGCTTTTCCTTTTCCTTATGTTTCGTTTTTCTCCCCCCTCTTCTCCTATCTGCTTGTCGTTTCCTGCCGACCTTTCGCTTGTTTTGGATTCTTCCTTTGGACTTCTTTTATTTTGACGCCCCGGTGCTAGATGAGGCATACTCTTGCACCCGTAGAACTGTAGTACCCAACGTCTCGAGCGAGGGGAACCTTTTATTGTCAATCCCCCTTTCGTCGCTGAACCCGATCTCGACGGACTGACGGTTCTTAAGGTGGCGTTTGTGGGGCGTATACTCACGACGCACCCCTAGGGGGCCCCGGCACGATCGGCAATAGCTTCCTGTTGGGTGTCCCACCTCTAATTGTGGCTCCATGGTGTGTATGGGGGCACATTCGTGGATGAATGTCTCTTTTCGTCTCTATGGCTCTGAATGTTTCTGTTGTACCCTCTCAGGCTCGTGGGGTGGGCGACCAAGCCCCCGAGTCGGCCTGTATTGGAAGACCAGGCTCTGTAGCCTCCGCTGCATTGGGCCCCGACCTTGCTCCTCCTTTGGCCTCTCTGACTCCTCCCCTCGGCTCCCTCCCTCCTCTGTGGTTGGGTCGAGCCCCAAGCCCCCAGTGGTGACTACCTCATCCCCTGGCGCGGCTCCATCTCTAGTTGTAACTACTGCGCCTTTTAACCCCTCTCTCTCTGGGGGTTCTCACCGCCGTCCTCGTCACGGCCGCCCTCGTTCGATTCCTTCCCGTTCTGATACCTTTCAAGCCTTGTTTGGTCCCGCTTCGTGGGCCAAATATTTTGATCTCCTCCCTCTTGATTCTGCGCCTCTTGATGATTTCTCCCTCCATCGACATCTCGTTGATTCCGTGGATGCCTCCGTTACTTTCAACCCCACTCGTCTCGGTACTCGTGTGGTTGCTGCTCCTTCTCAGGATGCTGCTTCCCGCTTGGCTGCCTTATCCTGCCTTGGCGAGACCCCTGTTCGGGTCTCGAAGAACGCTCAGTTGAATGCCAGTGTTGGCACTATTCTGCTCCCGCCCCATGTTGCGACCGGTGTTCGGGATCTGCGAGACTGCCACGACGATATTCGACATATCCTTGCTGCCCAGGGCCATTCTATTCTCCAAGTGGACACGTTTACTCGTCCCCCGCGTGGTAGTCGCCGTCAACCCCTTCGGGTTGTGAAGATTACCTTTGATGGTAGGACCCTTCCACCCTCCGTTATTCTTGCTGGTGCCAGGTGCTCTGTCCAGGAGTACATTCCTTCTCCTCGGCTCTGTAACAAGTGCTGGAGGTTTGGGCATGGTGCCCTCCGCTGCTCTGGGACTGTCTCTCTCTGTCCTTTGTGTGGTGGCGAAGGTCACTCTAAGTCAGAGTGCACTTCTCCCCAGGCTCGTTGCCTCAACTGCGGTGAGGCCCATCCTACCTTCTCCCGTGCGTGTGTCCATTACAAGCTTGAGGCAGCCGTCCTCAGCTTGAAGCACCGGGAGCGCTTATCTTTTCCTGAGGCGAGGCGTCAGGTTCGCCGGCTCCCGCCTTATGCTAATATCTCTTATGCTCGCGTGTTGCGCTCTTCTTCTCCTCGTCCTTCCCACCTTCCTCAAACTCACAACCGTTTCCGGGCTTTGGACCCTGATACACCCACTGCCTCCTCCTCTGTTCCTTTGAGTTCTGTCCCGAAGGGTCCCCCTCCTGGTCCTCTGTCTGGAGTTCCCCTTCTTTCTACCCGGTCTGTCGTGTCTCCTGTGTCTTCTTCCTCGTCTCCCGATCCTCCTTCCCATCCTTCTCCTCCATCTCTTGACTCTCCCCACCGCCTGTTGGTGCAGGCGGATGTCCATCGCTCTCCTCACGGCCATCATGTGTGCTCTCGTTCGGCTTCTCCTGTTGAGACACTGGAATCCGTTGCCCGGTACGTAGTTGCTGGGACACCGGTCTCTTTAAGCCAGAAGCGTAAGCCTGGCTCCTCTCCTTCCTCCTCCCCGGCGGGTAAGAAGGCCTCGCTTTCTTCCTCGACCCCTACTACTGGCTCTATTGCTCCTTCCCCTCCCATTTCAGTGGTTGCTCCCCTGTTCCTGCTATGGAGGTTTCTTTGGCCCCTGCTTCCCTTTCGGTTGCTGCCCTTCCTGCGGTGCACTCCCCTCTTTCTACTCCCCCTCTTCCTGCTGCTGTCCTTGACTGCTCCTCTCCGTTGTCTCCTCTTCTTCCTCCTCCTCCGGACCCCGCCCGCCCACCTCTGGTCTGTTCTCCCGCTTCCTTCCCTCCGTCTTTGCTCAGTTTACCCATGCCCCTAACCCTGACTTTGCTGACCCTGATCCCGACCCTGATATTCTTTAACGTGCTATGTTGCTCTTTCGCCTTTGTTTCTTCCTTGTTTTCTGTTGTTGTCCTTTCTCTTCTCGTCGTTGTATATTCTTCAATGGAACGTTCGAGGTTATTACGCCAATTTCCTCGAACTCCAACTTCTGATTTCGCGGTTTTCGCCCCTTTGTGTCTGTCTCCAGGAGCCGATGCTTGGTGCTCGTCCTGGTCGTTTTCGTGGCTATTCCTTTCTCTCCCCCCCCCCAGCCGTTGCTGGGGCTCATAATTCTTCTGCTCTCTTGATTCGTACTGATGTTCCCTTTGTTCCTTTACTTTTTCCTTCGCCTCTCCACTGTTCGGCTGCTCGTATCTTTGTGGGGAAATGGTACACAGTTTGTTCCATTTATCTCCCCCCGAGTGTCCCGCTTTCTCTTCCTGATTTGAAACACCTCCTGGACTCCTTGCCGGAGCCTGTGCTCCTGCTGGGTGACTTCAATTGTCGTCACTCTCTTTGGGGTGATGTTCTGACGAATACCCGAGGTCGCCTTCTTGAGCCATTTCTCCTCTCTTCTTCCCTGTCTCTTCTGAATTCTGGTGAGCCCACTCATTTGGACTCTCGGACTCGCACCCTTTCCTGTCTTGATCTTTCTCTCTGCTCTTCCTCTCTTTACTTAGATTTCACGTGGCAGGTTCTGGATGACCTCCATGGCAGTGATCATTTCCCCATCCTTGTGTCCTTTTTCTCTTATCGCCCTTCCCTCTCTTTCCCTAGGTGGCAGTTTGCTCAAGCGGACTGGGACCTATTTACCCTCAGTGCTGTTCTCTCTGACCTCTCCCTCGCGCTCTCCTCCTTTTTCATGACACTGTCATCGACGCTGCCCTCCGCTCTATTCCTCGCTCTTCCTCTCGGGTCCACGGAAGTGCGTTCCCTGGTGGAATGCGGACTGTGCTCGGGCTGTCCGCTGTAAGCGTGCAGCCTGGAAGAGGCACCGCCGTCGGCAGACGACCGATTCTTTTCTTTTCTTTCGGAAAGCGAGTGCGGTGGCCCGTAGGGCCATCCGTACGGCTAAACGTGAATGTTGGGCTTCTTATGTCTCCACAATTACGTCCGAAACTCCCCTGCCACAGATATGGAAGCGTATCCGCAAGATAGCGGGTAAGTTCGTTCCCGATGTTTCCCCGGTCCTTCACCTCCGTGGTACTCTTGTGGCGGACCCGTTGCAGGTCGCTACCGAACTGGGTTCCCACTTTTCTTCTGTTAGCTCTGGTCTTCATCTTCCCAATCTTTCCTTCTTCGTAAACCTGTCCTTGAGTCTCGTCCTTTAGATTTCTGCACTCGTCTTCGACTTTCCTATAATGATCCCTTCTCTCTCTGAACTTCGTTCTGCCCTGGCCCTCTGCGGTTCTACGGCGGCGGGCTCCGATGGTATTCATTATGAGATGCTTCGCCATCTCCCTCCGTGCACGTCTCAGTATTTACTGAGTCTGTATAATCGGATCTGGGAGTCGTCGTCAGTCCCTGAGGACTGGCTCGATGCCGTTGTCCTCCCTGTTCGCAAACCAGGGTCTCTGGGAACTTCCCCTAAGGACTTTCGCCCTATTGCCCTCACAAGTTGTGTCTGCAAACTCTTTGAACGTATGGTTAACGTTCGTCTGATGTGGTTCCTGGAACACCATCACCTCCTCTCCCTTCTCAATTTGGTTTCCGCAAGTGCCGCAGCACGACAGATGTCCTGGTGAACTTGGAGGTCTATATTCGTACTGCTTTTGCTGCGAGGACCTCCGTTGTTGCCGTCCTTTTTGACCTGGAAAAGGCTTACGACACCACTTGGCGATATCATATTCTATCCCAGCTTCATTCTTTTGGCCTTCGTGGTCATCTCCCTCTCTTTCTCCGCAGCTTCCTCTCTCGTCGTTCCTTTCGGGTGCGCCTTGGTACCGCTCTCTCTGCCTCTTTTCAGCAATACGAAGGTGTGCCCCAGGGTAGTGTTCTGAGCACTACTCTTTTTCTGGTTGCCCTCAATGGTCTTCTTTCCTCTCTTCCTTCAGGTGTCTTCTCCGCTCTCTATGTCGATGATCTTACCCTTTGCTGTCAGGGTGATGATTCGCCTCTCCTTCAGCGCCGGCTTCAACTTGCGATTGATGCCGTGTCGTCTTGGGCCACCGATCATGGCTTCAAGTTCTCTACTTCTAAGACTTGTGCCATGTCTTTTACTCGGAAACGGGTCGTTCTTCGTCCCTCTTTGTCACTTTATGGTCATCCCCTTGAGTACAAAGATTCCGCGAAGCTTTTGGGGTTATTCCTTGACACTCGTTTGTCTTGGTCTCCCCATATCTCTTACCTCCGTGTTGAGTGCTCTAAGGCCCTTACCCTCCTTCGAGTATTGTCCCATACTTCTTGGGAGCGGATAGGCGCACTCTCCTTGCTTTGCATTCCTCTCTCGTCCTGTCTAAGCTCGATTATGGTTGCCCTGCTTACTCTTCTGCTTCTCCTTCTGCTCTTCGCCGTCTTGATGCTTTGCACCATACTGGGCTGCGCCTCAGTTCTGGTGCCTTTCGTTCGACTCCCGTCCTTAGCTTGTATGTTGACACTGGCTTCCTGTCTCTCCAGGACCGCCGTGATCGCTACTGTCTTCGCTATCTTGCGCGGTCCTTACAACATCCTTCCTCTCGCCTCTGTCGTGCTTTAACTTTTACCCCTCCTGCGGTTCCTGTTCCTCTTCACCACCTCCCTCTTTCTGTCCGGTTATCTCGCTTACAGGATTCTCTTTCCGTTCGTGTTTCTAATGTTTCTCCTCGTGTTGTTCCTTCTTTGCCCCGTGGAGAGTCCCCCTTCCGCAGTTTTGTACATCCTTGACCCGCGTCACTAAAGCTTTTACCTCTCCTACGGTTCTAAAACGCCTTTTCCTTGAACACTTTTCTTCTCACTCCCGCTCCGTTTCTGTCTTCACCGATGGGTCTAAGTCTGCGGACGGTGTTGGCTACTCTGTTGTTTTTCCTGATCGCACTTATATGTGTCGCTTACCTCCGGAGACTAGCATCTTTACAGCGGAGCTTTACGCTATTCTCTATGCTCTTCGTCTCCTGCTTTCTCGTTGTCAGTCTTCCTTTGTGGTAGTTGTTGACTCTCGTAGTGCCCTCATGGCGCTCGGGTCCTTTAATCCGGTTCATCCAGTAGTTGTCGAGATCCAGCATTGGCTGTTTCTTGTTCACAGTAAGTTTAAGTCGGTTGAGTTTTGTTGGGTTCCCAGCCATATTGGCGTGTCTTTAAATGAGCGTGCGGATGCTGCCGCCAAGGAAGCTGTCCGCTCTTGTCCCATCTCTCGTAAAGGTATTCCATATTCCGACTTTTACCCGGTTATCCATTCCTCCATCCTTACCCGTTGGCAGGCTTCTTGGTCGTCTGTTACTGGTAACAAACTCCGTACTCTGAAATGTTGTGTTTCCTCGTGGCCGTCCTCCTATCACCGTAACCGGCGATGGGAAACTGCTCTGGCGAGGTTGCGTATTGGCCATACTCGCTTAACCCATGGTCACTTGATGGAGCGCCGCCCTGCTCCTTATTGTCCTAATTGCATTGTCCCTCTTACGGTCGTGCATGTCCTTCTTGAATGTCCTGACTTCCGGGACGAGCGTGTGTCTTGCTTTCCGACCGCCCCTCGCGGTCACCTGTCCCTCGATAGAATTCTTGGTGACTCGATACTTTTGATATCGTTCGCCTTATGCGTTTTTTCTCGTATTGGCATCCTTGGTGATATTTAGCGCCCTCTGATTATTCCGCACATTTGATGGTGCTACATAGCCTTCCCGGTTTGGTGCCTTCTTTTGATAATTACTTACCCATTNCAAGGAGCCCAAACCGGCCCAAAATTAGCCCAACAGGGCTACAAGTAGCCCAACCGGGAACAAGAGCCCAAAACGGCGACAAACGAGGAGCCGACAGACGTCCAATAACGCGGGAAGTAGCGAAAAACCTTCCCGAACCCTCGAGAACACGGAAGCCAAACCCAGTCCCGAAGGCACACAAAGGCGCAGGCGCACCCGAGACCAGTAGTCAGTAGAACCCCAAAACGGGGAAACATGACGAAAACACCGTCCCAAAAAGGGGTGGGGGAAACATCCACCCACAGGACGGAACCAACCGACTCAAAGGCCAAGGAACCGAGCCCGGGGAGGGCTGACGCCCAACAGCACGTACGGCGAGTGGGGAGGAAAACCCTACTCCGCGTAACCACAAGCCCCGCCTAGAGGGGGATAAAAACCCCACGGGGACCAACGGGGCCAAGGCCCCCCAAGTCAGCCCCTCCCCAGCCCCGGGAACCCACACGACAGGCCCCGGGGCCGAGCCGTCCCCCCAAAGCCCCGGCCGTACCAGAAAACCGGGGCAGCCGTGAAAACACGAAGGAAGGGAGCCCACTGGCAGACTCTTACAACACGGCTGGAGGAACAGGCTCAAATGCCCCCGTCACTACCCCGGAAGGGGATTTCCCCGAGACTGCCCGAGTCTCAACACCAACAAACCCCGCCCTGAACCTACAGACGGTAAGGGACCGGATGCAGGCAGGAAGGGGAATCTAGGGGAAAAACCAAGAACCAAAACGGGGCAGCCCCGGGGTTCCCGGGGAGTTACCACGAGAGCGTTGCCACCACCAAGGCTCAAGTGCAACGCCTCTGCTGCCCGCACCAGCTGAGCACAACTGGGTAACCGAGCCACAACGAGCAACAAACTCGCAGGACTCCGGGTCGAAGGTGTCACCGACCCCACAGGCAGCAGACGGAGGCAAAACAGAGTCACCCAGAGACAAGGGGTGAGCAACCCTCAAACTCGCTGGAAGCGAGGGGAGGATCTGGGGTCACATCCATCGGACCCACGTGCCCCCAGGGGTTTCCCAGGGTCCCGAGCGTTTACTATAAGAGGACTCGCGCTCAGGTAATCCCAGGCAGGGTACTGTTAACCGGCACCCAAAACTACCAAACAACTTTCTAAGAGCTGAACCCCCGGGATGTGTACACTCACGGGGACCTAGCAGGGGGTGCCACCAGAAATACTCAGAACACAAGGGACCCCCAAGGGGCAAGAACGAAGGCAGACCCCCCCACCAGGTAGATAAACAAAAAGAAAAAGAAAACCCCGCAAGAGGACAGCATACCCAAGCGGAACAGAGCCGGCCGCTATGATGGGAAAAGACAAGCTGCACAGTACCCTGCGCCCCACCAGTGCAAAACTGCCCCTTACCCTAAGGCGACCAAGGGAGACAGAACACCCGAGCACACAAAGAGCGGCCGAAAACCAAGCAGTAAACGGCCTAGCAGGGGCAGACCCCAAGGAACTTGTGGAAGGTGGCCCCAAGTCCCAAGGGCAGTACTTACAGGGCACCTAGGGAAGGGAACCCTAGGCGCATGCAGCCCGAGTACTGGAGAAACACTCCCGGCTCACGCACCACCTAGAAAAACAGACACCACACGCTAGGTACAGTGCTGAAACAACCACTGGAGCCGGAGCACATAACCGGTGCCTATAGCATCAGCCGAAGAACTGATGGGTGGATAGCCGGCGTGTGAGGTCTGGGGCTCCCCCTTCCCCCTCCCGGGGAGGGGGGAGCTGCGCAGACAGCGGCGCGGTGACGTGTGACGTCATACTAGTTTGCTTGTTTTCTGTTGGGGAGTTCTATCCACTAGTTCGACTTTTGGTATCAATTTTAACCAGAATAGGGGTTTGTTTTGGGGCGCTTACCTTTCTGGGTGCCTGTCCCGGTCGATGGCAGACATAGAATGCTTCCAATCACACGGGGGCTTCTATAGGCCATTGCTCCCCTTGCCTCTCTGAGGGGGCCCGGTTCTGGCCGTGGTCCCCGGTAGGCCTAAGAACTCCATACACATGACTGATGCCAAAGTCTGACATTAGCATATCAGCCTGGGATAGCTCCGGGGAGCCGACGGGGCTCCCCCCAGAAATACATTGTTTGAGAGGAGTCTTGTAGAAACAGGTAAGAGTAATTATAATATAATGTTTCCATGATTCAGTGTTTACTTCTTGTGAAAATTGTGACGTTGATGTGTAGTCAGAGTTGATTTGTTTTTTGTGTTGAGGCTGGTATTTTCTCCCTTGATTCCATGTATGCCTATCCATCCTGTGAGATGGGAGTATTAGATAAACTTGTAGCTAGTTTTTTTTTATCTACACTGTAATATTCCATATAGAATAGTGATGCAGCACATTGCTGTGTATACCTACACTTCTTAATAAAAAAAATCAGTAATAAAGATTTTAAATTATAGTTATTATTACAATTATTACTACAAGTATTATCCTTATTAAATCATGTTAACCATGGATCATTAAAATCTTATATTGATATGTAATAGTCATATTTCTTTTGAATCATTCATTAAATTGTGCATTATGTCTCAATTTTTCACTTCCATGGATATACTGTACAGTACAAAAAGATAGGATAAAAATAAACCAGTAATATTTTTTTCATTATACTGTATTTTTTATTTAAATAACTGCATCAATATTTTTACAGCTGACAGGATTTGGTTTATTGTTACACACAATGGTGCTACATAGCCTTCCCAGCTTGGTGCCTTCTTTTAATAATTACGTACTGATTAATAAATAAATAATAATAAATAAATTGTATTCAGGAAACGTACATACATAGTTGATTTACAAACATGATGTTGGATTTATAGACAAAGCTAGTACATACAATACCTAAAGCCATTAATTCTCATAGCATTTCGGGCAAGGTGTGGGGGAAAAACACTTAGACTAAAACTTAATAGTAATTGGGATTAGGTACAGTATAAATTGTGTTGAAAGTAGGAATAAAAAATAAAAAAGAGGGGGGGAACATAGCAAAAATCAACAATTATACACGTTGGTGAACAAACAGCATTGTTTAAAAAATAGAAAGACATGGGTTGACATTTAGGGGGTAAGGTAGGTTACATGGAGTTAATTAGGTAATACTTGGTTTTACTCTTAAACTGGTTGAGAGAGGTACAGCCTTTGACATGATTCGGGAGGTCGTTCCACATTCTGGGTCCCTTGGTTTGTAGTGCACTTCTAGTTTGGTTACACACAGCCAAATTGTGTAACAGGAAGGTCGTTTGACACAAATTTGTTCTATGCTAAATGTAGAGGAATCAGCCGAGTATTCCTCAAATAAAATAAGCTGCCTCAGCTTATAAGGTAAATAAAATAAGCATTCCTTAAATAAGTAGCTGCCTCACCTCACTGCTTTATTGCTACATATCCTTCCTAGCATGGTGCCTTCTTTTGATAATTACTTGTTCCACACCCAAGTTGTGTAACAGGAAGAGGTCTTGGACCCCTACTTCCCCCTCTCTTTTTTAACCACTTAACTGCGCCAACCGAGTTTTCTCGGTCGGCGGGAAACTGCGCCAACCGAGAAAACTCTTTTTGATTTTTCGTAACCAATTCTAAATGTGTACGAGCTTAGTTGTGTATGAAATGGACTCTTAGGACCTCCAGTGAGAGGCAGCCATCTTGGAAAAAAATCCCAGAATGCCCTGGGGCTGCTGGCTGGGTTAGTACTGAATGAGCAACCATGGGTGGCGCACGCGCCTCTGGCTCCCAAACACCTGTCCGACGCGGTGTTGAAGATAATGCTCTGTCAGTGAAATTCAAACCTTATTGTTTGAAGAACATAAGGGTCATAATGTTGGGGAAGCCAGGCGCAATAAGGACCTAACACAAAGGTCGGATGCAAGTGATACAGCACCTAATGAGGACGATACAGGGAGCGTATCCAGTTGTAGCTCTGAGCGTCATCTTTGCAATTCTATGCTATTTATTTAGATGATACTTAGATGAATCATTTTTTTGCGTTCAGTGATGATGCATCTGATACAAATGGCATAGATGAACAGTGTTAGCAGCTTCCATTTTGGTGTTTTCCATATATATTTTCTAGAATGCCTGAATCTCTTCTCAACTGATGGACACTCTTGAGGCTAGCTGAATCTCTTCCTGACTGACGGACACTCTTTACGTATGCTGAATCTCTTTCTGTGTGGGACCATACAAAGCGATCTTTTCAAGACTATCTTACAAATTGATCTTTTCCTATAATCTTTTCAATACTACCTTATGCTTTACAAGCTTGGTTACATACAACCTACAAGTACTAAAGCCAAGGGTGTATGTGAGTGCGTTATTTGCAAGCACACAGAATGAAGAAACAAGCAGCGAAAATTTATCTGTACCTGGTGCACTGAGCGAAGTCGCGCTGTGTACCATGGGTTACTTCGTTGATTATTACTCAATTCCGAAGTACTGAGTGTGTAATACAGTGTGTTACTGTGAAAATAGTGTGTGAAACTGTACATATTGTAATTTTAGTGAATTTTTAACAGGTAATATTGCGACAATAAACATTTATTGTGGACACACTACTGACACATGTATCACAGTTCCATGGAACATTATGAACGTTCTACTGTATGCATATTATAAAGGACACAAATATGCATCATATACGATAAAAAAACAAATAAAACCGCATTGGAAATACATAAAACAAATAATTGAAAATATATTTGTGGCAACACCCGGTGCTTGAATGGCCCGCTCGACCGTGTCTGGGCGAGTCACGCACGGGCGACCAGGCCCTGATGACGTCACAGCGCACTTTGTCCACGTCCCTACAGCCAAAGTAAGTGGAATTTGGTATTTATTTTTACATAGACATGTTCAGGGAAGGGAATTTATCATTTTACGAAGAAAAAAGAATTTTTTGGGAACACTTCATTTCATGCGCACCGGGGGAATTTCTCAATAAACTCCGCGCAGCACGGTGGTTAATAGTCCATATAGTCATAATTATAGCTTTAAGTACTCAATAAGAAAAGTTTTTGAAGTTTTAACTCTTCTCCTTACCTAACATCGCTTGTGCAGCATATTTTTATTTTATGTCTCACCCTCAGTTAATTTCAAAATTAAATCAAACTAAATAAATTAGAAATGGGTATGTATAGCTAAGGTACACCCTTACTACTAGGTGAACAGGGGCATTTAGTGATGGTAAATGATCCCATCAGGCAGGGCTTATCACCTTCTCTCATATTTCATGTTCACCAGTGTTTATTTACTTAACACTTCCGCGTACCGGGCGCGGGACCTCCCCAGTACCCCTGGATGCACTGAGCGTTCCGCGGGAGCGCGAGGGAGAGCGCGGTAAATTCTGAAAAGTGTATAATCTTTTCCACTTTGTCAGCTTAATTCTCATCCTAAGATATTCAATTTGGTATCAATGTGTTCGCAATAGAATTCTCTACAGGACTAAATGCATATAAACTCCAAAAGCCCGGCATACCATCCGCAACTAACAGAGAAAGTGAGAGAAAGTTACCCGTGAGCGCGCAAGAGTGATAAAATGTTTACACTCTTTTCAGTTTTGTCAACTCAATTCTCGTCCTAGGTCTTTCATTTTGGTATCAATGTGTTCGCAATAGAATTCCCAACAGGCCTATATGCATATAATATCAAAAACAGCAGCGATCTCCACCCGCCGACATGATGAAAACAGGTTGCGGTTACATGAAAGAGAGCGCTGCGCCACCCCAAGGCGCTTCTCATTCTGAAAAGTATATATTCTTTTGAACTTTGTCATCTCAATTCTCATCTTAGGTTTTTCAATTTGGTATCAATGTGTTCGCAATAGAATTCTCTACAACACTAAATGCATATAAAGCCCAAAAGTCCGGCATACCATCCGCAACTAACAGAGAAAGTGAGAGAAAGTTACCCGTGAGCGCGCAAGAGTGATAAAATGTGTACACTCTTCACTTTGGACATCTCAATTCTCCTCTTAAGTCTTTCATTTTGGTATCATTGTGTTCGCAATAGAATTCCCTACATGAGCATGCAAATATAAAGTCCAAAAGCCCTGCATACCATCCACAACAAGCACGGAAAGTGATAGAGCGTTACCCCCTTGAGCGCTAATAAAGAGCAATAAAATGGGTATTCCGTTTTCAACTTTGTTACCTCAATTCTGGTCCTAGGACTTTCATTTGGGTATCAATGTATTCGCAATGAAATTCCCTACAAGAGTATATGCATATAATATCCAAAGCCACAGCAAGACCGTCCTGAAAACGCCACTAAAGTTGCCGCACGGAGGACTCAATGCTGAGTCCTCGCCGGACTTGCCCCTGTTTTGCGGAGGACTCAATGCTGAATCATCGCCCCGCGAAAGTGTATTAATAACTACTGGTATAATATCTTGCTATTATAAAACTAATTCTTATATCATAAAAGACATATTACTTCAAGTTTCAAGCAGAGAATGCATATACGTATAACTAACACGGAGGACTCCTCTTCACGAGATTCACCAGCTATTGTTTATATTAAAATCTTAAAATCGATCCTCCGTGTTGTGTAGTAGAGAAAAATAGTTATATCCAGTTTACGTAAAGCTACAAGTGGTCAACAGCACACTTACCTGATGGAGCAAACTTAAGGTTTTTTTTCTTAGTGTGCCTACCTGAGTACCTACGTAGCCATTACGAAGGCACTAAGGAGAAACATTCATAAGTACCTTTGTGAATCTGGCCCCTGAACTTCGCATTGCTGGTCTACCCGCCGGGTTGGGTTTGGCTTTGTCGGCTGTTCTGGTTCCTTCAGGGATGTTCCTTCCACCTCTCTCGCGATCGCTGGGTTTGGACCCCGGGGGCTTTGTGTCAGTTGCTGCGTCGCCGGCTTCCTCTTTGGGTTTTTTGGGGTTCAGTGCCTTGGTGCCTACCCGAGCCCTCGCTCGATGTGTTCACGGACGCGTCGTTTCTCGGCTGGGGCTTTGTGACCAGTGCTCACCAGGCTGGCCAGCGTCGGTGGGGTCGTATTTCCGTTGAGCCCACAGCACTGTGCGGGAGTTTGCAGCGGTGTGGTTTGCTCTTCGGAGGATTCGAGTTGCCCGCGGGTCGACGATCCGGCTCCATTTGGACTGCTCCCCGGTGGTTCATTGTCTGAACCAGGGGGGGGGGCGTTCGATGCGGTCCTTGGCTCTTTGGCACTGGTCGCTTCGGGTGACTCATCTGCTGAGTTCTCGGGGTTTGGCTCTCCTGGCAGTTCATATGCGGGGAGTATCCAATGTCTTGGCCGACGGCCTTTCTCATTTCGTTTCCCTCTCCACGGAATGGACGGTCGACACTGACTCCTTCCGTTGGCTGTGCCAGACGTTCGGACTCCCCGAGGTGGACCTCTTTGCGTCGGCGTGGTCATGGCGCCTTCCCCTGTATGTGGCGCCCTTTCCTGACCGCTAGGCCGTCGGGGTCGACGCCTTTCGGCAGGACTGGTCGAGGTGTGGGTTCCTGTACCTCTTTTCCCGGTTCAGCTGTTGCTCCAGGTCCTGACTCGCTTGGAGACTTACCAGGGGAGAGTTGTCCTCTTGGCCCCTTGGTGGCCGGCCCAGTCGTGGTTTTCAGGCACTGCTTGCTCGGTGTCTGAACCCGGAGGTGTTTCCGCGGCTCCGCCTCTTCCAGCAGATTGGATCAGTACGTCATGTGGATGGTTCGATCTTCTCCTCGAGTCTTAGCGTATAGTGTTTTTGACTCTAGTTTATCATCTCTATGGTGATCAGGTGGCTTCCTTGTTAGTCTCACCTGCGGGCTTCATCTCTGTGGCAGTATGAAGTTTCCTGGCGGTCCTTCCGGTTCTTCTTACGTCTTCGTCGTTGTACTTTGCTTTCTGTTCGGTTGGTGTTGTCCTTTCTCTTGGTTGTTCCGTGACCGACTCCTTATGCCTAACACTGTCGCCTCGTATTGTGCGGCGCTGGCAGAGCCACTTCAGCTTGCTTTCAGTATTGATGTCACGTCTGCACCGTTTTGCAAGCTGTCTCGTGCGTTGTTTCACCTCCGGCCTGCTCATGCGCCGCCTGAGCCGTCCTGGTCATTGGACAGAGTGCTCTCTTTTCTTTCTTCTCATTTTGTTGTGACCCCTTCGGTCCCGGATTGTTTTTCGAAGGTTCTTTTCTTGTTGGCATTGGCTGCTTAGGGTCAGGTGGGTGAGCTTCAAGCTCTCCTCTGGTGCAGAGATTTCTCTCCTTCGGTCGGAGTGATCGTTTTTTTCGTCTGCAGCCTTCTCCTTCTTTTCTGGTGAAGAATGAGACTGCTGCTTTCAAGAGGGGTCTCTGGGTTGTTGATGCTTGGTTGGTTAGGCCAGGGGTGCATCATGTTTTGTGTCTGGTTGCGGCTCTCCACTGTTATTTGCGCTCCACGGCTTCTGTGTCCGTGGACGTGCTTTGGGTTGATCCAGTTTCCCTTCTTCCCTGTTCGAGGGTGCGGATCTTCCAGTTCGTCCGCAGGGTTATTAAGGCTAACCAGCCTGCGGTCTATTCCCGTGCCCATGATGTCTGCAAGTTCGCGGCTCTTGCCGCTGTCTTTTGCAATATGTCCTGGACTGACATTCGTGCACAGGGATTTTGGCGGTCAAACAGGGTCCTGGATGCTCGTTACCTAGTAAATGTTCCTGGGCCCAGTCGGGACTGTGTCGTTTTGGGTCGGCAGATGCAGCCAGTTGTCTTGGCTTCGGGTTGAGGAGTGAGCAGCAACCGCCTTCCGGGTGAGTCCCTATTCATTTCATCTGTGGGTAGTTAGCTCCGTGGAGCCGTAGGGCTTTCCCCAAAAAACCAGTGTTGAATATAATGAAACGCCATTTTCTGGGTGAGTTCTGGAGGCTCCCCGGCATCCCTCCCTCCCTCCCTCCGGTCGGCGTTTTTTTTCCATGTGTTTTGACATCCAGCCTCAAAACCGGGGTGTGGATCGCCGGCGCAGTAGGTCTGGGGCTACCCGTTCCCCCTCCCAGGGAGGAGGGGGCTGCGCAGACAGCGGCGCGACGACGGGTGACGTCATATTAGTTTGCTCGTTTTTGTTTGGAGAGTTCTATCCACTCGTTTGGCTTTTGGTTGCAATTTTCACCAGAATAGGTGTTTGTTTTGGGACGCCTACCTTTCTGGGTGCCTAACCCAGTCGATGGCAGACATAGAATGCTTCCAGTTACACGGGGGTTTCTATTGGCCATTGCTCCCCTTGCCTCTCTAGAGGGGGGCCAGGTTCTGGCTTGTGGTCCCTGGTAGGCCCATAAGAACTCCATACACATGGCTGATGCCAAAGTCTGACATTAGCATATCAGCCTAGTAAGCTCCAGGGAGCCTCCGGGACTCACCCAGAAAATGGCGTTTCATTACATTCAATGCTGTTTTTTTATTCACTGCTCTCCTCTAATTTCCTTTCGATAGTAGTGTGAATTATATTAACCGGTGTGTGTTGTTTTGACCAATGAAACTTGTCATACAAAGTGTCTGTTCATTCATAATCCATTCATAACCATTACTACAACAACAAATGCAGCGTTGTCATTTTGCACGTTCCACAGACTTGGAGGGTAAAGAAATTTTTTCGTTGACTATACTTAATCACGACCCATACCTACTTGGAGAGGGTTTTGGGAGGTCTTCTACTCCACGATCAGGCCAGGCTCGACTTGTGATAACTTGGTCCAACAGGCTGTGGCTTGGAGTGGCCTGCAGGCCCACTTATCCAATACAGCCTGGTGGTCTTTCACTTCTTGCCATGTAAAAATACACAAATTGGACACCAAGGGGGGGGTGGACTTTATAAATATCATAATTTACTGTCGGTTTTGATAATTTCAGTACATTAAAGTTATTTTAATTTATTTTTACTAGTGTTCAGATGTATTACAGGTAAATCTTTTAATCTTTAGATCCGTGGGTCATTGTCGGATGGCAGTAAGCGTACAGTGTTTGTTGTGAACACTGTTCCTCTGGTCCACCAGCAAGCATTTGCAATAGAAAACCACACAGGACTAAATGTTGGCAAATATGAAGGGTCAATGGGTGTGGATTATTGGACTGATGATCAGGTGAGTAATGGCTATAACATGCTAGATATTCCTTGGCTTTGTGTTGTAAAGGTACAATAAACCCTGTGGTGTTCCATGGTGCTGTGGCTGACTACAGTTATAAGGTGGATATAAAGCTGTTGCTTGATTATTGGCTTTACTGTATAAGCTTGCTTATCCGAATTATATAGGAAGGATCTCCTGCCGGATAACCCAGACATGTGGATAACCAGAATTCTTACTGGGGAAGTCCAAAAGTTAACATATTCAAATTTTTTTTTACCACAACCAACATAATTTGAATTGCCAAACACAGACTATAATTATAAAATATTCACGTACAGTTCATTACTGTAATAAATTTTAAACGGAAACTTCAGCTTACTTTGTTGTAGTTCGTCTTCTTAATTGACGCTACACATCTTGAAGTTAAGAATTCTTGAAAATTTACATAACCTAACGTAACCCAACATTAAAATTAATACATAAAATTACTGTAGAGTACATGAGCTTGGTAAGGTCAGTTTTGACTGCCAGCTACTGAAGCCTCACTGGTTGAAGGCTCTTGGCTTGCTTGTGAGGCCTCACTGGTTGAAGGCTCTTGGCTTGCTTGTGAGGCCTCACCGGTTGAAGGCTCTTGTCTTGCTTGTGAGGCCTCACCGGTTGAAGGCTCTTGGCTTGCTTGTGAGGCCTCACTGGTTGAAGGCTCTTGGCTTGCTTGTGAGGCCTCACTGGTTGAAGGCTCTTGGCTTGCTTGTGAGGCCTCACCGGTTGAAGGCTCTTGGCTTGCTTGTGAGGCCTCACTGGTTGAAGGCTCTTGGCTTGCTTGTGAGGCCTCACTGGTTGAAGGCTCTTGGCTTGCTTGTGAGGCCTCACTGGTTGAAGGTTCTTGGCTTGCTTGTGAGGCCTCACCGGTTGAAGGCTCTTGGCTTGCTTGTGAGGCCTCACTGGTTGAAGGCTCTTGGCTTGCTTGTGAGGCCTCACTGGTTGAAGGCTCTTGGCTTGCTTGTGAGGTCTCACTGGTTGAAGGACCTTTGGTTGCTGGTCTTACAAAAAATAAGATTCAAGTTTACCTTGCCTCCTGTGTTCATTGGCCTCTTTTATGATTAGCTCTTTGGTTTGCCTCAGGTACTGATAAGTTTCCAACCTCTGGATTTGCAGAGTTGGATGAAAAATGAATTAGCATGTCAACAGAAGACATGAGTAAACTGTATTTTGTTGTTTTTGTTGTTGGTTCCTCATTGCCATCTTTGTCCTCTTCCTCCTCTTCATCTGCCTCACCAGTAACAGACTAGAGAATCTCTTCTTCGTTTATCACACCATATCCTTGGGTGTTGGCATCTCTTTCTAGCCATTCAACCACATCCTGTCTTTCTAAATTTTCACCAGCATTTCTGAAAATTGTCCGGTAACCCAAAGATTCAGAAAAGTGAACTTCGGATAAGCGAGCTTATACAGTAATTATACTGATACATGACTACCAGTGAACTAAGCAAGCATGGTGGACATCCTTTACTTAGGTTTTGATTTGTTGTTTACATGGATGCCTTATGGAATGCATTGACGCAAGTGACATCTTTCAGTACGCTTTTTGAAGGCGTGACAGAAAAATTTAGAAAGGTGAAAGAGTTGCTATCCTGGGGAAGGAACATCTAATAGCTAGAAAATTAATAATTGACAACCCTTGAAGTTGACATAATGGTGCTGGAAACCTACCATCAGAATGATAAACTGATAATTATTACTGCCTACAGTCAAACAGCAAGCAACACATAACTAATGAAGAACTAGATGACAAAAGAGAGGGCCTTATAATAATCATGAGAGAAATTGTAGTAAGAAAAGATAAAGATAAATCACAATTTTTGAAACTTGATGACATCATTTTGAAACATGTAGACTTGTAAGCCTATGAAGTATTGGCAGAGGACTTCTGGACTGGCCAATTCGTAAACCTCATCCTAAAGTCTTTTGTGTGTTAACATGTTACACAAGATTTATTAAAGAACTTTCTAAGTTCTCCATAGTATACTTTCTTTAAAAAAGTATTTCATTTGCTTAATGTTACTCATTCTCTTGTAACTTATAATGCATCGCATTCTTTATTTCCAAAAAGACATGGGCACTTTTACCTAAGAGGGGAAGTTACTGAATGTCAAATATCTCTTCTTCTTTCCTAGTGAATATAGTTCATTGGAACAAGACAATACTGTATTTTAAAGTTAATTTCAATATATTTCTTTTTTATTTTTGCTGGATAGATTGGATAAATTCATTTGTTGCCAATGTTTCTAAATAAAATAAAAAATTTGCCAATTTGTAATGAGGTACATCCTATTGCCAACCACCACACAGCCTTCAGTCTTCATCTAGAATTTTCTTCTGCATAGCTGCCACACTCTTCATGGCTCCCCTTCCATACACACTTGAGGAAAACACTGGTATATTCCCACTCCACTTAAATGTTGTGAACTTATTGGTCTAATGAGGGCAAAGTTATGCCACCACAAACCCAAAATCATCTTCCTGTTTACCTAGTGGCATGCTTAGTAAATTCATTAAACAAAAAAGCAAGATTAGAAAAATTATGAAAAAATTCAATTAATTATACTATTTTACATGATTAACCAATGAACCTTAGTTCATCGTGTCTTCCATGGAATCTGGATTTTGGTTTTCAGCAATGCAAAATTGAAGGAAACTTTTAGTGGACAGATTTGGTCTTGATTTTTGCAAAATCTGTTATCCAAGGGTCCAAATTTTTGGGACGCCACTGTACAGTATATAATAATGGTAATGATGATAAAAAATGAAATAAAGTGGAAAAGGAGCAAATGGTACAATATTAATATAATTTAACTCACTATTTA
>WNGS01042707.1:21858325-21882400 GCA_020271785.1 Procambarus virginalis
TGAAGGACCTTTGGTTGCTGGTCTTACAAAAAAGATTCACGTTTACCTTGCCTCCTGTGTTCATTGGCCTCTTTTTATGATTAGCTCTTTGGTTTGCCTCAGGTACTGATACGTTTCCAACCTCTGGATTTGCAGAGTTGGATGAAAAATGAATTAGCATGTCAACAGAAGACATGAGTAAACTGTATTTTGTTGTTTTTGTTGTTGGTTCCTCATTGCCATCTTTGTCCTCTTCCTCCTCTTCATCTGCCTCACCAGTAACAGACTAGAGAATCTCTTCTTCGTTTATCACACCATATCCTTGGGTGTTGGCATCTCTTTCTAGCCATTCAACCACATCCTGTCTTTCTAAATTTTCACCAGCATTTCTGAAAACTGTCCGGTAACCCAAAGATTCAGAAAAGTGAACTTCGGATAAGCGAGCTTATACAGTAATTATACTGATACATGACTACCAGTGAACTAAGCAAGCATAGTGGACATCCTTTACTTAGGTTTTGATTTGTTGTTTACATGGATGCCTTATGGAATGCATTGACGCAAGTGACATCTTTCAGTACGCTTTTTGAAGGCGTGACAGAAAAATTAGAAAGGTGAAAGAGTTGCTATCCTGGGGAAGGAACATCTAATAGCTAGAAAATTAATAATTGACACCCTTGAAGTTGACATAATGGTGCTGGAAACCTACCGTCAGAATGATAAACTGATAATTATTACTGCCTACAGTCAAACAGCAAGCAACACATAACTAATGAAGAACTAGATGACAAAAGAGAGGGCCTTATAATAATCATGAGAGAAATTGTAGTAAGAAAAGATAAAGATAAATCACAATTCTTGAAACTTGATGACATCATTTTGAAACATGTAGACTTGTAAGCCTATGAAGTACTGGCAGAGGACTTCTGGACTGGCCAATTCGTAAACCTCATCCTAAAGTCTTTTGTGTGTTAACATGTTACACAAGATTTATTAAAGAACTTTCTAAGTTCTCCATAGTATACTTTCTTTAAAAAAGTATTCATTTGCTTAATGTTACTCATTCTCTTGTAACTTATAATGCATCGCATTCTTTATTTCCAAAAAGACATGGGCACTTTTACCCAAGAGGGGAAGTTACTGAATGTCAAATATCTCTTCTTCTTTCCTAGTGAATATAGTTCATTGGAACAAGACAATACTGTATTTTAAAGTTAATTTCAATATATTTCTTTTTTATTTTTGCTGGATAGATTGGATAAATTCATTTGTTGCCAATGTTTCTAAATAAAATAAAAAAATTTGCCAATTTGTAATGAGGTACATCCTATTGCCAACCACCACACAGCCTTCAGTCTTCATCTAGAATTTTCTTCTGCATAGCTGCCACACTCTTCATGGCTCCCCTTCCATACACACTTGAGGAAAACACTGGTATATTCCCACTCCACTTAAATGTTGTGAACTTATTGGTCTAATGAGGGCAAAGTTATGCCACCACAAACCCAAAATCATCTTCCTGTTTACCTAGTGGCATGCTTAGTAAATTCATTAAACAAAAAAGCAAGATTAGAAAAATTATGAAAAAATTCAATTAATTATACTATTTTACATGATTAACCAATGAACCTTAGTTCATCGTGTCTTCCATGGAATCTGTATTTTGGTTTTCAGCAATGCAAAATTGTAGGAAACTTTTAGTGGACAGATTTGGTCTTGATTTTTGCAAAATCTGTTATCCAAGGGTCCAAATTTTTGGGACGCCACTGTACAGTATATAATAATGGTAATGATAATAAAAAATGAAATAAAGTGGAAAAGGAGCAAATGGTACAATATTAAATATAATTTAACTCACTATTTATATTGTTCCTTTTCAGTGGTTGGAGGAGCTGGAGAAAAATGAAGTATTGGTAATGGTTGCACAAATATTTCTTGATCTTATTCTTCATGCCAGGCTGCCACTGTCATCAGTGAATCTCATTATCATGGATGAATGTCATCACACCACAGGTAATCACCCTATGCGAGAGATCATGAGACAGTATGAAACATTGAAGAAATCATCCTCTGAAAAATGCCCTAGAGTTCTTGGGCTTACAGCTTGTGTTATTCATCGTAAATGCAGAAAGAAAGATGTGTTGGACATGATGAAAAAACTGGAAGCTGCGATGGATTGTGCATTAGCAACGACTATTGATCAAGATGAAGTTATTAAGTATAGTACCGGTCCAAAGGAGATAATAATTTGTTACGAATCTGAAGAAATTACAGAGTACCAAGATATAATCTTTAATCAGTTACAAGGAATCATAGAAGACATAAATGAACAAAAAAATATTGAAAAGAAGTACAAGAAAGTGGTAAATAAGAAAATAGAAAACATTAAGTACATTATGAATCATCTTGGAGACTGGTGTGTGGCTCGGGCAATCAAGTATGAGATAGACCATTTTGATGAAATTGAAAAGATAGAGGATGTACCAGCAGTTCGGGAATTGATGAGCTTGCTGAGCAGGAGGTTGGGGAAGATACATGAATTTTGTATAAAAGAGGAATCAACCATGAACCCTCTTTTTCATGTTACCAAGAAAGTTAAGAAACTATTTTCAATATTTCGTGCATGTAACACAAAGGTATATGGATTGATCTTTGTTGAGAGGAGAAACACTGCCAAGATCCTGTATGATTTACTTTTGGAAGCTGCTAAAAGGGCTGATGATCTTGAATTTGTTAAGCCTTTGTATGTTGTTGGTTCAAATACCCGCTTGGGTGTTGACCTTCGTTTGGCTCAATTAGAACTTCGAAAGCAGAAAGAAACATTAAATAAGTTTCGTAATGGCGATTGCAATTTCATAGTGTCAACTAGTGTCTTGGAAGAAGGTGTGGATATTAGAAAGTGTAATATTGTTTTACGCTTTGACAAGCCAATGAATTATCGGGCATATGTACAGTCAAGGGGGAGAGCACGTGCACATCCCTCTAGGTATGTACTTATGGTGGAGGAGAAAAGTCTGCGTGACATGCTGGAGACAGTGGAAGTGTATAGGGAAATTGAAGCATCTTTGACAAAATTATGCCACAATCGTGAATTGCCTACGAGTGAAGAAATACGCTTGCATTTTTCTGAGGATGAATATATTTCTCCTTATGAGCCATTTGGACCAGATGGACCCAAAGTCACTGCAAATTCTGCCATTTCACTCATTAATGTGTATTGTGGTAATCTTCCACAGGATAAGTTTACAGTATTGGCACCAGAAGTTGTTTATGAAGAGACAGATAATGGAGTTGTGGCCGAAATAAAGCTACTATTAATTCAACCCTGAAGGACAAAATCCGTGGGGATTGTATGGAGAATAAAGACCTTGCCAAAAAGAGTGCTGCACTGTATCTTTGTAAAAAGTTGCATGAAATGAAAGAATTGGATAAATACTTAAGGCCAGCAGAGGTATTAGATGATAGTATACTAGATGGTCTGGTGGAAGTTCCACTTGAAGGAGTAAAGGAGGGGGAACCTGAACCTGGTACAAAGAAGCGACGTCAAGTCTATGATAAGGAGGTGTGCGAGGCATTTACCCATTTCCATGAAGGACGCTACAAGTTGTATTCAATTATCATTCAACCAAAGGGCACACCCCATACTAACTTAGTAATTGATTCCTCCAAGAGTGATGTAACGATGGGATTGATTTGTAAAAAAGAATTGATTCGTTGTCCATTCCCACTCTACTTTTCTAAATGGGGGGAAGTGGAAGTCAAGGTGAAATTTGTTAAGGAACTTGTAGAACAAAGTTCTGAGCTGATGAGTAAAATTGAACATTTCCATAAGCTAGTTTTTGAGACACTATTGCACATCAATACCTCACTATTTGTCTTTGATTCTAAAAGCTCAGGAGTATTTATTGTGCCAATAGGAAAAACTGGTACAATTGACTTAGATGTTCTAAATCAGATATTCCCATTGACATCTCTAAGATTGCCCAATATGTTTAGATCACAAACAGGAAGTTTCCAGTTTGAGAGATCTACTTTTGAGGATGCTGTAATTTACCCAGTGTATATGCAAAACACTGACCTGTTCTATGTTACTGAAATATTTAATGATATAAATCCACAAAGTGAGTTTCCAGAATTAAAGCAAATATTCTCTTCTTATGCACAATATGTTTTTAAAAGATATGCTAAGAGGACCACTAATCTCCAACAGCCTTTAATAGCGGCAAAGCACCTACCAAGAGAACTCAACTACTTAAAAAAGTTGCCAGATACTTGTAAGAAGACTGATCAGAAGACTAGACGTGAACCTGCCAAGTACATTCCTGAACATTGTGTCGTACTGCCTCTGAAAGCCTCTCTCTGGTGGCAGATCATGTGTATCCCGTCAATTCTTCATCGTCTGAATAGTTTAAACTTGGCCCATCAACTGAATGTTACCATGAATGCCCCAAATTATCATACACAGGATTCAGAGTATTCAGAAATAAATTTTAATTGGTCTGAAGAAATAATTGCAAGAACAAGAGATGATCGTGAAAAAAATTTGTCTGCATCATTAGTGAAAAAGAAGAGTGACTATATCCATCCATTTGTAATAGTTCAAGCTCTCACACTTTGTGCCGTTCATGACATATGGATCTGGAAAGATTGGAAGTTCTCGGAGATAGTTTCCTCAAATACATCACTGCAGAATATTTATATTTGAAGGACACCAAGCATCATGAAGGAAGACTCTCTCTGCGCCGTGGCAAGCTGGTTTGTAACAGGACTCTGTATTCCCTGGCAAAGAGCAGAAAAATACCACAGAAGATCCAATCAATCAATCTGACACCCTCAACAAATGGTTTCCTGCCAGGCTTTTTAGTCAAGCCTGACATTGAACAACATCTTAGAGACTTGAATCTTCCCAATAACATTTGGTCCAATCTATCTGACTTTGATGATTTGGATAAACTAAAAGAGGTATGTGCATCAGAGAGTTTCCAAGTTTCTATATTTTAAATTTAAACTTAAAAAAATAATTTATGAAATGGTACAGTATTAACCCTTAAGCTGTTTTTTGTCAAAGCAATTGAATGAAGGAAAGGGGATTTGGCTATCATATTTGACTTCCATCCATATGCTTAGAAAAATGTTTCCAAGTCTTGTAATATTTAACCAAGCCCTCTGACCTTCAAAACACATTCCTGGACTCTGTAAATGCTACTATCTGTTGGCAACATTTAAATGTCATCCCTTGTACTAGCACTGAAATCTCCAATTACGCATCCTTCAAATCCTCACACACTTCTTTTTCTGCCATTTTCTTTACATAGTTCACTAGTACTGTATTGTGTACAAGATATAAAAATGTTTTCTTTTTCCTCATTTATTCACCATCTTGAGTTCTATAATGATTAATGATAAATATTAAAAGATAATTTTTTTCTGAGACTCCTCAATAACTCCCCAATGCTACAACCTGGAAGCAACCAAACTTTGGGGAACACACCACAGCTCTGTAACTAATGAGGATCTATCAGAATCGGTACCAGAATCTGGCCTGTTCAAAGAGGTCCCTACAGAACTGACAACACAAAACCCACCAGAAAGTCAAAATGTTCCAAAAACAAACAAATGTTCTGAGAAATTTGTAACCCTTGCAAAAACTCTGCAAATAATAATTTCCATGACAATATTATGCCTACAGTAAATACAATTACCAATTATTAGATGGCAGCCCAGGTGACCTGGGATTTTGGTCAGTCACAAGCTCTTTTTTTCTACTCTAGGGACTCTCAACTCTGCTGAGCCTTCTGTCACCTTTCACATAAGTGATACTATCTGTGCCTGGAACAGTTGTCTTATACATGCCTTTGTTTGGTTTTATTCCATATACTACTTCATGAGTGTGTTTTGTGCACACTTTGTATTCGTGTTGTGTTAACAGTTTGCTTCAGTTGTTGTAGCCTGGGATTGGGATTTCCTCCCTTGTAGCAAACCTGGGTCACCTGTTTCCCAGGGAGGGCTTTGCTGTGTGGTTTGGGTTGCCTCTTTGCGAGGCTTTTCACTTTCAGGCAGTACATGGGCTTTTCTGGGGGAGCCCCTTGGTAGCTCCTTCTAGCTATCTCGCCGAGACTGCTCCACACTAAAACGTCACATCAGTTGCAGGAGTTCTGTTGAACCTCCAGGCCGCCCGGGCCAGGCTCCCAGCTGTCTCACTGATTCAGTTCCATTTCTGATGTTCGTGTCTTCACACCTTCTAATCACACCAGCTCATGGACAAGCCCAAAAGCTTCAAGTTAAGACTTTCACATGGGAACGACGCAGCATTGCGTCGTTTTTTTAGTTGAAGCATTCCCGGAGACGACGCAGCATTGTGTCGTTTTCGACGGCAAATTGGCGGCGGCTTCAGGAGGGGCGCACAGTGGTTTTGGATATTATATGCATATACTCTTGTAGGGAAATTCATTGCGAATACATTGATACCAAAATGAAAGACCTAGGACCAGAATTGAGGTAACAAAGTTGAAAACAGTATACCCATTTTATTAGCGCTCACTGGGATTTTGCTCCGTCACTTTCTCTGTTTGCTGTGGGTGGTATGCCTGGTTTTTGAACTTTATATTTGCATGTACTCCTGTAGGGAATTCTATTGCAAACACAATGTTACCAAAATGAAAGACCTAGGACGAGAATTGAGATGTCCAAAGTGAAGAGAGTGTACACATTTTATTGCTCTTATGCGCTCCCGGGTAACACACACTCACTTTCTCTATTTGTTGTGGATGGTACGGCGGGTTTTTGGACTTTATATGTCTTTAGTCATGTAGAGAATTCTATTGCAAACACAATGATGCCAAATTGAAAAATCTAGGATGAGAAATGAGATGACAAAATAGAAACGAGTATACACTTTTTAGTATTACCTCGCTCTCTAATGTAATGAGAGGCGCCTTGGGATGGCGCAGTGCTCTCTTTCCGGGCCGCATTCATCTGGTTGGCGGGTGGAGTGTGCTGCGGTTTTTGACTTCATATGCATATGCTCTTGTTGGGAATTCTATTGCGAACACAATGATACCAAAATGAAAGCCCTAGGACGGGAATTGAGGTGACAAACGTGAAAGGAGTGTGCACATTTTATCGCTCTTATGCGCTCCCGGGTAAGACGAACTCACTTTCTCTGTTTGTTGTAGATGGTACGCTGGGCTTTTGGAGTTTATATGTCTTTAGTCGTGAACAGAATTCTATTGCGAACACAATAATACCAAATTGAAAAACCCTGGACGAGAATTGAGATGACAAAGTTGAAGAGAGTATACACTTTTCAGAATTGCCGCGCGCTCCCATGAAACGCTGGGGCCCACTCGGCCTAGTTGAGGGCTGGCGGGCTGGGGCCCACTCGGCCTAGTTGAGAGCTGGCGGGCTGGGGCCGCCAAAGTGTTAAGTGCTGGATATCCTTGGACTTAGTTGTCCTGTGCGGGCCATTTTCTTTGCGTATTGTTTCCTGTTTTAGTGTAGCCCTCGCATGCGTGTTCTGATTCTGGTTTAATTAAATGGTTTGGCCCTGGCTCATTGGGAATTTTAGGCCACATGTACTCAAGGTTCTCCTTCCTGTTTGTTTGCTAATGCTTGGGGCCCTTGTTTGGCCCTGGGTAGGGATTGGTATTGTGCTGGTTAGGGCGTCAAGGTGTTGCGCGGCCTGCCACCTAAGCGGCGACCGGTTCCTGTTGCCTCTGGAGACGGTGTACTTTTGCGGGGTTTTTCTTTTGTTTTTATTTTCAATTGCCTGGTGGGGCAATAGTTCCACTGATAGTGTTTGGCAGCCCTCTGCTAGGCCCCCATGATTGTACACGTCTCAGGGGTTTTCAGTGCTATCCTCTACCCTCTTGTTATTTTTGGGTTTCTTAACCGGTTTAGCAACACCTTGCCCGGGCTTCCCGTAGCAGTCAGCCTACGGGCCCTGGAAAACCCTGTCTGGGCTCGGTGGACCATTAAATGTGTCCTCCAGGTTCCAACCCGTCTTGCACGGGATCGTTGGTTGCTGTACCCTTGTCTCCGGGTGACAGTCGCCACTTTTACCTCCATCATGCTGCCTGTTGGGTCACTGTTGACCTGGAGTCTTGCGGGAGATTTTCTCTGCTTGTTCTCCAGTACTTTCCTGATGTTATTACTGTTCAGAGTACAGGCGGCATCCGTGTTGCAAGCTAGGTTAGGTTGCTGCAACATGCTAGGTTGGTTTCCCATTCGAATGCCCCGAGGCCGCCCTGTTTTGGTTAGGTGCTGTTCGCCCCTTTCCCTCTCTGTTCCCGGCTCCGGACCGTCTGCGGGTTTCGGGGTCAGGGCGGGGTTTCGTTGGGGCCGAGACTCGGGCGGTTTTCGGGGGCTGCCCCATTCGGGTTGGGGGACGGAGGTTTTCGAGCCTGTTCCTCCTGCCAAGGCTTCTGGGTCTTACCAGCGGCCCTTTCTTGCTGCCTTTCCCATGGACTGTTGCTTTTCTTTAAGGGCGGAGGGCTTAGAGGACAGCTTTGCCCCGAGGTCTCTGTTGCTGGTTCCCGGAGCTGTGTGGGAGGCCTGCTAGCAGTTCTGAGGCGGTTTGCCCCTGCCTGGGTGTTCTGCTTTTGGGCGGCGTTTTTCACCCATCCAGTCTGCTTGCTTCTCACTTTTGCTGGCGTGTTTTCGTATCTTTAGCGTCGGTCACAGCCCTCTTTTTCTGGTGGCCATTTTCGTCTGCCGTTTTCCCGGCGTGGCCACCAGGGCGGCATTGCGGTTTGTTTACATGCGACTGGGTGTGCGAGCGAGCTTCTTGGGTAAGTTTTCACCTTTTTCCAGGGGTTTTATTCTCCTGTTGTCGTTTCTTTGCTTTTCTGGTGTTTTCTGCCTGTTTCCTGTTCCTCTGGGAACGTTTGAGTGTTGATTTTACACCTGGTTTCCCATTTTGTCTGTTTTGGGTCTGGGTCTGGGCCTTTGGGTTTGGGCTCAGTGTCCCTGGCTGTTATGCTTGCTCCCACACCTTCTCCCTTGGTTTTCGGTCTGTTATGACCGTTTCCAAGGGGGTTCTGTCTGGGGGCTGTGCTTTTGGCTTTCTGTGGTGTTTCTCCTCCGGCAAAATGTGGTGGTTTGGGCTCCCCCTGGTTCGATTCCGGGTTCCTCTGGGTTCTTTGGTTTCATTCTGGAGGTTTTTTCCTCTTGGGCCCCCTTTGTGGGTTCAGGGGGCTTTGTTTCCTCGTGTGTGACTCGGTTTCTGTCTTCTGGAGTTCCAGGGTCTTCCTGGCTTGCAGACTGATCTTTTTGGGTCTTGGCACGTGTTGTGGTCGTGCTGGAACTTTGAGGTTTTGTTGTCGAGGTGGGCCTTTTGATGCAGTTTTGTGCCTTCTTTGCCTGGCCGGCGTGTGCTCTGCCCACTGGTCGGCGGCTTGTAATTTTCTTTTTAAATGTATGTGTGTAATTACCTAAGTGTAGTTACAGGATGAGAGCTACGCTCGTGGTGTCTCGTCTTCCCAGCACTCTTTGTCATATAACGCTTTGAAACTACTGACGGTCTTGGCCTCCACCACGTTCTCACCTAACGTGTTCCAACCGTCTACCACTCTGTTTGCGAAAATGAATTTTCTTATATTTCTTCGGCATCTGTGTTTAGCTTGTTTAAATCTATGACCTCTTGTTCTTAAAGTTCCAGGTCTCAGGAAATCTTCCCTATCGATTTTATCAATTCCTGTTACTATTTTGTATGTAGTGATCATATCACCTCATTTTCTTCTATCTTCTAGTTTTTGGCATATTTAATGCCTCTAACTTCTCCTCGCAGCTCTTGCCCTTCATACGCATGTACATGTGTTCACTGTGTGTGTGTGCGTATGTGTATGTGCATACGCACGTGTATGTAACATACCTTGTGTGTAAGTGTATATGTATGTGTACGTATGTATATATGTGTATGTGTACTTTTTCTTTCGGAAGGGGCTCTGTTCCCTTTTCTGTTGACGGGGCACTGGGGGGAGCAGCTTAATCTGTTGACTCTCGTATGGTCCCGCTGTTGATGGGTGCTTTTGGTTGTCTTCCGGCCTCTGGTGGCAGCAGTGGACGGCTTCTCCCCCTTTGGGGGTGTTCAGAGCTGGCGGGGTGGGCTTCTTCCCTACGCTTCGTCATGTCATCTTGGTGGGTGCGTTGGGTGTGGTCGATCCGCCCCATCCTTCTGGGGTTCCCGTCTGCTCTTTGCACACTTGGGTCTTTCGAATCTGCGGTTCTTCTGGACTACTTCAGTCTGCGCCCTGGTTTCTATGCCCTCCTCGGAGGACTGTTGTCTCCTGTCCAGCTTCTGTTGGGGCCGGGTGCCTGGATGGTGGCCCTGGACCTCCAGGTCAATTATTGGCACTTGGTGTATTTTTGCATCTTTACCGGATCTTGGTGCCCTGTCTGAGTCTGCTTGAGATTCGGTGTCTGGCCTACCTCGACGACTGGCTGGTGTGGGCTCCCAGTCGGTCCGCTTGTCTGCTTGCCAGGGGTGTGGTTCTTTCCAGATCGCTGGGTTTGGTTTCCTGGTGATCTGGAGGCCATTCCATCTGTTTCCGTCCCGGGTTCGGACCTGGGCCTTGATTAGGGCTATTGGGCCACTCCTTGTCTTTCCCTCCAGAAGTGTTAATGCGGCTGTGGTCCAGCCTTCGGCTGTTCGTGAGGGGGTCCCGGGTTGCTCGAGTGGTTGTGCAGTAGTCTGAATTTTTGACGTGCTGGCCTGCCCGCGGGGTCGAGTTTGGCTTCGGCGTCTGTTTGGTTCCTTCGGAGACTCCCCTTCCACCTCTTGCATTCATTGGGTTCGTTCCTCCGGGGATCTTGTGTTGGGGCTGCGTCACCAGCTTCCTCTTTGAGGTTTTCGGGGTTCCGTGCCTTGGCACCTCCCCCGAGCCTTCGCTCGATGTGTTCACGGACGGGTCATCTCTCGGCTGGGGCTGTGACCAGTGCTCACCAGGTCGGCCGGGGATGGTGGAGTCTGTCCGTCTGTCGGGTTCACAGCACGTTTCGGGAGTTCGTGGCTGTCTGGTTTGCGCTTCGGAGGGTTTGGGTCACTTGGTGCTCTCCCATTCAGCTTCATTCGGACTGTTCTCTGGTGGTTCTTGCCAGAACCACAGGGTTTCTCTTAGGTGTTGACCTTTGGGGTTGGTTCCTTAGAGTGGCTCGTTTGCTGAATTCTCGGGGTTTGGCTAACCGTGTGATTCATGTCCAGGGTGTGTCCTGCGTCCTGGCGGACAGCTGTCTCGGTTCATTCCTCTGTTTGCGGATTGGTCAGTCGTCGCCGACTCGTTTCGTTGGCTCTGCCGGACGTATGGACTCCTGGCCATGGGTGTCTTCGAGTCGGCATGGTCTAGGCGTTGCCCATTTTATGTGGCGCCCTTACCCGCCTGCGAGGCGTTCACGTTGGATGCTTTTCAGCAGGACTGGTCGATGTGTGGGTACCTGTTCCTCTTCTCCCAGTCCAGCTGTTGCTTCGGGTTCTGGCTCGGTTACAGCTCATTTCCACGAGACCAGTCCTTATGGTTCCTTGGTGGCCGGCCCAGCTTTCTTTTCAGACGCTGCTTGATAGGTGTCCGAACCCGGGGCGTTTTTCCACGGCTCCGCCTCTTTCGGCAGGTCGGATCGGTCCTGTACGTGACTGGTTCGGCCTTCTCCTTGGCTCTTCGCGTCTGATATTTTGACGCTGGTATCATCATCTCCGTGGTGTTCAAGTGGCCTTGTTGACGGTGTCCCACCTGCGAGCTTCGTGTTGGCGACAGTATGACGTTCCTGGTGTTTCTATGCACTTTTTCTTGCTCTTTGTACATTGTCTTCTTTTTCGCATCGGGTTGTCTTGCCCTTTCTTGGGGTTTTCAGGACTACAGTTATTTGATGTTTCTTACAGTTGCCTCGTTTTGTGCGGCGCTGGCAGAGCCTCTCCGGCTTGCGTTCGGGGTGGACGTCACATCTGCCCCGTTTCGTACACTTTCTTGTGTTTTGTTTCACCTCCGGTCTGCTCATGCGTCGCCTGTGCCGTCCTGGTCCTTGATCAGGGTGCCTTCTTATCTTCTCAGTTTGTGGTAGCCCCTTGGGTTCAGGTTTCTGCTCTTTGGTACTGGTGGTAGATTTGTACGTGTGCAGCCTTTCTTCATCCTTGTGATTGTCGAGACGGCTGGTTTCCGGAGGGTTTCTTGGGTTATTGATGCTTGATTGGTTTGGCCGGGGGTGCGTCCTGTGTTGTCCGGTTGCGCTTTTTGCCGTTACCTGCGTACTGTGTCTGGGGATGCGCTTTGGTTTGATCCGGTTCCCCTCGTTCCCTGTTTCAGGGCTCGAGTCTCCCAGGTCGTCCGCAGAGTTTTTCAGTCTTCCAGCCTGCGGTCTGTCTTTGTGCCCGTGCTGTTCGGACGTTTGCAGCTTTTGCTGCTGTGTTGGTGACGTCTAGGGCTTATTTCGGGCGCAGGGAATTGAGGGTCACACAGGTTCTTGGCCGCCCATTCTTTATGCGCATCTGCTCCTGTGCGTTCTTGTTGCCTTGGGTCGCAGGTTGCTTCCTGTTGTCTCGGCTTCGCGTTGCGGAGTTTGTGTCGGCCGCCTCCTGGGTTAGCTTTTTCTTTTCCTTCTCTTTGGGTATGAAGCTCCAGGGAGCCGTAGGGGCTCCCCTCAGAAAACCAGCATTGAATGTAATGAAACACCATTTTCTGGGTGAGCTCCGAAGGCTCCCTGGCAACCCTCCCTCCTACCGGTCGGCGGTTTTTTCGTGTTGGATGAAGCTTAGCTTCCGAACTGAAGCTTGGCAGCCGGCGCGGGAGGTCCGGGGCTCCCCTCTCCCCCTCTCGGGGCGGGGAGGGCTGCGCGGACGATCGGCGCGGCAGTAAGTGTGATGTTTGCTTGTTTCCTTGGGATTGTAGGGAGTTTCTACCTCTCTGTTCAGTTTTTTGTTTTAGTTTTTTGCCATGTGGGGTTTGTTTTGTCATGCCTACCTTTCTGGGTGCCTGACCCTAGTCGATGGCAGATAAGGAAAACCCCAATCACAAGAGGGTTTTCCAGTGCCATTGCTCCCTGAAACCTCTCTGAAGGGGCCAGGTTCTGGCGCTGGTCCCTGGTAGGTCTGAACTCCTTGGCTAATGTCCCGGTCTAATATAACATACATTAGCCCGATAAGCTCCAAGGAGCCTCCGGGGCTCACCCAGAAAATGGCGTTTCATTACATTCAACGCTGGTTTTATATACATTAAAATTAGTGAGTTTATTAATGTGCTTTTTAAATGAAATAATGTGAATGAATTTATTGCAGGAGGTGGTTAACAAGTTAAGGCAGATGAATGAAGAGAAGAATGTGCAGGTGTGTTACAACCCATGGAAAGAACACCTTGTGTCAGACAAGAGCGTAGCAGACAGCGTTGAAGCTCTGATTGGGGCTTACCTGCTTGTTGGTGGTAATGAAGCAGCTGTCAATTTTCTTCATAAGTTGGGCCTAGGTGTTTATAATGTAAGTGATATGTTGTTGGAAATTATAGCACAGTACAGTGTATGTAAAATTATTGTATAAAACTATTGCTTGTAATCAGGCTGTTAGGGAAATAAACAGGATTTGCTACCTTGAGGTTACCTTGAGGTGCTTCCGAGGCTTAGCGTCCCCGCGGCCCGGTCGTCGACCAGGCCTCCTGGTTGCTGGACTGATCAACCAGGCTGTTGGACGCAGCTGCTCGCAGCCTGACGTATGAATCACAGCCTGGTTGATCAGGTATCCTTTGGAAGTGTTTGTCAAGTTCTCTCTTGAACACTGTGAGGGGTCTGCCAGTTATGCCCCTTATGCACTAGCTAGGGACTAAAAATTCAACATATAGTGAAGGACCTCTTTCTGGTGGTCTGTCTGTAGCTTCTCATGGTGCCTACCTGGACCCTTCAAAAACTTTGAGGCCACACCAGGCTCCAGTGGTTCACGAGCAGCTACGAGATAAGGACCAGAATCTGGTTCCTTCAGCTGAGACAAAAGGGAAGTCTGAGGGTTCAAAATCACCACAATACCAAGAGAAAAGCCACTAGACAGAAAGAGCACTCCAAAACACTAACTGCATTGATAACCTTTGGATCTCTAGGCTTGAAACATCACAACAGTGTCACTACAAAAATATTCATATTAAACAGAAACAGAGAAACAAGCACATATCCCACAAACAATGAGGTCTAAAGGAAATCCAATACTTAACTGCTTAGCTAAAATAGGAAGGCAGGATGGGCAGCAGAGCACTTACGAGTTTGCTCATCACCAAGTGCATGATTGATCAGGGCTGCCATCTGAAGGCAAACAAGTGTTGCTAACTAGTGGTTGGTTCTGAACAACTAGTCAATACATAGTTTGCATTAGGTTTACCAATTTTTTCCAAGCAGTTACTTGCTTTTTGGTGGTGTCCCTTGTGGCTCCCTGAAACTATTTTGCTGAGATGGCTCCCAACTACTAAGTCAAATCAGCTGTGGAGTTCTGGTTGGCCTGCTGGACCAGTGCCAGAACCTGGCTTTCCCTCACAAAGGTGCAAAGAGCAGGTGACACTCATCCATCCCACCAGGAAAGCATCCAAAAAGTCAGCGAACCAATACAGACCACTGCTAATTTCAAAGGGACTAAAGCCTCAAAATTGCTGAACAAACTCTCCCAGCAATGTAAATAAACAATCGAATCTCTCGAAAGAAGTGCAAGCTCGTTAGCACTACCCCCCCCCCCCTCACTAGTTAGAGAGGGAGCCTGAAGCCGTTTCTGTTGCTGATGTGGGGGAGGCCATGCCTCCCCCACATCAGCAACATCTCGCGTCTCTCCATGCCGATTGTGGC
This sequence comes from Procambarus virginalis, assembly GCA_020271785.1. Lineage (NCBI taxonomy): Eukaryota > Metazoa > Arthropoda > Malacostraca > Decapoda > Cambaridae > Procambarus > Procambarus virginalis. Next base: position 21,873,101 of record WNGS01042707.1, read on the forward strand.
TCCTGTTCCTGGCCAGGTTGGGGTCTGCCTTGGAAGTGTTCCTGGCTAACTGGTGGTCAGCTCGACCCTGGTTCAGGTTTCCTTCTCGGTTCCGAACTCCAGGCATTTTCCATTGTCTACCTCTCAGTGGGTCTGGCTGGTTTTCATCTTCCCAGGCCCATGCGTTCGTGTCTTTGACATGTTCTTCTCGCTGTCTTGCTGTAAAGTACGGGATTGAAAGTCGTACCCAAGAGTATTACTTACAACACCCGCTTTTACTCTCTTATAAGTAATGGGGGGAATATGTATATATAACAGCAACAATGAACTCTATTCTATATGGGACAAGAAATACACCTTGGAGTACAATTTCACAAAGGTTTGTTTTTAACACAAGACTATCTTACACTGACTAGATGGTGGGGGGTTACTTGGATCACACACAGGATTGTTCAGGACAAGGGGATAATGGATTCCTTCAAGAAAACACAAGCCTCAGGGGTGAATTTACAAACTGGGACTTAGGTCATTACTATACTCGACTCCTCCTGGGTGACTACAAAGGGCATGGGTTTTATCAGTACACTGTTCTGACCACAATATTTAGTTTTTTAATTTTTATTTATATACAAGAAGGTACATTGGGTTTATGAGAGTACATAGCATGATGTGTTTACATTCTTGTAAAACCACTAGTACATGCAGCATTTTGGGCAGGTCCTTAATCTAACAGATAATATTAAGTAGGTAATTTCTAGCAAAATTTATAAAATGTTAACAGGTACATTGTAAGAAAATTTGACAAAGATTAGTAGGCACATTAAAGCACATTCATAGCTTTGATACACCAAAGGGGTGGACAAAATAAATGGGGATAAGATCACATGCACAGAGATCTGAGTAAATGAATTAATAACACCAAAACACCACCTACACACAGGGTTCTATGAATAACCTTAATTCTTAAGTCTTCCTATTCCTAACTCATACAAGGAGGAAGCACCACTATACTCTTACACCATTCACTTCTCGTTATTGTAGGAGACCATCACAAGTCACACATGTGCCGATGGTTCTTTCCTTGACTCTGCTCCACACCAAGTGAACGTGAGAGCTTGCACATGTCTTTAACCACCCAGTTCCAATAATGTTTCATCCATGCACATGTATCATTCACATTTTCCAGTAGTTCATTTGTATACATGTCTTATAACGTTCCCGGCTGTTTTTCTACATTTAACACTTGTTTCTTGCACTGAATGTACTTTTTAAACATTTTTCTGGGGGGGAGCCCTTTCAGTTCTCCGGAGCTATCCAGGCTGACATGTATTATTATTAGACTTTGGCATCAGTCAGTGTGAATGGAGTTCTAGGTCTACCAGGGACCACGAGCCAGAACCTGTCCTCCCTCAGAGAGGCACAAGGAGCAATGACCTATAGAAGTGCACTTGTGTTTGGAACGTTCTATGTCTGCCATCGACTGGTCCAGGTACCCAGAAAGGTAAGCACCTCAAAACAAACCCCTATTTTGGTTAAAACTATTACTGAAAGCTAACAATTGGACAGAACTCCCCAACTGAAAAATGAGCAAACGAACATAACGTCACACTTGCTGCATCGCTTGTCTGCGCAGCTTCCCCCTTCCCGGGAGGGGGAAGGGGGAGCCCCAGACTCCTCGCGCCAGCTATCCACCCTTCAATTCTCAGCTGATGTGTTTGAGGCTTGGTCATGTGACTCCAGCTCCTGAATTCTCTTGTGCTATGCCTTGTGTCCAGTACCATCTTCATGGTGGCGTGCGAGCTGGGAGTAATCTTCACAGGTACTCGGGCTGCATGCGCTTAAGGTTCTGTCCCTAAGTGCCCTGTAAGTACCGCCCTTGGGGCTTGGGGTTATCTTGCACAAGTCACCTTGGGGTCTACCTCTGTTGGTCTTTTGCTGCTTGGTATTTGACCACCCTAGGAATGTTGAGGGGTTTTCTTTCTCCCTTGTTTACCTTGGGGAAAGAGGTAGTTTTGCACAGGTAGGGGCGCAGATTACTGCTCAGCTTGTTATCCCCTACTATAGTGGCAGGCTCTGTTCCGCTTCTGTGTTTCGGTGGTATTTCCTGCTTAGTCCCCATGAGTGGATACATCCCAGGGGTTCAGCTTTTAGCAGTTTGATTGGTAGACTTGGGCATCGGTTCGTAGTACCTTTCCTGGGCTTATCCTTAGTGATAAGAGTTGAAGGGCGCTGTGAAACCCCGCAGGGGCGCAAGGGGTCCGATGGTTGTGACCCCTGGGGGTCCCCTCTCGCCTTATGCGAGTTTGAGGGTTGCTCTGTCCCCTTGTTTCAGGGCGATGCTCATTGTTTTTGCCTCCGTCATGCTGTCTGTTGGGTTGGTGGCACCTTCAACCCTGAGTCCTGCGAGCATTGTTGCTTGTTTGCGACTCAATTCACCCATTCCAATGATGACACTATCCGGGTGCAGGCAGCTCAGGCATTGCATGCTTGATTTAGGTTGCTGCAACGTACTAGGTTGGTTGCTACCACGGAAGCCCCGAGGCTGCCCCGCTTTGCTTATAGGGACCCAGACTTGGGGTGTTGGTCACTTCAACCTTGGTTCAATCCATGCCCCCCTCATTCTTCCCTTGCTGTGGTTTATTCTGTTCTTCCTTCCCCTCCTGCATCCAGCTCCGCAGCGTCTGAGGGCTTCGGAGTAGGGGCGGGGTTTAGAGGATTCTGAGACTCGGGCAGTTTCGGCGATGTCCCCTTCCGGTAGGGGGGCAACAGAAGCATTCGAGTCGGTTCCTCCAGCCGTGGTGAAATTGTTCAAATTTCGCCCAAATTGTTCCGCGTCAAAGGCTAGTCCCCTGCTCGTGACATCACTGATGGTGACTTACTCAGTATTCCGACAATTGAGGATACTCTTGATACTTTAAACGGAATACTATTGAATGCAATTTGAATGAAGACTTGAACTTCTCTAAATTACTGAATTCTGTAAAATAATTCATTATACGTTGCTTAAGACAAAGACGCTGGCCATTTTGTGATCTAAACTGCTAATCCCCAGGGAGAGACTCCGTGACGTTGGGTCAGGTCAACTACCACCTGTCTCTAACTTTTGTACAAGGGCGTATCCCACTGCCTTCCATACAATTACTTATTTTAAAACAGCTTCAGTTGTTACACTGGGCTGCCATTCGGGCATGGGGTTTTTAGTGGTCAAGCAGGGTCTTGGCTGCTCGCTACCTTGTAAACGTTCCTGGGCCTAGTCGGGCCTGTGTTGCTTTGGGTCGGCAGTTGCAGCCAGTTGTCTCGACTTCGAGTTGAGGAGTTAGCAGCGACCGCCTCCCAGGTAAGTCCCTCATCTTTTCCTCTGTGGGTATTTAGCTTCGGGGAGCCGAAAGGGCTTCCCCGAAGAAAACCAGAAGTTGAACATAATAAAATGCCATTTTCTTTGTGAGACACAGAGGCTCCCCTCCTTCCCCCCGGTCGGCAGTTTTTCGTGTGTTTTGATGTATATAGCTTCAGAACTGAAGGGTGGACAGCTGGCGTGGGGGTCTGTGGCTCCATCTTTCCCCTCCCGGGAGGGGGGAACTTCGCAGATAGTGGCGTGGCGACATGTAACATCATGCTCGTTTGCTCGTTTCTTTTTGGGGAGTTCTATCTACTTGTTCGACTTTTGGTTGAAATTTTTCACCATAATAGGGTTTTGTTTTGAGACACTTACCTTTCTGGGTGCCTGACCCGGTCGATGGCAGACATAGAATGCTTCCAACCACACAGGGGTTTCTATACGCCATTGCTTCCCATGCTTCTCTAAGAGGGCCAGGTTCTGGCTCATGGTCACCGGTAGGCCCATAAGAACTCCATACACGTGACTAATGCCAAAGTCTGACATTAGCATATCTGCCTAGTAAGTTCCGGGGAGCCTCTGGGTCTCACCCAGAAAGTGGTGTTTCATTACATTCAACGCTAGTTTTTTTTCATGTTTTGACAGCCAGCCTCAGAACTGAGGGTGTGGTTAGCCTCTGTCTGGGGCTGGGGGTCTGGGGCTCCCCCCTTAGCTGCACAGATGGCGGCGCGGCATGTGGTGACGTCATGCTTGTTTGCTCGTTTTCATTTGGGGAGTTCTGTCCACTCATTTGACTTTCAGTAGTAGTTTCAACCAGAATAGGGGGGTTTGTTTTGGGATGCTTACCTTTCTGGTGCCTGACCCGGTTGGGAGCCGGTCGGCCGAGCGGACAGCATGCAGGGCATGTGATCCTGGGTTCGATCCCAGGCGCCGGCGAGAAACAATGGGCAGAGTTTTTCACCCTATGCCCCTGTTACCTAGCAGTAAAATAGGTACCTGGGTGTTAGTCAGCTGTCACGAGCTGCTTCCTGGGGGTGGAGGCCTGGTCGAGGACTGGGCCGCGGGGACACTAAAGCCCCGAAATCATCTCAAGATAACCTCAAGAAGATAGCAGACATAGAATGCTCCATAACCACATGTGCAATGCTATAGGCCATTGCTGCTCATGCCTCTCTTGAGTGGGCTAGGTTCTGGCTCGTGGTCCCCAGTAGGCCTAGAACTCCATTCACAATGACTGATGTCAAAGTCTAATATATCCATATCAGCCCTGGATAGCTCCAGGCAGCCTCCAGGTCTCACCCAGAAAATGGCATTTCATTACATTCAATACTGGTTTTTTGTGCGATTTACCTCCCTTGTAGGTTTTAATTTTTACCCGGGTTAATCTGGGACTCGTTAAGAAAAAACTTAAAATGCTTTTAAATCCAGGTAGTGATAATGATTGTGAAACTAAGAAATTTTGTTTCAGAATGAGTCGCTGCTGAAATCACAGCTAGAGATCGCGTCTCCAGTGCTGAGCAGAGAGTCATGGGTAGGGTCTGAAGTAAGAAGACTTTACAGGATTGCTTGTCTTGATCGATTAGAGGACAAAATACAATATTATTTCAGCAATAAAGGTTTTATTGTGCAGGCTGTAACTCACAGCTCTTATTCTTCCAACAAGGTATGATGTAATGAAATATTTACATAATGTGGGCCCCCATTGTTGAATACAGAGTTTTACATATGATGTATATAATGTCATTTATTTTGTGGAGAGTTCCGTCAGCTCCCTGAAGCTATCTTACTGATTAACTGCCATACTACGTAAGTGTCATCAGTTGCAGAGTTTTTTTTGCCTACCGGGAACCACGAGCCAGAATCTGGCCCCCTTAGAGAGCCACATAGAGCACTGGCCCATGGACACTTTATATTTAAAGTTTATCATTTTACGACCAGCGAAGGTACTCAGAAAGATAGGCGTATCAAAACAAACCACTGCATGGTTTAACACAAGACCATAGCCCACGAAATGTCAAAAGAACTTCCCCAAACAGAAAACAAACAACCAAAACTTTGTGAAACCAGCTAGTTAGGTCCACATTCCCCCCTAATTGGGAGAGGAGGAAGCTTACCCAAGACCAGACAGTTCTTGACTGATGTGTGTTGGGACTGACTTTCCCATGGGTAGATACCTGGATTGTACTTGGATGGGGTTCTGGGAGTTCTTCGACTTCCCAAGCCCAGCCCAGAGCCAGGCTTGACTTGTGAGAGCTTGATCCAACAGACTGATACTCCAAGCAAGCGACCTGCAGGCCCACATATCCATACATTGCCCAGTTGATTTGGCACTAATTGAAGAAAACTATCTAGTTTACTCTTGGAGATGTCTACGTTTGTTTCGGCATTATTTTTTATACTCACTGGGAGGATGTTGAACAACTCTGGACCTCTGATGTTTATACAGTGTTTTCTGTGCCTTTGACACCCCTGCTTTTTACTGGTTCTTTTCTGCATTTTCTTCCATGTTGTTATTTTACTGTATAGATTTGGGACCTGGCCCTACAGTATTTTCCATGTGTGTATTATTTTATATGTCTCTCATCTCCTTTCGAGTGAGTACATTTGGAGAGCTTTGAGACGATCCCAATAATTTAGGTGCTTTATCGTGTCTATGCATGCAGTATATGTTCTCTGTATTCCCTCTATTTCAGTAATCTCTCCCGCTCTGAATGGGAAAGTGAGTATTGAGCAGTACTCAAGATGGGATAACACACGTGATTTTAATAGTACTACCATTGTGATGGATCCTTGGATTTGAAGGTTCTCGTATTCCATCCTATCATTTTTTTTAGCTGATGCTATAATTGCTTGGTTATGCTCCCTAAATGTTAAGTCATCAGACATCAGTATACCCAGATCCTGTACATGCTGCTTTCCTACTATGGGTAGATTTGCTTGTGTTTTGTAACTTATATTTTGTTTAACTCCTGGGTGGCACAGTTATTATCTCTTGTGTTGCTAGGGCCATTTGGCCATTGTCACCCACAGGCATATAAAAAAAAAATCTAAACCTGTTAATTTGTGTTCCCTGATCACGGGAAAAATAATAATAAAATCGTAAGTGGCATATTTTGCCCACTCTATGACGGGGAAGTATGGCAAAACAGAATCGCTGACTTGGCGTTCATCCGAGGCGGTCTGCTCAGCCCCAGCTGTCAAGCAGGAGTGGCCACAAAGAGATAATTACCTAATTATTTCAATGTCTCTGATTGATTTGTCTTTGTTTTTTGCTGTAATAGTGTGTAGTGTGATACATTTATATAATAAAATGTGTGAATCATCGCTGTACTCAAAATTATGGTGTGCATATTATTGATTCAATTATTGTGTTCATAAAACAATAAACAAATACTTTGTCGGTTATTACATTATATACACAGGTTATATATATGTATCTGCATGTTTTGTTCACCATAACGAACCACTAAGTTGATATTCTGAGTCAAAAAGCAGAGAGGTGTGGCCACCACATCTGCCAGTCAGCCTCTCGCTTCCACTCCTTCCCTCAATGACTCCTCACTCGTCCACATCCTCCTCCCACCATACTGTTTTTTCTTTTATTCACTATATACAGACGTTATATATAAGTATCTTCATGTTCTGTTCACCATAACTGTTCATAGTGGCAGCCCGCCACTGGCTGTCACTCCCTCCCTCCCTCACCTCACCTGACTCGCCACCATTCTCCTCCTACCATACTGTTTTTTGCTTTTATTCACTATATACAGGCATTATATATAAGTATCTACATGTTCTATTCATCATAACTGTTCATCTAAGCTAGTATAGTGCCCAAAGAGCATAGTGACCACCCCCCCAGCTTGACAAATCATGCAGATGTTGCCACTTCCCTCACCAAAATGGCTTCTCTCCACACTCCTTTTGCTGTTATTACACTATATATACACATTATATATAAGTATCTACATTTGTGCTCACCATAACAAACCACTAAGTTGGTACAGAGCACCACTTGGTTTCCGAACTTTAGTTATTCGAAACTTCCAGTTTCCCGATTGGGGTTAGGGAGTTATGCTACACGAACAAAGTTCGGGTAGGAAGCGGTCCGCCAAGCGTCGCGCCGGCCCGACCCTTGGTGGTGGGTGGGAGATGGTCCGGTTTGCCCACTGACTGTGTAGAGTGCCTTCTGCCCTATGACTTCACAGATTCACGGCCTGTTATTCCTATTATTTTGAATTGTCACGAGGCTGGAGTGTTTATTCTGTGATTTTGTTTTACATATCTGCACAATCAAGAAACATCTGTGCACTATGTCTGCTCCAAATGCATGCATTGCATCTGTGATGGCTGACTGGTGGGTGGATGGAATTGGTGAGAAAGGGAGGGAGAGATGCTAGGAGGTAGGCAGGAAGGGAGGGAAGTAGTGAGGGAGGATAGAAGAATTAGGGAGGGAGGGAAAGGCAGGCAGGCTGGCAGGCAGGCAGGCAGGCAGGTAGGCTGACTGGATGGCAGGCAGGCAGGCTGACAGGCAGACAGACAGGCAGGAAGGGATGGATGGGTGTTGAGGTGAACCACGTGACCTTTAGAGAGTGTGTGTATGGGATGTAGGGGGGGGGGGGCGGCTCACTCTGATAAGCCTAACCACACTCGACCCGTTAGCCAGATTTGTTTCTTAAAATGTTCATCATCATCATATATATTTTTGGTTACAGGTTTTGTTTAGTAATATTAGGTTAGTTAGTTTAGTTCATTTATTATGCACCCCATACCCATCTTGTGGGCGGTAGTGGAAAGGGTTACAGAGGCATATAATGGGCTCAGGGACTGAACCCCACAATTCATTTAGCTAAGCAAGTTACAATCTTGATGAGCTAGTTACAAAATTCAATATAAGTCGTCACATCAACAATGGGTTCGAGATCGACCTCAAGTACAGGTTCTAAATTAAGCAACTGACATGTGAAGAGCTAGTGTCAAAATTTATATGTTTGTCCTGCACACCGCCCCCCATCCAGTGGGCAGCGGTGGATAGGTTACAATCACTCAGTTACTACCTACAGTTAGCAAACTGGGGATATTTGGCTAAAATTTCTGGTAGCAGATCTTTTTGAATGAAATATATACACATCGCTGGAACATTGGTTATAGAATTGTCTCTAAATTCACGTATCTTTTCGCACTCCATCACATAGTGACGGTGGGTGTGCGAATAATTTTGTTGACACAGTTTACATTTGGTCAGGTCTGCATCAGCAGATAATGAGAATTCCCAGAGATACTTGTAACCGAGTCTAAGCCGAGCAGCAGTAACATCTAGAAGTCTGCTGATTTTATTGGATGATCCATAGATGTGTGGCTCCTCTTGCATGATAGTATGATGATAGATGGAATTACTGGTGTCAATTTCACTTTGCCCCAGATCTACAAGATCTTGTTGAAGTTCTCGGTGTACTGCTGCTCTCAAATTGCTCATTGACAATCCAAGGTTACACTCAACGGCTCCTTTAAAGGCAGATTCTTTGGCTAACTTATCAGCTCTATCATGCATTCGGAGGCCAACATGAGATGGAGACCACATGAAATGGACTCTGTTACCATCCTTAATAATTTTGTTGTATTTGTGTCTAGCTTCGGACACGAGCATGTTACAGTTATGTCTTAAAGAGTTGAGAGCATTTAAGGATGATAAGGAGTCACTTACAATTAATGTATCAAGTTTGGAGACTTGTACACATTTCAGTGCAAGGATCAAGGCAAATAGTTCGGTCTGAAGGGTAGAGGCCCAATTGTTTATACGGACTCCCCACTCAAAGTACAAGCCATCGCCCATTGTCAGAACAACTGCACTTCCAGCTGCACCCGTGGTGCGGTGTAGGGAACCATCAGTGTATATGATTTGAGAGAGAGAATGCTCTGTGGACAGAGCATCAATATGGCTTAAGGCGTTGAGCTTTGCCTCAAGACGAAGCTTGGGCTTATCC
>WNGS01042707.1:21882410-21909074 GCA_020271785.1 Procambarus virginalis
TGGGGGTGTGTAACAAAAAGGAGGCCTGGTTGAGGACCGGGCCGCGGGGACGCTAAGCCCCGAAATCATCTCAAGATAATCTCAAGATAGGCCAGGTTCTGGCTTGTGGTCCCCAGTAAGCTGAACTTCAATTGAGTGATGCCCCAGACTAGTATATCGCATATCAGTCCAATAGCTCCAGGGAACCTCTGGGGATCGCCCCGAAAATGGTGTTTCATTACATTCAACGCTGGTTTTTTCTGTCAATATTCTTATTCGATGGTGTGTACTGTGGTATATTGATATAATAAAATATGTGAACAATTGCTATATTCAAAAGTACGGTGTGCATATTAGTAATTCAATTACTGTATGTTCATAAAATATTATTTTTGCTGTTATTACTCTGTATTCACGTTATATATAAGTATTTCATGTTTCATTCACCATAACCGTACCACTAAGCTGGTATGGTATCTAAACAGCATAGTGGCCACCATACTCTGTATGACTCAAGTCATACGATAGACAGCCGATGACACCACCTCCCTCACCAACATTGCTGCTATTATCAGAATCCTGGTCAATGAATCTTGTAAATGAATTAACATCCACAAGTTTATTTTGTAAAGGAACATGAGAAGTCATTTCAGGATTCTTAAAATCTTCAATCTCTCTGTTTAAATTATTCCTTCTTTGTAGGGAAAGTCATGTCTGATTAAGCATTTCCTTTATTTCTTTCCTTCTTTGTAGTGTCGTCTGCATTATCTTTCTACATTTGACCTCTTTCTGGCTTTGTGCAAAGGAACATTATTTCAGATTGACTATATATGCTTCAGAAGTCAGTAGTTTTATTCTGTGTGTGGGATTTCTATTACTTATAACAGTTTTCCATTGAATGTTTGTAAGTTCCCTTTTTATTTTTTCCAGTTTATCCTTTTATTATTACAATTTAATTTACTGAATAACCTCTCTCGCTTGATCATTGTTTTAGGTCTATTATGAGTATTGATGTTAGTTTGCACTCCAATTAGCTTGTGATATGAGTATGTGGCATCTGAGATCATAATGTCCCTGATTATGTCTTCATTGTTGTGAAGCCCAGGGGCCAGATTCACGAAGTAGTTACACAAGTACTTACGAACGTGTACATCTTTCCTCGATCTTTGACGACTTTGGTTGCATTTAGTAAACAGTTTATATGCATGAAAACTTCGCAATCAATTGTTGGTATTGTTATAAACAGCCTTCAGGTGCTTTGGAGCTCCTTAACTGTATAATTGTAAACAAAGCCGCCAAAGATTGATAAAGATGTACAGGTTCATAAGTGCATGCATAACTGCTTTGTGAATCTGACCCCTGATCTAGAATATTTTCGTTCCTAGTTAGTCCTGTTATCTACTGGTTGAGTGAAAATTTTTCACAGAATCTAAGTAGTTCTCTAATCTGTGGTTGGTTATGCCCCAGATATTTTCAGGGAGCCACAAGGGGAGCCCCAGAAAACCGGCATTGAATGTAATGAAATGTCAATTTCTAGGTGAGCCCTGGTGGCTTCCTGACATGCTCCATCCCCCTAGGGCATTGGGGTATTCCCATCACAATAGAACTGAAGGTGAAGCAGCTGGCTGGCCCCTGGTTGCGTCTCTCCTTCCCCAAAATGAGGGGAGGAAGGTGGGGCAAATGAGCTAGCACTTGTTTCATAAGTTTCTATAATTTGTTTACATTGTTAGAGGAGTTCTTTGGCAGTTCTGAGGCTGCAGTTTCTCTTATCACCAGTAGTGGTCTGTTTTGTTTTGCTGACTTTGAGTGCCTTACCTTGGTGGTGACAGATATGAATCAATTCATAATAATTTTATCATATGTGCTACTGATCCCTGCACGACTCTAAGAGAGGCCAGGTTCTGGTGTGTGGTCCTGGTTATGCCTAAAAGAACTCCGTGACTGATGGTATCTAGTAGTTTGGCACAATATACATTGGCATAGTAGCTTTAGGGACCCTACGGGGCTCACCCAGAAATTGGCGTTTCACTGCATTCGACACTCATTTTATGTTAATCCTGCAGGTTACTGATTGCTACCAGAGGCTGGAGTTCCTGGGTGATGCAGTGTTGGACTACTTGGTGACAGGACACGTGTACTCTCATCATTCTTCGTTTTCCCCTGGACAGATATCCGATTTAAGGTTAGTCCTTGCCAAAATGTACTGTTTGTCTTCAGGTCTTTTAGCCCTTACTGTGTGTCAATCATTTGAGAGTGATTGGCCACTAAACTTAAATTGCCTAACCAGAATTTGTGCTCCCATTTAACCCTTAAACTGCGCATGGCATATATATATATATATATACGACCGGAGTAACATGTCCCACTGTGCGCATGGCATACATATACGATGTAGGGTGCCGGCCTCGATTCAAATGGCCCGCAGCTACAGAGGGTTCACATCAGCTTCCTCAGGGCTCTTGTAAACAGACACCATGTTTAAAAAAAAATCGTGGGCCACATTCTCCGGTGTGAGAGCCACAGTACTGTGTGAGCAACCAAGGCTGGCACATGCAGCATGAGCTAACAGCACTGCTGTTCAGCTTGTGACCACAGCATCGCTTAAAAATGTCAAAATAAATATGTAACTATTATTATTTAGCAATGACAGTATTACAGAAGACTTCCTGACTGTGACAAAAATGACCAGGATTGTGATACTATAATAGCATGATTGTTGTGATAATTAGCGTTGCGTGGGAGGAGTAATACTGAGGAAGGGAGGGAGATAACGTCGTTTACTGACTGTGTGGCCACCTGTTATTGTCTGCATTCACCATACCAGCTCAGTGGCTCTCTATGATGAACACAAATGTAGATACTTATATATAACTTGTGTATTAGTGTAATAACAACAAAAGGATTATGTTGGGAGGAGCAATTTGGGTGACGGAGGTGGCGTTGTCTGCATGACTTGTCTAGCTGTGCAGAGGGTGGCCACTATGCTCTTTGGGCACCATACCAGCTTAGCTATACAGTTATGGTGAATAAAACATGTAGATTCTTATGTATATAATGTGTGTGTGTGTGTGTGTATATAGTGTAATAACACCTCAAACAGTATTGTTGGGGGAGAAATTTTAGTGCATCTGGCCTTGAACCAGTGACGGAGGCAGCCTCCAGCTGACTGTGAGTAGCGCAGTATGTGCTACTCACAGTCAGCTGGAGGCTGCATGTGCTTAGGGTCCCCTTCTCTAGGTGCCTTGTAAGTACTGCCCTTTGGGGCTTGGGGGTCATCTTCCACAAGTCACCTTGGGGTCTACCTCTGCAAGGTCTTTTGCTGCTCGGTGATTAACTGCTCTTTGAGTCAGTTGGGTTTTTTGCACTACTGTTTGCCTCTGGGTAGAGGTAGTTATGTCACTGGTTGGGGCGCAGGGTACTGTGCAGCTAGTTTTCACCTCTGATTGTGGCCGGTTCTGTTCCGTCTGGGCACATTGTCCTCTTGCAGAGTTTTCTTTGTTTTTGTTTTCGTGCCTGGTGGGGGGTCTGCTCCTTGGTTTTGGTCACACCCATTTATATCTTGGTGATCCTCCACTAGTCCTCTGTGAATGTACACATCCCAGGGGTTCAGCTTTAACAGTTTGATTTTTAACTTTGGGCACCGGTTAGCAGTATCCAGCCTGGGTTTCCCTTAGCGAGATTATGCGACTAAGGGCCCCTGGGAAACCCCACTGGGGGGCTCTTTGGTCTGATAGATGCAACATCTGGGTCACCTCTCGCTTCGTGTGAGTTTAAAGGTTGCTCTGTCTCCTTATTTCAGGGTGACATTCACTGTTTGTGCCTCATCATGCTGCCTGTTGGGTCGGTTGTAACACCGTAAAGGTGTTTGTTTAGTTTTACTTAATATATATATAGTTAATGAGTCACAGACAAGGATTTGAGAGGCGCCATTCTGTCGGCCTGAAAGTCACACCTCTAGAGTGTTAATGACCACCAAGTGACCAAGATCAGGTCGTGTGAAGTTGACCTTGTTTCTGCTAAGGCTTTATTTCTGCTAAGTGGGGGGTCTTTGGGGCCTTGGGCCTTGTTGGACCCCGCTTGGATTTTTGTACCCTTCGAGCGGGGCTTGCTGTTACTGGGAGTGGGGTTTTCATTTCCTCCCTCCTCGTATGAGTTGGATTATGCGTCAATCCCTCCCCGAGTTCGGTTCCGTGTGCCCTTGGATTTTTCGATCCCATCCTTCCGGAGGTTTTCGATCTCTCACATCCCGCCTCATGTGGTGCGGGAGGCGACCTCCATAATGGGTCAATCTTCTTTTATGTTTGGATCTTTTCCTTACTAAGTTTGTAATGAGGTTCTGGAGTCATCCTGGCTTGCAGACTGCCCCTTTTTCTCATTGGGGGCGTGGCATAAGTTTTGTCGGTCCTGCGCGCTTCAGTGGTGCAATGCTCATATGGTGGTCCAGGTTTTCCTGGGGGCGAATTTGAGCACCTCGATGTGTGCTTGTTTGCCCCTGCCCTTCCTCAGAATGTCAGCATCGTGCAACTTCACATGAAGGTTCTCACCCTCTCGGCTGCCCTGGTCGCTGAGAACTTGTGCGCCCCGTGACTGTCACCACCCTTGAGTCTAAATAATGTTCTTCACCCAGAAGTGTTAAAATAATATTAAATCGGCCTTGCCAACAAATGTCTAGGGGTATCAATAAGTCACTGCATAAAAAAGGGGAACAATATATTTGTGCTAAGGGGGACAAAACATAACAATTAAATGGTATGTAATAAAGCCAGAAATATTCTTTAGCTTGCATTAACATAAATAAAACTTCTTAGTGAGGCATGAGCAATATCACCAGAACATGAATACATAAAAGGGAATATCCACAATCATCTAACCAGAGAGGTAGCCTAATAATAACTAAAAATAACCGACACCAAGGACTGAACTTAACCCATGACTACACTCGACCACCGCCTTCACACTACTGCCGGAATACTGGCTTTGCCAGGACGGCGTCCCCTCCCTAATATCAACAGACTATCCACATAACATTGTGGAATTTCTACTAATAAATAAGAGTACTAATTAGCAAGACATTAGTAATTGTAAGAGTACTCAATGACATTACTTTATACAATAGCAATTACTGATAAGTCAATATTGAAAATAAAATAAGATTAAATTATAACCAAAAGCTTGACAACACTTTCCGCTGCTAGCAACATTTCCAAACTGGTCAACTGCCCACGGAGAAATACATGAGAATTGTAACACGAAAACCTCATCCAATATACCATGTTATAATATATAATCACATAACATACAAAATCTTATATCATCCTACTAGATACAACATTAATTAGAGAATAAGATAAGAATCACGAGTAATGAATGAATCTTAGAATGAATGAATCTTAGCAAGATTCGTGACAGTGACCCGTTGGTGTCGGTCTTGTGGTTCTTTTCCCTTCTCAAGCTGTCCTCAGTCTTGTGGTTCTTTTCCCTTCTCAAGCTGTCCTCAGTCTTGTGGTTCTTTTCCCTTCTCAAGCTGTCCTCGGACTGGCTTGAGGAGGATGTGGAGGCATTTGGGGCCGATCCTTGGTCTGGTGTGTTGGTCTCGGCAGTGTGTGCTTCGTCTGCTCTTTTGAAGCTGTTCGCGCAGATTCTGCAGGATGAGGTGTCGCTGTTTTTTGCTTCCCGTCTCGTGTGTTGGCAGGCGGTGCTGGCTACGTCCATGGAATCCCCTTGGGCCCCTGGCTCTAGGGTTTTCTTCGCCTTTTTGTCCTTTGCCGTTTGCAGAGTCTGCGGTGGTGCAGTACTGTATCTGCAGGCAGTGTCTTCCAGTTGTCGGACTTGTTGGTTCTCCAGTTGACCCGTGAGGGGTCTTCCCGGAAGGGTTGTGCCAGGGTTTGGGGTTCCTCCCGTCGTGGTAGGCCAGTGGTGTCAATTTTGGGGCCAGCGCAGCCTTCGGGACCATCTTCGTTTAGTAAGCGTGGTGATCGCTCTGTGCAAAGGTCGGGTTCTTATAAGGGGTGTCGGCCTTTTTGGGGTTCGTCCCACTGGGTGATGAGGGGAGTCTCATGCTGTTTGATTACACTGGTCCCACGATATGTGGGCCTTTCGGGTCGTTTCGTGCGGCCTGCGGTAGCATTGGGTGACCCCCCCCTCCTTCAGGGGGTTCAGGGTTGGCGGGGCAGGCCTCTTCTCCTGCACTGTGTCGGGTCATCTCAGAGTGGGGGGTTCACTTGGGCGTGATCGAAACAACCCCATCCCTCAGGTGGGTTTCCCGCCTGTTTCTGGTTCCGAAACGGGATTGCAGACCTGCGATTCATTCTGGACTTGTTCTGTCTAAACCCCTGGGGCTGTTGCCTCTCATTTTGGATGGCCACTTTGTCCCAGGTACGGCTTCTTATGGAACCAGGCGCTTGGATGGTGTCCCTGGACCTCCAGGACGCTTATTGGTACCTCTCGATTCATCCAGAGTTCTGGGACTGGCTCGATTTTGTTTTGGGACGTCAGAGTTACCGCTTTCATTGTTACCCGTTCGGGTTGAACCTGGCACCTCACGTGTTCATACGTCTTACCCGGGTCGTTGTGGCCTGTCTGCGTCTGTTAGGTGTTTGGGTGTTGGCTTACCTCGATGACTGGCTGGTTTGGGCTTCCAGTCGGTCTGCGTGTCTGCTCGCCAGGGGTGTGGTGCTTTCCCAGCTTGCCGGGCTCAAGTTCCTGGTGAACTGGTGGAAGTCCCATCTGGTCCCCTCCCTGGTTCGGACCTGGCCGGGCCTTGTGTAGGACTCTCGGACCGCTTCCTTGTCTCATCCTCTGGAGTCACTTCTTTGGCTGCAGTCCCGCATGCACTAGTTTCTGGGGGCTCCCGGATCACCTGGCGGTTGCTCAAGGGTCTGTGCAGGAGCCTGAACTTTGCGATAATGGTCTACCCACCGGGTCAGTTTTGGCTTCGTTGACTGTTCTGGTTTCTTTGGGGATGTCCCTTCCGCCTCTTGCGATGGCTGGGTTCGACCCTCGGGGGCCTTACGTCAGCTGCTGCACCGCCGGCTTTCTCTTTGGGTTTTTAGAGGTTCAGTGCCTTGGCGCCTTCCCAAGCCCTCACTCGATGTGTTCTCGGACACATTGTCTCTCGGCTGGGGCTTTGTGACCAGTGTTCATCATGCTGGCCAGGGGCAGTGGGGTCTGTCCTTCTGTCGGGTCCATAGCACGGTGCGGGAGTTTGCGGCGGTGTGGTTTGGGCTTCGGAGGGTTCAGGTCGCCCGTGGATCAACGATCCGGTGCCATTCGGGCTGCTCCACGGTGGTTCATTGCCTGAACCAAGGGGGTTCGATCCGGTGCTTGGCTCTTTGGAGTTGGTTGCTTTGTGTGACTCATCTGCTGAGTTCTCGGGATTTGGCTCTCCTGGCGGTTCACGTCCGGGGGGTGTCCAACATCTTGGTAGATGGCCTGTCCTGGTTCGTTCCCCTGTCCACGGAATGGACCGTCGATGCCGACTCATTCTGTTGGCTCTGCCAGACGTCCAGGCGCCCGGAGGTGGACCTCTTCGCGTCGGCGTGGTCGAGGCGTCTTCCAGTATATGTGGTGCCCTTCCCCGAACGCGAAGCTGTCGTGTTCGACGCCTTTCGGCAGATCTGGTCAACGTGGGGGTTCCTGTAGCTCCTTCCTCCCGTTCAGCTGTTGCTCCGGGTCCTGACTCGCTTGGAGACTTACCAGGGGCGAGGTGTCCTCTTGGCCCCATGGTGGCCAGCCCAGCTGTGGTTTCAGGCGCTGCTTGCCCGTTTTCCCAACCTGGAGGTTTTTCTGTAGCTCCACCTCTTTCAGAAGATCAGCCCGGTTCATTACAAGACTGGTTCGCTCCTCTCCGCGAGTCTTCGCGTTTGGTATTTTTGACTCGAGTTTATCACCATTTGTATGGTGATCAAGTGGCTTAATAATGCCAGTCTCTATTATGCTATATTATGTTATTATTCTCTGAGAGCATAATAGCACCAAATGAACAATTGGTGATATTTTATATTTTTCCAGCTGATTTCAAAATCTGAAGTTTCAATACTCAATGTAAGAATTATTTTTGCTTTTCTTGTTTTTCAAGTTAAGTTGGTGATCATTTACACAAAGTTGGAGCATTTGCTAGTAGATTATGCAGAAAATATTTGAAAGTGTTTGATCAAGTTTGAGAAACTTGTGTTCCATGTCCATACATATATGTATTGCACCATTTAAGGGTTAAGAATGCTTTCAAACATTTTGTTCTCTTTCTCCCTAAAAATTGGGAAAATACAAATATAATAATATTAATTATAACATGGCTCAAAATTCCAATGGACACCTGAGATAAGTTTTTGGAAGATTATTGCCAATTTGGGCACCCCACTCACAATTAGGTTTGCCACCCCTGAACTGGTCCACTCTATCATCTTCAGTAAATAACCAATTGGCATTTTGTAAGTTCATGAAAAATTCAATACGATAATAATAATTTTCAAATGTTTAACTTCTCATTCTCCAGGTTCATTTTAGTCAGGGTTTGATTCTGTGGTGATTTGACTCCATTTTCCTTTATGTTGTTCAACTTTATAATGACAATTATTATTACTTTATTTGCCTCTAAATATTAAGATCTACAATACACATGTAAAATTTATTATTATTTCTCGAGTTTTATCATTTAGGTTGTGAGAAGGTTATATATGTACTAATTTCATTGCAGATCACATTATGTCAAGAATGAAACTCTGGCCAGAGTTGCTATAGACAAGAAGCTTCACAAACATTTACTTTACCTGGCACCCAAACTAGAGGCTTCTATTGATAAGTTCCTGAAAATTTGTGAAGACACCTACATGGAAGATACTCTGAATACGGAAGCAGACGAGGTGGATGGAGAGGTAATGATATTAGTATTCCAAGATGTGAACTGAGATGATATTTCTTGACAGGTAAATAGCATTGGAATAGGGACACTATTTGATGTGACTATTTAACAGTTGCAGCTGTCTAATTTTCTTACTCAATAATGCAGTGGACAGGTTGTCTCTTAGGGTGGTTCGTGAATAAGCCGGCCTGCAGGCTGTGACTTTTGGGTGCCTGGGTTGTAGTGGGCAAGTGTATTTAAGCATTAATTTCACTGCAGTAACAATTGTTTTTATTGTTATCTTGAAAATGGTCAAAAAAGTTATTGGTATTTGTTTTGGAGCACTAATTTGCTCTGTAGAATTTTGGTACTATAGTGATCTCTGATCTCTAGGCTTTCCTTTGCCTCTTTGAGAGAGCCAGAATCCTGGTCTTCAGTAAGTCTTTGTGAGTCATAGTCCTGATGTGTTCCCAAAAGCTTAGTCACTTCCATTCTTAAATGGAATTGCCACACCATAAGTATTAACTTTACCATGGAAAAAAAAAATCAAGATAGTTGTTATTGCTAAACATATTGAATAAATTATTGAAATATTGCAGTTATTAACTGTGTTATTTATTGCAGGATGTTGATGTGCCTAAAGCATTAGGTGATCTTGTTGAAGCCATCATTGGAGCTGTGTATCTTGACAGTGCGAGATCTCTCGAGGTTAGTTGATTAACATTGTAAGAATTGCCCAAGAAATAAACTAGGTATAATTTGAATGTCATGCTTTACTGACTTTGTTTTCTCGGGGGGGGGGGGGATTCTATCAAAACCAAATGAAAACGAGCAAGCAAGCATGACGTCGCACGAGTTTCATGTTTCCTGTCAAAGAAATTATGTCCTCTTAACAGTCTCACTGTGATCACACATTTCCAGGGTTACCTTCCATGGTGGGTGTGTGTATCTGTCCCTGAGATTGCTGACCTCTTTTGGAAGGTTCCTTGCCACATATACTGCATTGGTCTGTGACTTGTCTGTGAGGCTCAGGGTAGGGGTGGGGTATTAGGGGTTTCTTTGTTGAGCTGTGCAGTAGTCTGTGTGCTTGTCTGGGGGAGCCCCTACAGCTCCCCAGAGCTATCCAGACTGATATGAATATCCCTAACTTTTGCATCAGTCGATGTGGGTGGAGTTCTGGGCCTACCAGGGAACCACGAGCCAGAACCTGACCCTCTCAGAGAGGCACGAGGAGCAATGGCTTATAGAAATGCACATGTGATTTGGAGCATTCTCTATCTGCCATCCACTGGGATAGGCACCCCAAAACAAATCCCTATTCTGGTTAACAACAACGAAAATAGCCAAATGAGTGGACAGAACGCCCCAAATGAAAATGAGCAAGCAAATATGACGTCACACGAGCCGCGCCACATGTCTGCGCAGCTTCCCCCTCCCCGGGAGGGGGAAGGGGGAACCCCAGGCCCCCGCATTGGCGATCCACCCTGCAGTTCTTCGGCTGATGAGATACTGCATGGTCGTGTGGCTCCAGCTCCGGTCTCTCATTGTGCTCTTATCATTTTCAGTACTGCTCTTACAGTGGCGTGCAAGCTGGGAGTAATATTCACAGGTACTTGGGCTGCATGTGCTTAGGGTCCTCTTCCCTGAGTGCCCTGTAAGTACCGCCTTAGGGTCTTGGGGTTATCTTCCACAAGTCACCTTGGGTCTACCTCTGTTGGTCTTTCGCTGCTTGACGATTGACACCCCCAAGTGTTTTGGGGGGTTTACACCCTTGTTTGCTTTGAGGTAAGTGGTAGTTATTGCACTGGTGGGGCGCAGGGTACTGCGTGGCTAGTTTTCACCTGTAACAGCGGCTAGCTCTGTTCCCTCTGGGTATGTTGTCCTCTTGCAAGGTTTTTCTTTTCTTTTTGCCTGGTGGGGGGGGGGGTCTGCCTTGGTGTTCCTTACCCCTTTATATTAGGGTTGTTTGTGTGTGGTGGTACCCCTGCTTCGCCCTCGTGAGTGGACACGTCCCGGGGATTCAGCATTATCAGTTTGATTGGTAGCTTGGGTGCCAGTTAGCAGTATCCTGCCTGGGATAACCCTTAGCAGACCCAGAACCAGTCTAGTGGCCCTGGAAAACCCCTTGGGGACACTCGGGTCTAATGGAGGAGACCCCTGAGTCCCTTCTCGCTCTGTGCGAGTTGCTCTGTCCCCTTGTCTCAGGGCGACGCTCATTGTTTTTGCCTCCGTCATGCTGCCTGTTAGGTCGGTGACACATTCGACCCTGAGTCCTGCGAGCTTTGTTGCTTGTTTGTGATTCAATTCACTCAATTCGATGATGACATTATTCAGGTGCAGGCGGCTCGCGTGTTACAGAATAGGTTTAGTTTGTTGCAACACGCTAGGTTGGTTGCTTCCCCGGATGCCCCGAGGCTGCCCTGTTTTGCTTATAGGGACCCGGACTGGGGTCTATCGGCTAATATGCAATTCATTAGACCAGGGCATTAGTCACAAGAGTTAAGCCTACCAGGGACTACAAGCCAGAACCTGTCCCCCCTCAGAGAGGCACCGGGAGTCATGGCCCTGGAAAAATCCCGTGGTTGGAAGTTTTTCTTATCTACCATCGACCAGGGTTAGGCACCCAGAAAGGTAGGCATAACAAAACAGGCCCCATATGGTAAGAAAATTGCAACCGGAAACTGAACCGAGGCAGAACTCCCTTCAATCCCAAAGAAACAAGCAAATATCACACTCCACTGTTACATTACGTGTCCATGCAGCCCCCACCTCCACCCTGGGAGGGGAAGCCCCCAGACCCCTCCCCCCCTCGCCGTCAACCTAGCCATTCCGTCGGCTAATGCAACCCAGGGCGGTCGTCATCTCTGGCCTCGATTTCGTATGCAATGTTTTGCCTTCGTGGTGTCTTTTGCTGTTCGTGGTGTGGTGGCCAAAGTGTTACTGAAGTGTACTGGGGCTGCATGCACTTAGGGCAGACTTCCCTAAGTGCCCTGTGAGTACTACCCTTGCGTGTCAGGGTTCTCTTCTCTGGTGCATTCCCTGCTGATCGAGGTGGGCCTTTGGTGCCAGTTTCTGAGCCGGTGTTTGCTCTGGGACTGTCTTCGTCTGGTTGGCGCAATGTTCGCTCTACACGCAAGTTGGGTTTTTGGAAGAGTAGCCGGCCCTTTTGCAGGGTCATCCCGTTGACAGGGCATTGACTGGCTCTATTTGCCCATGCCTAGTATCACAATTCGTGGGTCGTGTCTTCAAGCCTGCTGTGGTGTTGGGTCGCCCCTCCCCCTCTGGGGGGTTCAGGGCTGGCGGGGCAGGTTTCTTTTCCTTCGTTTCGTCGGGTCATCCTGGAGTGGGGGGCGCTTGGGCATGGTCAAAATGACCTTGCCCCTCGGGTGGGTTTTCTGCCTGTTTTCAGTGCCGAAACAGGACTGTGCAGAACTGAGGTTCATTCTAGACGTTTCCTGTCTGAATCCCTGGATTCCTTGCCTTTCCTTTCGGATGACAACTATGTCCCAGGTCCAGCTTCTCTTGGAGCCAGGTTCTTGGATGGTGTCTCTGAACCTCCGGGACACACATTGGCACATCCCTATTCATCCTGGGTTCAGGGACTGGTTAGGTTTCGTGATGGGGCTGCAGACTTACCGCTTTCGTTACCTTCCTTTCGGGCTAAATCTGGCACCTCGTGTTTTCACGCATCTTACTCGGGTCGTGATGGCCTGTCTGTGTCTCTTAGGTGTTCGGGTTTTGGCCTACCTCGACGTCTGGCTAGTGTGCTCGCCAGGGGTTTGGTGCTTTCCCGGCTTTGCGGGTTCAGGCTTCTGGTGAACTGGAGGAAGTCCCATCTGGTTCCATTTTAGGTTCGGACTTGGCTGGGCCTGGTCTAGGATTCCCAGACTGCATCCTTGCCTCCCGGGAGAGACAAGGATGCATCCTTGCTCCAGCTGCAGGCTTGCCATCATCTGTTCCTCAGGGGGTCCTGGGTCACTCGACGGTTGTCTTGCAGCATCTGTTCCGGTTCCTTCAAGGACCTTCCCTTCCGCTGCAATCGCTGGGTTTGTCCCCTGGGGGCCTTGTGTCGGCTGCTGCGTCGCTGGCTTCCAATTCTGGCTTTTTGGGGTTCGGTGTCTTAGCACCTTCCGGAGCCCTGCCTCGATGTGTTCACAAATACCTCCTCTCTCGACTGGGGTTTTGTGACCAGGGACGGTGGGCTCCGTCCTTCCATCGGGTTCACAGTACAGTTCAGGAATTTTCGGCAGTGTAGCTAGTGCTGGGTCGGATTCGGCTTGCTCGGGGATCTATGATGCAGTGGTTCATTGCCTGAACCACAGGGGGGGGGGCACTGTGGTCCATGGTTTTTTGGCTGATCACTTGTTGTTTAGCTCTCCATGCAGTTCATATCCGGGCTGTGTCCAGCACCCTAGCAGACGGCCAAGGTTCATTACTTCTCGCAGTTCATCCCCCTATCCAGGAAATGGACGGTCGACGCCGACTCTTCATTTGGCTCTGCCAGATTTTCAGGCCCCTGGAGGTGGACCTTTTCGCGTTGGCATGGTTGAGGCGTCTCCCTGTATATGTGGTGCCCTTCTCCGACTGCAAGGCCTTTGCAGTAGATGCTTTTTTGGCAGGACTGGTTGAGGTGGGGTTATCTGTACCTCTTACCCAAGGTTTAGCTGTTGCTTCGGGTTCTGGCTCAGCTCGAGTCCTATTGGGAGAGGGTTCTCCTTCTGGTCCCATGGTGACCAGCCCAGCCTCGGTTTCAGGAGCTGCTTGTTTGGTGTCCTTACCTAGTGTGTTTTCTACGGCTTCGCCTATTTCAGTAGATCAAGCTGGTGAGGTACCTTGCTGGTTCGCCCTACACGTGTGCACTTCACATCTGTATGGTGACCAGTTGGCTTCTCTCATAGTGTCCCACCTGCGGTCTTCTTCTCTGCGACAGAATGAAGTCTCTTGGCGGTCTTTTCGCCATATCCTTTCCCTGCGTAGGTTGTCTTCGGTTCGAGTCTCTCAGGTCATCTGTAGGGTTATCAAGTCTAGCCAGTCTGCAGTCTATCCTCACGCCCATGATGTTCCTAAGTTCGCAGCTTTGGCTGCTGTGTTTAGCAATATGTCTTAGGCGGATGTTCGGGCATGAGGTTTTTTTTAAGATTAAACGAGTGTCCTGGCTGCCCATTATCTTGTTAATGTGCCAGGCCTTCAGCAATCTTGTGTCGCATTGGGTCAGCGTTGTCTCGTCTTCTTGATGGAATGTGCGGTGCAGCCGCCTTCCGGGTAAGTCCCTTTATTCTTTCTCTTTGGGTAGTTAGCTTCAGGGAGCCGACGGGCTTCCCCACAGAGAACCAGCGTTGAATGTAATTTTCAACGGTAGAAATTTCAATTTCAAAATTCAACCAAATTTTTTGGGTAGAGCACTGGAGACTCCCTGGCAAAGGTCGGCAGGTTTGGTTTCCGTTTTTCAGCCTCTAAACTGACTGTCCAGCTGCCGACTCGGTGGGCCAGGGGCCCCCCCCCTCCCCTCTCCCTTCCAGAGGGGTTGGTCGGCGGCAACAAGCGGTGCGCAGCGTGATATGTTGCTTGTTAGCTTGTCTTTTTTTGGGGGAGTTTCTACCCTCTGTTTGGTCTTAACACTAAACACTAACGCACTCTTCAGACACCCCTTGCATCCATTTTTTTTCTCGAATCCGAGCATCAGACTGTGCTCGCGTCCAATACAAAAATATTTGTATAAAATTCATTTTTTATCCGATCGACTTCGGGATAGTTTCAAAATGAGCGCCTTTAGAGTGCGCACAATTTGATACCAAAATGAAAGATGTAACACGAAAATTATGTCAGAACACTTGAAAGATTATTAATACGTTTTTGGTCAAAATTTTTAAATACAGTATTTGTTAAAATTCTATTTATTGTGCTATTATTATGGGACTAGTTTTAAAATGAGCGCCTTTATATTGCAAACAATTTGATACCAAAATGAAAGATGTAACACGAAAATTTATGTTAGAACACTGGAAAGATATAAATAATTTTGTGATGAGCATCCAAAATTAAAATATTGTTTCCACTCGATTATCCGGACTATATGGGAAGGACCCCCAGCTGGATAATCACGTGTTCCGGATAATGGTACTTTTTCACCTCTTGAGTCCAAAACTAACCATTTCCAACTATTTTTATACTACAAACAACATAATTTGAATTGCCTTGCCACATATAATTATTAAATATTCAACTAGAAACCTCAACTTGCCTTGTTGTTCGCCTTCTTGATTGATGATCGACATCTTGAAGTTAAAAATTCTTGACAATTTATGTAACCTATACTAACACAACACTAAAATTAACACTTAAAATTATCGTACAGTTCATTAACCCTTACACTGCTAAGGGGTCCTGGGGGCATTTACACCCCTGTGCGCAAGAAAAAAAAAAATTCAAACAAATTTTTTCGTCTTCTAAACACATTAATTTGTGTCCCCTGAGCACGGGAAAAATAACAAAAAAATCGTAGGTGACATTTTGGGCGCAATTGACCGAGGAAGTCTGGCAAAAAGTGGGCGTTGACAGAGCGATCGTCAGGGCCGGTCAGCGTCACCCGCGCTGACAGATGGGAGTTGCCACAAAGATATTATTACCTAATTGTTTCAATGTCTCCGATTGATTTTTTTTATTTTTTTTGCAGTAATATTATTCAATAGTGTGTATTGTAATATATTTATATAATAAAAGTGGTGAATAATCGCTATACTCAAAAGTATAGTGTGCATATTTGTGATTCTATTATTATGTTTATAAAACAATAAACAAACAGTTTTACTGCTATTACACTCTATACACAGGTTTTATGTAAGTATCTGCATGTTTTGGTCACCATAACGAACCACTAAGTTGGTATTGAGAGTCGAAAAGCAACGAAGAGTTACCGCCACACACCAGCCAGCCACTCGCTGCCACTCCCTCAACACACGCACTAAACTTTCTCCCCCAACAATACCATTTGTGGTGTTATTACACTATATACAGACGTTATATATAAGTATGTATATATTTTGTTCACCACAACTGTACAGCTAAGCTGATATAGTTAGTTCAGGCACTAAGAGTCGTCGCTATACACAGCTGGCAGCTAGCTCCCTCACTCTTTCAAGGTCACACGCACTAAACTTTCTCCCCCAACAATACTGTTTGCAGTGTTATTACCCTATATACACATATTATATAAATATCTGCATGTTTTATGCACCGTAACTGTACACCTAAGCTTGTAGTGCGCCCAAAGAGCATAGTGGCCACTCTCTGAACAGCTAGACAAATCGTGCAGACGACGTCACCTCCGTCACCCAAATGGCTCCTCCGTCACCCAGATGGCTCCTCCCAGCATAACCCTTTTGCTGTTATTACACTAATACACACATTATATATAAGTATCTACATTTGTGTTCACCATAGAGAACCACTGAGCTGGTATGGTGAATGTAAACAATAACAGGTGGCCACACAGTCAGTAAACGATGCTGTCTCCCTCCGTCTCTCAGCATCACTCCTCCTACAGCGCTAATTATTACAACAATCCTGCTATTATCACAACCCTGGTTATTTATATCACAGTCAGGGGTCATCTGTAATATTGTCATCGCTAAATATTAACAATTATATATTTATTTTGACATTTTTCGGCGATGCTGTGGTCACAAGCTGAACAGCAATGCTGCTCGCTCATGCTGCGTGCGCCAGCCTTGGTTGCTCCAACAGTAATGTGCCTCTCACACCTGAGAATATTGCCCAGGATTTTTTTTTTAAATTGCGTCTGTTTACAAGAGCCCTGAGGAAGCTGAATGTGAACCCCGTGTAGCCGCGGGCCATTTGAATCGGGCGTGGCACCCTATGGCGTATATATACGCCATGCGCACCGTGGGACATGTTACTCAGGGCGTATATATATGCCATGCGCAGTTTAAGGGTTAAGCAAAGTTAGTTTTGACTGCCAGCTGCGGAAGCCTCACTGGTTGAAGGCATTTGACTTGCCTGTGACACCTCACTTGTTGAAGGTGCTGGGCTTGCCTGTGACACCTCACTTGTTGAAGGTGCTGGGCTTGCCTGTGACACCTCACTTGTTGAAGGTGCTGGGCTTGCCTGTGACACCTCACTTGTTGAAGGTGCTGGGCTTGCCTGTGACGCCTCACTTGTTGAAGGTGCTGGGCTTGCCTGTGACGCCTCACTTGTTGAAGGCGCTTGGCTTGCCTGTGATGCCTCACTGGTTGAAGGTGCTGGGCTTGCCTGTGAGGCCTCACTTGTTGAAGGTGCTGGGCTTGCCTGTGATGCCTCACTGGTTGAAGGCGCTTGGCTTGCCTGTGATGCCTCACTGGTTGAAGGCGCTTGGCTTGCCTGTGATGCCTCACTGGTTGAAGGCGCTTGGCTTGCCTGTGATGCCTCACTGGTTGAAGGCGCTTGGCTTGATTTTCGTACCATATAACAATCAAGTGTAGCTTGCCTTCTGTGTTCACTGGCCAGTTGTATGATCAGCTCTTTGGTTCACCTCAGGTTTCCATGATACATGTTTCCAACTTCTGAATGAGCACAATTGGATGAAAAATTTATTAATCCGTCAAAATAGGTCATGAGTACACTGTATTTTGTGGTCATTGGTGTTGGTTCTTCACTGCCTTCTTCATCCTCCTCCTCCTCCTCTTTGTCGACCTCACTAGTAATGAACTGGAGAATCTCTTCTTCACTTATCACACCATATCCTGGGTCATTGGCATCTTTTTTGAGCCAATAAACCACATCTTGTCTTTCTAAGTTTTCCGGCATTTCTGAACATTCCATTGATTTCATCTGCAAATCCTTCAAAATCCATTTCTTCATCCTCGTCATCTCTGACCGTAGTCATGAGGAATTTTTTCCAGGAATTTTTCAAAGTCGATTCCTTTACTTCACTCCACACCTTGGCCCAGTTATAGATGACTTCCTTGATTATATAGTTCAAATTCTCAAGTTTTTTTTTTTAGCCCTGTTATCTACACCGGGTTCAATATCTTCCGGAAGAGGCAAAACCACCAAAACTTCGTTCAGCATCTTTTTGGTGTACAACCTCCTCATGGCACAGATAACTCCCTGATCCATAGGCTGGATGAAAGAGGTTGTATTAGGAGGAAGTGCCATACATGTTATCTTGCCATCATGTAAGGTTAACGTGTCAATTTTGGGGTGGGCAGGCGCATTATCAAGCAGCAGCAAAGCCCGAACTTCGTTTGGCCTTACTTCGAGTTTCTTAATTTGATAGGCACGAACTTCCCTGCAGAACACGTCATGAAACCAGGAAAGAAAGATCTGTGTAAACCATGCACTTTGTGAGTAATAATATTTTGCTGGCAGTCGGTCCAAGCAATGTTGCAAGGCTCTTGGTTTCTTTGATTTGCCAACAATTGCACATGTGATTCTGTCTGTGCTGTCGGCATTCGCACACATCCTGTCCTTGTTGACCTTATGGCCTGGCACACAACCCTCACGCCTCATTGCTAGAGTTTTTTCTGGTAAACTCCTCCAATACAGCCCAGTTTCATCAGCATTATAAATTTGATGAGAATATAAATTATTTGACAAAATGTATGCTCTTAATTTCTATTTAAATGGTTCTACACTGCTTTCATCTGCACTCAATTTTTCATCGACAATTTTCCTCTTCACAATATTGTGCCTCCCTTTGAACCTTGCAACCCACCCTTCACTGGCTTCGAAATCCTTTATTCCAAGGCTTGCTTCAAAACTGCTTGCAGCATTTTGTATTTCTGGGTCGCAAATTGTCAGGCCAGCTGTGCGATGCTGAGCAAACCACTTGTACACAGCCTCATCCAACTGTACATGCGTCATAGTTTTCATTGTTTTTCTACCACACCCCCTGCTAGTGCTTGCACCTTCACTTTCACAGGTTGATATGTATTTCAGAATTTTCTCTTTTTGTTTCCTTATATCAGAAACAGTACTTGTGCCTATATTAAATTCCTTGGCAACACTTTAAGTCGACCGGCCATTTTCACAAAGTTGTATAACACGTAACTTGTCCTTAACTGTTAGGACAACCTTCTTCCTCTTAACACCTCCAGAACGATTGATGCTGCTACCAGACATAGTCTTGGCCAAAAATGTTCAAAGTTACTATGAAAATAGAAAAGTTATTTAAAAAATATTTCACTTATGGCGCAGCACTGTGGTATAACACGAGGGACGGGAGCACAGGGGTTGACCAGTGTTGGACGGGTCCACCTGGGGCAGCTATAGCACGTTACGTAGGCCGTCAGGAGGAAAAAAAAAACTCAATATTTTTTAAGGAAACTTCAGTCTGTGCTCATTGCTTTTAGGAAACTTATTTATTTGTTATTACATAATTACTAGTACTATTTCATTTGTTTTTGGCTATGATTAATTGTTCTAAAATTAATGGTAATTCCTGTACCCTGGTGGTCCCTCCCAACGCTCCCCTCCCACCCTCCCGACACCACCCACCCACCCCACCATGTGTCTAGAGCCACAGGCAGACGGGATTAGTACAGACAAATTTTTATCCGGCCAAACCAGCTTTTATCCGGTTCCTGTGGCCATTTTGGCCGGATATTGTGATAACTTTATCCGGTCATGATTTTGGCCGTATAAGGGCGTTTTCCGGATGTTCGAATCCCGGATTATCGCGGGGTTACAGTATGTCCTGGGGTGGCATTCGGGCGCTGGGATTTTGGCGTTCAAACAGGGTCCTGGCTGCTTGTTACCTTTTAAATGTTCCTGGGCCCGGTTGGGTCTGTGTCGCTTTAGGTCGGCGGTTGCAGCCAGTTGTCTCTACTTCGGGTTGAGGAGTGAGCAGCAACCACCTCCCGGGTAAGTCTATTCTTTTCCTCTGTGGGTAGTTAGCTCCGATGAGCCGTAGGGGTTTTCCCAGAAAACCAGCATTGAATGTAATGAAACCCCATTTTCTGGGTGAGTCCCGGATGTTCCCCGGCATCCCTCCCTTGCTCCGGTCAGTGGTTTTTTGCGTGTTTTTGACTTCCAGCCTCAGAACTGGGGTGGGGATCACCAGCGCGGTAGGTCTGGGGCTGCCCCTTCCCCCTCCTGGAGATGGGGGGGGGGACTGCGACGACAGATGACGTCATACTAGTTTGCTCATTTTTGTTTGGGGAGTTCTATCCACTTGTTTGGCTTTTGGTTGCAATTTTCACCAGAATAGGGGTTTGTTTTGGGATGCCTACCTTTCTGGGTGCCTAACCCGGTCCATAGCAGACATAGAACGCTTCCAATTACACAGGGGTTTTGTTACGAACCCAAGTTCATCGCCAGAGCACGGAGCAGTGACATCAACGCCATCTGTGAGTCCGCTCCTGAAAACCCCACAAAATGGATGACGCCATCTAGTGGTGGCAGGAATATACCAGCTAGACATGCTAGATTCTTGTTTTGGTAGCTCATGAGGTAGCTGGTGCTGACCTCTGGTGAGGTGGTGCTTAGAACATCAGCGCCATCTATTGAGCTAAAAGCTCCATAGATGTCAAAGCCAGTAAGTGATGTTTCCTAGTGGTCCCATGTAGTGTCCCAGTGTACTGATGACGTGTCTGTATTCACAGTCAACGTAGGGCTGCTGTGATGTTCGAAGAGTCAGTCTACCTAAGGCAGCCAAGGTCTCTACACCAGTCTGCTTTATAGAAGCAGTGAGCCGCCGCCGGACGAGAACTGTAGAGTGTTCAACTGTCTGCCTGTAGTGACGGGATTCGCCATACCCGGGGGCTGGCTAGTGGAAGAGACGACCGACTGTGGTGCCGAAAGAGGAGAGTAACCAGCGAGTTACACGAAGCTCCTGCCTAGGGCTCGCAACCCTAGTATTCGCTCGTGAAGTGGCCTAACAGCGTGAGGCTGATTGGTACCTGCCAGCACCAGGCTGGACTGTGGTTGTGGGCCTTCACGAGGAGGCACCTAGTGGAATTTTTGCTTGGTTGGCCCGTGGCCAGGGTAGACTCATTGTTTCCCGGTACTTGCTGAGAGTAGTACCACGATGGGGAAACACGGTACAAGACTGCATCGATTGAGCTTTGCAGAGTGTTTAGTGTCTTCAGAGAGAGAGACATTGATGTACATATAGTGTAGTAATACTTCCGTTTAAGAGTTTTATATTTATATATGGTGGTGGGAAAAGAATTATATATAGAGAAAGTGGTAAACTGTTGTATTTAATGTACCTCCCCCTTTTGTTTTACTTGCATTACTGAGCTCACCCCTTGAAAGCCTCTACTAACTTGGAACCAGATACCCAAACTCTAATACCACCTGAAAAGAACCCGGTTGCGTCCCATTAGAGCCGTAACAGGTTTCTATAGGCCATTGCTCCCCTTGCCTCTAGAGGGGGCCAGGTTCTGGCTCATGGTCCCCGGTAGGCCCATAAGAACTCCATACACGTGACTGATGTCAAAGTCTGACATTAGCATATCAGCCTAGTAAGCTCCAGGGAGCCTCCGGGACTCACCCAGAAAATGGCGTTTCATTACATTCAACGCTTTTTTATTTTTTTTTTTTTTTTTTAAAAACATGAGCAGCTACATGCCGACCACCGACGAACCTTTTTGACATTTGTTCTGTTTTTTCAAATTTTTTTATTTATTTTTTATTTTTTTATTTTTTTTATTTAAGAAACATGGACAGCCTACCTGCTGAACACCGAACGAACCTTTTGCTATAAGACATTAAAAAATATATATTGAGCAAATTTGAAGAAAGAAAAATGTCATAAACGTTTGTTCAGTGTATGTAAGGTAAGCTGCTCTATTATTTAAAACATTGAATATCATACTGATCTTTTTCGGTGGTAGAACGGATTAATATGTCCCCCATTATTGTCAGTGAGGACATTCGTTTTGTATGACGTCCGTTTCAGATGACGTTCACGGCGCTGGAACGGATTAAATTCGTTATTTGAGGTTCCACTGTATATTGTATTTACCTCCATATTGTTTGTCCACAGAGAACCTGGGAGGTAATAAAGTGCTTATGGGAGATATAATGGAGAAGTCCCTCATAAGCATCCCTTTGAATACGTGCGCGAGCGTATGAGAGTGCTCCAGGGAAAGTTAAATTTGTAAAAATTCCTCGTCTCGAAAATGACGACTTTGCTAAGTACAGTGTGCAGGTAAGTGTACAGTGGTTACATAATATTCTGATCACTATAAAAGTATTGACTTTAATATATAATAATGATGTTAATAAAAAATATGGAGAGCCCCTATGGCTCCCCGGATCTTACCTGGCTGATATGTATGTAACAGTATGTATTAGACTGTGGCATCAGCGATTGGAGCTCTTGCCTACCGGACCACAAGCCAGAACCTGGCCCCCCACCCTCAGAGAGGAATGAGGAGCAATGGCCTATTGAAACCCTCATATATTTGAAAGCATTCCATGTCTGCCAGCGACTGGGTTTGGCACCCAGAACTGTTGGTGTAATAAAACAACCCCCACATGGTAAAAACGGCTACTAAAACCCCAACAGATAGGCAAAACTCCCAAACTAAAAACAGCAAACGTCACTAACACTTTTGCGTCGATCGTCCGCACAGCTCCCACCCCCTGTTTACCCCTAGGAGGTGGAAGGGGGGCCCAGGCCTCCTGCGCCGGCCGCTACAACCGCAGTTCCTCGGCTGATGTGGATTGTGGCAGTCGTCGACTCTGGCCTCTTGACTCCTAGCAGTTCTGTGCCTTTTGGTGTCTTTCTGCTGTATGTGATGTGCAGGGCAGGAGTAACTCATCAGTACCTAGGCTGCATGCACTATGTACCCTGTAAGTACTGCCCTTGCATCTTGGGGCTCTTTTCTACAGGGCGTTCGGGAACCACCTCCATAGGGGTCTTTTGCTGCTCGGCATTGCCCCCCTTAGGGCCAGCTGAGGTTTTTGTTACCACTGTTGGTCTTGGGTAGGAAATGGTATTGTTGTTGGTAGGGGCATGAGGTATGTGCAGCTTGTCTCCTTATTTCCAGCAGCAAGTTTGTCTTCTGGGGACGTTGTGCTTTTGAGGATTTACAAATTTTATGTTTGCTTGCTTTGCCTGGTGGGGGTCTGCCCTTGGGCGTCCACCTTTTATGGTATTGGTGGTCCTCCGCTAGGCCCACCCCCAGATCTACACGTGGAGGGGTCGTCAAACCTTTCGCAGTTGCCCTGTTACCTGGTTGATACCTGGTTGATGGGGTTCTGGAGTTCTTCTACTCCCCAAGCCCGGCCCGAGGCCAGGCTTGACTTGTGAGAGTTTGGTCCACTAGGCTGTTGCTCGGAGCGGCCGCAGGCCCACATACCCACCCACAGCCCGGTGGTCGGCACTCCTGGAGGAATATATCTAGTTTCCTCTTGAAGATTTCCACGGTTGTTCGGCAATATTTCTTATGCTCGCTGGGATGGAATTACCTAAGTGAATACCCAAAGTGTAGTTACAGGAGAGATCTACCTCTTGGGTCCGTCTTCCAGCATCTTTGTCATATAAGCTTTGATGCTACTGGTGTTGAACAACCGCGGACCTCTGATGTATACAGTGTTCTCTGATTGTGCCTATGGCCCCTGCTCTTCACTGGTTCTATCTGCATTTTCTTCCATATCGTTCACTCCAGTACGTGTTATTTTACTGTGTAGATTTGGTACTGGCCCTCCAGTATCTTCCAGGTATATTATTTGATATCTCTCTCGTCTTCTTTCTAGTGAGTACATTTGGAGAGCTTTGAGACGATCCCAATAATTTAGGTGCTTTATCGTCTATGCGTGCCGTATATGTTCTCTGTATTCCCTCTATTTCAGCAATCTCTCCTGCTCTGAAGGGGGAAGTGAGTACTGACAGTACTCAAGACGGGACAACACAAGTGACTTGAAGAGTACAACCATTGTGATGGGATCCCTGGATTTGAAAGTTCTCGTAATCCATCCTATCATTTTTCTGGCTGTCGCAATATTTGCTTGGTTATGCTCCCTAAACGTTAGGTCGTCAGACATCATTATTCCCAAATCCTTTACATGCTGTTTTCCTACTATGGGCACATTTGATTGTGTTTTGTACTCTGTATTATGTTTAAGGTCCTCATTTTTACCGTACCTGAGTACCTGGAATTTACACAGTCAAAAAACTTTATTAATATCAGCTTGAAGTTTTTCAATGTCTTCAGCCGAGGTAATTTTCATACTGATTTTTGTGTCATCTGCAAAGGATGATACGAAGCTGTGACTTGTATTTTTGTCTATATCTGATATGAGAATAAGGAAAAGCAGCGGTGCAAGGACTGTACCCTGAGGTACAGAGCTTTTAACTGCACTTGGACTAGATTTTATATGGTGACCGTTACTCGCTGAGTCCTGTTTGACAGAAAACTGAGTATCCAGCGTCCTACTTTACCGGTTATTCCCATTGACTTCATTTTGTGTGCTATCACGCCATGGTCACATTTATCGAAAGCCTTTGCGAAGTCCGTGTATATCACATCAGCATTCTGTTTTCTTCTAATGCCTCAGTGACTTTGTCGTAGTGCTCAAGTAGCTGTGAGAGGCACGATCTTCCCGCTCGAAATCCATGTTGGCCTGGGTTGTGAAGGTCATTGGTCTCCATGAAATTGGTGACCTGACTCCTAATCACTCTCTCAAATACTTTTATTATGTGCGATGTTAGTGCAACTGGTCTATAATTCTTTGCCAATGCTTTGCTCCCTCCCTTGTGTAGAGGGGCTATGTCTGCTACTTTAAGTGCATCTGGTATCTCCCCGTGTCCAAGCTCTTCCTCCACACTATACTGAGTGCCTGTGCTACCGGCACTTTGCATTTCTTTATAAATATTGAATTCCATGAGTCTGGACCTGGGGCCGAGTGCATGGGCATGTTTTCAATTCTCTTTCAAAATTTAGTGCGCTCGTGTTGATATCAGTTATATTTACAGGGGTTTGGATATCCGCATAAAGAAATTGTCTGGATCTTCACTTTCATGTTGTTATTGGAGTGCTAAACATGTCCTCATACTGCTTTTTTAGGATTTCACTAATTTCTTTGTCATCCTCCGTGTATGAACCTTCACTTGTACGAATAGGTCCAATACTGGCAGTGGTTTTTGCTTTTGATTTCGCATATTGAAGAAGTATTTTGGATTTTTCTTTATTTCCTGAATTGCTTTCTGTTCTAACTGCCTTTCTTCAGTTTCATATGAGTGTTTCAATTTCCGCTCGATTTCTTCAATCTCCCTATTTAAATTATTCCTTCTTTGACGGGAAATTCGTGTCTGCATAAGCAGTTTCGTTATTTTTTCCGCGTTTATAGTGTCGTCTGCGTTCTCTTTCTACGTTGGATCTCTTTCTGGCTTTCCTCAAAGGAACATGTTTCAGACAGACTTGATACGCTTCCGAAGTCAGTTTTTCTATTCCTTCTGTAGGACTTGTATTACTTAAAACAGTTTCCCATGGAATGTTTTTAAGTTCCTGTTTATTATCTCCCAGTCTATCCTTTTATTATTAAAATTGAATTTACTGAATAGCCCCTCTCGCTTTATCAACGTTTTAGGTCTATTCTGAGTATTGATGGTCGTTTGCACTTCAATGAGCTTGTGATCTGAATATGTGGTATCTGATATCGTAATGTCTCTGATAATGTCTTCATGTTCGTAAAGACCAGATCTAGAATATTTCATTTCTCGTTGGCTCCGATATCTGCTGAGTGAGTGAAAATTTGTCACAGAATCTAAGTAGTTCTCTAATCTGTGGTTGGTTAGGTCCCGATAGATTTCCTGGTATAATATTATTGTTTGCTATTCTCCACCTGAGACTAGGCAAGTTGAAGTCACCTAGGAAGATAATATCAGGTATCGGGTTCTCCAAATTATCAAGGCTATTCTATTTTGTTTATCTGTTCTGTGAATTCCTCAGCCGTTGCATCTGGCGGTTTGTATATTAGAATAATCACTAAATTTATTTTCTCTATTTTTAATCCCAGTACCTCTACCACCTCATTTGTAACGTTTAGGAGCTCCGAGCACACAAGGTCTTTCCTAATATACAGACCCACTCCTCCATGTGACCTAATTTTCCTATCACACCTGTATAGGTTATATCCTGGAATCCAGATCTCACTGTCCAAGAATTCCCCTGCATGGGTTTCTGTGAAAGCTCCAAATACTGCATTTGACTCCGTGAGGAGGCCATTTATGAACTGTACTTTATTGTTTGTTCTTGTTTTCAGTCCTTGTATGTGGCAAAGATGAATGAGGTACTCTATTAGTGATAGTTTGACTGGGAGACTTTTCGGCAAGCCATTATGCGTGGACAATTGAGTTGTTCTGACCAGTGCTGATTGTTGTAGGGCAGTTGCCTGTTGTAGTTGTGGTTCCCTTTCGGTGTGTAGTTGTATCTGTAATTCTGGAATGCAAGTGGGTCTGGCATCCAGTTCCATACATTCTCCATGCTCCTCCTTTTGAATTCTCTTTCGGTCTGGTATAAAAAAATTATCGAATTTCCTCCAATTCATTATCCTGCTTGCCACTCTTTATTAGCGTTCCGTGCCTTTCACGTGAAAGTATGGGGCAGCTGAGGTCATAGCATTTTCTGTCCTCCAGTGAGGTTTGGCACATCTCAGGATGGAAAAACCTACATATTGATCCAAATCGACACTCACCTTCCTAAGCATATTTAAACATTTTTTGGGATGTTGTAACTGCATTCTAATCCTTTCTTATTACCAGCATATCTATGTCTGCATATGCCCTTTGCATAAAATATGCATAAGTCTGTCCTGATCTGACCAGTACCAACAATCATGATTTATCTTTTTCTGCTTTTACTATAATCTCTCTCATGACCATTATGAGGTGTTGC